>JAWHQI010000295.1:2179036-3398072 GCA_033032865.1 Dactylorhiza incarnata
CGGGAGCAGTAGAGAAACCCTCATCATACACATCCGTAGAGAAAGCAGCATCCTGAGGACGAGTCCCGGTCTGACGGTAGCCTCCACAACCGTGACTACGGCCACGACCACGACCACGACCAGAAGGAGCAAGATGAGGATGCAGCTTGAAGCATGCATCCCGAGTATGTCCCCGACGACCACAGTAATCACACGTGGGAATCGTGCTGGTATTGGTGGAACCTCCTCGACTAACACCACCAACACTAGTAAAGGCAGACCGATCCACTGCAGGAGCAGGCGTGCTGAGGGATCGGCGGCGATCGTCATCACCAAGGACCATGCTGAACGCTTCCCGTAGGGACGGAAGGGGTGAACGATGCAAGACGTGCGTCCGGACAGTATCAGATTCCATGTTAAGCCCCATCAGAAAGACATGCAAGCGGTAACGGTTCTCCTTCTCCTGAAGCTTCACGGCGTCGGCCGTGCAGGAAGCCGTGAAATGCTCAAAGAAGTCCAGCTCCTGGTAGAGGCGTTCAAACTCCGAGAAGTACGCAGACACAGTCAGAGATCCCTGTCTAAGCTCCAGAATGCGACGGGTAAGTTCATAGATCTGAGTGGAACTCCCAATCTGCGAGTACGTGTCTTTTGCCCGGGTCCAGATATCATATGCCGAGTCCAGAAGCATGTAACTCCGATATACCTTGGGGGACATGGAATGAAGGAGCCATGAAACAACTAGGGAATTTTCAGAGTCCCAGCGTCGCCACGTAGGGTCAGTCTTGGCGGGCTCCCGAATAGATCCATCAATATAGCCAAACATCTGATGGCTGCGGATCACATGTTGAGCAGCACGAGACCATTCCAGATAGTTCGTTCCGTCCAAGGGAACGGTGGTGATCTTCAAAGAGCCCGAGTGGCCATGGGTCCGCTGCGGGTCACCCATCGCTGGCATAATCTCACTCATAGGTGGCGAAGAACCCGTAGAATCCCCCATAAGAGCAAGAGGAGAGCTGCCAATAAACAGAGAAATGCCACGCAAGGATCAGCGGGAGTGGCAGCAGCAAGACAGCGGCAAGACGCTAGGGCATAGCAGCGTAGAGTCGTCGAGATTGCTGCGAGGGCAACAGTTGCCGGAGATGCAGGCGGCGATGTTGACGTCGGAGTAGAGTCGGAGTAGAGGAGGGCAGCAGTTGCCGTCGAGATTGCTGCGCCAGATAAAGATCATCAGTAGCGGGAGAAGCAGCGGCAGGAGGAAGCTGCGGCAGGAAGCATCAGTGTCGACCCTGGCATCCACGGCAGTAGCCTAGGGCGGCATTAAACGAGAGGAGGAGAACCGGTCGACTCTCAAACGGACGGAGGAGGAGGCGTCCGGAGCAGGGAAGACCGACGAGGAGAAGAACTTGCGGAAGCGGGCTGCGCTCGGGGTGCGGAAGCGAGGAGCGGAGCGTGCGGCGGAAGCGAGAGGCGGAGCGAGTCGGCTAGGGCACGCGAGATCCCTCTGATACCAAGTTAGAATAGGAAAAGTAATCTAGCATAGTATTCACCCTCTAAGGGGGGATATATATAGCATTACAAATATGACTTAAACACCGACTTGAATAATATATGACTTGAATAATATATTTCAACTACTCCCACTCCCTCTAATATAATCAAATTCTCAATCTATCATCCCGAGATCTGGCACAAATTCATCTTAACATTTTGTTGGAGTTTGTGCATTTAGTTTTTTTTTATATTTCAGGTTATGTATTAATGTCTTAGGTATGAGTGTATTGTCTTTAGTCCCACATTGTCTACTAGAGTTTATATGTCATGTGTAATCATTTAAATACCTCCTTTGAGAGATGAATAAAACACATTCTCTATTTCCTCTTCTTTATTTCAACATAGTATCAGAGCCAAAAATGATTCCTCTATGATCCGCTTCCACTCCTGCATGCCTTAGGGCGTCTGTGAGACGTATTGTCTCGCGGCTCCCGATTCTTTCTCAAGTAGCCGATGTGGCTGCCTTTTTTTCTGTCGTTTAGGGCTCGACATGGACGAAGGCATTACTCTCGATCCCGTCGTCGCTTCCGACCACCATTCTCGTCACAGTTCCCATTTGCGTCTTCTGCTGGCTCCTTCGATCTCCCGCTGGCTCCAAATCTCGTCTGCGTTCTCTTGTGCCGATCCCGTCGGAGATCCCATCCGCAGACTCGTCGACGATCCTGTTGATGTTCCCATCTACAATTTTTGTCGATGATTCCGTCAACGTGTTTCCTCTCAATCCACGGCGTCAGATCCAGCCATTGACGACAACATCTCTGTGCGGTTTCGATGACATCGACAGATTCTTCGACATATCTTTCCGTCGATGTTCCTGTTTGTTGCTCCTGTAGCCGACGTTATTCCGCTTGCCCGCTGTTGCAGCCGATTGGGCTGCTCTTCTTCCGATCTGCTCTCCGCATGCGCCGGAGAAGTTCTCTGCGAGCCCGCCAATCCTTTGATGCCTAATTCAGGCGCTCGTTTGTCCTCATCCAGTGTTCTCACTAGATGCCCTTTCAAATCACTTCTTCCATGGAAGAAATCTTGTCTGTTGCTTATGTCCTTGATGTTTTCTCATTCAGTTGGTTTGTTCCGGCCTCAAACACTCCGCTACTCCTGATTCATCTGCCTCCAGTCGCTGCCCCTCATGTTTCCGGCGATTCCAGCCGCTGCATCTTTCGTGCTCGATGGGAATTCAACTTCCAGACACTGCTACCCCATCCAGGGTATTGACCTCTCGTCGATGCTTAAGTTTTGTGATGTTTTGGTCGTTTCTTATATGTCTTTAAGTGTCTTTGTTTGGTTGTTTTTCATATTTGTTTAGTATGGCATTGCTATGCTTGAGTAAGATTGAGAAAATAATGAGAATCGGTCTTATTTCAAGGAGGCGCCCCCTATATATACATCACAGGAGTTATCCCAAACAAGAGAAAATAAATGGAAAAATAAATGGGCCTTTATAATGGCCCTTTTACAATATGATACAAACATTTAATTCAACTCTCCTCCTCAAGAAGGGAGTAGATGTTGAACATTCCCAGCTTGATAATGTTGTCCACGAAGATATCACGGCATTGGCATTTAGTAAAGATGGCAGCTACCTGATCCTGAGATTGAACAAACAGAGTGCAAATATTGCATTTATCAAGGTGATCCATGATAAAGTGTCTATCAATTTCGACATATTTGGTTCGATCATCTTGAACAGGATTATGTGCAATATTGATAGCTATTTTGTTGTCGCGGTATAATCTGATAGGTTTTCCAATCTATAATGCCAAATTTTGCATTATCATGTTAGGTCAGAGCCCCTAGCATATTCCTTGTGGCATTGCCCTATACTCTGCTTCTGCGCTGGATCTTGCTACAACATTTTATTTCCTACGTCGCCAAGTCATTAGATTCCTCCAATAAATTAGCAAATATCTGGTGGTAGACTTTATGTCGTCTTGACTTCCAACCCAATCAGCATCTATATAAACCTCAACATCAAGTTATTTATTGCGGAGAATAGAATTCTACGTCCAGGAGAGTTCTTCAAGTACCGTAAGTCCGTAACACGCGCATGACAGCTTCATGATGTCGCAATCTGGGAGAATACATGTATATGCTAAAAATCCCAATAGCATTGTTGATATCTGGTCGAGTATGAGAGAGATAGATTAGCCTTCCCACTAGTCTTTGGTTGCTAGAGGAGTCCACCTTCTCACCAACCTTCTCTTCATCAATCTTATAATTTACTTCCATGGGACTATTTGCAGGAGCACAACCAAGCACCCTTATGTCTTTTAGAAGATATAGGACATTTTCTCTGATAAATGAAGATACCGCGGTTAGAATGTGCAACTTCTATTCCCAAAAAATACTTCAACTTTCCTAAATCTTTAACTTCAAACTCTTTACACAGGCGCGTTTTAAGCCACGTGATTTCTACAATATCATTACCAATGATGATTATGTCGTCGACATAAACAATGAGAATAGTCACTTTCTCTGCTTTCTTTTTCACAAAGAGAGTATGATCAGAGTGACCCTGCTTGTATCCCAATAAATTCATGGCGTTCTGGAACTTCCCAAACCAAGCCCTGAGAGATTGCTTTAGACAGTAGAGAGATTTTTGAAGTTTACACAGCATTCCTTCCAATCCTGTCTTTATGAAACTAGGTGGAACTTTCATATAGACTTCTTCAAGATCACCGTGTAAAAAGACGTTCTTGACATCAAGTTGTTGCAAATCTCATCTCAAGCATGCATCACATGATAAAATGACACAGATGGAGTTCATATTGGCAACAAGAGCAAACGTTTCATGATAGTCCACACCTGGAGTTTGAGTATAACCTTGAGCAATAAGCCTTGTTTTATATCTATCAACAACCCCCTATGGATTATCTTTAACAGATAACGCCCATCTGGAACCAACCGACTTCTTCCCGGCGAGGAGATGGGTGAGTGTCCAAGTCTGGTTCTTCTCTAATGTCAGCATCTTTTCCTCTATTGTCTTGTGCCACACATGTATCTCTATTGCTTCTTGCCAAATATTAGGAATGCAAATAGAATCTAAGGAGGAGATGAAGGCCTTAAGCATCTTTGTCAGGTTTTGGTAAGTGATATAATTTGTAAATGGGTATTTAGCAGAGGTCGACTTCCGCTTCAGATGTATAAGGGGGCGATGAAACTCATCATCAGAACCTGATTCAGAAGAGCATATCTATGGTGGTGGAATGACCGGGGGTTGTAACACCGTAGCACCAGAGTTGTGTTTGTGAAAGGCCGGAGGAAGTGGAGGAATGAGGCCCCCGGGAGTTGGAATCGCGGGAGGAGGTATGGCAGAGGAACTCATAGGAGATGATCGCGAGTCCTCAATAGATGGATTCGCGGGAGAATGATGCATCCTTCGGCGCACACAAAGACGCATCATAGTCCTTTATTATGCATTTATTTATTTCATGTATCGCATTTCTATTTTTTGTGCACTCATTCTATTTTCGGCTCTTCGGTTTGACCACCCGTTGAGACCTTAAATAAAACGGTCTGGTAATTTTATGTAGTTATGGACGTTAAATGACAAGCTCAATTTATTTAAGGTCGCATAAATATTAGTCAAGAAAACATAGGAAAGCTGAATTAATTGGAGGAGTCCTCTTTGGAAAGCTATCAAATCCAGCGGTATTAATAATCAGAATTCACTATTAGTAAAGCTATCAAAATCTGTTTGGAAGGAATAGAAAACAATTATGGCAAAATATCTCATGAATGACCCATATCAAGACCTATAGAAATGAAGAGGGGTAGAACCGGACAGCAGAGAAACAAAATCCATTTCTCTGCCTTGTCGTTAATCACCTTACCCTAGTGCTCTTGTGTTTCCATGTCGCAATACGCCAAAGTTCTCCAGCGCCAACGCCAACTTCTACCTAGCACCGACACCGACTTCTGCCTAGCGACGACGCCGTTACTGCTCAGCGACGCGCCAACTCCAGTATCAGCGAGGTCGTCCGGCGGCCTCCATCAACAGTCTGCTCACTGACGAACGCATCTCTCAACCTTCAACCCAGGCGAGCCCCTGTTGAGTCCCTCATCGCGGGTTGGCGTCGACATCGACGCATTCCTCCGTCAACTTGCGATCTGATCTTGTTCTTCCCCTGCGCCTACACGATTTGGTTGAAGCTACTGCCTCTGCCCGTAGCCCTGTGACGTATCCTTGCTCCCAATTTCTTTGGCTAATTTATGCGACTCACTTAAATAAATTCAAAACTTGTCATTGAACGTTCCTATTGCTTTAATTTCCGTTATCCATAAAATATTGTTTGCGATTTTGTGCTTGTGACCGTGTTAGTCTTGTGGAAGGTTCGATCCATAAAATACCTGTGAGTTCCACCCGAACAATTTTAACGAATTTCTTAAAATTCGACACGACGAGATTGGTTCCGCGCATGAAATTCAATTTTGGGCACTCTCGGCCTACATCAGAAAAGGTATGTCAGAGGAAGTTATATGAGGTGATGGTGAGGCCACAATAGGGAGAGGAATATGGGGATCGTCGACAGCAGTGTCCTCCCCCTGAAGAGAACCGAAATACGGTGCCTCCTCACGAAACGTTACGTCCATGATGCAGTAGAACTATGAAGAGGGAGGATGATAACAGCGATATTCATTAGTAGTAGCACAGTAACCAACAAAGACACATTGCAGGGAACGCGCATCCAATTTATCACCATGTTGTTGATGAACATGAACGAAGCAGACACACTAAAACACACGCGGAGGCAGATGAGAAGTGTGTACAATGCATTTATTAGACAGACGGAATAATGGATAGGCATACTGTAAGGTGTTATAGGGTAGACGACTGATGAGGTAAGCAGACGTGAGAACCACGTCACCCCAATAGGACAGGGAAGATTGAAGGTAAGAAGAAGGTATCTGGCAACCTCAGGGAGATGCTACCAATTGAGTAGCCACCATGGTTTCTAAGATAAGTGTTGAATAATCTCATGGTTTTTGATGAAGAATCAAATGGTTTCTAAGATAAGTGTTGAAGGCACCGTGATCGTCGCACTCGCCCACATTGTCACTACGGAGCACACGAATAGTGCTACAAATTGAGTAGCCACCATGGTGTGAAAGAGTCAAAAATAATCAAAGACTTTACTTTCGGTTTTAATAAGTATACCCAAGTAGAGCAAAATAAGCAATCAATAAAAGTCACAAACTATCGGTAACCAGAGAGAAACAACAGAAGATGGTCCCCAAACATCAATATGAATAACATCAAAAGGAACGATACTAGGAGAAGATAAATGATTCGCACTGTCTTACATGTTTAGAAAGTTCACATTCATTACAAACAAAATGGCTCAGAGTGCTTGAAAACATAGGAAATAACTTGAGAATATAACTGGTGGAGGGATGTCGGAGACGTTGATTCCATCAACGCACACCCGCGGGTGAGGGACGAGGAGAACTGGAGAGAGATGGAGTGGTACTGGAGAAAGCTTGAGTAGGAGGACGGTCCAAGATGTACCCACCCACCCCCCCCCCCCCCCCCCCCCGCCCAGTTCCTACCACTACCAATGCGCTGCTTCGTGGCCAGATCCTGAAAAACACAACCATCCGAAGAGAAAATGATAGAACAGTTTAAGGATGCAGTCAACACAAATTTCGAGGAAAAGAAGGAACATGCAACATTGAGGTGAGGGGCATGGCAGAGGAACAGACGATGCTCCCCTTGCCAGCAATTGGTGAGAGTGAGCCATTGGCGGTGACAAACGTATCACGCCCAGAGAGGGGGTGTAAGAGGTAAAACCTGACGAGGTTCCTGTCATGTGATATGTCTCCCCATAGTCAATAATCCACTCAGATGAGGGTGCGGAGGCAGACTGGGCGCTGGGCGGACCAGCGGTGGAGAAGGCAGCAGTAGGGGAAGAAACTTGAGTGCGCATGAGAAGGCGCAAAACATCCAGTTCAATGAGGAAATATTGTCAGAGGGAAGTCGACCAAGAACAACTTCAACAATGTGAGCAGCAGCAGGAGTGGGTGGGTGAGAGGAACGACGGCCACGAGAGCTTTTAATCGAGGGAGCAAGATAAGGATGAAGACGGAAGCAGGAGCCTTGGGCATGGCCCTGTTTTCCACAGAAATCGCACAGCTTGAGAGACGAAGGAGCAGCGCAAAGAAGACCAGCAAGGGCAGAGCGATCAAAACCACGATCAGAGTTGAGAGTACGACGACGATCTTCGTCCCCTAAGACCATACTGAAGGCTTCCCGAAGAGAGGGAAGAGGCCGCCAGTTCAAGACATGAGTTCGCACCATGTCGAACTCCATAATAAGACCCATGAGAAAGACATGGAGTCGATAGCGGTCTTCCTTGGTTTAAAGGCCCGGGCATCAGCAGTGCAAGTGGAAGTGAAGTCCTCGAAGTAGTCCAACTCTTGGTAGAGGCGTTTGAACTCGGAGAAGTAAGCGGCTACAGAAGAGGTGCCTTGTTAGAGTTCAAAGAAACGCCGAGTGAACTCGTATACTTGAGTAGAGCTATCAAGCTGTGAATAAGTCTCACGAGCCTGAGTTCATATGTCAAAGGGCCGAGTCCATCAGCATGTAGCTACGATAGATCAAGGGTGGCATGGAGTGATGCAACCACGAAACAACAAGGGAATTTTCAGCAGGGAAAGAGACCACACAGAGCAGACATTGGCAGAGGAGAAGAGACCAGGTCGTACAGAGTCGGCAGAGGAAAGAGACCACACGGACCAGCACGCACAGAGGAGAAGAGGAAAGAGACCGCACATGAAAAGGCGCAACAGAGAAGGAACGGCGGACAGACCAAACCGCTGAGAGAGGGAAGGAGCGAACCGCTGAGAGAGCTCGCACAGTCCGCAGAGCTAGAAAGGGTGCAACCAAGTGTAGGGAAGGAGGCGCACAGATCTCGCAGAGGCAACGTCGGCAGAGGAGAAGAGCCTAGGCCGCACACGACAACGTTGGCAGAGGAGAAGAGCTCGCAGAGTAGAGAGCCCGCAGAGTAGAAGAGCTCGCAGAGGACAAATCGCATGAGAAGAGACACGCAAGTTGTGCTGAGATCGGGAAGAAGACACTCGGGAAAAAGGCGTGCGGGCTGGTTGAGCACGCAGAAAGAGACTGCAGGTCCCGTTAAATTTGTGGGTTGTGCTGAGCGGGGGAAGAAGACACTCGGGAAGAAGAAGCATGGGCTTGTTGCGCTCGCAGAAGAGACTGCAGGTCTCATTTTTCCGTCTCTGATATCAAGTCAGATTGAGAAAATAATGTTAATCGATCTTATTCCAAGAAGGCGCTCCAAGAAGGCGCCCCCTTAATACACATCACGGGAGTGATCCAAAACAAGAGAAAATAAATGGAAAAATAAATGGGCATTTTACAATATGATACAAACATTTATTTAATTAATTGTTGCACGTGTATCCCACGTGAAGGGGAGTGTTTGGGACGAAGGCGACTCGGATGGTATTTCCTTACTCTCGCCTTAGTCCCGCATGGCCCTCCAGGCTTATGCTTTGTGTTGTTTGGGTCTCCCCAATTTCCCATGTTGATTGGTGTGTGTTATGGTATGGTCTTTGTTGGTTCACTTGATTCCATCGGGTTGGGTCATGAGGGTCCGTAACCATTTGTTGACTTTATTCCAGCGGGTTGTGTCATGTGGATCTGTGTCCTCGGTGGCCCGTCTGTATTCAAGCGAGTTGTGTCGTGTGGGGCCACCCTTTGTGCGGATTATCCCTGATGGATTATCCCTGGCGTTTATTTTCCCTGGTGACCCGGCTGATGTTTTGTCTCACGTAGCGTACATCCATTACCTTTATATGATGTCCAAGCTGAAGGTTTCCCCTTCAGCTTGAGGGGGGTGTTGGAGTTTGTGCATTTAGTTTATTTTTATATTTCAGGTTATGTATTAGTGTCTTAGGTATGAGTATATTGTCTTTAGTCCCACATTGTCTACTAGAGTTTGTATGTCCTGTATAATCCATTAAATACCCCCTATGAGGGATGAATAAAATACATCTTCTATTTCCCCTTCTTTATTTCAATGGATTCTAATGAATACAATCAATTATTCGTTGACACACAGATCTACTCTAGCGTTCTTATTTTTTTCATGCTCAAGTTGACTGTTAATGACTCTTTACAGCCCAATTCTTGGACACATACAACATAGAAAGCCTAATTGTATTTTTTTATTAAATTTACCTAAATCTCCACAATATTCTCTTATGTGTGGTATTTGTGTGGAATTAGGCAGTGTCAAATGGGCAAACCAAGCATGCACGCTTCTCTCGAAAACTAGGCAACGAAACATCTTATCTTTTGAAGGGATAAGATCAAATTGTTTCGATCAGCAACAATCTAGTATACCACGTCTTCAACAAATATTGGCCTTGTGCGTCTTCAATACTTGCTCTCGTGCAACAATCTCCATGTCTCATAAGCCTCTCTCACTCTTGTTCTGTGTTGACGATCTGGTTGGTTGATTGATCTGCATCAACGATAGTCCCCTCTCATATCGGCCCGCATTTATGCCACTTTCGAACAATGTCAGAAAACTCAAAAGCCACTTCTATCATGTCCACCAGTGGAACCACTTCCGCGAATACACCTCAATTGGAGCAACTCTCCAACCACATTACCATCACTACAATTTCCCTAGATAGTATGAACTATCTTGTCTAGTCTTGATCCATTCATCTAGCTCTTCGACAGCTTCGATTGTTGGGCCTCTATGGAACAATCATATATGGGATAGATGGGATGTCAATGAGTCAATGGTTATGTTGTAGATTCTTAACTCATTGGATAATTTTATCTACCAAAATTATGTCATACTTGAAGCTGCAACGGTCATCTGGACTCAGACAAAGGCAACCAACTCTCAGTAAGGGAGCTACACGCAAGCATACCAACTCTGTTCTCAGATAGTGATCTCCTTCAACTAAAGTGATGGAGGATCTGATCATGACTTGTGCAAAAGATGACAGAAACGGTGTCGTCGCTTGGCTCCAAGGGTTGAATCCATATTTCAATCATAATATAGTTCAGATATTAGGAAGCCTTCACTTGTGAGCCTTCAACTTGGCCCAACGAAAATTTGGTCAACGTCAATCTCTTACTCAGATTATTCTTTATGACCATTCTACTCTTGCCATCATCGATACTCAAGGAGCTCCTTCATTCACCCTCATGTCAATGTTAAGCATGTCTATCACTACTTCACAAACCTCGACATACAGAAAAAAATGTTATAAATTACATGGTCCGCTAATGCCAATCGTGATCGGGTCATGAACATGGTGATCGGGTCATGAACGTGGTGAACGACCAGCGGCCACCAATTGCTCTTCCCTTTTGCAGCACACTTTGTTGTCTCACTGTGATATTCCTTCAAACACATCTACGAGAATCTTTTCAGCAGAGGAAGTCCAGGCTATGCTATGCTTTTTTTACAACGGATGACAAAAGAGACAGATAGCTCTCTCGAAGGCCAACCAACTGTCTTACCTGCTTATACCGCACAACCTACCTCCAGTAGGCATATCTCTACCCAACAACCTACAGAGTGGGTCAATCTCCTGAGCTACAGATCACATGACAAGTTCCTCTTATAATTTTACTTTTAATGTTCCCCTTTCTTGGAAAGATAAAGACTGTCTTGTTGATGGCTCTCAGTTAACCATTTTTGGCAAAAGAAGTATTGCTTGCAGCCCCAACCTTACTGTCTTTTGTCCTCCATGCATTCTTATCATGGCGTCGCCAAGGCGTCCAGTCGGCCGATTGAAAACAAGGCGAAGGCCGCCTTATTTTTTTTTTTAATTAGGAGTATAGACAGCGGTTTATATATAAACCGCTGTCTATTGTAACATTACGTGTACAATAGACAGCGGTTTATATATAAACCGCTGTCTATTTGTACAATAGACAGCGGTTTATATATAAACCGCTGTCTATTGTACACGTAATGTTACAATAGACAGCGGTTTATATATAAACCGCTGTCGAATAGGGATATAAACGAAAGAATTTACCCCGTCTTTTTACTTTTTACCGTCTCTGGATCGTTTGCTGCTCTGTGCGAAAACCTTAAAGGCGATTTCTCCTCGACAAGTCGACATCTTCCTTAGGTTCGTTTTTACGATTTTTTTCTTGCTCTTTAAATTTCTAAGTTGAATGGTATAATTTCTAAGTTGAATGGTATAATTTCTAAGTTGAATGATCATTTCATAATTCATATTTTCCTACTTCCTAGTTCCTACTGCTTCTATAGTTCTGTATTTATATGTGTGATTGACTTAATGTGTGGTAGACTAGTATTACCTCAATATCATTGCGGTTTTGTATGAATTTTGTTTAGGTTTTTTGGATGGTTTAGGTTTTTTTAGGGTTTTCTTATTACAGGAAAATGACTGATAAAGGATCCTCATCAAAGTCAACAAGAGGCTTCACTAAAATGATGGGATTGAATAAGCTTAAAGCAGAGGGGAAGAAGATTTTTATTTCTGTTAATGATGATGGCCACATTATTCTCGGGCCTGAGTGTAATAAATTGATGAGTCTGATTGGTTCTTTTGTGAGGATGTATGTTCCAATCACATGTGCTAGATGGAAGGAAGTTGATAAAGAAATTAAAGATCGAATATAGGAAGAAGTAAATGTACGTAATTTTATTATTAGCGATTAGATATCAGTGTTTTTTTTAGTTATTTATTAATAATATTGTCTATTATTTTCAGAATTATTTTGATAATGTTGATGGTGTTCGTCATGAATTGATGAAAAGCATGGGTGAAAGTTGGCGGTCGTGGAAATCTAAACTTTATGTCTATTACGTAAAGGATGTTGATTTGGAGCATCGTTACAATGTTCCAGTCAAGTATAATTTTATACCTCTTGAAGATTGGAAAATTTTTGTTAACAATCGCACCACTCCGGAATCTATGGTTATGTGTTCTTAAAAAACTCAATGTTTTATTGCATCTACTAACTTTGTAAGCATTATACTCTAAGTATTAACAAATATTTATTTGTGTAGGAGAAAAGTAAACTTAACACAGAGAGAGCAAAAGCACAGAAGTCGTTTCATACTACTTCCAGAATGGGTTATTCTGGATTAGAAAAAAGGATGGTATTAGTATTTACTATTTAGTTCTCTACTTCTCTCTTGTATATTTTGTTTTAAAAATATGTTTTTTCAATAATTTAAATGATAATTTATTTGCATTTTATTGTCAAGATTGAACAAGGTGCAAATGCACCAATTTCACGTGCGGAGCTATGGAAAGCCGGTCACAAAAGAAAGACTGGTGAATACATTAGTCAGGATGCAGCTGATTTGGCAGCTAAAATTGTATGTTTAAATTATCATTTCATCATTTGTAAATTTTCATTTCATCGTTTGCATTAATATTTATTGATTTCACTTAGGATGAGGTCTCGAGCCAAGAGTCTGCTGCAAGTGCAACAGAGTCACAGGTAAGAGATGACATCCTTGTATCTGTTTTAGGCAAGGAACATCCGGGCAGAGTAAGAGTTGGTGGCAAGTTTTCCACCATTACAATTTTTTTCAAGAATGATAAGCGGAAGGAGAGAACAATAGCTCATATTGAAGATGTGGAATCTATTATTCAAGAAAGATTGAGCCAACAACAAGAGTTATGAAGGCAAGAACAACAACAACAACATGAGCAGGCCTTTCAGAGCCAACTCTACCAACAACAACAAGCGCATCAAGCAGAGATGGCTAGCATGAAAAATCAAATCGATGAACTTATGCGCATGTTTGGTACTAAAACCGAAACATCTCAAAACATGTCTCAGGTATTATTATGTATTTATGTTTAATTATTTATACTTTTATGAAATATCATGTTATCTTTATACTTTTATTTATAGTTAACTTGTTATTTTTTGTTTGTCAGCAGGCACTTGTATTAGCCTCACAAGGGCCTGAAACATCACATCAACCCGAAACGTCACATGGGTGTTTTACGGTGGAATCCGGTAAGCTATAACCTATATGAGTATATGTTATATAATTATTTTCATATTTACAATTCAAAATTCTAATGTTTACTATTTGTTTATTTATTTAGTGCCCTAAACAACCGGATAGTATTCAATGTGGGTACTATATCATGTGCTACATGATTGTAATAGTTGATGCTCTTAGGTGTACGACAATGCCATCAGGGGTAAGTTAACTGCATATAGTTTTATACATGATAAATGATAATAATTGTGTTGAATTTATTTTAACAAATATTTTTGTTTTTATTGCAGATCTATGATGGAGTGGATGAATTTTCGCATGAGAAAATAAATAATATGCGAAATAAGATTTGTGATTATATAATCACTACATGTGCGACATGAAAAACGATTGAAAGTTAGTAGAAACTAGAAACATATATTGTAATTGTGTAATTGTGTATGTGTTAGTGTGTTGCTTTATACTTATGTAGAAAACTAGAAATAGAACTGTATGAAAATTGTAATTGTAATTGTTTATGGAAATTGATGAATGAACTATTTGTGTAACTGTGTGTAAATTGTAATTGTAATTGTTTATGGACATTGACCATTTGACCCTACTTAACTCTGAATTTTATAGCTCTTGTTTAGTTGTTTGTGAAAGATGGAAGACCAAAACATCAACAGTCTTGCTCCATCCGTTGATAGCAATGAGCTTGACCCAAAAACTGATTCTAAAAGAAAAGCAAATTCAAAGGATCCTGGATGGAAGTATGGACATTGGCCTGACATAAAGGATAAAAATACCGTTAAATGTAATTTGTGTGATAAAGTATATAAAGGTGGGATCAAAAGATTGAAACAACACTTATGTGACGGATATGAAGATGTGGCAAAGTGTTTTAAGACTACTTCAGAAATAGCAACTGAGATGTATGCAGCTTTAAATGATAAAAAAAGGACAAGGTGGATTTGACAGCTGATGATGATAATGTAAGTGAACAAGAAATAGAGCGAGCAGATTCACAAAATGTATCTCCGACATTATCTACAGCTAAAAGTTCATTTGTCCCAAGTTCTGGGACAAGTGCCAAAAAGAGAAAAGTACTCCACCTTCCACAAAAACGGGGCCCTATGGATGCTCATGTAAGACGTGCTCCCGAAGATGTAGTTGATGAAAGACGTGTTAAAGGTCCTGCACAAACTACTATTGAGAGATGTTTTAGATCTCCTGAAGAGAAAAAGAGAGTTGATGGCTATGTTGCAGATTGGATCTATGAATGTGGAATTCCTTTCAATGCTGCAAAGGCACGAAGTTTTGAAGTAATGCTTGAAGCAGTTGGGCAGTATGGGTCTGGTTATAAAGGCCCTAGTTATCATAATTTACGAGTCCCTTTGTTAAAAAATACAAAAGAGAAAGTTAAGGAGATGAAAACAAAGTATCAAGTGTATTGGAGGAGATATGGTTGCACTCTTATGTTAGATGGTTGGACGAACAGGAGAGGGAGACATTTGATCAATTTCCTAGTTAACTGTCCAGAAGGAACTTATTTTATAGGTTCCGTAGATGCATCTGGTCATATTTCAAGATGCCACAATGCTATCAGAGTTGCTTGATAGTAAAATAACCGAGATAGGAGCAGATTGCGTTGTTCAGGTATCTTTTTTTGGTTATTTTAATTTTCATATTTCATGTTTAATAGTCTACAACTATAGACTATAGAAGTATAGAACTTTACATATATAAAAGTTATGTTGTATGCAGGTAGTGACTGACAATGCCTCCAATTATAAGGCAGCTAGTAAAATTTTAATGGAGAGAAAGCCCACATTATTTTGGACTCCTTGTGCAGCTCATTGCATTGATCTCATGCTAGAAGATATAGGCAAGCTGCAACAAAACAAAATGGTGATAAGAAAGGCAAGGATGATTACAAATTTCATCTACAGGCACACTCATTTACTTGATACAGTAAGGACTACTATTGGTGGAGATCTAGTCCGGCATTCAGTGACTAGATTTGCAACATCATTCCTTACTCTACAAAGTGTGCTTAAGCATGAAGAGAAGTTGAAATTATTCTTTGTGTCGCCTTCATGGAATGCTGCTAATCTGGCAAAAACCGAAGCCGAAAAACAAGTTGTTGAAGCAATACTTTCAACTGTTTTTTGGAATGAAGTAAGAGATTGTCTAAAAGGAGGAAAGCCACTAATAGCCGTGTTGCGATTAGTAGATGGTGATGAAAGGCCAGCTATACCTGAAGTATATGTGGCAATGGAAGAAGCCAAATAAAAGATCAAAGATCATTTTGATAATAAAGAAAGATTATATAAAAAAATTATTGGCATTGTTCAAAATAGGTGGACAAATCAAATGGAGCAACATTTGTATAGGGCGGCTTTGTTTCTAAATCCAAACAAATATTTTGAATATGAGGGAAAACATCCCGATGATACTTGGAAATTTCAAGATGCTTTCAATGATGTTATTGCAAGACTAGTACCCGATCAACAATTGCAAGACAAGATTGCAGAGCAAGGCACTAACTATAAAGCATCTCGAAATAGTTTTGGAAAGCCTATGGCTATTAGGCAACGAACCACCTTAAATCCAAGTGAGTATTGATTACGTTTTTATTTTTTCTTAAACTACTTATATGTTATACTAATTTATTTGTCTTAAATAAATAGTGGATTGGTGGGGTGCACATGGAGGACCGAATGTTGACCTTACAAAGGTAGCATTGCGCATACTTGGCTTATGTTGTTCTTCTTCTAGTTGTGAGCGTAACTGGAGTACTTTTGAGTTTGTAAGTATACAAAAATTTAATTTAAAATTGAACTTGTTTTACCCACTAACAAATAACAAGTTTGCAACTATCTTGATTCAGATTCACACAAAGAAAAGAAATAGATTGGAGCATCAAAGGCTTAATGATCTTGTATACATTCAATACAATCGTCGTCTACAAGCACGATTCCAAGAAAGACGTGAAAAAGGAAGAAATTACAACACTTTAGTGCTTGATGAGCTAGATTGGAGTAGTGAGTGGATGATGAACAAACCGGAGGAAGCTTTAGTTTATGATGATGATGATCTCACATGGGAAGCTGTAGAGAGAGCTATTGGGACTGGGGCTCGAAATTTACGAAGTGCTCAAGCTAATCTTGAACTAGTAGCTGAAGGGGATGAAGATCTAAATTATTTTAGCGTTGCAAATGATGATGAAGATCTTGTTGATAATTACGGGCAAATGACGAGTACCTCAAACCAACTAAGCTCATGCAATTCCAATGACGATTTACTAGATGATGATTCTATTTGATCTAAAAAATTATTAATGCTACATTGCTACTGAGTATCAGTGTATGATGATAACATTTTGGTATTGAGTGAAATGGTTGTGAATCTTGTGATTGTCAATTTGACATTATATATATTGATTCTGAAATCTGAATGTTATTTATATTTGATTTTGAATGTGTGATTGACTGATTGTTCATGTCACTAGGCCCACTATTCCTCAATGTGTGGAATGATACTGTGTACCTGAATGCTGAATGAAAAAAAAAACTGTGTATCTGAATGCTGAATGACTTCTGGAGTTCTGGGAGTGTTGAAAATTCTCTTTCAGACTTTTAAAAAAAAACTGGGACTATAGACAGCGGTTATTTCAATAACCGCTGTCTATAGTCACTGGCAGGGGACTATAGACAGCGTTTATTGAAATAAATGTTGTCTATAGTACTATAGACAGCGGTTATTTCAATAACCGCTGTCTATATTCACTGTCAAGTGACTATAGACAGCGGTTATTTTAATAACCGCTGTCTATAGTCACTGGCAGGGGACTATAGACAGCGGTTATTGAAATAACCGCTGTCTATAGTACCCTGCCAGTGATTATAGACAGCGGTTATTAAAATAACCGCTGTATATATTCTTCATTTGTTTTTAAGAAAAAAAAATGTCATCTGGCATTTGCTCGCCTTATTGTCGCCTAGGCGTCCGCCTTGTCGCCAAAGTGTCAAGGCGGTCGGGGCTCGCCTTGGTACGCCTTGACGCCAAGATAAGAATGCCTCCATGTCCCTGCTTTTCCAAGGACCCTCCTCTCCATCGGAAGCATTGCAAATAGCATAAATTGTATGGCTTTGTTACACCCCTCTCATGTTATTTTTTAGGATTTGAGTACGAAACAAGTCCTCAGCTTTGGTAGGATGAAAAATGGGCTCTATGTTCTGGGTCACAGTTCCATCCACACTCTGACACCCACCCACCACCTTCATGATTCTCACGTGTTGGCACCATTGACTAGGACATCCCTTTGTTGATTATGTGTTATCTCCGTTCGTTTCTTTCAACAAAAATGTTTCAAAATTTGTAATGTGATGTCTATGAATTAGCTAAACATAAGTCATTCTCATTTAGTCATGTTTCATTACCTCATGTTGAACTTTTGGCATTAATTAATTATGATGTTTGGGGGTCTAGACCTGACCTACTCCTTTAAATCTTGGCTTGTGTAGATTTTGTCAGTCTTGTGGTTGTTCTTTAGTAAGAATGTAAAGTATGCAAATGCTTTCATCATCAATTCTTTCTTGGTAATGCACCAGTCCGCTTTGGCATACTTTGTATGGTCATGGTGAACAGAGTTGTATGCAATGTTCACAGCAGCCATAGTGTCATAATACAGCCACATAGATCCACTACCATTCTTTAACGACTCCAATAATTGTAAAATATATACCTTTTTGCATATACCATAAATGACGGCACTATACTCAATTCAGCACTTCTTTGAGAAATAACAGATTGTATACCAAATAGACTTATAGTAGCTAAACATGGATTCCTTGTCAATAGAAGAACTTTTACAATTACCAACTATATAGAATTCAGACAATCTACGACTCTTTTAACAGAAAATATTTTCACACTTCTACATGAAGATATCATTATTTTCAATAAGTCTCACAAGACTAGATCTACATTATCATAGATACTTTTTACAATATGTTTAGCAATTAACACCTTTATTGCTCCAAATTTAAGTTCAAGAACATATAAAAATTTCAACACTTTTGCTTCAGAATAAATAGAAATGTATGCAATATATATAGAGAGAGAGACACACACACACACACATACATACTCATTAGTAGAAAGGGAATGTGATAGGATCAACCACACCGGCCGAAGCACAAACATTAGCCTCCCCTCAAGAGTCTATTTTTGTCATCGTCAATTATAGGATCAACATCTGAACGATCAATACCAGTCATAACTTTCACAGCAAATTTTGTAATTTTTCTATACCTACTTTTGAATTTTTCTAAGGTGTGGTTTGAGATTTAGGCTAAATGCCACAATTGGCAGATCAAGGCCCTCTGTGACATCTAAACTAATCCCAGTTTTGTCATACGCATTGAGTACTAGACTCTAGGGTGGGGATTGAGATTTTATGGAAATCACTCAATAACGGGAAGAGTCAATAGGTGCCAAAGACATGCGCGCTCATCCCGTCGGTAGTGTCAAAGCCACCAGTTGCCTCTACTGCTCTATCCGCTGCCTCCCTTTCCTCATTCAGCCGCCTCTACCTCTGCTTGCGCCTCCCTAGCAACAGTTTTTCCCAGTATCACACCAGCAAACTGATCCTATCAAACCTACCCTGTGAGTGCCCCCACTCCAACTTCACTGCTACTCTACACCCCCTCCGCCAGCCATCTCATTCCTTTTCCCACCCCACAGAAAAGCTACAGTTCATACCCCTTCCACTGACGCATCCCTAACCTCCACCTTCAGCAAAAATTTCAACACCACTACCATTCCATCACAATCGGCCCCTTCGTCTTCCCTAACTTCTTATGCTGTGTCCACGGCCGACAAAAGTACTTGGTGAGCTCTATAGTTGCTTCATTTTGTGTATAGTGTACAGACATCCTTGTATTATTTAGTGATATTCAAATCTATTATTTATCTCTTTCTTTCATTGGCGTGCAAAATTCATATGTTGTGTGTTTACTTTCTAATTACTCTCATTAGTGTGTGAACATGGCTTATAATTCCTACTTGAAATATATGTGTGGTCGATTGTTATTTTCTGGGCTTATTCTTTCAAAGCATAGTTAATTAATGCAATCTTTTGCAGGATCTTATGCATGACGAATTGTTCCATTGTCATCTTTGGTGGTTTAGTTGTTAGCATTAGTCATGAATTGCGTGCCTACCTACCTTTCGCACAACATTAGGCCAGCATCCATCTCTCTAAACTATTAATGCATAAGATTTGGTATCAAAGACTACGATTTAAGGCTTATACATATAAGAACTCCATGGCAAGTCCTAGTGTCCTTAGTACCCATGTCACTAGCTCAAATACGGAAATGTTGAGCTTTGGAAACTCATGTAGGTCAGTTCGCTTATATCAATATGCATATTGGACATTTTTAACACCTAGTTAGGAGTTTAGGTCAAGCTACCTCACATTGACGAAACCCTACCTGACCCCTTCCTTAACAGTTAGGAGAGTCTCATGGTTTCAATGACCTTGATGATCAACCCATTAGGCAGCCTATAACCCGGGGTCAGAATCCCCCATCCCCGCCTTCCTAACATCCATTAAAGGACCAGAGCCCATTTATGGCCATCCACAGAGAGCTCATTATAGTAGACCTCAATATCATCAAGTAGATTGCCTTTTTCCCTGGTCTCCCTTACACAAGAATCCTGTTGATCCTCCAGCATGATTTGATTATGATAAGGACAAGTACTATTAAGATCTTCATAAAGGTCACCATATGGATGATGACATCATGCGTAGAGTCAAAATTGATGTGCCATCCTTTTAACAGTTAGAAAGACCCAAAGACGCTTACGGATTAAAATTTAGATATGAATCATTTTTATGACAGGTATGAGATGTCAGATTAGAATCGAGTTAGGTTTCAGAGATGACACTTCAAGGAAGACAGATCTATTGGACTACCCTAGTGCGTATGATAGAGCACAAGGATCTTCGCCCATCAGTCGATGGACAAACATAAAGTGGAAGCAAAAAGGTAAAAATCTTCTAGAACCCTACATTAATGAGCTCCTCGGTCATCTATATGTCATGCATTAAGAGACTGTTTGTTGTAAATTATAAGGCTCGATTTGACGAGTTAGCTTTGAGGAGTAGCAGTCAAGAGGAGTCCATTGCAATTGCCTCCATTGGGCTCCATACTTAGATACTTCGAGAGTTGATTCCCACCGCTCAGTGTATGTAGGGCAAATATTTCAGCTCGCCCTTCAGTATGAGCATTGCAAGAGGTGACGGACCCATCATTAAGAACCATCCCCCGCCACTAATGCGCTTAGTCACATTTACTCAGATCCGAAAAGAAATGTCCATGCCCCTAGATCATCTCATCTTGGTGGGAATTAATGCTTTAAATTGACAGGATAGAACACACATAGCACCACAGGACCCACGAGGAATCTACTTTTCGATGGTGACAATTAGTCTACACATGATCTAGTAAAATAGAATGGAGGAGATATTAGAGTAATTATTTGACGATTGTTGGAGATGCGGATAGAGCCCTTGAGTTAGCACTCTTAGATGTTTTTCTAGATGACGATTGGGATGCACTTCTATTTTGAACACTTATTTTCCTAATGTTGGTGGTGCCTACAAACTTGTCACTGATAGTAAAAATTGCGTCAATGTGGTAGCTATAAAGGGCTTAGAGTTGCATGTCAAGTAGTGATGTATCATACCCAGTGTTGTGGATATCAACCGATATGTTAGCCAACATAAAGGTTTCACGAATAAAACGACACGATTTCGATATTTTTTTGTAAAATATCCTTTTACAAAATATGACTAAAGATAGGGCACAATGGCGACAAAGGATCCATATAGCTGACCCCACTATAGTGGGATAAAGGTTTGAGTGTCATTGTTGTTGTTTTATCCTTTTACAAAATATCCTTTTGACTTAGGGGAGCCTTGGCACACCGGTTAAGGTGTTGTCATGTGACTTTGAGGTCACGGGTTCGAGTCCTGGAAGCAGTCTCTTGCAAAAATGCAGGTTAAGGTTGGCCTTCATTTCACCCATGTGGTGGGACCCTTCCCCGGACCCTCACTGCGCGGGGATGCTTTGTGCATCGGGTTGCCCTTGCCCTATATCCTTTTGGAATATATCAGCCGATATATCTCGAAGATATATCGGATGGCTTTTTCTTAATTTATTTTATTTGGCACTTATGATTTAGTAGACTAGTCAGGGTTGTTTTGTGCTCTAACTCTCAACTCCATTCATGCTTCCTTTGGTTTTCAACCATACACTTGTCCATCGTCGACTTTGATTTTGCTTGGCTTTTAGATCTTGGACTTATGGTACCTTATCTTTCATAGTCATCAACAACTTCCTGTTTTTACTTTCTCTAGTTTTCTTCCCTGCTTTATATCATTATTACTTGTGTAAATAAAATGTTTATACTAGTTCGGTAATTTAGAAGTTCAATAAATATTAAATTATTAATATATAAATATATATACAACAACACTCAAGCTTTATCCCACTATATTGGGGTCGGATATATGGATCCTTTGTCGCCATTGTGCCCTTTCATTAGTCATAATTTCACTAATGCCTAAGTACATCATGACTTTCCTTATAGTCTCATTCCAAGTCTTTATTGGTCTACCCCTCCCCCGTTTAACATGCCTAGTGACTAAACTCTCACAACGCCTAACAGGAGCCTCTAATGGTCTCCTTTGTACATGTCCAAACCATCTCAGTCGAGCTTCTCGCATCTTCTCTGCAATTAGTGTCACTCATGTCTTATCCCTGATACATTCATTCCTAATTTTATCCAGTCTCATGTGTCCACACATTCACCTAAGCATTTTCACCTCCGCAACTCCATTTTTTGCTCATGTACACAATTCACTGCCCAACACTCAGAACCATAGAGCATCGCTGGTCTACTTGCAGTACGGTAAAACTTGTCTTTAAGTTTTAATGGTACTTTACGATCAAATAAGATCTCTGACGCGCCTCTCCACTTCAACCAACCTGCTTGGATTCTATGTATCACATCTTTATCAACACCTCCATCTTTTTGAACTATTGATCCAAGATATTTAAAGCACTCACTACAGGAAATAACTTGATCACCCAACTTAATAACGAAGTCATCCGTCCTACTTACACTGCTAAATTTAAGCTCTATATACTCCGTCTCTGCCCTGATCAACCTAAAACCCTTCTTTTCTAAAGTGTCTCGCCAAGATTCAAGTTCCGTGTTTACACTCTCGTGCGTCTCATCGACCAAAACGATATCATCCGCAAACAATAA
Organism: Dactylorhiza incarnata; assembly: GCA_033032865.1. Taxonomy (NCBI): domain Eukaryota; kingdom Viridiplantae; phylum Streptophyta; class Magnoliopsida; order Asparagales; family Orchidaceae; genus Dactylorhiza; species Dactylorhiza incarnata. The sequence continues at coordinate 2,201,881 of JAWHQI010000295.1, forward strand.
ACACCGAGGTATTGCTTGTTGAATATGTCCGGTGAGCTCATCTAAGATAAGGGTAAAGAGATAAGGGTTTAAAGCTGAACTTTGATGTAAGCCAACAGTGATAGGGAATTCCTGTGTTAATCCTCCAGATGTCCTCACCCTCGTCACTGAATTTGTATACATATCTTTGATTATGTCAATGTATGATACATTTACATCTTTCTTTTCTAAGACTCTCTATAAGATCTCTCTTGGAACCCTATCATAAGCTTTTTCAAGATCGATAAACAGCATATGCAAATATTGTTTTCTTTCTCGATAGTTGTCAATGAGTCTCCCCAAGAGATGTATACCTTCCATGGTCAACCGCCCTGGCATGAAGCCAAATTGATTCTTCGAGATGCTAGTCTCCCACCTTACTCTTCTTTATATTACTTGTTCTCATAGTTTCATGGTATGACTCATTAATTTAATTTCTCTGTAATTAACACAATTTTGTATATCTCCTTTGTTTTTATACAAAGGTACCAAGATACTTTCTCTCCATTGGTCCAGCATCCTCTTTGACTTCAGTATCTTATTGAAGAAATATGTAAGCCACAAAATTTCTTCTTTCCCTAGACATTTCCATACTGCAATGGGTATATCGTCTGGCCCAACCGTTTTTCCATTTTTCATCTTCTTTAGAGCATTATTTACCTCTGATATTTGAATTTTACGATAAAACGTTATATTTATATACTCCTCTGATTTACTTAACTCTTCCAAGTTCAATTTATTGTCTTTTGTTTCATTATAGAGTTGGTAAAAATATCTTTTTCAACGCTCTTTAATAGTCACATCATCCGTCAAAACTATATTTTCACCATCTTTTATGCATTTAACTTGACTTAAATCTCTTGTCTTCCTCTCTCTAGCTCGAGCAACTTTATAGATGTCACGTTCTCCATCTTTGGAATCAAGTCGCTTATAAAATTCTCCATCAGTTTGACTTCTTGTTTTACTTACTGTATGTTTAGCTTCTTTCTTGACGACTTTATACCTTTGCAAGTTTTCATCATTCCTACAAGGGTAGAGTATTTTATAGCTGGCCCTCTTTGCCCTCACTTTGTCTTGCATTTCCTCTTTCCACCACCAAGATTCTTTATATGAGAACGCATAACCTTATGATTCTCCAAGTACGTTCTTTCCACTTATCATTAAATGTGAAAACATAACTTCCCATGAGATACTAGGATCAACATAAGAGTCATCAACTAGTTGTTCCATAACTGTTGTCTTAAAAGAAACATGTTTTTCCATCTTCAACTTCCACCACTGAATTTTTGGCAACACTTCTGTCTTTGTCTTAAATTTTTTCTATTTAATTTGCACGTGCAACACCACTAACCTATGTTGTGTTGACAAACATTCTCCTAGTATGACTTTGCAATCCTTACAAATCATTTTATCCATTTTGCGAGTCATAGAATAATCAATTTGTGACTTATTTGGTCTGTTTTTAAACGTAATTAAATATTCTTGCTTCTTCATGAAAAGCGTATTGTCACAATTAGCTAATGTGTTATGGCAAAGTTTAAAATTGTTCTTCCTTCTTCATTTCTTTCTCCATACTCAAATCCTCCATGAACAACTGTGTAATTTGTATTTTCCTTCCTTATATGTCCATTTAAGTCTCCTCCTATGAAAATCTTCTCTCTTTGTGGAATTTTCCTTACTAAATCATGTAAGTCTTCCCAAAATTACACTTTAATTGCTTCACTTAATCATATTTGTGACGCATAAGCACTGATCACATTAATAATTTCATTTCCTATTACCAATTTAAGAGCTAAGATTCTATCACATTTTCTACTTACCTCAACAACTTCATCCCTCCAAGTAGCATCCACAATAATACCAACTTCATTGTTTGTTTTATTTTTTCCTGTGTACCATAATTTAAAACCTGAATTGTCTAAAAATTTAGCTCTCACCCACCCATCTAGTCTCTTGCAGACATAAGATATTTGTCATTCTCCTAAATATATAAATTAAAAAATGATTATATTTATAACTAACTATGTATATAAGTAATTAAATATTGAAACTCGATGATACAGGACGGATGCAGTGAGTGATGTGTGTGTCGTAAGGAACTTTAATGAGTTGGGTGTTCATAGAGTGTCGTAGGAATTTAGAATGGTGTGATACACATGTGATTGTCGGATGTTTAAATACAATACATCCTAAAATTATTAGTAGAGTTCACAAACATTCACATTAGAGATTAGGCGTTAGAAACAAAGCAAGATCCAATTAAATTAAAGAGAAAGTGTTTAGATTAAATGTCCAGTGAATAAATCTTGCAAGTAGCACAATTGCTGGGTAGATTAATACAAATTAGTATCTCAAACAATATAATTATACACCAAACATTCAACAATAAGTAATATTCACTTCAAATTAGAACTTGCACAAGCAACAAGAGTCCGAAAAGGTGAATCATTACTGAATTTTGGGACTGGACAGCAGTTCTGGGTTGGAACGATTCAGATTTCAAGAGTTCTGGGTTGGACAAGGATAATGGTCTTAAGAGGGCTGGAGGGAGTTTTGGCTCTTGCAGGAAAGCTGTTTGGAGGACTAAAAGCGCAGTCGGCCAGCAGAATAAGAAGAAACATGGTGTTGGAGATTCACACCTATGCTGAAATGGTGCAGGTAGGCTGTGCAAGAGAATGGTGGCTGGAAGTAGTAGGGATTGTGCGGCTCTACTCTGGACTAGAAGTGGAGTTGGGTGAGGGTCATAATGCAAGAACTGTGGGGATTTCAGTAGTGTAAGCTGTGGGAGACTATTGGAATTCACAATTCTTTCTCAATTGGAGTAAACGGTGGGGCATAACTGTTGATTTAAGAGCAACTAGTGGTGGTTATGGTAGGGGATTTAATGGGAAAATGTAGTCACCGGGTACTTAAGGGGAATTGTTTTTAGAAGGGGAGGAATGAGCGGTTATGGAAATAAATGAAAGTGGTTAGTGGTAGTTGTGGATACTTTTGGATGGTTATTGGTGGGGATTGATAGATATATGGAATAAGAGGTAGTTTTCTTGGCTTCATCACCAAGGATCCATGGAATCGGCACCGTGGGAAGACCGCAAAAGTCCGAAATTTCTGTCCAAAATCTGCAAACTCTGAAAACCAACCCTTAGACCCCCATTTATAGACTTAACCAACTCGGATAGTGAAGATAGTCTGGAACAAAAATCCACTAATTTTATAGGAAATAAAAATACAAAAAATGCATAAAAAATGTCATCTTCACTATGAACGCGACGAGAGACTCAGATCGTCCAACCAATGATACAAACTCTGCCTTCCGTGTAAATAGAATCGGGTGGCTTCCGATAAGGGTTGGTTGACTCGTAAAATGTGATCACCATCACCTTATATATGAAATATCACAGATATATCCCCGACATGAAATACTCAAACCGACGTGTCCCCGACATTTAACATCTGCAACCATGATAATATCGATCAATCTTGCGCATTTAAGGATAATGTTTGGTGCGACTTCTTTACATGGGCGTTGCCCATGTTCATTTAGGTGCACCTTTTTGTACAACCACGATGTGATGTGTTTCGGGAGATTGAACATGTGTGTATTTTACAATAAGGGCTGCAAGATTACTTTATCTACCCTACCCAAAGATCTTGGTAAGGATAGAATTCAGGTGAAAGGCCATCTTCGACTGCAGGATCCTCCTAGTCTTTGTATAACATCTGAGTCAGTCCCTAACTGAGAGTCAAGAGTACATATTATATTATATAGTGGCTGTATCACCTGCATTTGAGAACATTATTGATGCCTCAGGTATTAATTCAGATGTTATTCGCACTGATGATGAAATCTTTAATACCCCACCTGATGAGCCTCCTGATGAATCATCCCTTCTAAGAGGACATCCAATGCGCTATAGTCACCATCCTAAGAAATTTGTTGAGCAATTGATCATCATTTGCATGACTTGCATGATTTACACAAAACTATCTAATGTAAGAACACATTAAGTCATGAAGTATATAATGCTTACGCAGATAATCGCAGGAGAAAATAGGATATTTAAAAAGGTGATCAAGTCATGGTTCGATTTGACATAAAAGGAGGTTCCCCTTGCAAACAACTAACAAGTTGAATGATAGTCGAATGGGTCCTTACGCAATTCGAAGAAATATTTGGTCAAATGCATATGGCATGGGCATTCATAGGAATACGAGTATCCACTTTATATTCAATGTAAGGAATTTAACTCTATATTATGAGTCATGTAGTCAATTGACCAGCCTCAGTCTTACCCTCAACCTCCACCGCCATAGTGGCTCACGAGACCATCAGCACCGGCAGTAGCACGAAGACTTGTAGAAGAGATCATAGAGATATTGGATTACGAGATCGTAGATACACCAAACAGAGTTATACACATTAGAGAGGATGCTCATTCATTGATGACACTTGGGTGATGTCCGTGGAGTTAGATCAATTTGTACTTGGCATGCGTTTGGAGTATGACGGTCCAAGTTCATTGAAGATGAATGTTTCTAAGTCAAGAAGAGTTGATAGGGATCAACCCATCGAATGGAGAATGAGTAACATAGGCCCATCAAAGTTTATTATCGTCTAAGTTTAGTTATAGAATCGTCATCTGGAAGATTAGTGTCTGGCATCGCGTTCTGAGCAAGTTTTTGATTTTATATAATATATTTTTGTATTTTCTTGGTGTATTCCAAAATTTAGGTTAAATGCCACAATCGGATGACTTGTGCCATCAGTGACATTTAACATAATCTCAATTTTGTTATAAGTACCGAGTATTAGGCTCCAGGATGTGGCTCGAGGTTTTGTGAATGAAATCTATCAGGTGCTCAGTCGGGAATAACCGATCAGTGCAAAAGTTGCATACGCTCATCCCTCTAATGGTATCGAAGTGATAAGCCGCAACCACTATTCTAGTCGGTGTTGCCCTAGCCTCGACTTCTTCAGTCTCTCCATGCGCCTCCGCAATCACCATTGCTCCATGTTTCACCTTGGCCAACCGTTATTATCAACCTACCCCACGACAAGCCCCACTCCATCTCCATCGCCAGTCTACAACTCCTGCATCCATCTCCTTTTTTTCACTCCCCCACCTCAAATCATCAGGCTATACTCCTTCTAGTGATGGCCCCATATCTCAATCTTCAGCCTAAGATTTACAACCAGTACTACCCCCCTTCAGTCAGCACCCATCCTCTCCCACGACATCTGATTTCCTTTGATTCTCGTCCCATGATACGAACTAGGTTTGTATCTTGCTGAAGGCTTCGCGGGAGATGTGGAGATGACGCCAGTGAGGATTCTACTGTAAGACCCGAACCCGATCGTGTAAATATTGTAATATATTTGTAAATGTAAGAAAATAATAAAATAATTCCCCTATGATGAAAATAAATTTCAGTGTTGATTCGACGTCGCAAATTATTTTGAAGTTCATGATTTTCGATGTTTTTGCGGCGCTCGTTTCGTTTCCGTTTAAATTCGTTATTTTCATGAAATTGGGAAGCTTAACTGGATTAATTTGGCTGGTCCTTTAATTGGATTCAGCCATTTTTGGGTTGGCCGGTACTATGTTCATTGGAATTGTTTGACTGGACATAGGTTGGCTGGGTGAAGTCCTTTTAGCCGGTTGTTTTTGGTTTGACCGGTCATGAATGAATAGAATGGACTGTTGTATTATATTTCCCTTATCAGCTACCCTTATGCCGATACTTACACTTCCTCCTTCTGGAGCTCTCCACCTGCTGGTTTCTGCTTATGGTTGCTTCGATTCTCTTTCCCTTGGCTCGATTCCCTCTGCACCTTGGTCGTCGGTGCTGGACAAGGTTGAAACCTGCTGCTGCCTCCTTCCTGCGCCTTTGCCGCCACCTTATTGCAGTCTCTGTTTTGCGGTGCGACTGATTTTGGTTTGTGGTCGGCAATTTTGGGCTGATTTTCTCACCGTGAGCCTTCCTTCTCTTTATCCATCTTCTCCTTATCGGTTATTCCTTTCATATTCTTGTGAGTTTGTTGAGCATAGAAAGGATTGGAATTAGGGTTTCATTATAGGGTAACTTCAGTTGGCTGCCCTGATCTATTGATTGGATGATCTTGCCTTAATTTGATCACTGATTGGGCTGATGTTGAACCAAGTGTTGGCCGCTTTTGCTTGCGTTGGCCGGCTGCTAATGTAGGCTCTTATTGTATGTTATTGGCTGCCCCTGTCAGCTGCCATTAGAGGCTCCTGTTAGCTTCCATTAGAGGCTCTTATTAGCTGCCCTTGGTGACTGTTTTTTGGGTGGGGTGCCTTTGTTAGCTATTGTGGGCTGCCTTCTTTGGTTCATATTGGCCACAAAAGTGGCTGATTTCTGAAGTGTGTTGTGGCTGAATTCTGAGATTCGTAGCGCCTAAAACCATATTTTTACGCTTTCTTTTCGAGTCACCTAGACTAATCCTCCCTTATGCAACTCCTATAGGTCGTAATTGTGGCCGTCTTAGGAGTCCGCTCGTAACTATTTAACGGTGCAACCCTAAAGTAAATGATTTACTTGATACTGCAGAGGATAACGTCCGGCGATAGACGCGACGAGAACCCTATGAAGGACAAGGGCAAAGGAAAAGTTGTGGTGAGTCCTTACCGCTTTGATTATGTATACATTTGAATTATTTTGAATTATGAACATGTAGAATTACTTTACTCTGAGTTATTTCCTTGTGTGGACACTGCATATGAATTGAATTTAAGAAATTCGAAGATTTAAAATCACTGAAAATATGAAATCGCTAAAAGGCTAAACATGGATTAGCAAGCGATAGAAATTCTGGGGGAAATTAATATAATTATTTCCTATATTTTGAAATGAATATGAACTAAATATGAATTAAATAAGAAATTGAGTGTGCGTCGACGCATAGAAATGTTAAGGGTCAGCCTCGTAGGGGGGTTAGAGCTCCTACACCTCGTAGAGGGGTCGAACTCCTGCAGCTCGCAGGGGGGTCGAACTCTTGCAGATTTCGATACAGGATTGTCTAATCTAGGATGCGTGGATGTCTGCTGCGTATTTGAGCGTCCTAGAGCGGACATTGATTCGACGGGCCCAGATGTTTGATTGAGAATGACCCTCAGTATTTCGAAAGAACGAAAAGTGATATGAAAATCCTGAATTGAATACATAAATGAATATGAATTAAAGAATAAGAATTTTGATACCAGAAATAGTTTATTTATGTTGTACTAGCTCACTGTACTTGTTTATTGTACTTTCTATTATACTGAACATGTTCATATAGAAATATATAACTGCATATTGATGATGACTCTTCGTGTTTGCCGGTAGTGCGGTTGAAGAGGTAAGGAACTCACATAGTTTTCTAAACTAACTTGTTGTCGATCATTTTTTCTAGGATCAGACCGTCATCGTGCAAGGCCCCGCTAGGAGGATACCTGCGGAGTCAGAAAGGAAACAGAGGGAAGAGGTGGCTCGAACACAGGTTAGAGTTTATTTCAATTTGTTTTAGAGCCGCTACAGTCTGTATATTGTATATATCTTAGTTGGATTTTGTAGTTGTTTTTCCCCTGTACTCTGGATGGACATGATGTAAATTATCTTTAAATGAATAAAAGTTGTTTTATGTTTTCTTCTGGTACCACTCCTGTACTTTACATATTAGAATTGTTGCGTTACTTAATTGTGAAAAATCGCTCAGCATAAGGATTTAAATTGTGGTGGACTTCAGGTCGTTACATCTACAGAGTCTTGTCACGACTCCCAAAGGTGGTCGGGAGGAGAAAGACACACTAAAATCTCATACTCAATAACAACTCAAATATTATTTGTTTCATTCATCCCCAAAAAAGTTGTTAAATAAACATACCAAAAGACCTTTTTGCAAATAATTACACAAGTCGTGCAAACTGCTAAATGACTCAACTTACAATCGAGATATTAAATATAAGCGCATAAAATAAAATTGATAACTAGGCGTGAAGGCAGTAAAATCACTCTCAAGCTCAGAAAGTTACTGAATACATGTGTGCAATCTCAATCAATTCTATTTTTTTCGGGGTTATCCACCTCCATCCAGAAAAGCTTCTTACAATGATGGCCACATGTGAAGGTTTCCTCATAATTAAAGCATTATCCTTTTGCCATATGTTCAGCCATTTCAGTGTGCGAGAATAGTTTGATACTCGTGAATTCGATGTCCTCAGTCCATTGGATCTTTAGCTCTTAATTGCATCTATGGTGAAGTAGTCACCTTGATCCATGAGTAATCGATTCTCACAAATCTAGGCAAATTCATAGCAGTAATTTAGTTTGGTAGATTCTTAAACAAAACATTTACCCACAATCATTCATGAAGTTCTATCATGAACATGGAAACATGCTTCCTCGATCATAAAAAAGTAGGGAAACTTAAAACTCTCTAAATAATCTTCCATAAATCATGTTTATTGTAACGAGATTAATTCTCCAAGAGGGTAGCTTCGCAATGGAGGGCCAAAGCGCTTGTATTATTTTCTTAAATCTTCCCAGGTCATCATAGTTTCTAATAGACAGGGAGGAGCATAGGGAATGAGTTAATGGCTCTAACACAAAGTTGACATAGATCAGATTTATATCTCGTGGGAGGTGGACATGATGGTGGTGAGAGTATAACAGAGTCTTTCACGGCTCCTTAAGTAGGTGTACTGGGGAGAGAGCTTTCAATATCTCACACGGAATAAGAACTCAAAAAATGCTTGATTCATTCATCCGCAGGGGGTTCTTAAATAGGCATACAAAAGACACTTTTTCAAATAAGTCCACAAGTCAGATAAATTGTCAAATGACTCAACTAATAACCAACACTTTAAATATAAGTACATACAATATAAGTGATAACTAGGCGCGAAGGCCCCAAAATCCAAGCCCCAATCTAACTCCTTGATGAGTTTTCCAGTTGTTTCATTTCCTTTATATTACACGGCATCCATGTATGATTCAATGATATTCAGTTCTATTATTTGATATTCAATTATGTTTCTCTCTTGCTTTCATGAATGTGCAAGATTCTCATCAATTGTGTGTTCACTTTCTAAATACTCTCATTAATGTGCGACCATTTCTTGCGGTTCCTATTGAAATATTTGTGATCGGTTGTTACTTTCTGTGTAATTCTTTTAAAGCATAGTTAATTAATGCATTCACGCGTCGGACCTTACGCATGATGAATTGTTCCATTCTTTCACATCATTCTTTATTTAGTTTTTAGTTCTACTCATTATTGCATCTCCTTACATTTTACATATTGTTGGTTCAGTGTCGGTCCTCATAGCCTTGCCTTACATCGTAAAATCTCCCCTACACAGTATCTCGCACACATCTCCATCCACTTTCCCTCGATCCTCGACCTCCATATGTCCATTGAGTTAGAAGAATTGGTCTCTGACACTATCAAAATTGAAAACAAAAATCTAAGCAGAGGGCGTTGAAGTCGGAGAATTGGCCTCTGTCGCCACACAAACTGTTTATCAAAGGGCTAAGCAAAAGGCCGCCCAAATAGAGGAATCCACCTCCAAATCCATCATAAACATTGTAAAAAAAATAAAGGAGAAGGGGCACATTCCTTTTTTTCTGGCATTTTAGTGAATCGTGATGGCCGGGGGTCCGCCAAGATTGTTTGGGGATTAAGTGCGAAGGCAGGGAAAAAATTGGGAAATGGACCATTACACCGTGATCCCCTGAAAGTTAGTATAATTATAGGTTGCACCCCTCTTACTTTTGAAATTACAAAAGTCTTCCCTGTAAGTTAATATTTCATAAAATCCATGCACAAAAATACCCCGTTGGAGAGAATTTTCACCGGGAGGTTTTTGTAATTTCAAAAGTAAGAGAGGTGCAACCTGTAATTTAACAAACTTAGAGGGGAGGTTTCCTGTAAATGACCCTACTATATATATATATATGTATATTGAAAAAAAAATAGATTGAAAGGCCAATCCACATTTTCTTCCCTACAACTATAACCATATGGAGATGAAATGGACAGTTAATCATCGAATTTCCTGCCAAAGTGCTAACATTAAATATGAACCGAAACAAAAGCAGATAAGCAAACTGATGCCCCAAACCTGTGAAAAAAAAGAGTCCACGCTCTCCTTTTGAGCATGTGCAAAAACCTTGAAAGACAACAAAGAAAATCAAAGCAAACAGTTAAGAAAGAAAAAAAAAAGAGAAAGGTAGCGAGAGAGAATCTTACAGCGGGTGTCCATTGCACTCCTGCACGGAGAGAGCCAAGGATTTCCTTCTCCTTCACTAAAGCACTAAATATGGAGTGAAAAAGTGAATTTTCAATGGAAACGCTGTTGGTACCATTGATGTCATGCAGTAACCTCTGCAGAGAGTTGCAGAGAGCTGACAAATTTGTTGGAACAGTAATCCCCCTACCAGCACCACGAACTATTCCAGTAATCCGTGAAACATAAGCGGGGGTAAACAACTGTCCACTTTCCATTCGCCCCTTTATCTGTTTAAATACGCTTCAGAACTATGGGCAGCAAGTAAGAAATAAGAAAGCAAAAAGGAAATAATTAATTGAAGAACAAAGGAATGCAAGAAACAGCAAAGACTAATAAATTTTGTTGTAAAATGTCCTAAAGGATCAGAGAATGGCTTTTTTGTTTTACTACAAGAGGACTGTATTTTCATATATACTACATACACTCTGTTTTCATAAAATTCCGAAGTCAAAGCATAAACGACTGCTTCGATTATTAAAGCACCGCAATTTCGTATCTAGTATAACCATACTGTTTCAAAAAAAAATCCATTAGGAAAAGGATAGGAAGAAACCAACTGGACGGGAATCACTGACAAATGGATATAAGGCATATGAAGATATGTTTTCGGTTTGGAAATAGGTTATTGTTTTTTTAGCTCCTCTCTCTATTGAAGAGGAAATAACTCCATTATCGAATACATTCAATTTTATCATATTCAACAAGGTGGCAGAGCCCGATACCTTCTTATAACTCCCTGCATACCCGCTCGCCAACCACACGCTCGTTCCTCCCCTGATCCCTTCTGCAACGCTCTTCTTCTATTTCTCATGCATCTACCCTCCCGCTCTCCGCTGCAACTACCCTAGACGATCCTCCCCGTAGTGTCCCGCCGCTAGTTTTGATCCCATCAGCTGATCGGCGACTGGTTGACAAGATGGGCTTCTGATCCCCGTTCCGATTGCCGATCGCTTCAAACTTTGAGGGGTGTGTTATGGGCCCATGTTAGGGCACGACTAACCAGTAACATGCGAAGCCACAACGGATTGAGCTTGGCATGTTATCATTTTATTTTTAACGCATTTTGTTATTTGCAATTTGTTTTCGTAGTTTGCTCACTTGTTTAAGCCTAATGTAGGCGTTTTTGGACTTTATATTGAAGGTAGACTCCTACTTATGGGGGACTTAATAATTTTTGCATGATAACATGTGAAGCTCAATAATTTTTACATGATTTAGTGTTTGTGAAACATAATCGAGCGTTGAGACTTAGATATGATGCAAGTGGTCACATTGATTCTATTTTTTAAGAGATATAAATGATAGTAATGAATGATTAATGAGTAGAACAAATGAAGAATCTGATCAAAAAGATGACCTGATGTTTCATGTTGATTATTTAAAATGGATGTGGTTGCGCCTTGCCCTCGTCAGGCGCGCGTCTGCGCCTTGAGTCTTGCGCCTAGGCTCTAAGACCCATTTGCACCTTAGTGCGCCTTGAGACATTAATAACTAACCGGGAGAATGAAAAATGAAACTCAAAAATTTCAGGTGGAGTATGATGGCCTCGAGTCAAGGTAGTGGCGCGGTACTGCAACAAGAAGCGCACTAGATTGTGTACTTCAGTAGGAAGACGGGAATCCACCATCGGAAATTTCCCTCTTACGAGCACGAGTTCATCGACTTGGCAAAGGAAGTACAGCACTGGAGTCCATAACTCTAAGGCCAGACTTCTTTGATACGGACGGGTCATTTCAACCTGAATTACCTCCTTAAACAACCCATCAGCACAGCACCATACCAACAGTGGGTTAGCAAACTTCTAGGCTTTGACTTACACGTCGAGCATAAGCAGGGAGTCTTGAATTGCGTGGTGGATGCCTTGTCCTGTAGGAACCACCCGGACGCGACACTTTTCGTTATTTCCCCACCTACATCTGAGCTACTCATTTCTATTCGCCAGGAGATATAGGTCCCCCCTGTGCTATCCAAGTTGAACCACCGCATAGGAGAAGGGCGACTTGCTCTCTGTTGGGCCACAAGGGAGGGTCTCATTCTCTACAAGAGTCTTCTGAACTTGGATGCAGCCTCTCCACTCATTGTTACCATACTAAAGCGCACATTGGGGCCACTGACGTAGGATTTTCATCATCTCACCATGCACAAGCAGATGGGCTACCTTACCGTGAATGCACAAAGGTGGCCCCCAAAGACAGCTACAGGAACTTTCTACTTGGAGACGTGCGGCCTTGACTGTGTGAAGCTGGGCCATCTGCTACAGGAGTTCAGTGATACTCTCTCGCCCGCACAAGAGCTTCCCCCACCTCTTCGGTGGCACCATAGCATATGTTTTCTACCAGGCACTGCGCATATGGTCACTGATGTAGGATTTTACAATACTAAAGTGCACTTTGGGGCCACTGACGCCGGATTTTGATCATCTCACCATGCACATGCAGATGGGCAACCTTACCATGAATGCACAAGGGTGGCCCCCAAAGACAGCTACAGGAACTTTCTACTTGGAGACGTGTGCAGCCTTGACTGTGTGAAGTTGGGCCATCTGCTACAGGAGTTCGGTGATACTCTCTCGCCAGCACAAGAGCTTCCCCCACCTCTGTTGGAACATGGATTTCGCATCTCTTGGTCTGAGAATAACAAATACCGTTATGTATTTGATCTAGTTTTTTGTGTGTTTATAGTGTGCAGGTTGTACAGGTACAAGCATGCAGTGAACGAGGATAAAATACGGACGTCGAAATTCAATTTATGTGAGCTATCGCCGGTGTTAGCGATACCGTCGGGCGTTAGCTCCTTCATATCGACAAGACGTCTCCTTCATATCAACTAGACGTCTCCTTCATATCAACTAGACGTCTCTTTCATATCGATGAGACGGCTCATTCATATCGATGAGACGTCAACTTCATATCGACGAGACGTAAACTTCGGGAACAGCATAACTACCGTCGGCGTTAGCGATACGGCTAGGCGTTAGCTCCTTCATATCGACGAGACGTCAATTTCATATCGATGAGACGTCAATTTCATACCGACGAGACGTCAACATCGGGAACAGCAAGACTACCGCCGCACGTTACCGCTAAAGCGTCGCGCTACCTCGAAGTACACGTCAGCAATCCGGGTGCTCTGTGCGGGAACCTGGTGGCAGCCATATAAAGAAAAAGTCGCTACCGCCCGCGGTAGCACCTACCACACAGCGGTAGCACCTACCACACCGTGGTAACGCTTGCGTACAAGGAAAGTGCAGCCACCTTCCTTACTTGCAGATGGTCAGTTGTGCACGCGCCAAATCAATCAAGCCTACTGCGCTGCGCTAGCACTACCGCTCCGCCCTAATAAACGATCACAAGGAAAGCGCAGCAGCCTTCCTAAATTGAAGACCGGACAGCTAGAGGAAAACGCGTATACATAGACTAACGCCGCGCGGTAGCTTACTTAAACGTCGTATAAAAGCGCTTTTTCCTCCTCTTTGGGCAGTGAGACGAAAATAGGGTTTCCACGCCGCTTCTGGAGCAAGGTGCCACGGTCCAAGGAGAAAGGAAGAGAGAATGTGCACCCACTTGATCAAGGAAGAAGATCTTCGTAGAGTGTGAACGAGAATTTGAAGACGATCGAGCACATAAAAAACGAGAATCATAAGCGTCGACCGCTCACCGCCTCTGGAGACTATCTTTGAGGGAGCACTCGTTTTCTTTCTTAGATCTACTTTTCATATCTTTGTTTTGTATCTTTCTTTTGTATTACTTCGTATGACGTGAAGAAATCGTCCGGGGAGGACGTCGGATTTCGGGGAGGATTTCGTGGGAAAATCGTCTATGAAGGGCGTCTAGACCGGGGAGGCCTATCAAGGGCTCGAAGACCTTCTGGGGGAGAAGGGAGAGAGTCAACCGATCCTCGGGGAGAGGGTCGGTATAGAAAACCCAAGATCGTATTATTCATCACTTTCGATCTCCGGCGTCATGGAGATCACAAAATTGTAATCAAACTTTTTATGAAATAAATTATGCTTTTCTTTTGCTTTATTTATTGTGATTTTATTTCTATGCCATAAAATATTTTAAATAATATTTTCACAAAGTTGTAACGCAAAATATATTGTAAGGTTCCGTTTGTGTGGAACAAACTCTAAGAATTCAATTTCTGTGAGCTAGCGCCAGACGGTAACACTTACCGTCGACGGTAGTGAAAAAAGATTGAATCCTGACTTTTTCTAAAAGGAATCATCAGTATAATCTTTTCTGAAATAATAAACTAAAGTTTTTTATAAAATATTTCGAAACTTATTTAATTAATAAGAATTTTTATATAGAATTAAATTCTTAAAAACCCTTATTCACCCCCCCCCCCTAAGGGCGTTAGTAGATCCAACAAGTGGTATCAGAGCGAGATTATTCCAAAACGGTTTCACCACCGGGAATAATGGCGCTTCATGATCTCCCATCCACTAGAGGGGATAAATTTTATCCTAATGAAAAATCATTAGCACCACCTTTATTTGAGGGTACAAATTATAGAGCGTGAAAAATTCTTATGGAAAAATTCCTTAAATCTTTAAATATTTAAATTTGGAATATCACTATTACAAAGCCCCCAAGTGTCTTAAATAAGAATGAATGTTCTTTAAATGTTAAAGCTATGAATAGTTTATTTTGTGGGCTTGATAAAAATATTTTCAAAATCATTTATATTTTACCTAATGCTTACGAAATTTGAAGATGTCTTGATAAAACTTAAAATCTTCCTTCTACAGATGATGAACCCGAGCAAGGTATTATGGATCCAAGAGAAAAAACAAATGAAGACTTGTGCTTGGAGGAAGATCTATCAAAGGAAGAGGAATGCAAATGCACCATTTCATGCTCGTATGCCGACATGACAAGTACAACATGCACAGAAGAAAATATCAAAGGAACGATATGTTCAAATCTTGCTTCATCCGAGAACTTTGTAAGTAGAACAAATTCCCTTTTTACTAAAACTTCGATTTCAACATTTCGTATGCTTGAAATTGCTAAACGTAAGATTACTAAGTTGAAAAATAGAAATTCTAAATTACATTTAGAAAATAAAAGGTTAAAAGCAAAACATAATGAAAAACAAATATTTATGTGCCTAGTTCTCCCTCTTGCTTTTTATTTGAAAATGTTACACCTTGTATTGATTGTAATGAATTAAAAGAAAAATCTAAGGTCCTTGAAAAAGAGCTTCTTATTTCAAAAGGCATAGTAACAAATTAATAAATGAAAATAATGCTCTAACGTACAAACTTAATTCATTAAAATCTTTTGTGGAAAAACTTTCAAATAATAAAAAATCTCTTATGATTAAAAATCAAAACTTCAATAGTTTAGCTTCACAATATAAGAGTATATTTAAAAGAAAGAGTGGAAATGAAAAACAACAAATATCTTTGATTATGTCAATGTATGATACATTTAAACCTTTCTTTTCTAAGACTCTCCATAAGATCTCTCTTGGAACCCTATCATAAGCCTTCTCAATATCGATAAACAACATATGCAAATCTTGTTTTCTTTCTCGGTAGTTGTCAATGAGTCTCCTCAAGAGATGTATAGCTTACATGGTCGACTACCTTGAAATTGATTCTCTGAGATGCTAGTCTCCCGTCTTACTCTTCTTTCTATTACTCGTTCCCATAGTTTCATGGTATGACTCATTAATTTAAGACGAATTATATGTGCAAACCAAAGTTCGCTATATGCAAACCACGGTTATGCGCAAACCATGGAATCATAAGTGCAAACCATGTGTTATGTGCAAACCAAAAAAAATTAAAAAAAAAAACAAAAACAAAATTTCTTCCATTACAATCATGTTAGTTAATACAAAAAATGAGTTGTAACACTTTCACACAATAAAATTCTTTATAAAACTTTGTTCCGTCATTTTTTGCCTCCAAAACTTCATGATATCGTTAGTAGCAACCTGCATAAAAGTAATAATCTTTTTAGCCGACTAAATAATATTGTAAATATCTGTTGTAAGTTTAATATTATTAGGGAAAAATACCTTGACTCAATATTTTTTCATATTAACGGGCACATTTTCATTGAGTTTATCTCATTTCTTTGCATTTTCTTCTCGATATTTCCGCCAAAGTGATATTGTTTGAGACAATGCAAAATCTTCACGCATTTGCAATTTAACAAAATGATTCTCATTGATAAATCCGATGTAGATTATCTTGTGAGAAGTCGGCGGCGATGAATGTAGTGGTAGCAATGTGAACGGCTGATATTTAGATAAGTGAACAAAAACAATGTTATAGCAGGATGCAGGCACCATACTAATATCAGGCATCGACATCCATTTGTCGTACGGAGCAGGAGTAATAGAACAATCAAGTGATCTTAGTAAGTTTGATCTCCTTTCCTTACCAAACATGTTATCATACAAACGTGCACTATTCTGTAGTTCTAGAGATAGGTCAATACGCACCTTTAACCAGTCATTATCCATCCTCATAGCATTACTAACCACCATGTATCCACAATGACCATGACTCAATACATCAATCACATTTGTAATATAGTCAGAAACACATGGCGGCATTTGTGTTCGCACACTACATAGCAGTCTGCTCTCCTTCAATATCCCCTTTCGTATGGGGCGTTTCTTAGTTGGTGCAGTTGGGACTTGTTCACGCATTAATACATGCTCAAAGAGGGAGGGATCTCGTTTTGTAGATTTTGCATCAACCTTGAATTTATTGCAGCTACCCCTTGGTCGGCCCTTCAATGTTTTTGATAGCAAAGGCTCCAGTGTTAGAGTTGATGAGGGATTCATTAGCTCACGTAATTTTTTTTTAATTTCATGTTTTTGTAAATTACTAGTGCTCTTGTACCTCTTTAAAATACTTTTCATTTCTATATCAATTTCATCATCCATCTCAGCCTCCACCTTCATGTTCTCATTAGTCTTGTTATCTTGCAATGTCAACTGCTTCCAATGGTTGTGAATCATCCACAACGGAAATGAGTTTGATTGTGACATATACGGAATCAAGTCATGTGCACATGGTAAGTTCAACACATTTATATCTGTGTGTGCACTCGCCAACATTTATGCACCCGGATCTAGCCGATAGTTCCTCTTTTTTAATCAACTCTAAAGCTGTGAAAGAGATGCGCCCAACCAGCTCAAAGTATAAAGGATGACCAAATTCTTTATTCCATTAAATTAAGCTATGTGCAAATGCTCTCTTAATCTTCGTGTGTTGCAAGTGAATCATTTGATTAAAGGATTTCCATACGGTTGTAAGGTTTCCAACTGACACCTCAAGGAATCTTTTTAGGTGATTGTGACCACTTTCAACGCGATTTGTTGTTGTGTTATCCAAATGTAGAAACTTGTTTACCCAAGCTGAAACAAAGTATTCTTTGTACGGTGCAATCCAAGTGCTAAGCGCATATGAACAAACAATAGGATAATGGTCCTTGTACTCTTGTAGCATATGATCCAAACCCTCTTTAAATCCATCAATGGTTTGTGCATCCACAATTTGTTGTCAAACACACATAAATTCCTCTCATTCCTTCCCATCATTAAAATTCTTTTTGCATTTAGCCAAAAAAATTCTACTAATATGTAACTTGCATAAAATATTCTTACATTGAGGAAACACTGATACAATAGCATTAATCAAGGCTATTTCCCCGTCAGTTACTATAACCTAGGGCATTGAATGTTGGTCTAAAACAGATTTGAAACAATCTAATGCCCATGCATAACTCTCTTGTGTTTCATTGGAAATGAATGTGAAAGTTGTATAAAACGATTGCTTTGTTGAAGTAACCCCAACAATGCTCAACAACGGCAATCGATGCCGATTTGTCTTGTACGTACAATCCATGATAAAGACCGTAGGAAATATTTTACTAAGTTGCACAGATACAAGGTAAGCGAAAAATAAACACTCCAAATTTCCACTTTCTTTTGACATTCTGTTATAGCAAATATACCCACTTTCGGTGATACATTTATATAAGAATTGGATGTGTGTTGCCCCTTGTAGTTCTTCCCTCTGCATTTTCGTTCTTTCATTGTATATTGCTCTCAAGACGGTGTAGTTCGACGGATCTCTTTGCTTTAACGTCGTTAATAAATTTCATGGTTTGACTCCAGCTTGGTACATTTCATGCACAACATTTTGCTCATTCAGATCCAATCTGCACGCATACGCATGAGCTTCTAAATGAACCATCTCATGGTTATGAACACATATGACATCCAAACTCACTCATCTATGTGTGCATTTTTTCGCCTTTCAGAGAGAACAAGCAACCACATTTCTTCGAGGTGGACTTTCTCATATTCTTTCTAACCCAACATTTTTTCCTTTGATTTTCACGAT
Source organism: Dactylorhiza incarnata (assembly GCA_033032865.1). Taxonomy (NCBI): domain Eukaryota; kingdom Viridiplantae; phylum Streptophyta; class Magnoliopsida; order Asparagales; family Orchidaceae; genus Dactylorhiza; species Dactylorhiza incarnata. The sequence goes on from JAWHQI010000295.1 coordinate 2,220,568, forward strand.
AAAATCCCGCTCTATCACATCCAAGAAATACTCTAGGTTTGAGCCGATTGGTGAGTTTATCAGCACTTTGTATGGTAATGACAAATCTCAACCCAATTTCAACATTTCTAACTCATGCAACCAACTCCTCTTTACATGGAAATAAATTTGATGTCATAAAGTGACTTCCAAAATCAATTTGAGTAGGTGTTGTTGACTCCTTATAGCAAAGTAATTTGATTTCTACATTCCAAAAAAAATCAACAAATGCATGAAAAATTAGAAGAACATGTGCACACAAAAAATCCACCCAATTCATAGAGAAGGTAAGGAGGAAGAGGCTGATACCTTGGTCTGGAGGTTGTTCTATAGTCTTCATGAAGATCTTCGGGTTGACAAGTCTTATGCTCCATTGAACCCAAATGAGGATGAAGTGTTGGAGAAACCCTAGATAAGAAACCATAAACATCACTACAATAGGTCCCAAAACAGCAAATGGCCGGCGGAAAAGAGCAAGAAGGCTGGTTCACTTCGGAACAAACAAATGGCAGAAAAGGGTTAGCGAACAAAATACCTGCAGGGTTGGTTCACTTCGGGACGGGCGAATGGTGGTCGGCTTCGGGTCGCCGTCGAGCGGGGCTAGTCGGTTGCGGGTCGACGTCGAAGTAGCGGCGGGGCTGGTCGGCGGTGATAGGAAAGAAGGAAGCGGGAGGCTTCGGGTTGCCGTCGAAAGGGAAGAGCGGAAATACGGAAGCGAAAGCGGAAGGAGGCTTACCGGATATTAGGTCTTGGGATGTACCTAGTGGGTTTGGAGATAAAAGGTGTTTTAAAATAAACCTAAATTTCTAATAATTTGATTGGTTTGCACCTAGCCACATTTGGGTTTCACATAACACGGTTCTAATTTAATCCTCTGTAATTAACAAAAATTTGTATATCACCTTTCTTCTTATACAAAAGTACCAAGATACTTTCTCTCCATGGGTCCGGCATCCCCTTTGACTTTAGTATCTTATTGAAGAAACATGTAAGCCACAAAATTCCTTCATTCTCTAGACATTTCTATACTTCGATGGGTATATCGTCTTGCCCAACCGCTTTTCCATTTTTCATCTTCTTTAGAGCATAATATACTTCGATACTTGAATTTTACGATAAAACGTCATGTTCCTATACACCTCCGATTTACTTAACTCTTTCAAGTTCAGTTCATTGTTTTTGTTTCATTATAAAGTTGACAAAAGTATTTTTTTTCATCGCTCTTTAATAGCAACATCATCCGTCAAAACTATATCTGTTTCATCATTTATGCATTTAACTTGGCTTAAATCTCTTGTCTTCCTCTCTCTAGCTCGAGCAATTTTATATATGTCACGCTCTCCATCTTTGGTATCTAGTCGCTTATAAAATTCTTTATAAGCTTAACTTCTTGTTTTACTTACTACATGTTTACCTTCTTTCTTAGCAACTTTATACTTTGCTAAGTTTTCATCATTCCTACAAGCGTAGAGTGTTTTATAGTTGGCCCACTTTGCCTTCACTTTGTCTTGCACTTCCTATTTTCACCACCATAATTCTTTATTTGGGGGCGCGCGACTTTTTTAATTCTCCAAGTACGTTCTTTTCACTTATCCTTAAATGTGAAGACATAACTTTCCATGAGACATTAGGATCGACATAAGGATCATCAACTAGTTATTTCATAACTGTTGTCGTGAAAGCAACCTGTTTTTCCATCTTCAAGTTCCACCACCGAATTTTTGGCAACACTTCTGTCTTTGTCTTAAATTTAGTATATTTAATTTGCACGTCCAATACCACTAACCTATGTTGTGTTATCAAACTTTCTCTAAAATTAATTAAGAATAAACATAACTTCACCTTAAAAGTTTTCACTTAAATTAATTAAGAAGGATGAATATAAATAACTTATCATATGATGAACAAAAAGATAGTTTATTTTTATTATGTTTAAATTTTCAAATCATTGTATAGAATTCTTATCATGAATATATTTGGAAAATATCTTATTGAATTCAAAACTTGTTTTGTGTATGAATGCATTATGTATTGTAATTGCATGTATCTCTTACTTATTTAGACCTTAGAATCAACTTTATATTTATTATGCATTTATCACTTCCTTCTAGTTCTATAAAAATTAGGTTGAAACTCAATACATGCAATATTATCTAGTCAAGTATATTGAACTTCATCAAAAAGGACAAAACATTGGATTGTGTCATTCAAACTCATTATACTAGCATTGTCCCTTAGTATATGTAGAATTAATGTTCATTCTAATTATTTATAATGTCATGTTATGCTAAATTAAAAATAGAATATGTTAAAATACAAGCTAATTTACTCTCACTGGGTGGTGAGTGTATCCAAAGAAGTGGTTAACTGGCTTAAAGGCTACCGGGTTCTCGTGAAATCGTCGAAAGGGAAATAACCCTAAGGTACGCTCTCCTCTCGTTCTCAACATGGTATCAAAGAGATGCGTTTTCCCGTCGCTCGTACTTCGTGTCGCCGCCACAGTCGGTCGCCCCGTCTGCTAGCTTCAATCGACGATGTTTCTCCCGTCGGTCGGCCTGCCTACTGCGTCTGCCAGCGTCAATCGACGTTGTTTCTTCTGTCGTTGCTTCCGTGCGTCTCCCTTGCTGCCGTCATTTCTTCTGTTTCTGTTGTCGTCGGCCGTTCTTCCGTCCTTGCTCGCTGCCGTCGTCGGCCGTTCTTGCTCATTGTCGTTGTCGTCAAATAGCTTCAGTCTTCTTCTTCCTGCTTCCGTGAGCTATGCTTCCAGTCGTCCTGTGGATCGGCTCTTCGCGGCTGTTGTCACAACCCGCATTTTCTCAATATATAAATATATTATCAGAGTGGGGAAAATACGCGTTGTGATGTCACGTTGTGTAAGAGACAACTAGCAACTCCAATTCTATGTTTGCTTTCATAAAAGGCATTCCTTTGTATAAAAGTTATGTTAAAAGACATAATTTACAATTTTAAGATTTAGACCGTGTCCCTTGGTCCAATAGATCATCTAGTCCACGAGTAGAAACTATAATTACGGTGCGGAAAGGAAAATATGAAGTTTGATTTGATTTACCCTATATGAGCATGAAGACCAAATCATCTAGTTAATGATATGCAAAACTCTACATTTATTATAAGTAGGAAAAAAACTTTTTTACGATCTTCAAAGTAGGGTGACATTTGATTTAAATTATGTCATGAATAAGAATATGCAAGTTGTATACTTAAAATATCTAACATGCATCCTAGCATAAAACCTTCCCAGAGAGGAATGCATCAATAGCAAAAAGGCAGTAGTAGCAGACACATAAAGTAAACAATTTACACAAAGAAACAACAATGGGCGTCAACAATCTGACACGAACCCATAAAAATGTCAAAGTACATCAAAAATATAGACTAAAAGTCAAAGAAAGTCACGGCTGACTAATCCTCACCAAGGAGGAGAAAGGAAAAACATTATCCAAGATCTGGAAGAACAGCACAATCAACCTGCACAGCTACCGGTCTGAACCTGAGGCACTCAACAGAAAAGAATGCCTCAGCAACAATGCGCAAAAAAACGGCTCAAAAAAAATAATAAGATCACCAAAATCAAAAGATAAGGAGTTACCAACTCCAGAAATGAAACTATATATCAACAGCATAAAAGACCATATTAACCATAATGGCCAAAAAGGTTTGCAAGTTTGGCTAAATAATCAGTAAAAGTTTTGCACCAAGTGCGACAATGATTTATAAGAAATGGTCATAGAAATAGGCATTGTGTGGGTCAAGTGAATCCATGTGCAAAACAGTGAATCAGTAACACCGGACAAAAACATGCACTGAGGTAGAGGCCACAATCTTCCACTAACCAACAGTCCAAAACAACGTTGGGTACCATGATTACACTGAAACAGACACTGTGGAGGAGGCCTCAATAATCTCTCTCACCAACAGTCCAAAACCAGCTCATCACCCCCATCACTCAACGAATCCAGGATCACTCGACGAATTTTCCAAAGGTCCCGACGAATTACTCTAAAGTCTCGACGAATTACTCTAAGGTCTCGACGATTTACTCTAAGGTCTCGACGATTTACTCTAAGGTCTCGACGATTAAGTCTAATGTCTCGACGATTTAGTCTCAGCGGTTAAGTCTCGACGGATTACTATAAAGAAGATTCGTCGAAATCACTCGACAAATCCAGGATCACTCGACGAATTTTCCAAAGGTCTCGACGAATTATTCTACAGTCTCGACGAATTACTCTAAGGTCTCGACGATTTACTCTAAGGTCTCGACGATTAAGTCTAATGTCTCGACGATTTAGTCTCAGCGGTTAAGTCTCGACGGATTCGTCGAAAGCATTCGACGAATTCGTCGAAAGCATTCAACGAATTCGTCGAATACACTCAACGAATTTCTGCACTCGACGAATTTGTCAGAACTACTCGACGAATTCCAATTAACTGACTCGACGAACTACACAAGAATACTAGACGAATTCTGCTATATTAACCGGAATTTTTAGAGTAAAATTTATCTATAAATAATAAGGGGGAAAGTAAATTGAAGGGAAAACATGGCACTAGGGAATAGTCCACCACTTGCCTCAAACCTTCCGATCACCGGCCTCCACGCACACCACGCCAAGGATCGGCCGATAGAAGACCACAAGGAAGAGTTTCTGAAACTTTTTGGACGAAAAGAAAGGTTAGGGCTACACACTCCAACTCTAAAAATCCACAAAAATCAAAATACTCACCGCACACAGGAAGAGCTTGGTGAGAGCTTTCCAAATCTACGCTCCGACGAAGATTTCGTGCTCAAACGCTCCCACAATAGCCGACGAAGGCTCCCGGACGACGACCGAACTCGCCTCTTTCGCAAAAACAGAACTGATCGGAGAAGATGGGAAAACCTAATATAGAGATTTTCAATAATTTACCGGGCTCTCACGTTTACTCGGATCGCGACGAAACTCCACGATTATGCTTAGATTTAATAACTTTAATTCTCTAAAGTCTAAGATTTAAATTCCGGCAAGATTTAAAACGCGACAAATTATAACGCACCGGAAAACTCAGCACAAATGTAACGCCCGCATGAGGATATTACGTCATTAAGGATTTAAAATAATTACCCAAAATTTTGGAGCGTTACAGCCACTCCCCCTAAAAGAAAGTTTCGACCCGAAACTTTGAAAAAAAACAACTTGAATCCAATGGTCATAAAGGAATGACTAGAATTGGTTAGATAGATACGCACCGAAGACTAAGAGAACAAATGAGGGTGAGATTCCTTCATAACAGATTCCAACTCCCAAGTCGCACTACTGACGTCCTGGTTTCGCCAAAGAACCTTAACCATAGGAATCGTCTTCCTCCGCAACACTCGGCTTTGCGTCTCCAGAATACTGACGGGTTCCTCAACATACGAAAGATTGGGGTGCAACTGGGGCACGGAGTCGAGGACATGACGATCGCTAAGCACACACTTTCGCAACTGCACACGTGAAACACATCATGAACACCAGGGAAAGAAGCAGGCAACTCCAGCCTATAAGCTGACACTCCGATGCGCTCAACAATTTGGAAAGGTCACACATACCTGGGATCCAACTTGTGGTTCCTCCCAAATCTCTTAACACCTGGCATCGGAGAAAATTTCAGGAAAACCATGTCCCCAACAGCGAACTCTAGATCAACCCTTCGCGGATTAGCATATTTCTCATAACGCTCCTGAGCTATGCGAAGCTTCTCACGAATGTGCGTAACCGCAACACTCATCTCTTCCAAGGCTGCTGGACCTAACAGCGGACTCTCACCAACTTCAACCCAAAATAAGGGAGTTCGACAACGGCTCACATACAAAGCATCAAAGGGGGTCATCTGCAAAATTTCTTGATAGTTGTTATTGTAAGCAAATTCCATGAGTCCAAGGCGCTTATCCCAAGCCCCACCATAGTCCAAAATATAACATATGATTATGTCCTCCAAAATCTGATCGACTCTCTCCGTCTGACCATTCGTCTGTGGATGATAAGCGGTAGAATATCTGAGGTCAGTGCCCAAAGCTCCATGCAAGCTCTGCCAGAAACGAGACATATACCTGGAATCTCAATCTGACACAATGTTCAAGTGCATACCGTGCAACCTGATGACCTTATCCAAATAAAGCTCTGTTATTTTCTCCATCGAATAGCCAATCTTGAAAGGTACGAAATAAGCGCACTTCGTTAATCTATCCACAATAACGCATACAGAATCATGCCCTCGGAGAGATCTCGGCAAACCGGTAATGAAGTCCATAGAAATACTCTCCCACTTCCAATTTGGAATATCCAAGGGGTTCAACTTACCTCCAGGTCTTTTGTGGTCTGCTTTGACACGCTGACAGGTATAACATTCTGATACAAACTTCGCAATGTCATTCTTCATTCTTAACCACCAAACGATCTGCTTCAAATCTCGATACATCTTTGTAAAACCAGGGTGGTAGGCAACACTAGACCCATGTGCTTCCTTACAAATCCTTGTCCGAATATCCCCAATATCATGAATGCAAAATCAACCTTGAAACTTCAAAGTACCAGCCTCATCAATTGAGAAATCCGGCAATTCTCCTTTTTCGGTTCTACCTCGGAGGTGCTGCAATTCTGGATCTTCTTTCTGATGCAAACTCGTGAGGGTAATCCATGAAGGCTCTTCAATCTCTAGTCTAGACTGCAAGACATTATCACTAACGAATATATTCATCAGCAAAAATTCCTCCACCAGAGACTGCACAGAAAGGTTGAAGATATGTGCGGTCTTCCTACTCAAGGCATCGGCCACCACATTAGCCTTACTCGGATGATACAGAATCTCAACATCATAATCCGCCACATACTCCATCCATCTACGTTGACGCAAATTCAGCTCTTTCTGGGTGAAGACGTACTTCAAGCTCTTATGATCCGAATAAATTTTACAGGATACTCCATACATTAGATGTCTCCACAGCTTCAAAGCCTATATTACCACGACAAACTCCAAGTCATGCGTAGGATAATTCTTTTCATGAATCTTCAATTGTCTCAATCCATACGCAATCACTTTCCCTTCTTGCATCAGGACACAACCGAGTCCAACCAAAGATGCATCGACAAATACTGCATACTCAACTCCTTCGGTAGGTAAGGTCAAAATTGGAGCAGAGCACAACCTTCTCTTCAATTCTTGAAAGGCTTCTTCACATTCATCGCTCCAAATGAAAGTTGCACTCTTCTACGTAAGCTTAGTTAAAGGCGCAGACAAAACTGAAAATTCTTGCACAAATTTTCTATAATACTCTGCCAACCTTAAGAAACTCCTTATTTCCTTAGGCGTCGCTGGTCTCTTCCAATCCAAAACACCAGAAATCTTCACTGGGTCCACAGTTATTCCATCCTTGCTCACCACGTGACCCAGAAAAGATACTCGAGGAAGCTAAAACTCACACTTGCTCAATTTTGCATACAACTTGTGTTCCCTCAAAACTGACAGCACTAAAATCAGATGCAAAGCGTGCTCCTCAGCACTTCTAGAATATACTAGAACATCGTCGATAAACACGAATACGAAATTGTCAAGGAAGTCTTTGAATACTCTGTTCATCATATCCATAAAGGCAGAGGGTGCATTCGTTAATCCAAAGGACATCACCAAGAACTCAAAATATCCATGGCGAGAACGAAAAGCAGTTCGCGGTACATCCGACTCGCGGATCCTTAACTGATGCAGCCTGAACAAAGATCAATCTTCGAGAACACAGAACTACCCCGCAACTGGTCAAATAAATCATCAATTCGAGGAAACGGGTATCTGTTCTTGATGATTACCTTGTTTAACTCTCCATAATCGATGCACAGCCTCATCGAACCATCCTTTTTCTTAACAAATAGAACTGGAGCACCCCACGGTGAAGAACTAGGCCTAATAAAGCCACATTGCAATAATTCGTCTAATTGGGTACGCAACTCTTCCAACTCTCGCGGAGCCATACGATATGGTGCCTTTACAATCGGGCGAGTACTAGGCTCAAGGTCGATAACAAACTTCACATCTCTCTCGGGAGGGAGACCAGGAAGGCTAACAGGAAAAACATCGGGAAACTGCCGCACCACGGAGATATCCTTTACACACGGCGAAGCACTAGCAGCTTCTAAGATAGAAACAAGATAGGCGGAACCACCAGACTCTAAAAGATTTCGGGCACATATCGCAGATATGGTCGGCCAAAAGACCGGTCTTTTAAAAGACGTCCCGGACCGGCCCGGTAGTCTTTTTGTTCGGGACTAATTCTTACTAGTTGTTAATCATGATTATTTATTTTCTCAACAAGTGGTATCGTAAAATAAGAATGTTTACTTTATAGTTTTCGTTGTATTACTTACTATTATATGCCCAATCATGCCTATATTTTTTTAACTAGTATCTACAAACTTTATCATTGCATCATATTTTCACCTCCACATAGAACACATTAATTCGTAATGCATACACTCACCTCTACCTTTTTTTATATTACCAAAAAGGGGAGAACAACTTGCATAAATCTAATAATTTATGGGAAATACATTAAAAATTTATAGGAAACATCTATGTACTGGGAGTAATCATATAGGAGGTGCAAACATTACCTTTTTCTCGATCATGACTATCCTTCCAATAAATGGTCCCTAATTAATCTCATTACTATACACTTTTCCCTACCCGCTTTTGCTAATAACAAAAGGGGGAGAATAAAGTGAGAAATCTAGCGGAATAGATATTCAGAGGGAGTAAATCATAGGAGATGAACACTTATGTAGGGGGGCATTAATATAGGAAAAGTATGTTGTATTGCATTTGAATCAATCACGCTACATACCTGTTATTCATGCATATCTTTTACCGCACTTATCTATAAACACAAGTATAATCTTAAATTCACCATTTTCCCATACAGGTATTTGTTATTATCAAAAGGGGGAGTTTGTTTGAACATAGGTTCCGCATCTCTTGGTTTGAGAATAACAAATACTGTTATGTATTTGATCTGGTCCTTTGTGTGTTTATAGTGTGTAGGTCGTACAAGTATAAGCATGAAGTGAACGAGGATAAAAGACGGACGTCAAAATTCAACCTTTGCGAGCTACCGCCGGACGTTAGCTCCTTCATATCGATGAGACGTCTCCTTCATATCGACGAGACGTCTCCTTCATATCGACGAGACGTCTCCTTCATATCGACGAGACGTCTCCTTCATATCGGCGAGACGTCTCCTTCATATCGGCGAGACGTCTCCTTCATATCGACGAGACGTCTCCTTCATATCGACGAGACGTCTCCTTCATATCGACGAGACGTCACCTTCATATCGACGAGACGTCTCCTTCATATCGACGAGATATCAACTTCATATCGACGAGGCGTCAACTTCATATTGACGAGACGTCAATTTCGGGAACAGCATGACTACCGTCGGCGTTGGCAATACCACCGAGTGTTGGCTCTTTCATATCGACGAGACGTCAATTTCATATCGACGGAACGTCAATTTCATATCGACGGAACGTCAATTTCATATCGACGAGACGTCAACTTTGGGAATAGCAAGACTACCACCGCACGTTACAGCTAACGCGCCGCACTACCTCGAAGTACATGTCAACAATCTGTGTGCTCTGCGCAGGAACCTGGTGGTAACCATATAAGGAAAAGTCGCTACCGCCCGCGGTGGCACCTACCACACCGCGGTAACGCTTGCGTATAAGGAAAATACAGTCACCTTCCTTACTTACAGATGGTCAGCTGTCCACGCGCCAAATTAATCAAGCCTACTACGCCGCGCTAGTTCTACTGCTCCACGCTAATAGACGATCACAATGCAAGCGCAGCCGCCTTCCTTAATTGAAGCCCGGACAGTTGGAGGAAAACGTGTATATATAGATTACCACCGAGCGGTAGCACTACCGCCGGAGGTAGCTTACTTAAACGTCGTATAAAAGCGTTTTTCCTCCTCTCTGGACAGTGAGACGAGAATAGGGTTTTCACACCGCTTCTGGAGCAAGGAGCCACCGTCCAAGGAGAAAGGAAGAGAGAACGTGCAGCCTCTTGAGTAAGGAAGAAGATCTCCGTAGAGCGTGAGCGAGAATGGGAATCTGAAAACGATTGAGTGTCTAAGGAACGAGAATCATAAGCGTCGACCGCTCACCGCCTCCGGAGACAATCTTTGAGGGACCACCCGTTTTCTTTCTTAGATCTACTTTTCATATCTTTGTTTTGTATCTTTCTTTTTTATTGCTTCATGTGACGTGAAGAAATCGTCCGGGGAGGACGTCGAATTCCGGGGAGGATTCCGTGGGAAAATCGTCTGTCAAGGGCGTCTAGACCGGGGAGGTCTAGCAATGGCTCAAAGACCTTCTGGGAGAGAAGGGAGAGAGTCAGCTGATCCTCGGGTGAAGGGTCTACCTGGGCTATGTGGTGCATTCCACGAGAGTCTCGGCGAACCTAGAGAGGATTCAAAGTGTGACTGCATAGTCGTTACCACAGTCGCCATTTGAGCTCTGTAGTTTCCTAGGGCTCACAGGTTATTACCATTGGTCCATCCGGGGTTACAACGCCATCGCCGAGCCACTTGTTGCTTTATTGAAGAAGAATGAATTCATGTGTGGGGAAACGGTCACAGGAGCCTTCATGGAGCTTCAGCATGCCTTGGTCTCTGCACCTATACTATGCCTCCCTGATTTTACTCCGAAATTTCAGGTGTAGTGTGATGTATCGAGTCACGGTAGTGGCGCGGTGCTGCAACAAGAAGCGCACTAGTTTGCGTATTTCAGTAGGAAGATTGGAATCCACCATCGGAAATTTCGGCTTATGAGCACGAGTTGATCGACTTGGCAAAGGAAGTACAGCACTAGAGTTTATACTTCTGAGGTCAGACTTTTTGGATACGGATTGTGTATTTCAGCCTAAATTACATGCTTAAACAACCCCTCAGCACAACGGTGGGTTAGCAAACTTCTAGGCTTTGACTTACACGTCGAGTATAAGGCGGGAGTCTTGAATTGTGTGGTGGATGCCTTGTCCTGCAGGATCCACCCGGATGCGAGACTTTCATTATATCCCCGTCCACATCTGAGCTACTCATTTCTCTTTAAGGGATGGTCTGACTTCCTATCTGTTGGGCCACAAGGGATGGTCTCAATCGCTACAAGAGTCTTCTGAACTTGGATGCATCCTCTCCACTCATTGTTACCATACTAAAGCAAATCAGAGAAAAAAATTTCAAGAAGGGGCTTAGGAGGTGAGTTCAGAACTTCATTGCAGGTTATTCTTTGTGACAACGGAACATGACAGACCACCTCCTTCTAACAGGTCTATTGCATCCGCTACCCATTCCTACCCAAGTCTGGGTCGACGTGTCTATGGATTTCGTGAAAGGGTTACCCGCCTCTAAGGGGAAGTCAGTTATCACGGTGGTCGTCGACAGGTTCTCGCGGAGAGTGCATTTCATTTCATTAACCCGCCGCCCAAGTAGAAGGCGTCGCCCATGTTTTCTTCGACCAGGTGATTCGTCTGCAAGATCTGCCCGGGAGCATTGTATATGTCTGTGATAAGGTCTCCACCAGTCAATTCTAGAAGTTCTTTACTCCTAGTGGCACCAAGTTGTCCTCCTCTATCTATCACTCATAGTCGGACGGGCTGACAGAGGTGATCAACGGCACCGTTAAGATACTTACATTGCATCACGGGGGGATCGCCCAATGAAGTGGGTTCGTTAACTTTCATGGGCGGAGTACTACTACAACACTTTCACACTACCTTGCAGACTACGCCATTCAGGCTCATATAGGGGAGAGATCCACCTCGACTGCTATCATATAGCAGCGGTATCACCCTCATCGAGGTTATTGAACACGACCATTTAGACCACGACCAGATTCTGACAATGGATCAGGAGTTCCTCCTTCAAGCCCAAGCGCATATGGAGACGGTTTACAACCGATGTTACTATGAGCTCTTCTTTATGCCCAACGAATGGGTTGTCTAAGACGCGACCTTTACTGCCAGACGTCGGCTACGAAGACACCATACAACAAATAGAATCAGAATTACCACAGGCCCTTCCAGGTGACACAGCGGGTTGGGGAGGTGGCATACCAATTACAGCTTCTGCCCAAGGCTAAGATTCACGATGTCTTCCATATCTCCCAACTGAAGCCCTTCGTGGGAAAAAACCTACCCCCTCTCACACACACACACAAACACACTCTCACACCTGAATCGTTGGTTGTCTTACCACTATAGCTCGCCAACCAGACTCCACGCACACACCCAAATTATGCATTCTCACCACTACGCCGGCATGTTTGAGGCCCTGGTACCGTGGGAGACGGAAGAGGCCTCTAACGCCCCTTGGAAGGGACTACTTTACTCTTTGTGTAGCATTTCCAACACTCAAGCTTGAGGAAAAGCTCGGTCCCAATGGGGAAGGAGATATTATGGGCCCACGATGGGGCGTGACTTATCAGCAACTCGTGCAGCCACGAAAGGATTGAGATGGACGTGTTATTATTTTTATGTTTTATCACATTTTGTTATTTGCAATTTGTTTATGTTGAAGACTTTTTATTATGGGTGGATCCTACTAATGGGGAAAATGAAAAATGAATAGGGAAGGAATTAATATCCAATCGCTTCGAATACCCAACAAGGGCTTCAGCCCCTTTCATGCATCGCACGCTGCAAGGCATCAAGATCTACTGATCGTTCTCCACCCCGCCGGAATCTCTTCCCTCCACAACCACCACCACAACTCCCTTCGGATCTAAGAAGGGGAACTCAAATCCTCTCCAAGACTTCACTCTCGCCCTCCCCCACACAAAATTTCAATTGAGAGCACATATCAGGGTGCTTTGTCTTCCTCTTCTGATCAGCATAATTGATTTCTACCATGTTTTAACAGGATGCCCCGCAAAACCGGATCTCAGTTTTCCTGTTTGTCAATAGGAAGATTCTTAACTCATAAATCGGTGATTATATGTCCTTAACCCTTTGAGGACAATTACTCAAAGGTCTTCTACTGCACTAGTGGAAGTGTTTTCCGATGGTAGTCTCCGACGAAATTTAGACGATTTTTTTGACAATCTGAAACCTCTTCCTCATGGCGGAGATGGTTGATTCTAGTGGCTCTGTGACTCACATTGGATCTACCGGGCTAGTCATAACCATAATGTCTCACAGATCACCGTGATCCGCTTGGACGATTAAAACTACATATCATGGTCTCACTCTATTACCTTTCCCTAAAGAGTCGATGCTTATTCGGTAATATTAGTGGCTCCATGTTAGGGGTAAGGCTCTCCCATACCGGTGGGCAATACCAGCTGCTCAAATACCGCACCACGCGAAGCGGTCCACGGCAATGATCCATAGTGGCCCCCAATCCGAAGCCCCTAACAGGGCCGCGGCCCCCACACCCCAACCCGTCTCCTCAACCAGTTTAATTGAGGCGGGTTGTTGAGGCTGGGATTCGATCCCCAGACCTCCTTGATAAGGAGCCTTCAACACGGCTCTCATCACCAACTGATCTGCGGCTCAGTTGGTGATGAGAGCCGTGTTGAAGGCTCCTTATCAAGGAGGTCTGGGGATCAAATCCCAGCCTCAACAACCCGCCTCAATTAAACTGGTTGAGGAGACGGGTTGAGGTGTGGGGGCCGCGGCCCTGTTAGGGGCTCCGGATTGGGGGCCACTATGGATCATTGCCGTGGACCGCTTCGCGTGGTGCGGTATTTGAGCAGCTGGTATTGCCCACCGGTACGGGAGAGCCTTATCCCTAACACTCCAGCAGAAAACCTTCCAAGAACTCCACGACTTAACCTCAATGGAAGTCAGAGAACTCCGTAATTATGTGACTTATGTTATAGCTTACAAACTCCAAGCAGGAGTCGATTGCTCACAATTATTTATTCTTGTAAACTGCAGTGAATATATGGAAGCAGTGAATATATGGAAGCGAGCTAAGTCAACGGACCCACGTAAAGGTAATGAGGCCCAGATCATCAAGCTGAGACGCAAGATATTCCTTCTCTGGTAAGGTGATCGCCCACCATCTGTTTATTATCTCGAGTTTGCACAACTATACCAAGAGTACGGCGATTTTGACTCGCTTGTTATGGTCTGCAATGCGGATTTGCTTCTGGTTAGGGTACATGAGGACCACAACTGAGTTTTGAACTCTTCATGAGCTCCATAGAGACTTCGACCAAATTACGAGTAAAATTCTTGGGCATGTCCCTATACCCTCCCTTCTAGAGGTATACAGCCTAGCGCAGCTGGAATTTGACAATGACGATCCTGGAACTCAGATATCGTTATTGAAAGTTCCACATTGTCGCCCACACAGTAGAGTTCTGGCAGTTGGATAGCACGTGAATTCAAGACAAAGTCGTCAGATAAAGATCACTTGACTTGTGACTATGCGGGAAGAATTATCATACTCGGGAGGTTTGCATTAGGCTGCATGATTTTCCTCACCCTAGAGGAGGATCTGTCCCACGAGGAGGTCGTGATCATGAGAGATCTCAGAGGAGATACACCCCCGCATTCTGCACTGCTCACTTGACTGAGGTCCCAACCTGGCAGCTTCTTCCCTAACTCTACTACTCAGCAGTCCACTTTCTCTATTAAGGAGATGTGCGATCTTTGACAGCTGATGCATGCCCTTTCATATGAGACCACCTCTATCTCCTCGTCTGCTTTTGCTCACACGGGTACTCTAAATGAACACTGCTACTACTAGCTCTTCCACTCACTAGATTATCGATTCAAGAGCCACAAATCAGATGACTGGCTCATTTTAGGTTGTCTTATCCCCTCTCTATGGTAGGGATAAAGTGAGCATTTTTCATGCCATTTTTCATCCATTCCGGGAAATGGATCCATCCCTTGATCTCTCACTTTATTTTTTGTCCTCCATGCTCCTAATTTTATACGCAGTTTGATTTTTGTGAGTCACTTAGCTAACTCTCGACATTGCTCAGTTACCTATTTTTTCCATCTCATCGCATCTTTCAGGACCTGAAGACGAGAAGGTGGTTGAATTTGGTAGCATGCAAGATGGCATGTACATGTTTAACTCCTCTAGCATCACTTTGTCTCTAAAGGCTCTCCGCAGTATGCAAACCTCTACCTTGATCTCCTAGCAACATTTCCTTGGCCATCCTTTCTATTGCCACCATGCAACATTTATTTTCATCTATTTCTCCTCATGTGTTTACAACTCTTGTTTGTGATATACATGTTATTACTAAACATCATTGTACTTTTGTTAAACATGTTTCATTACGTAGTACTACTCATATCATTCACACTAACATTTAGGGACCCTGTCCCGCTGCTTCTATTTCTTAGTGTCATTGGTTAATCACATGCGAAATAAAAATGAGGTGATTCCTATTTTTTCAAAAATTACATAAAATGGTTTTTACACAATTTGTTGTCGTCATTAAAATATTGCGTATTGATAATGAGCGAGAGTATATTGACTCTCAATTTACGCACTATTTGGCTAACATTTGCATCATCCATTAAATCTCTTGTGTTTACTCTCTTACTCGGAATGGAGTGGCTGAGAGAAAAAATCATCACCTCTTAGTGGTTGCTCGGTATTTGTTGTTTTCTATGCATCTTCCCAAGTATTATTGAGGAGATGTTATTATAACGACTGCGTATATTATCAACCACATACCTACTCGGGTCTTAGGAAACAAAACCCCTATTCTTACCTTGGGTATCCTCTCCACTCAACTCCGACCAAAAATATTTTGATGTGTTTGCTTTGCTTGCATGCATCCCATATGCCGGTCTAAACTTAAGAAAACAACGAAGAAACTAGAAGATACATAGCTTAAAATTAAGAAAGCAAAACTAAGTATATGAGATTCATTACTAAGGATAACGATGATGACGATACAACCGCAATGAATGAAAATTAGGATTTCAAATTTCGACACAAGATAGGCTAAGGATAACGATTATGACGATGAAACTACAAAGACATGTAAAGGATGACCTGGGACCAATAACTTCTTCATGCAGGAACTTCTTCAAAGCATAAATCTATCCAAAGCAATTAAAAGAATGGTTTGGTGTAGAACTCAATAGTCCATAGTAGTCAAAAGGAAAAATAATAATTTGTTATTTTTATCATTTGAGTTTCACATTTTAAACAATATTGAAGTGTCGGAGTTCTCATATTGATAACAATTTTGGCTTCAAAATGCAGATCGATCCAAGCTTTTTCAAGTGTATATTAGTGTACTTAGAGAAATCATCACCGCATAAAGGGGGTTCTCTTAGTACACCTTTACGTTTCATGATTTTTCATTATTTGTGAGATCTCTATTCTGATTAATACTTTTATTTAATGAAATCTCAAAGAATGCTTATAGTTTGGTGTTAACTTCTTATTGCTTTCTATCAACTCTGTAATGACATTTACCTTTTGATCATATTTGTAGTTTTGTCATGCAACAAATACTTAAGCACAACGGCGGACTTTTGTCATGCAGCAATAAAGTTTTGGCATGCTTTCACACAAATGTCCGCAAACATGAATGCAGAGTTCAGATGCCAAATCAAGTGGATTTTGGTTATTTAATACTGAGATCATAATGAATTGGATATCAAGTTATATTTTATGGGTTTAGTGAGATCACAATGGATTGCATATGAAGTTTTGGAGTCTGGTGTTTGGGCTTCATCAAAATTGTATAAAGAGTGAAGCATCTTTGACATGAATGATTTTGATGCAAGCTGTAGTTTTGGAAGAAATGGTTTGGACCGGTTTGAAATGCCTACCTGTTTGAGCTTTTATACTGGAGAAAAGATTAACTATAGTGCAGATTCTCATATCTAATCTTCATATCAGGTTTCCTAATTTATGACTCCAGGTAGTTTCCTTTAATGTTAGGTGCAATATTCTAAATAATATTTGGCATGGTGGCATATTAATGCTCGATTGCAATGTGTCTAGAACCCTTAGCCTTCAGTTGAAATTAATTTACTTTGACATTATCTTGGTGAAGCAAACTATTTCATATATAATAGTTAATCTTAATACCCTTCAAATATGTTAATATTTTTTTTTGATGAACGTGCCATCAATTAGAAGTAAGAAACATGATAAATATAATTTTAATACCTATTTTTTGCCATCTTTTCAATAAGTGGAACTTGAAAAGCCACTGAATACCTCTATAAACACATTGAGATTTCATTGTTTTTCAGGCAAAATTCTCAATTTCTTTGCATTATAAGTCATGGAGATATCTCTTTGCCCGTCGCTCATCAGAACCATGAACTCATGGAAAGAAGGGGTCCGATGACAAAAAAACAGGAAATCTGAATTCTTTTTTTAATGTCAGGCAATCTTCCCAACAAAGCAAGAGCTTGCTTTAATTTTTCTTAACCAAGCTAAGACAGAACATGGTTCTTCCAACAGAGCATTTGATTCTAAGGATGATGTATGATGACAAATCACCTACCGTGACTCATTCCCACTTCACAACTTTGAGGCCAAAAAAACGGAGAGAATTCAGCCGCAGAGAACCAGATGGCAGTCACAGTAGTCCGGCTAACTCCATTCCTTGGTCAGGCCCCGTCCACCGCCACCGCCCTGCGGCGAACCCGCTCAGGGATGGCTTGCTCATGGGAGTTTTTCCTGAATATTTTACAATTTAGAATGTGGTAATATTTAACTTTTATGATGTAATATGTTTCAAATTTTTACTAAGGTTGCGACAAAATTCTATGTAATAAAACCATATGAGCAAGATATAGATTTGGTTGTCCAAAGTAATCGTCACTATGTAACTTCTTGGAAATATAAGAATTTTGATGTTATTAGTTGCGATGAATGTTTAATATTGATGATTAATTGGGTTCCTTTCTGATATTTGTTTTATAGCCCCTTAAAATTAAGCCACATTTGGAGATTCTTGATCAAATTGTGGAAAGATTACAACTTGTTGGAGTTTATGAGTCGTTTATTATTATGTCGGTCTTTAATAGTAGTGGGGTTTAGTCCCACATCGTAGTTTTAGGTTTGTGAGATCTATTGTAATGTTATAAATTGCCCCTTTGTGGATGAATGAAACACAATCTTCTATTCTCTATTATTTCTTCCAACATGGTATCAGAGCTTAGATCTGAAAAACCCTAAATTCTTTCCCGTGGCCTCCCCTTCATTTCTGCTTCTCTGTTTTCGATCATTGGCCGACTGTCCAGCTAGAAATTCTGCAGGGTAGCCTTGCTCCCGCTCCCGTCAACAGAATCGATGTTTGATTCCAACGACGGGAGCGGGACTTTCTTCCCTCCTCGGCGTCGACGATTGATTCTTCGTCAAGCTTGGCTTCTTCTAAACCCATCGGCGCGTTTGCCTTCTCGCATCGACGATTCCGTCGCCTCGGCTTCTGTTTCCGCTGGAGCTTCTCCCATCAAGCTCGTCTGCTCCGGATCCTGCTTCCGTCCCTACTTCTCCCTGACGCTCCAACCACTGATCCTGTCGAGCTCTGCTGGCAACCTCGACGCCCGCCTATCCCTCGATTGTCGTTGATCCCGCCTCCAGCTTCCGTCCCGCATCTGTTGCCCTCGTCGATGATGGATTCCTCTGCCTCCTGAGGGTATGTCTCCTTCTCCAGTCGTCTGGAGCATCTACGCCTTTTTTCTCTGACCCGCTGTGAGCCACTGTTTCTCCTGTTTCACCTGTGAGCCGTTGTTCCTGGCTCCGGTCGATTTCTTTATTCTGGTGCTGCACCAGTTCGAAATCACGATTCCCTGCAGCGTCACTGGCCGTGTCGACCCTCATGGCCCTCCTACCTCAGGCTAAAATTATTGTCGCCCCTTGTTGTTCCTGCCGCTACTCCCTAGTCATGGCTATGACTTTGGCCGACTTGCTTCAGATCCAGCAATTCAGTCGGATCCAGCGGCCCCTTCAACGATTTCAGCTGCTTCCGGCTGCAGCCCCTCGTGCTTCCGCGCTACTATCCGCTGCTACCCCTTCCGGGGTGTGTTGATCTCTCGCCGAAGTTGAAGTTTTGTGTGTGTTTTCAGTCATTTGTCAGTGTTTTTATTATTGTATTTGCTTCCTGTTGTTGTTAAGCCTATATGAACGTGAGTTTCACGTGAGGGGGAGTGTTTGGACAAAGACGACTCAGATGATCTTTCCTGACTTTCGCCTTCGTTCCACACGGCCTCCAGGCTTATGTCGTATGCGTCTCCTCATGTTTCTTTCGATTGGTCGTGTGCTGGGACGCGATTGATGTCAGTGCTCTAAATCTCACCGGGTTGTGTCGCGTGGGACCGTGTCTTGTGGGACTGTGACGTGTGGGACCGCTCTTTGTGCGGATTATCCCTGACGGATTATCCCCGACGGAGTATCCTTGGTTGTCTGTTTGATGATGTGCTCCACATCTTTTGTTCTCTCTCCCATGTTGTGTGTAGGTGATGTTGGTTGACCGGTTTCCAGCAAGTTCATGTCGTGTGTGGGTCAGCGTTGTGTGTGGCTATGTCCCCGACTTGATTCCCCGGTTTGGAATTTTCCCCGGTGGCTCGTCTGTTATTTTGTCCCACCTTGCCTACCTGCATTGGAGTTTGTTGGTGTGTCCAAGCTGAAGGTTCCCCCTTCAGCTTGAGGGGGAGTGTTGGAGTTTATGAGTCGTTTATTATTATGTCGGTCTTTAATAGTAGTGGGGTTTAGTCCCACATCGTATTTTTAGGTTTGTGAGACCTATTGTAATGTTATAAATTGCCCCTTTGTGGATGAATGAAACACAATCTTCTATTCTCTATTATTTCTTCCAACACAACTTTAGATGGTGACATTGGAAGTTTAGATACAAGATTTAACCTTTATCATCTATGGTTTTGAAAAGTCTGAATTTCTGTTTCAAATTTTGTATATTATTTTGAGGATTTCTATGTATATAAATGTTTGCGGCTATAAATTTTTTTAGTTTTTCATGGAAAATGTGGGATATTCCATCTTTAAATATTTTGAAGTCTTCCATGTATATGAGTGTCGCCACCCCGATGGATGTCACCGCCCCGCTGGATGTCGCCGCCCAGTTGGATGTCGCCGCCCCGCTGGATGTCGCCGCCCCACTGGATGTCCCGCCCCGTTGGTTGTCACTGCCCCGCTGGATGTCCCCGCCCGCCAGATGTGGCCGCCCCGCCGGAAGTCGCCGCCCCGCCGCCATCCCGCCGGATGTCGCCTCCCCGCAGGATGTCCCCGCCCCGCCGGATGTCCCCGCCCAGCCGATTTTCGCCGCCCCGCCGATTGTTTCCACCCCGCCGAATATCGCAGCCCCGCCAATTATCGCCGCCCCACCGAATGTCGCCGCATTGCCGAATATGTTTGCTGGGTCTGAAGCCCATAACATGTTGATGTTTGCTTAACTCACTATTCATAAGAAAATTTCGAAAGGAAGTAAAGAACTAGAATGTTGAGACTATTTTTTTTTTCATTTGAGATTGTTAAAGATATATGTCTGATAGTGGATTTTAAAGTTTCCTCTACTAAGACTGCCAGAAAGTTGTACAAGAGTGTCAGAGTTATACAGTGAGAGAGAGAAGTTCTAGGGTCTATCTTTAGAACCTTTTCCTAACATCATTAGATAAATTTCTATTAGAAGTCCTAGAAATTCAGTGGAATTAGATTGTAACCAGTTCTTACTTTTATAAGGTGTAATGATTAGTAGGTAAGATAAATACCTTGTACTCACACGAAATGTGTATGTTTCTTGAATAAAAGGACTACATCTAACAGCAGCGTATTCTAGATCAACTCTAGAAATCTTAGAATACCCTAAATCAATGGGTACATATTAAGTAAGTAGCAAAAAAAATCCTGACAGAAATTCTCCAAAAGCAACGGATAAAAAATGAAAAATATTAATACCTACGAACAGTTGAAAGTTTAATGTACAGTCAATCAACTAACCGATTCATCAATACAATCTTGAAGGAATGAGTTAAACGTACTAGAGTTCCAAGCCGGGGCTCTAAAACGGACATAACAAGCTCGGAGCCAACATGCAATTGAGCGGCGATCTCAGAAAGGGACATTTGACTACTCTCCTGGAGCTTTTCATTGATCTCTTCTACGATGCCATCCCAATACAACTCCGATATGATTTCCCCATTAATCAGCATGAGTCCAGGATTGCTGGAGACAATATGCTGGCCCTGCTTCTCGATGTGATAAAGATCAACGCCAAGCACGTCTGATAAATCAACGAGGGACACGCGACCCGACCTTTCAATCTCTGCCACCATCTCGAAATGCAATTGTTCCTGGAAAATATATCCAAAAAAGGTAATTTAGTAGCGAAGAGATGGTCCAAAAACTGGAATCCAAGAGGATCGATCCGAGGGTTACAGTGGTTATGTATTCTTTGCCAGATATGGTGTGGAGTAGGTCGAAATCGATAAGCCGGAGATCCTGAAGCTTGCGGACCAACTCAACAACGTTTCGTTCCGAAAGGCGCACACTCGACTTTGCTTGCTGCGCGGACTCGAACTGTCGCTGTAGTTCCAAAAGCTCGGAATCCATGGCGAAAGTGTTTCGGATCGACGATGCTTGCCCAGTTTTCCTCGAATCCATTATAAGGTGCCGGAGGAGGCAAAGCAAATCAACAATTCCATGTCTTTTGCCGTGATCAGCAGATGGCACCCTCTAATTACACATTTGCCATATTTGGACCCAAATTTTAAAATTTGCAACATTTCAACCTCAAAAACTATTGCACCACCGAACCTAGTGTCTATTTGTTTCAATTGGTATCAGAGAGAGGTTGGTTAGAAAAAGGTTAACACCTTAATAAATAAGATCCTCTGAAAACTAATCACTTGAGAAAAGATTTATATCACAAACATAAGCATGTCGCAAGCTAGAGAATATGCAACCTCACTACCCCCTACTTGCAATCTAAATAATCATTCTTTATGGAAGTCTAGGATTAGAATATATATATAAATTGTACTGATGAAGATATTTTTGAATCTATTTTGACAGGTTTTGTATCTCCCACAAGGACAAATGACCATGGACGAACTACACATGACGATCAAGTTGAATTGTCAGAAAGTGATAGGAAGGCCAAAGCAAGCAATGTTGAGGTAATGAGCATTCTGATATCAAAAATGTCTGGTGACATTTTTCAAAAAAAGGTAATTTCTTATCCGCAAAAGAAATTTGGGATTCCCTCACCAGATCAGTTGAAGTCTCTACTAAAGTCACAAACGACAAGGACAATAAGGACAAGCGTTTTGAAAGTGGAGGTTAGATCTTTAGTTACTCTAGAGGGGAGGTGAATAGAGTATTAAAAACTTTTCCTTAGTTTTATAGTGGAATTAAAATAGTGTTATATATATATGTGTGTAAGCAGAGTGAGATATATATAAACAGAAAAACTGAATAAGTAAAAGCACACAGCACAGCACAAAGAAATAAACACACACAGAAGACACAAGGAATTTATAGTGGTTCCCCAATAAATCTGGGTAGTCCACTCTTCTACCACCCTTGGTAGGAGTCCACTAGGAGGGTTGATCAGGTGCCCTAACACCAAGGTGATTTTGATCAGGTGTCCACACACCACAGAGCTTTTGTTCAGGTGCTCAAAACCAACTAGATTTTTTGATCAGGTGTCTTGCCACCAGGGGGTTACACTTTTGAAGGGAGTATTAACCCTGTACATGAGAGGTGCGTAAGAGTTTATAGTGTTCTTCTCTGTCAAGATGCTGAGAGAAGACTCTAGTGGACTTGTTGTAAAGCTCCCCCTATCTGATTGAAGTATTTGACAGATGATGGAGAAGCTTTCTCTTGAAGACACAAATCTTCTGTAGCGGATTGATCTGGAAGAAAAGGTTCTTCAGATTCCTTGTTGCTCTTTTAAAAGACTTGAACTTGCAGCAGATATCTGAGAGATGGATCTTGAAGAGGATGTTCTCAGAGAGATGATGATTGCTACTTGAGGAAGAAGAAGACTGAGAATGTTTTTTACAGAGTGTCCTTTTCTTTTCTTTCTCTATACTTGTATATATTCTCTCTCTGTATTCTGTAAGAATATATTTGAATTCTGTCGAGAGCTGAGACAATAAAGTCTGTTTTGATATCTTCTCTTTTTGGAAATAGAATAATCAGCCTTTAATCCTTTCTTGGAATAACAACAAAAACCAAACGACTTTGGCAGGTCCTTTAATTCCTTAGCCGTGTAATATTCCTTTGCATCTGTAAGACCCCATTTTTTTTCTTTTCAAACATCCGGGTCTTAGGCCCAGAACCGCCGCTTTGCGGTGACACCTTCGCTCGGGAAGGTCGCCACTACAAAACGTCGATTCTGCCGGCAAAAATCGATCACAAGAAAAGTTCATAAAAGAGAAGACAAATCCACAGAATCACATGAATTATAAACCGTAAATGTCCACATGATATAACTGAATAAAAAGATAACAAAGGTACAATAATAAAGAGGGCTCATGCCCTGTACATCATATCCTCACTACAAGATCACTCGCAGAAGCTAACTACTAATCACTCACAGATCCTGAATCATGTGCTCGTGTACTAGACTGGTCCGCCTCCGTCTGCACCGGCCTCTGGTGTTGCTGCGTCTCCTCGATCTCCTAAAATGATATGGTCCACCGACCGTTAGTCAAAAAGACTAAGCCTTATGTTCCCCGCCCCACCCCCAATGGCTCCTAGGCACCGTGCGGGAGGATGAAGCGGAGGACAGCAAGGGGTATAACAAAGAGCAGGTGGCGGTGGTACATGAAATGTTTCTACTCTACACATGTGTACGTTTATAACTGAAGCAGTAATTAAAAGCGTGGTAAAAAGTATATAAAGAGCAGTAAGTAGCAAGTATAATAGCAAGTAAAGTAATATAAAAGTAATATAAAAGTAATCATTGATTTATAGGAATGTCCATACAAACCTATAGACCAAGGGGTCGTTTAGCAGAGCCTACCGTATAAGAAGTCCCATAACCGACTTATACGTTAGGGGTGGGTTGAATGCAATGTTTATGCTATGACATGCAAAGTATGATATTATGCTATGTTCATACAAGTGCAACTCACTCACTACGACTCTATGCGCATAGACCTTTAGTTCCCCCTTTTTGGAGCGAGCTAGACTCCCAGGATACTCCCGTAGTGGCAAACGGAAGCGGTGGGTTGGGCCTCGCCCACCTCTAGGTTGGTATTCACACTACCCTACCTAGACCTATCGTACGCCTCAACGCAAAACCGCGGAGCACCTGCGTACTCTTACTGACTGGACCGCCAGACTTTCAAGGCTAAGTGTAAATACCACACTCGCCGAGTCAACGTATTGACGTCGGTGTGAACGACCGTCCAATACCGAAGACCCACCACCTTCAATGCACATGCAACATGTTCTACTTCCTACCTCTGAGCCATAAGATCCCCGGGCTAACCTGCCCGCCAGCAATAACCCTCCGAGTCATCGGCTCGCCGAACCAACCCGTCCGTACCTTCAAATACTACTGAGTCACAAGCTCACCTGACTCAGCAATCCGCTCCTTCAACCACCGAGCCTACTGCTCGTAAAACCAAACCGACTAACTTCTCATAACCATGGGCTGTGGGTGTGTGTGTTATTAGTTAATCTTATACATCGTCTTACTCCTATAAGTTAGGTCTAGTTTTGGACTTCCCGAGGGTTACCCTGTAAGGGGCTCGCTACGGTACTAGGAACCGAAATGGGATGACACCCCAAAGTTCCCTTTCTCAAGACACTTAGTTTTGTTGGTATCTACCCATAGGAACACCCTCCTTGTTATTACAATTGAATTAATCCTAGGTGACTTATGACTTTCTAAGACGATCCTTCGTCAATCCCGAGCACCACTTACCCTCGACTCACCAAGCACACTTTACCATCTATAATCCTTCTTGTTGACCATCATACCTTCTCAACCATATTAGGTAAACCACATACCTCCCATCCCTCCTAAGGATCCACTTGATTCTCAAATTTCACGGTTTTATTATACGCAGACCAAACTAATTATATGAAGCTCTCAACTATAGGTACTGCAAATATTTATCCAACTGACCCAAGCTATTTAGTGGAGGTCTATCACGATGTTATAAGATTAATTCCAGAGAATCGTATTTTTCTCAACATTATTAATATTTAAAGCAATTTTCCAAAAATACAACCTCCTAAGGTTTGAACTACAAGTGCACTTTTCTGACTTTCAATGCCTACTAAACTTTTTACATAAATCAAGGGTACCTAATAATCAGTAGATATGAAATTTTAGGAAATTCCAGCAAGATTTACTATTATTAAAAATTCTAAGACCCATTTATTTCCAATAAATTCCAAAGGAGGTACCCTCATATCAACTCCAAACCTTATGCAAATTTATACAGAAGTTATTCATACTAAACTATTCAGCCCTAATAAGTTTGACCTCACTACATAGAGGTTACATTTGAAATTTCCACCAAGGACATATTTGCAATTAATTCCAAATTGAACTAAGAGTACCAAAAATATCAATCCAAAAATTATGAGAAAATTACTGTGGGTTCATGGTGGTATGAAATGTCATCCAGCAAAGTTTCATGCAATTACATAAAACTAACACCCTAAAATTGTTCATCCCAACAATTGTCAACAATATGAATAATTACAATTTGGACCTTCAAAAGTCTTCCAATGGTTCTAACAGAATCTCCAGGGATTAATAACATCAAAACTAAGTTGTTGACAGAAGATGGTTAATCACTAAGAATTACTTCTTCCTAAATCCCCAAAACCTAAATATTTACAAATCTACCCAAGGATTTATTCCCTAGGGTTGGCAACTGCAAACCCCACCAATTTCTCAGGGGAGGCTCCTCTGGTCACTATGACCTACTCTCCAAAACTTTAGGTCAACCCATTAAGGTTTGACCCCTCTTCCTTCATTGACCTCTAATTGCACCCCTTTAGGGTTTACCCTAGGACTTGGGTCCATACTTCCCCAAATCCACCCAAACATCTTGTGAGGGTGTTGTATCAATCATAGAACTCAGAGGAGTCTATTACACTCCCCTACAAGGACAAACACTCCTATGTCCTTCACAACCCTAAAAATCCCCACTAAGGGACCTACCCTAGGGTTCTAGGGCTACCATACACCAAACCACCCCAAACTCCATTGGAGGGTTTGTTATGCCCTAAAAGGTCAGTGGCCAAAATATCAGCCTCTGTTGAGGTGATTTGACCACTCAAAATACCAAGGGGGTGAATTACCCTAAATAGCCCTTTATAGGCCAAACTAGGGCTGAGTAAAATCCTAACCAAAACACCTCCAAATGAGGTGAAATTTTAACCAGGGGTTCATCATGACCCTAAGAGCACCCCACCAAAATTTGGTGGAGTTTGGAGGTCATTTGACCCTCCAAATAATTTATACATTGATTATTAAATTTTGACAAAAACTTTAGGAAAATATTTTCCAAAAATTCCCATTTTTGGATATGATGTAGTCCTAAGCATGACTCATTCCTAGTCCAAATTTCAAGTCATTTGGACTAGTGGTTTGGTGTGGGCATCCATTCAAATTTCTGTCAAACCTTGCACCAAAATGGGTGCTGAGGTCAAACCAGGACTCCAAATTGGGTGAACTCAATTTTGTATGATCCTAGGGGTCAAGGCCTACAACTTTCATGTTGGGCACTTTTTCTGTAGAGGGCATCTAGTATTTTTAGTAATTAAATTACCTCTGCAGTTATAATAATTCAATGAACTAATTAATAAATAATAACTAAATCTTAATAATTCGGTCAGCGCGAATCTTGGCGCGGATCGGACGGCGCGTGGTCATCGTTCCCGATGAGCCAACGGCCAGGATTTGCCGCGCCTGAGCCGACTTGATCCTGGATTTCCGGGCCACCTGAGCGCCGCCCCGGCCAATCAACGCCACCACCACCTCCGTTGAGGTGGTGTCCGGCGATGAGCGGTATTTGATTGGATGGAGGTGGCCGGACACTAGTTCTGGAATAGGAAGCCCAACCCGATATACGGGTGGCTTGGCTGGCTCGATTCACGGTCGATTGGCCACGAATCGAGCCGCCGGCGATCTGGATCTACACCACAGAGGAAGGAGCAGAGAACCAGACCTGTCTTGGGGGGTTTAGGTGCTCCGACCGTCGACCACCATTGATCCTCCTTGGAGATTTCGGCACCATCCAAACCCTTGCACAAATAGCTCAATCCTTTCGGGGAAGGGGGGTTTCAACTCCTCTCCCCTTTATGAAGCTAATGAGAGGGTCAATTTAATGGGAGGAGGGTTCTAACTCCAAAAGCCATTAATGGCCCCTTGGTATTCCTATGGCCGGCCACAATACATCCCCCCTGCCTTCAATTCCTCCTGGAAACTGCTGGAAACTCCTCTAAATCGCCAGAGGAGATGAATGCAACCATTAATGGGGGAGATTGAAGGTTTCTTCTTCCTTCCCATTAATTCCCCCTCTTTCTCTCTCCCCCTAAATGGGTTTTTCTCTCTCCTAATCACCATGGCCGGTTTTTCTCTCTCTCTCCTGGGTTAATTATCAGTCAAGCATGCTGGTTGACCATTCAATTTGGGCTAGCCCAAAGGGATTGGGCTAGGTCCAAGAGATTTGACCTAATTTGGGCAGGTTTGACTTTTGGTCAAATTGACCAATTGGGGGAGCCTAGGATGGGGCTTTTGGGTCCATTGGACTCCAAATTAAATTTAGAAACTACTGGTGGGGTCAATTTGGTCACATGAGCCTTAGATGACCCAATATAAGCTGATTTGACCAAAACAGGCTAAGTTGACTTTGGTCGAATTGAGCCCTAGGGTTGACCCAGTCATGGGGCTTTTTGTTCCACTGGGTCCCCTATGATATTGCAACACTATGGGTAGGGTCAATTTAATATGGTGGTGGTCAATTAGGGCACTTAGTGAAGAATTGCCATTTTGACCTAAAAGGGCATTTTGGTCAATTTGCACCACTAGGGGTCCCATGATGAGGCTTTTAGGTCTACTAGGTTTCTTATGATATTTTAGACCTAGAGGAGTGGTCAATTTGGCATGGTGAAGGTCAATTGACTCTAATTAGGCCACTTTGACTAAATTGGGGTTATGGTTGACTTTGGTCAAATTTGGCCTCTTTGGTTGACCCCAATGGGCCCTTGGTGCCCTAAGGGGACCCCTAAAGGGTTATGGAAACTATGGTGGGGTCAAATGGTCAAGTTGAGGCCCTAAAGTCCAACCCTAAGCTTGGTCACTGAAAATTGCTATTTGCGGTCCAAGGCACTTTCAACCCTAATCTTGCCTAAGTTAAAGGGATTTCTACACTACCAAGACCTTGTCATGACCTTGTCAAGACAGATTCACCTGGGGGGTCTAGCTGTCTGGGGGATGTTACAGCATTAATTGTCAACGGCTATTTCTGTCTTGGAAAAAGGAAAGAAAGAATATAATAACTGAATATAATATTCTTACTTATCTGACTTGAATATGTCCAAAGATATTTGAATAGATCCGTTAAAGTCGTCGATCTGTGTTCAGAGAACTGATATTTAAGGTATTAATTGATCTGGAATCAGTATTTGTCGATCTGAGCCTTAATAAAGAATTTGTCGAGCGCTGGCTGGAATTCGTCGAGCGCTGCTCAGAGAATGTCGAACGCTGGCTGGAAATCTGTCGAACGCTGGCTGGAAATCTGTCGAGCGCTGGCTGGAAATCTGTCAAACGCTGGCTGGAAATCTGTCGAGCGCTGGCTGGAAAACTGTCGAGCGCTGGAAGGAATTTGTCGAGCGCTGGAAGCCATCTGTTGAGCGCCGATAGCCATTTGTCGAACGCTGGGAACTTAGATTTTTCCTTAAGTTCTAACTAATCTATCAGCTTAAAATCGTGACCCTTAAACTATACATTGGGGTCAACTTGATCCTAGTTCAACATATAGTGGTCCTAGTCCAAATCAGTAATAGGGTTGTTCCAACAATCTCCCCCTATTTGGGTTAGGATACTATTTGACAATCAATCAATTAAATACAACAGAAAAATAAATAGCAGAGCAAAAAAATATATATCCAACAGAATGTAAATCCACTTCAGCAGATAGAATAAATCATAGTGCTCTGAGTTTAGAAATGTTACAACGAAAAATGTTAAAAAGACACAATAAAGTCTGAACCTTTTCATTGATTTGCTGAGGGAGGCTTGAAAATGATTTTTCTGTTAGGATCTTCAGATTTCTTCTTACTTAAGTAGAGATCCTGAGATCCCAGAATGGTTTGAGATTTGCTTTGAATAACAGCTGCTTGTGGGTGCTGGATCAAGAATTCTTCAGCATTGAAAAGATTCTTTGATTTATACTTTTCAAATTCTTTTCTTCTATATTCTGACATAGTTGAATACTGAGAATAATCTTTTCCTTCAGCTTTAGCTTTATTTATCTAAGATGTGGCAATTGACTCCTTGAATCTAGCCATCTGTGCTATTTCTTCAGCTTCTGTATCAATAGGAGAATAAGATATTTCATCAAGATCAGTGTCATGTACTGAAGGTTGGTCAAAAGGAATATTTCTTTTCCTGTGCAAGGATCCATCAGATATATGATATTTGTATTCTGTAGAAATATTTCTGGAAGAGCTTGAAGGATGTCCTGAAGACCAAGATCTCAGATGACCACTAGTGCTAGCTGGTCTCCTTGATTGCTGAGAGGTGGACTTCTGAGATGAAGAAAAGGGTGTTGCTGAACCTGCTGCTGGAGGAGGAGGAGGAGGAGGATGATTATATTTGACAGGCTTGTCAGAATAGTAACCAGTCTTCCTCATCTTCTTTCTTCTTTTGTTTTCATTCCTTGAGAATTTCATCCAATGTGGTGTATCTTTGTCAAGAGTAATGTTATGAAGAATATAATAAGGGATATCACTATCAGGGTTGGGAGGCTTGGGGACAGCCTTTGACTTATCTTTTCTTTTCTTTCTCTTCCTTGATAAAGTATTATCAGAATCACTATCACTATCTTCTTCATTATAGTCGGAGGATGGAATTGGTTCATCATATAAAGCATTGACCAATTTAAGAGCTTTGATCCTTTGCTCTTCAGCTTCAAAAGCTTCATCCTCTGCTTTCCAGATTTCATCAAAATCAGGAATAGGGGATTCATCAAAAATAAAGGTTGGAACATCAAAACAACTGATAATTTCCTCTGAAATTGCAACTGGTTCTTCTTCATGACTTTGAATTTGAACTGAGGTGGGAGCTCGATCTATAATCTGAATTTTAAAACTTCTGATGATCTTTTTCAACAAAACTTTATCTACGGGAGTAGTGTATGGAACAATTGCTCTAGAATATTCATGATATCTTGGCAGAACTGATTAAATAGTATTGAACTTATACAGCAAATGAATAATATCTAAATAAGGATGAATATAAAATATTTTTGTCTCCTCTATGACTGGAATTTTTGAAAAGTCAATCATTTCTGAATAAAAAACTGAATCAAATACTGGAGTTTCAGAAACTGGGGCTTCTTGATCTTCTTCAAACACTAAGGCTTCTGAGACTTGAGCTTCTTCAAACACTAAAGTTTTTGAATCTGGGGCTTCTAGAGCTTCTTCATAAGGCATCTCCCCCTGCCTAGCTTCAGGGAGACCTGAATCTAGGCCCCTAGAAGAAGGGATAGAAAGAGAGGAGGGAATTGAAGATATTTTAGAAGATAATTCAGAAATGGCTAAAAGAATTGGAGCAAGTTTTGCATCCAAGATGGAGTCAAGATTTGAAAGAATATGATGAACTGGAGCAGGTTTTGCATCCAGGATTTGATCTAGCTTAGGAAGAGTGTAATCAAGAATTTGATCAGCAACAGATTTGAAGTTTAGAAATAACATTTCAGGTGGATGAGATGTAGATGATTGAGAAGTAGATGGAATGGAAGTTGGTACAAAGATGTTTGAAACATTGGCATGTTGTTGAGGGATGTTTGAATGAATATGACAAGAGTGGTGTATGAGTGACTGTTGGTCATCATGTATGGGAGATGGAGGTGGAGAAGTATGAGGAGGTAGAAGGGTAAATGAGGGAGGTGGAATGTCATCAATGGGTGTAGGAGAATTTGGAGGTGGAGTTTGTGCAGGGGAGAAATGCTGAGGTGGAGATGGGAGAGGAGGAGAAGAAACAAGAGGAGGAGGAGAAGGAGCTTCTGGAAGGGTTGAGGGAGTGACTGGATCAGTCCTAGTACCTTCAGAAGCTTTCTTTTGTGCAACTGCTCCTGGGTTCTTCTTGGGAAACACCCTGTCCCATTTAGCAAAGAGAGCTGAGGTCAGCTTCTTGCTAGCATTTATGGTTACCTTGGGAGAGACCAGAAGGTCTTGGTGCCATTCCTGCAATATAATACCTATGACTCTTCCAAAACATACACTATCCTTAGATACCTTCTTCTTAATCAATCCAAAAAGAATTGATCCTCAATTAACTTTCTTCCTTTCCATTAAGGACACCATCAACAGAAATTGGTGCCTTTTAATATAGTCATGACCTGTTGTCTTCCCTAACAGAACTTTTCCAACAGTATCAGATAAAAACTTGTATTCCAAGGACAAGTTTTTCTTAAGCAGATGATTTGGGTTTCCAGTAGAATGACCCATTTTAATCAAGGCTTCCTCATATTCAACAGAACTTATCTCTATATCATCATCACCATTCACAAAACCAAAAACTTCAGATAAGATAGTTGGGGAAAGAGAGACCTGATGACCTGAAATTGTTCCAGTTATGCTCTCATCCTCTGGCTTAGCCGTGTAAGCCCATTCTTTGATTTCTGCGATGTGCAATTTTATTCTGGTGCTCATGAACTTTTTCAGTTGTTGTTCTTCAAAAAGTTGAAGAATATCTTTGAATACTTGGTCGGACTGTGCGAATGATGCCATATCGATGTCAAATCCGGCATCGAACTTCATGGAGTAAGGCGCGGCTTGAGAAATCGCCATTCGTACCTGCAATAGAGAGAAAAAGATCAAGTACAGAGGGGAACTGGAGGGAGACGATTTCTATATGCGCGATCTATTAAGAAATAAAAATAAAGATTATATAGACCGGAGAAGGGGGCGCATTGGTGGAGCGGCGTTCAGCAAAAACCTAATAAAAGCAGATGTCGAAAAGACTTTATGTCTCCGTCAGACGACGTTCGACAAAAATATGTTTTCCGTCAATCACCGTTCGACAGGTGAAATTTTCTTTATCGACTCTGAGGTTAAGAGGTTTCATCGACCACCGTTCGACAAATGATGCAAATTCGTCGTCCTCCGTTCAATGAATTTGGGGGATAAATAGAAATTTTATTATTAACAGATTGAGTCTCCATCTATCATTCCTATTTGATTTATAAAGAAGATATGCTTCTTTTCATCCAATGGCTTGGTGAAAATGTCAGCTCTTTGTAAATCAGTAGAAATAAATTGTAGGCAAACTTTATTTTTATCCACATTATCCCTAAGGAAGTGGTGCCTAATTTCTATGTGTTTAGCCCTACTATGGAAAACTGGATTTTGTGCTATAGATATTGCACTAGTATTGTCACAAAATATAGTTGAATTATTTAAGTTGACACCATAGTCTAGAAGTTGATTTTGTATCCACAATATCTGTGAGCAGCAACTGCCAGCAACAATGTATTCAGCTTCAGCTGTTGATGTGGACACAGATGTCTGTTTCTTACAAAACCAAGACACAAGCCTATCACCAAGAAACTGACAAGTTCCTGATGTGCTTTTCCTGTCTACTCTGCATCCTGCATAATCTGAATCTGAGAATCCAGTTAATTCAAATTCAGATGTTGTTGGATACCAAAGTCCTAGATTAGGGCAACCCTTTATATATCTCAAAATCCTTTTTAATAAAATTAAGTGAGATTCTTTGGGGTTAACTTGAAACCTAGCACAAATACATGTAGCAAACATTATGTCAGGTCTACTAGCTGTTAAATAAAGTAGTGAGCCAACAATTGCTCTATATACTTTTGAATCAACAGGTTTCCCTGATTCATCATGATCAACAACAGCATTTGAGGGCATGGGTGTTTTCATGGTGGAAGAATCAGACATACCAAATCTTTTCACTAATTCCTTATCATACTTAGATTGGGATATGAAGATTCCATTTGGAGTTTGCTTCACTTGAAGACCAAGGAAGTATGATAACTCACCCATACTACTCATTTCAAATTTAGATTGCATTAGATTAGAGAATCTTTTGCATAAATTTGAATCAGTAAAACCAAAAATAATATCATCTACATATATTTGAACTAGCAAAGTTTTATTTTTATTTATCCTGAAAAATAGTGTTTTATCTACTATGCCCCTACAAAAATTGTTTTCCAATAGAAAACTAGCTAAAGTCTCATACCATGCTCTAGGAGCTTGTTTGAGACCATAAAGAGCTTTCTTAAGCTTAAATACAAAAGAGGGTTGAGTTGGAGAGATGAAACCTGGTGGTTGTTCCACATATACTTCTTCTTTGATTTCTCCATTTAAGAAAGCACTCTTTACATCCATTTGATATACTTTGAACTTTTATATGCAGCAAATGCAAGAAAGATTCTGATTGCTTCAAGTCTTGCAACAGGAGCAAAGGTCTGATCATAATCAATCCCTTCTTCCTGTGAATATCCGTGGGCTACCAGTCTTGCTTTATTTCTTACAATGTTGCCTTGTTCATCTAGCTTGTTCCTGAAGACCCATTTGGTGCCAATCACTGGATGGTCTTTTGGTCTAGGAACCAAATCCCATACTTGGTTTGTCTCAAACTGATTGAGTTCCTCTTGCATAGCAATGATCCAGTTGGGATCTTGTTCTTCATCTTGTAGAGATTGAGCTTCAATCTGAGAGAGAAAACATGTGTGCATCATGTTCTGATTTACTTGATTCCTTGTTTGCACACCTGCTGAAATATCACCAATCACTTGTGATATTGGATGATCTCTAACTGTGATGTGGTCAACAGTTGGAGCTGATTCAGCAATAATTTCCACTTGGGGAATTTGTTCAGCTGCTATATCCTGTGAAGAATGACCTGCTGTTATCTGTTCTGAACTTTCAGCAAAATCTGGGAGATTTTCTTCTTCACTCTCTTCAGCATTCTGCTGTTCAGGATTCAGAATTTCTTCTTTATGTAGAGCTAATTGGTTTAGCTGCTCACATAATATAGGTACCTGCAGATTTCTATGGTAGAAGGAATCTTCTCCTTGTAAAACATGTTAGTTTCATCAAAAGAGACATGCATAGATTCTTCTATTTTAAGAGTAGATTTATTATAAATCCTATATGCTCTACTGATTAGTGAATAACCTAAGAAAATTCCTTCATCTGATTTTGGTTCAAATTTCCTAAGGTATTTCTTATCATTATTGTGAATGAAACATCTACAGCCAAATGCTCTAAAATAGTTAATTTTAGGTTTCTTCCCTTTAAGTAATTCATAAGAAGTCTTTCCCTTAAGTTTGTGTATCAAACTTCAATTCAGAACATAATTTGTTGTGCTAACAGCCTCTGCCCAAAAGGATAAGGGCAAATTGGCATCTGCAAGCAATGTTCTTGCTGATTCAATTAGAGTTCTATTTTTCCTTTCAACTACCCCATTTTGTTGAGGAGTTCTAGGAGCTGAGAAACAATGCCTGATACCTTCCATCTCACATAATTCTTGCATAAGAAGAGACTCAAACTCAGTACCATGATCACTTCTGATCAATACAACTACAGTAGAGTACTCAATCTGTATGGTCTTAAGAAAGTCTGTAAGAACTTTAAAGCTATCTGACTTTTCTCTCAAAAAGAACACCCAAGTGAATCTAGAGAAGTCATCTACAATAACTAAAGTGTAAGACTTCCCCCGTAAACTCTTTGTTGATATAGGTCCAAAAAGGTCCATATGTAGCAAATATAAGATTCTAGGTGAATCACTTTTAGATAATGATTTAAAGCTATTTTTAGTTTGCTTGCTTAGTTGACATGCCCTACAAAGACCTTCTTTCTTGTATGAACCTAAGGGTAAACCTCTAACAAGATTGTCCTTAGATAATTTAGCAATGGTCCTGAGGTTTACATATCCTAATCTCTTATGCCAAAGTTCACTAGATTTGCTTACATCACTAAATAAACAAACTTCTGAAGTAGATGAATTAAAATTCACTAAATATATATTACCCTGCCTAATACCTGATAAAACAATAATATTATCAGTAGATTAAATAAGTCAATTCAATTTATTAAATGTCACCTGATATCCTTCATCACATAATTGACTTATGCTGATAAGGTTATGCTTCAGTCCCTTTACATAAGCTACTTCTTTGAAGGTGACTTCTCCAACCTTGACTTTTCCATAGCCTTTGGTCTGTCCACAGTTAGAGTCTCCAAATATGACTTTTGGTCCAAGCTTTGCCTTGTAATTGTTCAGATTTGCCTTGTTCCCTGTCATATGTTTTGAACAGCCACTGTCCAAATACCATTTTTCACTTGTTCTTGGACAGCTGTGTACCTGCAAAGACATAAACATAAACTAGTTGTTTTTGACCCAGACTACATTGGGTCCTTTTGTCTTACGACGATAATCTGAAATAAAGGACATTTCAGGCTGATCCTTATAGCCCTGTGGATGATATCTCCTTGGAGGTATAATCCATTCAGTGAAAGGATTTTTAGTGTGTTGAGAATTAGAATTCCTGAAATTCTGTGTATAGTATCTGTTCGACAAATTTGGGTAAATTCGTTGATCGCCGTTCGACGAATGTACATGATTTCGTCGTTGGTCGTCCATGTAATAACTATACTGAAAATCTATTTTCAGCTTTCGTCGATCTCCGTTCGACGAATTGAAATCTTTTCGTCGAGCTTCGTTCGACGAATTCTTCCGAATTCTTTTATTCTTAACAGACTTGCTTGAAACATCTTTATTTGCTTCTACAGTCTCTTTGCTTTTAGCAGATATGAATTTTATGGGTGTAGATAATATATTCTTCTTAATCAGATGTGGCTCACTTGATGAGGTACCCAAGCCCAGTTTGCTATTAAGTCTAGCATTTACTGTGCTTGTTATGTCCATCAGTTTGATGCTTCTCCCATTTAGGGATTCTTCAAACTTTTTGGCTTCAGACAACTTGCTCTCAATGAGAACAATATGTTCCCTGGAGGCAGCCAAATCTTCTTTAAGATTTTTATTTTCTTCACTTATATTATTCAATTCAGCTAGCTTATTTCTGAGTGAGATAATCTCTTTCTCAGATTTTAGTAAGTCTAAGCAAAGAACTTTGAATTCAGCTTTGAATTCAACTGAAGTAAAATCAAAGTCTGATAATACCTGATCTGCCTCATCTTCTTCTTCAAATTCTGATTTTTTCTTCAGAGTTATGTCCTGAGGCATTGACAGCCATCATGCAGAATGTTCTTTCTTCTTCATCATCATTGGAGCTGGATGAGGAAGCATATTCTGAATCACTGGCTGAGTCATATATTGCCATCAGACATTGGTCACTTTCCTTTGAATTTTCTTCATCATCATCAGATGAGCTGGATGATGATTCTGATTCATTGTCACTCCAGGATTCTGCTATAAATCCTCTTCCCTTCTTTTTGTGCTTGTGGGAGGAAGACTTGTTGGAGCTTCTCTTCTCTTCTTTATCCTTTTTCTTCTCTTTCTTTTGATTTTCTGGACATTCTGTCAGGTAGTGTCCAGGTTTCCTGCATCCATTACAAATGACTTCTTTAGGAGTTGATTTGTCATACCTTTGCTTTTCTCTCCATCTGGATTCTTTCTTTCTGAGGTCCTTCTTAGCCAATTTGTAAAATCTCTTGGCTACGAGACTCATGAACTCCTCATCCTTTGGAGTCTTTTCTTCTTCTTCTTCTGCATCAGCTACTTTAAAAGCTATGCTCTTTTCTTTCTTTGTTGCTGGAGATGAAGTGGATGCTTCAGCTTCCCTGGATTTAATGAGCTGCTCATAGGATTTGAGCTTGCCCAACAGTGCTTCAGTGGTAATCTCATTGAGGCTTCTAGCATCCTTGATTGGCCAGATTCTAGAATCCCATGTGCTGGGGAAGCACATTAAGATCTTGTCATTGACCTCAGTGATAGAGATCACTTTATCCAAGGTCTTCAACTCATTTATTATGAGACTGAGCCTATTGTACATATTAGCAACTGTCTCTGTTTCTCCTTTCTTGAAATTTTCATACAGAGAGATCAAGTGTGATCTTCTGTCTTTCCTTTCATCTGCAGAGCCTGCAACCATATTATTTAGTGAGATCCAAATCTCTCTGGCTGAAGTACATTCAACCACTTTTTGAAATATGTCATCAGACATAGTTTGAGCAAAAATTATTGGATCGGTCGGCACCCTTAGAGGGGGGGGGGTGAATAAGGGTTTTCAAAAACTTTAGATTTTATTTAGAAAAACTTTGGAATATTGCAATATTAAAACAAGAAGTCAAGTAAAACAAAAAGAGAGACAAGCTTTATTGATATTAAATAAGATTTACAAAACTTGATCTCAATGGCGCTAGAGATCGGAGGCGAATAATAAAAGCTCTTTTCGTTTTCTATCCTGACTCGCTTCCCCACGAACCGGTGGCCCTAGCCTTCTCCTTCCCGGATTCGGCCTCAAGCCGCTCTAGCCAATCCTTCCCCGGATGTGGCCTCGAGCACCCCTAGACCTAGCCTAGATCTAGTCGCCAACATGAGGCGAATTTCAGCCCTAAGTCCTACCCCAGACCTAGTCGCCAACACGAGGCGATTTCACTACCGTTTACAAAGAAAGATAAATAAAATAATAAAACTTCCCTTAAGATGAACTTCTGAAGATGGAGGCGAAGATCCGCTGTAGAATCAGCGTTTGTCGAAGCGGACTTCGTTTGGATTCGGCGTGATGGAATCCTCCTTTTGAAGTTGGCAGAGCTTCGCTGGGACCTCAAATTTCGGCCAAGACAAGCCTCTGAAATTCTAGCACTCTCTCTCTGAGGTGTATGCAATAGGTGTGTCGAAAACAAGAGGAGAGGGGGTCCTTTTATAGCCAAAGCGCTACCGCCGGCGCTACTGCTACCGCCGGCGCTATCCCTGATTAAGTAACATTTTGCGCGGCAGGATCTTCAATCCGCGGCAACATTTTGCTCCATGCCTCTTGTGCGCTATGCTACCGCCAGCGCTAGTAGCTACCGCTGGTGCTATCCCTGATTAAGTAATGTTTTGCGCGGCAGGATCTTCAATCCGCGGCAACATTTTGCTCTATGCCTCTTGTGCGCCATGCTACCGCCAGCGCTAGTAGCTACCGCCGGGCGCTAGCTCCTTCTATATAAGCCGCTGGAATTGCGTTAATCATCGCTAGCGCTAGGCGTTATTGCTAC
Organism: Dactylorhiza incarnata; assembly: GCA_033032865.1. Classification (NCBI taxonomy): domain Eukaryota; kingdom Viridiplantae; phylum Streptophyta; class Magnoliopsida; order Asparagales; family Orchidaceae; genus Dactylorhiza; species Dactylorhiza incarnata. The sequence goes on from JAWHQI010000295.1 coordinate 2,259,035, forward strand.
CTTCGGCGCTAGTGGCCATGTTGGAATTCTGGCCTCAATTTTGGGGACAACCATCCTTGAGTCATGTGGACTTTGATTTCCTACACACTTAAACACACAAGATCAAATACACATAGGATTTGTTATTCTCAAACCTAGGAGATGCGGAAGACCATGTTCCAACAAACTCCCCCTTTTGATAATAACAAATCCATTAATGATAAATCAAAGCATTAATAAATAAGCATGATGAAACTATACTTGTGTGTGTGTGTGAGTGATGACTTAGGATAATTATTGATTTTAGCATTTAGAATTGCTCCCCCTAAATACATGCTCCCCCTAAGTGAATGCTCCCCTAATATGTAAGCTATCATCTGAATTTGTTATGCTGGGTTTATGATAGCGGGTTATATTTATCATGTTAGTTCTCCCACTTTGTTATTAGCAAAAGTGGGTAGGGAAACAAAGCACCAAAGAATTTGTAAATAGAAGAGAAGACATGATCGAGCTTTTTAAGTAAATGATAAGGAGTTTTAGAATTGAAATAGATCAGAGTTATAAGCATTACAAAATTTTCAGAGTTTTTAGCATAAAAGATTTTTATGTTTGAAGTAACCAATAAAAAGTGTTCCAAGGAAATCTATCACTTAATGAAAGATAGGAATTTTTAAGAATAAGTGATGATGCAAAGAATACAAGATATTAAGTAAGCATGAAAGCGCAAGGTAAAACACTTATATGGTTAAGATGCGGAAGACTTATAACAATACAAAAAACGTCAAATAGTAATGATAATCCAAAAAATATGAGTTAAAGTTCACAAAAGATGATGTTTTTGTAAATCATTTTGCAGTTAGATCTTGATAATAACCAAGCATGAAATAATGTTTATCAAAAAGAAATTACTACAATGTTACTTTAATTCATAATTCAAAAAACATACAAAATATTGTAGAACACATGCTAGGTTAACTAGTGCATTTCATAAAGAAAGAGTAATATAGAATTAGCATTAGGATCCAATACTCATGAGAAGAAGTGTTATGAAAGATAATGATGTGCACAAACGTGTATTTTTGAGTAATGTAAACAAATGTTTTAATGAAAAAATACAAGAAATATTTAGAGTAAGAGCACAATAAAACACAAATAAGATTACTTCCACACACTTTAATGCACAATAAAAAGTACAACTATCAAGGTGCTCTGCACACACAATGCTCATCAAGATTTATCAGGGTGCAAAGTAGTGCTTGGGGGATCACATATTTAAATTTAATATTGAAACTAGTGATCCGGTGTACTTAAGAGTAAGTGGTTTTTATTTTGAAAGAAGGCTATGGTTTGCTCATGACACTTTACTATTCTTTCCAAGGTGCTCAACCTCACAATGCTTATTAAGACTTATCAGGAGGTTCAAGTAGTGCTTGGTGGAGTTATCTTTGTTAATTTATGATATTTTTTTGTACAAAGTTCTCCGAATACACTTGTTTTTGCAAAACATTATAATTTTTGAAAGACATAAACCACTTTTCTTAACTTTTAGGAGTGCAAAATAAAGGAGTGTAGGTAAGATACTTGTGCAATTTTAATTTATTTGTACTAATACAAAACATACACAAGCATTCTTAGATTAAATACATATGTAGACAATGCAAAAAGAAGGTGAGTGAATAAATATCATTATCAAACATAAAACATTTCTCATACTTAGAGGCATGCTAAGCTTGATCCTACATAACTTTTAAACTATAATTGATGCACATTTGAATAGATATATCAAAGCATGAAGAAAGACAATGTCCAAGTAGTTTGAAAAGATAAATTGCAACATTGTAGAATTTCTAAATAATAGATTAAATCATGCTTGATTTTTCACAAAAATCATAAAGTTTTTTTTGATAGTTTTAAAGTTTTATATTTTTGTATTTGATTTTAGCAAATAAAAGCATATTTTTGTAATTTTTGCTTTTGTAATTTTTATTTTTGATTTTTGCATAAAGATGAACTTTAAACAAAGGAAACAGCACAAGCGAAAAAGAAAAACATATTTTTTGTAATTTGGTTTTTGTAGTTTTGTATTTGATTTTTTTTTCAAAAAAATGAAGAAACACAGAAGTGCAAAACTAAGTAGAAAATATAGTTAATATATTTTTAGACATTTTTCAAAATTTTAAATTCACAGAAAAATGAACATGGACGCTAGCGCCTGCGGTAGCGCTAGCGCGGGAGACAGTGAACGATTTTTAAGGATTTTGGAAATTTTAATTTTGGATCTTGATTAAGTGTCCCAATAGTAGATCCATGCTGAAGTTGCAGATTTTTAGGAGATGTTTTGGATGGTTAAAAATGAAGAAAATTGTATTTGTGAGCATGTTTTAACTTGAAAGATCTAGGACACCTAATTCAAGTCGTAATAATCGAAATCTTACATCGGGAAGGGGTTTAGTAAATATGTCAGCAAGTTGAGAGTCCGTCCCAATGAAGCTACTTTTACATTTTCTTTCTTAATGTGATCCCTAATGAAATGATGACGAACGTCGATGTGTTTGGATCTAGAATGGTGTACGGGATTATATATGAGGTCTATTGCACTTTTGTTGTCACATTTAAGATCTATGTTTTTGAGATGAAATCCAAAGTCCTCTAGTGTTTGGCTCATCCATAACGCTTGTGCACAACAACTACCAAGTGCTATATATTTGACCTCCGTGGTGGAGAGTGCAACCGAAGATTGTTTTCTACTATACCAAGCAACTAAAGAGGGTCCTAAAAAGTGACATGTACCGCTAGTGCTTTTTCTATCTAGTGAACACCCGGCGTAGTCCGAATCGGAATAGCCGTGGAGCGTGAAAGATTCATTGTGTGGGTACCATAATCCTAATTTAGATGACCCTATTAGATATCGAAAAATCCATTTTACCGCTTTTAAATGTGATTCTTTTGGATCGGCTTGAAAGCGAGCACATAAACATACGGCGAACATTATATCTGGTCTAGATGCACTTAAATAAAGAAGAGATCCTATCATTCCTCTATAGCGTTTGATCAATGGAAATTCCAGATTCATCTTTTCCTAGTTTTAGAGAAGCACTCATAGGAGTAGAAGCTTGTTTAAGATTTTCAAATCCAAATCGTTTAAGCATATCGTGAAAATATTTTGATTGACAAATAAAAATACCACCAGTTCTTTGTGAAATTTGAAAACCAAGAAAATATGATAGTTCTCCTACAAGACTCATTTCAAATTCATTTTTCATTATTAAGACTACTTCATTACACAACTCTTCATTAGTGGCTCCAAAAATGATGTCATCAACATATATTTGTAGAATAATTAATTCGTTATTTTTATGCTTAATGAAGAGTGTGTTGTCTGCACTTCCCATAACATAACAGTGCTCTAACAAAAACGATGTAAGACGATCATACCATGCATGTGGCGCTTGTTTTAAACCATAAAGCGCTTTTTCTAATTTGTAAACATGATTTGGAAATTTTTCATTTATGAAACCGGGGGGTTGTTCTACATAAACTTCTTCTTTAATAAACCCGTTTAAAAAGGCACTTTTAACATCCATTTGAAATAATTTTATTCTTTTAAAACTCGCAAATGCCAAAAATATTCGTATAGATTCTAAGCGAGCTACGGGTGCAAAAGTTTCTTCAAAATCTACCCCCTCGATTTGTGAATAGCCTTGAGCAACTAAGCGTGCTTTATTTCTTACAATCCTAGATTCACCATCTAGCTTATTTTAAAAAATCCATTTTACGCCAGTAATTAGATGATAAGATGGTCTTTCTACTAAATTCCAAACTTTATTTCTTTCAAATTGTCCTAACTCTTCATTCATTGCCAAAAACCAAAATTCGTCATTTAAAGCGGTGGAAATGTTTTTAGGTTCAATTTCAGACACAAAGCAAATATTTGAAAATGTTTCATGAAGAGAGGACCGAGTTCTTACCCCAGTAGAAGGTTCCCCAATGACTAGCTCCTTTGGATGATTTTTGGAGAAGTTTAGAATGCTTGGAGGTACATATTCATCTTCTTTGGACTTCTCCTCCTCTTATTTGGACGGTTCTTCTTCGTCGTGCTCCAAGGATGGCAAAGGTTCATCATCGGTACCTGTAGGGAGCTTCTCTACACATGGAACAAACTCATCAAATCTGACATTAATTGACTCTTCAACCTTACTTGATCTTTTATTAAATATTCTATATGCTTTACTAGTTGAAGAATAACCAAGAAATATTCCTTCATCGCATTTTTCGTCAAATTTTCCTAAAGAATCTTTTGTATTAAGAATGAAGCATTTACATCCAAATACTTTAAAATACGATACGTTAGGTTTCTTTTGATAGTAGAGTTCATATGGTGTGAGAGTTAATGATGGGCGAAGCATAACTCTATTCATTACATAGCATGCAGTGCTTTCGGCTTCTGCCCAAAAATACTTAGGTAATTTATATTCAAATAGCATGGTGCGTGCAAGTTCTTGTATTGTCCTATTTTTCCGTTCTACAACACCGTTTTGTTGAGGTGTGCGTGGAGAGGAGAACTCATGCTTAATACCTAACATGTCACAAAAGGATTTAAATTTTTCATTTTCAAATTCACCTCCATGATCTGAGCGAATGCATTTTATTTTTAAATCTAATTCATTTTGAATGCGAGTACATAATTTTGAAAATTCGCAAAACGCATCAGAATTGGAGGAGAGAAATAAAGTCCAACAATATCTAGAATAGTCATCTATGAGAACATAAGTGTATAATATACCACCAAGACTCGCAGTGTTAACGGGACCAAAGAGATCCATATGAATTAATTGCAGAGGTTTTGATGTAGAAATTTCGTTTTTGCTTTTAAAAGATGACTTAGAAAATTTGCCTTTTTGGCATGGAGAGCATAATGAGGATAAATTTTCATTTAACTTAGGCAATCCTCTAATCAATTCTCTTTTTGCTAGTTTTAAGATGAGCTTTGTACTAGCGTGGCCTAAGCGTCTATGCCATAATTCTAATTCATCATTTTTCGTTATAAAACACTTTATAGAAGATTTAGAAAGATCATGAAATGAAACTATGTAAACATTATGAATTCTAGGTGCAGTTAATAACACATCTTTTGTTTTAGGATTAACAATCTTGCAAAGGTTAGTGGAAGATTCAAAAGTATGTCTAAACCTTTATCACACAGTTGACTTATAGATATTAGGTTATGTTTTAATCCTTTCACATAAAGTACATTTGATATAAGAAAAGATGTGTTACCCACTGTACCAACTCTCATGATCCTTCCTTTACCGTTATCGCCAAACGTCACTATTCCTCCTTTCTTCTTTTCTAGGCTAAGGAATTTTGCTTTATTGCCCGTCATGTGTTTGGAGCAGCCTGAGTCCAAATAACACACGTCTTCTGTTTCCTTAGCCTTCCTGCAAATCTAGAAAGAGGATGAGAGTAAAGACCCAGATACCCAAGAGGTACCACCCATAGAGTAAGTGGATTTCTTAGGTACCCAGATTTGTTTTAATGATCGTTGATTTATTTTCTTGCAAAAGCCAGACGTGTGTCCAAATTTAAGAGAATTAGCAAACGAAATAAAGGGGGTTGAGACCCTTCTCTGAGTTTCTATGTTGCTCTTGATGGATGATGTTTGAATATTTGAAAGAGTAGAGGAAGTTTTAACATTAGAGCTACCGCCGGCGTTAGCAGCTAGCGTCGGGCGGTAGTGTTCACTTTTATATCCGAGCCCGAATTTTCCAGACCCAAAGCATTGATTACCCAGAAGCATATCCAGGGATTTTTGACCAATCCCGAATTTGTTTATGGCTAAATTGAGGTTATGATTTTGTTTCTTAAGAGATGTATGGAATTGAACAATCATAACACATTTATTTTCAAATCCTTTTTTATTCTTTTCAATTTGTAATATAGAAGTTTTTAATTTTCTCTCTAAGTCCCCCTTTTCTTTTGCAATGATTTTGTTTTGTGAGAGGGCATTAGAGAGAGAAACTTCAAGTTCTTTTATCTTAAAGAAGGAGTGCTCACATTCTTGACATGAAACTTTTCTTTTTTCAAGAGAGGCTAATTTTTTTTGTGAGCTTACGGCTTTCTTTTATAATAGATTCATTTTCATGATTTAATAAAACAAATTTATCATAAAGTTCTTCAAAAGTTGGAGGAGATACCTCAGTGTCGCTAAGAACACTGGTGTCGTCATCGTCGCTTTTGGCCATCAAGCACAAGTTTGCTTCCTCCTCGCTACTTGACTCAGATTCGTTTGACTCTTCAGAGGAAGAGTCATCCCAAGTAGCAGCCTTCAGCACTTTCTTGTTTTCTTTTGCTTTCTTTTGTTCTTTCCGTTCCTTTTGGTATTTTGGGCACTGGCTCCGAATGTGCCCAGTTTTTCTGCAGTGATAGCATTCTGGAGGCGGCCTTTCTTCTTCGTCATCGCTTCCTTTTTCTTTCTTCGATAAAGAGGAGGATCGCTTTCGTCGAGTATCTTTTTGGAAGAATTTTCGGAATGTGTTCCTTCTCTCTGGATTTCTGACGAACTTCTTGAAGTTCTTCACCAGGAGTCCTTCTTCATCATCATCATCCTCTTCGATGCACTCCTTCTTTGATGTCAGTGCCAACGCCTTTTTCTTCGGCTCCTTGTTGTATTCGTCATGTTGAATTTGTAGTTATACCTCATGGGTTTTAAGATTCCCAATGAGGTTCTCGATCTGGAGCGTTCTTAAGTTGTGCGACTCCGAGATGGCCGTCACCTTCGGATTGAACCTTGGAGGTAAGGAACGAAGAATTTTCCTCACCAAGTCCCCGTTAGAGTAGGTCTTTCCAAGCGCCTTTGATGCGTTGACAATCTTTGTGGAGCGAGTGTACATTGAGTTGATGTCCTCTTCCGTGTCCATCTTGAATTTTTCATATTCAGATTCCAGTTGAAACAGCTTAGCATCTTTCACCTGTGATGTACCTTCGTGAGTAACTTCCAATTGATTCCAAATATCATAAGCAGTTGTGCATGCAGAAATTCTATTAAACTCAGTCCTATTTAAAGCGCAATAAAAAGCGTTCATTGCTTTAGCATTATTTTTACACCTTAGTTTATCGTTGTCATCCCATTTATCTTTAGGTTTTGCTAATGTCGCCTCTCCTACTACAGTTGTAGGAGGAGAGTACCGTACTTCTACCATGTTCCATACTTCTACATCCATGGTCATAAGAAAACACATCATTCGATTTTTCCAGTAGTTAAAATCTGACCCAATAAAGAGAGGTGGTCGACTAACCCCTTGACCCTCAGGAAAAGCGAGATCATGAGACGCCATTATTCCCGGTTGTTAAGCCGATTGGAATAACCTAGCTCTGATACCACTTGTTGGATCGGTCGGCGCCCTTAGAGGGGGGGGGGGGGGGGGTGAATAAGGGTTTTCAAAAACTTTAGATTTTATTTAGAAAAACTTTGGAATATTGCAATATTAAAACAAGAAGTCAAGTAAAACAAAAAGAGAGACAAGCTTTATTGATATTAAATAAGTTTTACAAAACTTGATCTCAATGGCGGTAGAGATCGGATGCGAATAATAAAAGCTCTTTTCGTTTTCTATCCTGACTCGCTTCCCCACGAACCGGTGGCCCTAGCCTTCTCCTTCCCGGATTCGGCCTCAAGCCGCTCTAGCCAATCCTTCCCGGGATGTGGCCTCGAGCACCCCCTAGACCTAGCCTAGATCTAGTCGCCAACACGAGGCGAATTTCAGCCCTAAGTCCTATCCCAGACCTAGTCGCCAACACGAGGCGATTTCACTACCGTTTACAAAGAAAGATAAATAAAATAATAAAACTTACCTTAAGATGAACTTCTGAAGATGGAGGCGAAGATCCGCTGTAGAATTAGCGTTTGTCAAAGCGGACTTCGTTTGGATTTGGCGTGATGGAATCCTCCTTCAGAAGTTGGCAGAGCTTCGTTGGGACCTCAAATTTCGGCCAAGACAAGCCTCTAGAATTCTAGCACTCTCTCTCTAAGGTGTATGCAATAGGTGTGTCGAAAACAAGAGGAGAGGAGGTCCTTTTATAGCCAAAGCGCTACCGCCAGCGCTATCCCTGATTAAGTAATATTGTGCGCGGCAGGATCTTCAATCCGCGGCAACATTTTGCTCTATGCCTCTTGTGCGCTATGCTACCGCCAGCGCTAGTAGCTACCGCCGACGCTATACCTGATTAAGAAATGTTTTGCGCGGCAGGATCTTCAATCCGCGGCAATATTTTGCTCTATGCCTCTTGTGTGCCATGCTACCGCCAATGCTAGTAGCTACCGCCGGGCGCTAGCTCCTTCTATATAAGCCGCTGGAATTGCGTTAATCATCGCTAGCGCCAGGCGTTATTGCTACCGCCGGCGCTAGTGGCCATGTTGGAATTCTGGCCTCAATTTTGGGGACAACCATCCTTGAGTCATGTGGACTTTGATTTCCTGCACACTTAAACACACAAGATCAAATACACATAGGATTTGTTATTCTCAAACCTAGGAGATGCGGAAGACCATGTTCCAACAAAAATGTTCAAGGCTTTAGCATCTGCACTTCTTTGTTTCTTTTGTGCTTCTGTCCATTCAGGAGGTGGGACATCATGGTTGTCTGATGTTGCTTCAGTGCTTGCAGATGTTGAGGGGGTAGGAGGTCCAGTCAAAATGACATTGAAGATTTCCTCATCAATAAAATTCATGTATAATCTAATCCTTGCTTTCCACAGTGCAAACTTACTAAGATTGCACATAGGAGGTCTTGTGCTTGAATACTCCTTATTTTGTGCCATGAGTTTTTAACAGAAAATAAAATGAAATAAAAACTCTAAAATAATTTAAGATCTAATTGATCTTTGTGATCCAGGTGTTAGCCTGTAAATAAGATCAACCAACATCTGATACCAATTGAAAGTGGAGGTTAGATCTTAAGTTACTCTAGGGGGGGGGGGGGTGAATAGAGTATTAAAAACTTTTCCTTAGTTTTATAGTGGAATTAAAATAGTGAAATATATATGTGTAAGCATAGTGAGATATATATGAACAGAAAAACTGAATAAGTAAAAGCACACAGCACAACACAAAGAAATAAACACACATAAAAGACACAAGGAATTTATAGTGGTTCCCCAATAAATCTGGGTAGTCCACTCTTCTACCACCCTTGGTAGGAGTCCACTAGGAGGGTTGATCAGGTGCCCTAATACCAAGGTGATTTTGATCAGGTGTCCACACACCACATAGCTTTTGTTCAGGTGCTCAAAACCAACTAGATATTTTGATCAAGTGTCTTGCCACCAGGGGGTTATACTTTTGAAGAGAGTATTAACCCTGTAAAGGAGAGGTGAGTAAGAGTTTATAGTGTTCTTCTCTGTCAAGATGCTGAGAGAAGACTCTAGTGGACTTGTTGTAAAGCTCCCCCTATCTGATTGAAGTATTTGACAGATGATGGAGAAGCTTTCTCTTGAAGACACAAATCTTCTGTAGCAGATTGATCTGGAAGAAAAGGTTCTTCAGATTCCTTGTTGCTCTTTTAGAAGACTTGAACTTGCAGCAGATATCTGAGAGATGGATCTTAAAGAGGATGTTCTCAAAGAGATGATGATTGCTGCTTGAGGAAGAAGAAGACTGAGAATGTTTTTTTACAGAGTGTCCTTTTCTTTTCTTTTCTCTATACTTGTATATATTCTCTCTCTGTATTCTGTAAGAATATATTTAAATTATGTCGAGAGCTGAGACAATAAAGTTGTTGGATCTTACGGCGCCCTTAGAGGGGGGGGGGTGAATAAGGGAATAAAATTCTTTTTATAATTTTTAAGATAATTACTAAATTGTTTTTGATTAATAGGAAATAAGATGACAATTTAGTAATAACAATTTTGCAATAATGAAATTTTACGTCAATTGAGAGAAATCAAATAAACACAAATATAATCATGATTGCATTATATAAAAAGGGTGTTTACAAAATTTGATTTCAATATCGCTAGAAATCGGAGGCGTACAAAAGTGAATTTCTTTTCCTTTTCTATACCGACTTGTATCCCCACAAACCGGTTGGCTTTAGCCTATCCTTCCCCGGATAAAGCCTCAAGCCGCTCTATCCAACGCAAACTCGGATATGGCCTCGAGCACCCCCTAGATCTAATCCCCTAGACCTAGTCGCCAACTCATGAGGCGAATTCCCCCTAAGCCGCGCAAGGACCTAGTCGCCAAAAACAAGGTGATTTCACTACAAGATACAAATAAAGAAGTGAAGTAAATAACAAGCAAACTCCCTCTTGAGATTTCTGGAGATGAGGATGAAGGATCGCTGAAGCACAAGCGAGGTCGAAGCGATCGTTCTTTGGATGCAGCGTGATGGCTTCCTTCTCCAGAATTTCTTCTTTGGCTTTGAGTGGGAGATGATGTTTCTGCAGAGTAGCAGTACGAGAGTTTGGGCACAAGTTATGTCTCTGGAAGTTCTTACCCAAAATGAGAGAGAATACATCGTTTTATAATTCTTGGAGCTAGCGCCTGCGGCAGCGGTCGTGTTGAGCAGTTGCGGAACCGTCGGAGGCGTGGCGCTGTGCACGAACTCGAGATAGCGCCAGGCGGTAGCGCTAGCGCTGGCGGTAGCGAAAACTGTCGGTGGCGTGGCAGAATGAACTTTCGTCGGACGGCTAGTGCCTGGAGGTAGCGCTAGCGCCGACGGTAGTGCAGTCTTCAAGATTTTTTAATTCTGCTGCCTTCTGCCTGTGGAGTATTGCACCTATAGTTCCTGCACACTATAAACACACCACAAGCAATATCAAATACAATATGGGATTTGTTTTTCTAAAACAAAGGGATGTGACACACATGTCCAACAATCTCCCCTTTTTGATAATAACAAATCTTCTAAGCAAGAAATCAACAATAGTGTTTATAGTATATGATAAGCAAGATAAAAGTGCAACTATAGTAAATGATATGCATGATAATGTGCATACTCCCCCTATCTTAATGCTCCCCCTACATAAATACAATTTATGTGTTACTCCCCATAAATGATAGAATTCATAAATAAGTCTCCCCTTATTTATCTATATTTCTCCTATATAGATTTCTTCAATTAATTTAATCTCCCCCTTTTGGTATTATCAAAAGAAGGTGGGGTGAGGGTAGTAAGGAGTTATTTTAAAAAGATAAAGCATGATCGAGCTTTTGTAATATAGACAAAGATAAAGAATTTAAGTATAGTATTGAAGAGATTTCAAATAAATAGATAAGAGTTTTAGCATAGCGGAAGATTATAAGAAACATCTTTTTGTAAGCATGGAAATCATAATTATACATATGAGATTAAGTTTAAAAATGTAAAGATGTTGTAACCTTTTGGAAATCTCAAAGTTTTTCATAAAAATACCAAGCATGAAATGAACATATCACGAAGAGAATATACTACAATGTTACTTAATTTTAAGTTCAAGAGATACCAAAACATTGTAGAGATCATGCTAGGTTATCTAGTGCATTTTTTATTTAAAGAGTAGTATAGATAAAGCATTAGAATCCAATACTCATGAGAAGAAGTGTTATGAAAGATAATGATGTGCACATAAGTGTATTTTGGGCAATGTTAACAATTGATTTAAATCACCAAAATACAAGACATATGTAAAGTAAAATGCACAATAAAACACAAGTAAATTACTTTCACACACTTTTAATGCAAATAATTTTTAACAAAGTGGTGTAATAACCAAAGTTTGCACAAGACACTTTACTATTCTTTCCAAGGTGCTCAACCTCACAATGCTTATGAAGACTTATCAGGAGGTTCAAGTAGTGCTTGGTGGAGTTATATTTGTCTACATATATAATTGTTTTTGTTCATATTTGTGAGACAATATTCTCCGAATACACTTGTTTTGCAAACCCAATTTTTTAAACTTAACCACTTTTCTAAATTTCATAAGTGCAATTCAAATGTAGTGTATGCAATAAACTTATGCAAGTTTTAATTCATTGTACAAATATAATACACAAATAAGTATTTTTAGATTTAAACACACATGTTGATTACCAACATAGGTGAGTGAAATGTATCATTATCAATCATAAAACATTTACTCATACTTAGAGGCATGCTAAGCTTGGTTCTACACATATTTTTCAATATTTGATGCACTTTAAATAGATATATCAAAGCATGATAAGCAAAACAATGTTCATAATAATTTGAAGGAATAAGTTTTAACATTGTAAATAATTTTAAATAATAGAATTCATACATGCTTGATATTGGCAATAAAGATCATACAATTTTTTTGTTTTATCATTTTTTAAATCAAATAAAAACAGAAAATCACAAAAACATATTTTTGTAATTTTTGAATTTTGAATTTTGAATTTTTGTAGTAGATTCTTCATAATATGAATAAAACACAAATAACAAAAAAAATATTTTTGTAATTTTGAATTTTGAATTTTTGTAGTTGATTTTTCATAATATGAATAAAACAAAAATAACAAATGTCAGAAATACAAAAACAAAGTAGTATATATAGACTAAAATATTTTTAGTGATTTTTAGAAATTTTGAAAATCAGAAAATTCCAACACCCACGCTAGCGCCGACGCTAGTGATAGCGCGACAAACAGTACACGATTTTTTAGGAATTTTAAATTTTTGATTTTTGATAATGATTAGGGGTCTTAAGTGTAGTCTTTTGCAGAAATTGTATAATATTCAGAGATGTTTTGATTGCTCAAATTACATAAAACATTAGCATTTTACATGTTATTCATCCTAAGATGTCTAAGACTCCTAATTCCAATCTTAATATTTGAAACCTTGCATCGGGAAGAGGTTTAGTAAATATATCAGCAAGTTGAGAGTCCGTGCCAATGAAACTAATCCTTATATTTTCCTTTTTAATGTGATCCCTTATGAAATGATGACGCACATCTATATGTTTGGATCTAGAGTGGTGTACCGGATTATTTGTGAGATCAATGGCACTTTTGTTGTCACATTTTAGTTCAATATTTTTTAGATGAAAACCAAAGTCCTCTAAAGTTTGGCTCATCCATAGTGCTTGTGCACAACAACTCCCTAATGCAATGTATTCCGCCTCCATGGTGGAGAGTGCAACCGAATTTTGTTTCCTACTAGACCATGCAACTAATGAAGGTCCTAGAAAATGACAAGTACCACTAGTGCTTTTTCTATCAAGTGAACAACCGACAGAATCCGAATCGGAATAACCATGCAATGTAAATGAATCATTATGTGGGTACCATAATCCTAATCTAGATGACCCAATGAGATATCTAAAGATTCGTTTTACCGCTTTTAAATGAGATTCTTTTGGATTGGCTTGAAATCGAGCACATAAGCATACGACAAACATAATAACGGGTCTAGATGCACTAAGATAAAGTAGGGATCCTATCATACCTCTATATAAGGTTTGATCAATTGAAGTTCCCGATTCATCTTTTCCTAATTTAAGTGACGTACTCATTGGTGTATAAGCATGTTTAAGGTTTTCAAATCCAAAACGTTTAAGCATATCATGGACATATTTTGTTTGACATACAAAAATACCATCAATTCTTTGATATATTTGAAAACCAAGGAAATAAGAAAGTTCTCCTACTAGACTCAGTTCAAATTCATTTTTCATCACTAAAATAACTTCATTACACATCTCTTCATTAGTAGATCCAAAAATTATTTCATCAACATATATTTGTAAAATAATCATATCATCATTATTGTGCTTAATGAAGAGAGTATTATCCACACTTCCCATAATATAACTGTGCTTCAATAAAAATGATGTAAGTCTTTCATACCATGCACGGGGCGCTTGTTTTAAACCATAAAGCGCTTTTTCTAGTTTATAAATATGATTTGGAAATTTTTCATTAATAAAACCGGGGGGTTGTTCAACATAAACTTCTTCTTTTACAAACCCGTTTAGAAACGCACTTTTCACATCCATTTGAAATAGTTTTATTCTTTTAAAGCTTGCAAATGCTAGAAAAATTCTTATAGACTCCAATCTAGCAACGGGTGCAAAAGATTCATCAAAATCTATCCCCTCAATTTGTGAATATCCTTGTGCTACTAAGCGTGCTTTATTTCTAGATATTCTAGACTCACCATCTAATTTATTTTTGAAAATCCATTTTACGCCTACAACCGGGTGATTAGATGGTCTTTCTACTAATTTCCAAACATTACGTCGCTCAAATTGTTCCAACTCTTCATTCATAGCCAAAAACCAAAATTCATCATTTAAAGAAGTAGAAACGTTTTTTGGTTCTATATCGGAAACAAAGCAAACATTTGAATAAGATTCATGAAGAGAAGAGCGAGTTCTTACCCCGATGGATGGTTCACCAATTATAAGTTCCTGTGGATGATCCTTTGTGAATTTTAAGATGCTTGGAGGTACATATTCATCTTTCTTGGCCTCCTCTTCTTCTTCTTTGGAAGGTTCTTCATCACCATGCTCCAAAGGAGGTAATAGATCATCCTCTTTGCCTGCGGAAAGTCTTTCTATACAAGGAACAAGCTCATCAAATTTCACATTAATTGACTCTTCAACTTTTCTAGTTCTTTTATTAAAAACTCTATAAGCTTTGCTAGTTGAAGAGTATCCAAGAAATGTTCCTTCATCACAATTTTCATCAAACTTTCCCAAGCTATCTTTTGTATTTAAAATAAAACATTTACAACTAAAAACTTTGAAGTAAGATACATTAGGCTTCTTTTGAAAATAAAGTTCATATGGTGTGAGATTTAAAGATGGGTGAAGCATGATTCTATTTATAACATAACATGATGTGTTTACGGCTTCGGCCCAAAAGGACTTAGGTAATTTATATTCACATAACATAGTGCATGCTAGCTCTTGAAGTGTCCTATTCTTTCTTTCTACAACACCATTTTGTTGTGGTGTGCGTGGTGCGGAGAACTCATGTTTTATGCCTAACATATCACAATAAGAAGTAAATTTTTCATTTTCAAATTCTCCTCCATGATCCGAGCGAATGCATTTAAATTTTAAATCACTTTCATTTTGAATACGAGTACATAATTTTGAAAATTCACAAAACGCTTCGGATTTGGATGATAGAAATATTGTCCAACAATACCTAGAAAAATCATCTATTAAAACATATGTATATAATCTACCACCAAGACTTGCGGTGTTAACGGGACCAAAAAGATCCATATGAATTAATTGCAAAGGTCTTGTAGTAGAAATGACATTTTTACTTTTGAAAGAGGATCTAGTAATTTTACCTTTTTGACATGGTGAACAAAGTGAAGGTAAATTTCCATTTAATCTAGGCAATCCTCTAATTAAATCTCTTTTGGCAAGTTTTACAATAAGCTTTGTGCTAGCATGTCCTAGCCTTCTATGCCAAAGTTCAAGTTCATCATTTTTGGTAATAAAATATTTTAAAGATGATTTTGAAAGATCATGAAATGAAACTATATAAACATTGTGTATTCTTGGTGCAGTTAGTAAAATATTGTTTGTAATAAGATTAGATATTTTGCATAGATTAGTAGAAGATTCAAATAAAACATCTAATCCTTTATCACATAGTTGGCTAATTGAAATAAGATTATGTTTTAGCCCTTTTACATAAAGAACATTTGATATAGTGAAGGATTCGTTACCAACTGTACCAATTCCCATGATCCTTCCTTTTCCGTTGTCACCAAACGTCACGATCCCTCCCTTCTTCCATTCTAGGCTAAGGAACTTTGCTTTATTGCTCGTCATGTGCTTGGAGCATCTTGAATCTAAGTGCCACACGTCTTCATTGTCCTTAGCCTGCCTGCACATCTAGAAAGAAGATGAGAGTAAAGATCCGGATACCCAAGTGGAACCACCCATAGAATAAGTGGAAGCCTTAGGTATCCAGATTTGCTTTAAAGTATTTTGTTTTATTTTCCTGTAAGAACTAGATGTGTGACCTAACCTATAACAGTTTGCACACAAAATAAAGGGGGTTGAGACCCTTTTCTGGAATATTTTCTTGCTGGAATAAGTTGAATTTACAGAAGGAAAACATTTTGAAAAGGAAAATTCAGGTTTCTGGTATGAGGTGCTAGCGCCGGCGTTAGTGGCTAGCGCCGGGCGGTAGCCCTCTCCTCGATATCCGAGCCCAAATTTTCCAGATCCATGGCACTGGTACCCTAGAATCATTTCTAGTGATTTTTGGCCTATACCAAATTTTTTAATGGTCATGGTGAGATCATGAACTTGTGCTTTAAGTGAAGAATTTTCTTTCACAATCATGACACACTTATTTTCAAAACCTTTTTTTGTTATTTTTATTTTGCAAAAGAGAGGCTTCTAATTTCCTTTCTAATTCCCCCTTCTCTTTTGTAAGAGTTTTGGCATGAGAGAGGGCTTTAGAAAGTGACTCTTTAATATCTTTTGCCAATTTAGTGGAGTGATCACATTCTTGGCAAGAAACCTTTCTCTTTTCTAAAATAATTACCTTTTTAGAAAGCTTTTGATTTTCTTTAATAAGAGATTCATTTTCACGATTTAATAAAATACTATCTTTCATATTTTTATCAAAAGCTTTGTAAGTTTCAAGGAATTCATTAAAGAGTTCATCATAAGTGGGAGGAGTTACCTCAGTGTCGCTATGAACACCGGTGTCGTCGCCGTCGTTTCCATGTCCCATGAGGCACATGTTTGCTTCCTCATCTTCGCTTGATGAAGACCCACTTGATTCTTCGGAGGAGGAGTCATCCCATGTTCTAGCTTTTAGCACTTTCTTCTTCTCCTTCCCTTTGTGGCGTTTTTCTTTCTTCTCCTTCAAGAACTTTGGGCACTGGCTCTGAATGTGCCCCGTCTTCCTACAATGATAGCATTCCGGTGGAGGTCTCTCTTCTTCATTGTCGCTCTCTTTTTCCTTCTTTGAATATGACCCTTTCCATCTTTCACCCTTTTGGAAATATTTTCGAAAGGTATTTCTCCTTTCCGGATTGCGCATGAACTTTCAGAAGTTCTTCACCAAAAGACTTTCTTCATCTTCATCCTCATCCTCTTGGCCCTCTTTCTTTGATTTTAGTGCCAACGCCTTCTTCTTTGGATCCTTGTTGTATTCATCAAATTGGATTTTGAGTTCCACCTCAAGGGTTTTGAGATTCCCAATGAGGCTCCTAACTTGGAGCGTTCTTAAGTTGTGCGACTCCGAAATAGCCGTCACCTTCGGGTTGAATTTTGGAGGAAGAGAACGAAGGATCTTACGGACCAAGTCGCCATTTGAGAAAGTCTTTCCAAGAGCTTTGAGGCATTGACGATCTTGGTGAAGCGCGTGTACATACCATCAACATCTTCGCTTTCATCCATTCAGAATTTTTCATATTCTGACTCCAGTTGGAAAAGCTTGGAATCTTTAACCTGCGATGTACCTTCATGAGTAACTTCCAAATGATTCCAGATTTCATATGCAGTAGTACATGCCGAAATTCTATTAAATTCATTTCTATCTAACGCACAAAATAGAGCATTCATGGCTTTTGCGTTATTTTTACATTTGAGTTTATCCCGATCATCCCATTTATCTTTGGGTTTTTCTAACATAACCTCTCCAACTACAAATGTAGGAGGAGTGTATTCTTCTTGTACCATGTTCCAAACCTCAATATCTAGGGTCATTAGAAAACAATGCATCCTATTTTTCCAATAATTATAATCTGACCCAGTAAATAGTGGTGGTCTACTAATTCCCTGACCCTCGGAAAAAGCGAGATCATAAGACGCCATTATTCCTGGTTTTTAAACCATTTGGAATAACCTGCGCTCTGATACCACTTGTTGGATCTTACGGCGCCCTTAGAGGGGGGGGGGGGGGGGGGGGGTGAATAAGGGAATAAAATTCTTTTTATAATTTTTAAGATAATTACTAAGTTGTTTTTGATTAATAGGAAATAAGATGACAATTTAGTAATAACAATTTTGCAATAATAAAATTTTACGCCAATTGAGAGAAATCAAATAAACACAAATATAATCATGATTGCATTATATAAAAAGGGTGTTTACAAAATTTGATTTCAATATCGCTAGAAATCGGAGGCGTACAAAAGTGAATTTCTTTTCCTTTTCTATACCGACTTGTATCCCCACAAACCGGTTGGCTTTAGCCTATCCTTCCCCGGATAAAGCCTTAAGCCGCTCTAGCCAACGCAAACTCGGATGTGGCCTCGAGCACCCCTAGATCTAATCCCCTAGACCTAGTCGTCAACTCACGCGGCGAATTCCCCCTAAGCTGCGCAAGGACCTAGTCGCCAAAAATAAGGCGATTTCACTACAAGATACAAATAAAGAAGTGAAGTAAATAACAAGCAAACTCCCTCTTGAGATTTCTGGAGATGAGGATGAAGGATCGCTGAAGCACAAGCGAGGTCGAAGCGATCGTTCTTCGGATGCAGCGTGATGGCTTCCTTCTCCAGAATTTCTTCTTTGGCTTTGAGTGCGAGATGATGTTTCGGCAGAGTAGCAGCACGAGAGTTTGGGCATAAGTAATGTCTCTGGAAGTTCTTACCCAAAACGAGAGAGAATACATCGTTTTATAATTCTTGGAGCTAGCGCCTGCGGTAGCTGATAGCGCCTGCGGTAGCGGTTGTGTTGAGCGGTTGCGGAACCGTCGGAGGCGTGGTGCTGTGCACGAACTCGAGATAGCGCCAGGCGGTAGCGCTAGCAGTAGCGAAAACTGTCGGTGGCATGGCAGAACGAACTTTCGTCGGACGGCTAGCGCCTGGCGGTAGCGCTAGCGCTGACGATAGTGCAGTCTTCAAGATTTTTTAATTCTGCTGCCTTCTGCCTGTGGAGTATTACACCTATAGTTCCTGCACACTATAAACACACTACAAGCAATATCAAATACAATATGAGATTTGTTATTCTCAAACAAAGGGATGTGACACACATGTCCAACAAAAGTCTGTCTTGATATCTTCTCTTTTTGAAAATAGAATAATCAACCTTTATTCCTTTCTTGGAATAACAACAAAAACCAAACAACTTTGGCAGGTCCTTTAATTCCTTAGTCGTGTAATATTCCTTTGCATTAATTGTCAACGGCTATTTCTGCTTGGAAAAAGGAAAGAAAGAATATAAAACTGAATATAATATTCTTACTTATCTGACTTGAATATGCCCAAAGATATTTGAATTGATCCATTAAAGTCGTCGATCTGTGTTCAGAGAACTGATATTTAAGGTATTAATTGATCCGGAATCAGTATTTGTTGATCTGAGCCTTAATAAAGAATTTGTCAAGCGCTGGCTAGAATTCGTCGAGCGCTGCTCAGAGAATGTCGAACGCTGGCTGGAAATCTGTCGAGCGCTGGCTGGAGAACTGTCGAGCGCTGGCTGGAGAACTGTCGAGCGCTGGCTGGAAAACTATCGAGCGCTGATAGGAATTCGCCGAGCGCTGGCAGCCATCTGTCGAGCGCCGATAACCATTTGTCGAACGCTGGGAACTTAGATTTTTCCTTAAGTTCTAGCTAATCTATCAGCCTAAAGACTTGACCCTTACACTATACAATGGTGTCAACTTGATCCTAGTTGAACATATAGTGATCCTATCCCAAATCAGTAATAGGGTTGTTCCAACACGTTTCATTGCTGAATTCCGGAGCAAAAGTGAAGAAAGATCCTCCAGCTCAGATGATGAGGAAGAGACTGAGGAATTTGAAGTCAACAACATGGCTCTCAATGACTCAAACCTTAAAGAAATTAATCAGGTAGAAGAGGTAAAATTCTTTGACACTCATGATTATATTTCACCTGAATCTAGAAGAGACTGTTAAGTCCTTTGCCATGATAATATCAAGGCAGTGAAGAAAATCAAAGATCTCAAGGAAGAGTTGATATCCATAAAACAAACAATGTTGGATGATAAAATATAAAACTCTAAACTTGAATGGGAAATTCTCTCCCTAAAAACTGAAGTTGCTGAGTTGGATAATCAACTTACCAAAGCAAAGGAATTCAAAAATTCCTTAAATGACCGAAGCAACAAACTAAAAGACATCTCTGAAAACTTTAAAATAAGGTTTAAGAATCTAGGGCTAGGAGTTAATCTTGACACGCCAAAGGGCCCTTCAAATATTCATGCTTGGAAGATCCCAGTGGTATTGTCAAGTTTAAGGGAAAAGCGCCTATGTTCCCTAAACAAGAAGCTCCATCAACTTCTAGGACAAATAAAATTAATATTAATAACAATAGTCCAAAAAACATCCCAATTCCTTCATCCGAACAAGGAATTCTTGGGAAGCATCCTAATGCAAAAAATTCAGCTAACAAGAAGCCTAAGAAGAAGCCAATAAAACAAAGTAACTGGCAAGCAACGTTGAAAAGTACTCGACATCACTATGTGGCATCGAATACCTGTGTAGTGTCATTATGAAAGCTCATTAAATACTTCTCAACGCAACTCCATATATGTGCCGAACAATGAGCGACGTAACTATGCCACATTGAGTAAATATCGACGCAACCTTGATGTCATGTCGAATACTACACGACGCAACTCATATGCGTCAAATACGATTTGACCTGATATTGGTTTCCAGACTGCTGCCTCTCTCTACAACAAATCTGATGGAATAAATTTGAGAACTTCTAATCTTCATTCTCATAATATTTATCTGAAAAGAAAAATCAAATATAATATGTATGAGTGTCATTGCTTCCATAAGGTATGACATTTCATGAGAGATTGCTGGTATAATTTATCAGCTATCTCTCACCCTAGTAGTCATGTGAGAAATCCTTTTTATTCTCACATTGCCATTATGCTGGAATATCAGGACCCAAGATAAAATGGGATCCTTCTGATGTTTATTCTTTTTGTAGGTAAAAACCAAGTCTCACCACAATCCAGCTGTGAAAGAGAGACTCCTCTAAAATATTCAATTGCTAGAATAGGTTAATATACAAGATCTTAGGGAATAAGCCATGAAAATTAACTGCATAAGTCGACGAATTTTTAATTAGTGTAAGTTTAGTACCTAGCGCCTAGAAGATAATCGCCTGTGTTGGGACCGCATGCGATAAAAGATAAGAAAGCTTTATATCTCCTCGGTACCAGGAGGTCGTAACGTCTCTTGAAAACTAAAAAAGTTAGCAGTCGCACCTTTATTCCTCCCATCTATTTCGGTCAAAAGAAATGAATAGTCATAGATGACAATTCAGATCTCTTGCCTACTTAAGAACCACTCAAAATTGTTGGATCTGATGGCGCCCTTAGAGGGGGGGGGGGGTGAATAAGGGGTTTACTATTTTTAAGATAAACTGACAGATTTTAAAGAAACAGAAAACTTTTTAGCACTGATGCTAACGCCTGGCGTTGACTAGTTAACGTCTGGCGTTATCCCTCCAGAAAAATATTTTGGCAGAAATAAACAAAGTGATTTTACTTGCACAATTTCAAATGAAATATAAATCCAGAAAAATAGATATACTGAAAAAAAATTTATATATCACAAAATGATTACAAGGATAATATTTCAATAACGCTTGAAATTGAGGCGACAAGTTGAAAATCTCTTTTATGTTCCTTCACCGGTCCTTCTTCCAAGGACCGGTTGGCTATAGCCTATCTATCCCCAGATAAGGCCTCTAGCCACCCCTAGATCTACCCTTGACCTAGTCGCCATGCACAAGGCGGCGAATTACCCCGTAAGCCGCACAAGGACCTAGTCGCCACACGCAAGACGGCGATTTCACTACGGTTACAAGTAAAATGAAAAGATAAAGATACAAATTAGAATAAAAGACTCCCTATATTGAAGAGTGCTGAAGATGTTGAAGACACGCTTTGATCATCATCGGAGTTGAAGCGAGCGTCCTTCTTCAAATTGACCGTTGCAAATCTCCTTCTCACTCTTGTTCCTCAATGGTGGTGTTGGGAGTTCTCTGAATTCGGGGATGAAATGCTCTCTCAAAAGATTGGAGTGAAGGCTTCCGAAAAACTGACTTGAACACCGAAATCAGGTCTTTTAAATAGACACGGGAGCTAACGCCTGGCGTTAGGGTTAACGCCAGCGTTAAGCATCGTGTCTGGCAGTTGCTGAAGACGTGCAAAAAGACGGGAGCGTGACTGAACAAAATTTTGTCGAATGGGACTGATTGGACTGAGCTTCTTGACTGAAACCTTCACACTTTGTAGACTACCCTGAAAGCGGCTGTCTCCTATTGGGCTTTGTCGAACTCGCCTTCGTCGAACGCACCCTTCGTCGAATGGAAAAACCGCAACTGATAGGATCGTGCAAACCGCAAAGAATCGTGACAGATCGAAATTTCGTCCAACGAAACAAAATTTGTCGATCGCAGTTCCGTTCGACGGTCGTCGACCGCAGTTCAGTTCGTCGAACGGCTAACGCCAGCGTTAAGTTTTAACGCCCGGCGTTGACTCTGGTTTCAGTTCAGTTCGTCGAACGCAATAAGCCGAGCGCAGTTATCTTCAAAGTGTCGAGCGCAGTTCAGTTTGTCGAATGGCTAACGCCAGCGTTAAGTCCTAACGCCTGACGTTGACTCTCTCTTTCCAGAGAATCTCAGCAAAACAACATCCTGTATATAGGGTTATTTAACAATAGTACCTGCACACTTATAAACACAAGCAATATCAAATACATAGTGTGGTTTGTTATTCTCAAATTAAGAGATGTGGAACACAAGCTCCAACAAAAATAAGCATTTCATTCTTATTCCAAGTCACAAACTATCTGGATTCTTCTTTCGTCACTTTTGCTGTCTCTAGTTCTTGAAGCACCCCATCTTCCTCAAGCAACTCTCCAAATCCACTGAACCATTCCCTCCTAAAATGGTCTTGATCTCTATTCTCTATAGAATCAAGAAGGTGGAGAATGGTGTATTCTATAGTGAACCATAAAATGTGCAATGTCACATACGGTCACTGGAGTCGAGTCCCTTGCATGAGGTTGATGCGACACAACCTCTCATAAGAGCAGACAATGCCACATATGCTCACTAGACGTCCAATGAGCTATGTTGGGCTCTTTCCAAGGATGGAGAAGCATCTCCTAAGATGTCTCCTTTTGAATCATCTTCCCTGATGGACCCATCCTTCTACCCAACAGGGTCATCAGGGTCTTCTCTGATGATGCATGAAGAACACGGTCAAATTTCCCTTCTCACCTCATCTTCAGAGAGCTGCCTGAGAAAACAGGGAGAGGGTTGTTGAAGAGAGCAACAATCAAGGGGAGAAACATGTGCTGAACAGAGCACAGTCTCCTTCCCAAATCCCCCTCTCCCGCTCTTATCTCTATTTCTCTCCTTTTGTAAGACAATTAGGAAATTCTCTAAAAGAGGTCTAGAGTCTAGGTTTATCCATGTAAGAAGAACATCAGGAAACAAAATTTTCACTACAAATTATAAGGAAATGTTGGGAACAGTGCCCAACAATGTTCCTGATTTGAAGAAGTGCTCAAGTCAATGATAAAAGCATTATGTATTTGATGGTGTGTTCAGCTTATGCTTGCAGAGATTAAACAATATATCCAGTACTTCTCAAATTCCACTAAGTCCAATATCGTCGAGAATGACTGCACATATCATCGAATAAAGCACTCATACATCGTCGAGATTGGATACAGAGATAAGTTGAAGGATCGTGACAGTTATCGTCGAAATGATATGGACAATTCGACGATATCGTTGTGACAGCAAAGCTCACACGACGAAATCATCGTAAAGAAGTCTTGTCGCTGAGAAGACTAAGAAAGAATCTATAAAGGCAGACGATATAAGAAGAATGGATTATCATCGAAATGATCAAAATGATATCGATGAGAAGTAAGAATGATCAAGACGATATCACCGAAAAAAAGTATGGTTTCAACGACATCATCGAGAAGACCAAAAGTTACCAACAAGATTACGACGACATCTTCATATCGTCGTAAGTGCAAGTGCAGCTAGGATATCAAGTATCGTCGAGATATCATTCTCTGAAGAAGACTTGAAGATTTGTTCATGTCCAAGATGGATCGTCGTAACGGCAAGTTATATCGTCAAGACGTTGCAAATATCATCAAGACAGATCAAGACATTTCAAATCGCATTGTCTGCATTTAATGTCACAGCATGATGGTCCAATTAGCGCGTGTTGTTAAGGAATGAGCTCCTGACACTTAAGGTACATTCTAGGAGACCGTTAGCCGGCTCCTCAGAGATATAAAGGGAATAAGTGTCTGCCCTAATAAATCACAGAGAATACTCGTAAGTTTTTCAACAGAACAGTAATACGGCTGTGAGAAGAAAGAACAAGAACCAGAGAACTACAAAATCTTCATCAAGTTCTCCAAGTTTCAGTCTATCAACATCGGCTTATAAGAAGTGTTCCAGAATAGATTGAAGAGAAGTCTGTGTTGTCCAAGGAAAGATCAAAAACACTCTCTTCAAGTCCAAGAAGCCAATCTCCATTCGGCTAAAGGAAGTTCTTGTACTATTTCTCTATTACTTTGTAGGGCTTGAGGGCCTGAGACTTGTAGGGTTTGAGGGCCTGAGCTTTTGTAGGGCTTGAGGGCCTGAGACTCGTAGGGCTTGAGGGCCTGAGTGTAGGACTTGAGGGCCTGAGATTGTAAGGCTTGCGGGCATGAGTATTTGGTGGAGTTTGCTGACCCTAGCACACTGCTAGAAAGGCGCAGAAGGAGAGTGAACTACTCAAGACACCCTTTCTTGAGGAACCACTATACTCCTGTTGTTTTTGTGTGTGATGTTTCTGTGATTGCTTGGTGCTATGTGATAAATAGCTTAAGCTCTTGTGCATAAAATTCAAAAACAGGCATATCACTTAATCCCCCTCCTTCTAGGTGATAGTTCCATAACTAACAAGTGATATCAGAGCTAGGTTGATCAAAGAGTGAATAAACAGTCAGATCTAGATCTTGGAACTATTCACTATGGATGATCAGCACAGAGAGATGAGATCCATGAAGCTTCCAACCTGCATTAAAGAGGACTTCCCTATCTGGAAGGAAATAGTAAGACTTTTTATGGAAGCAACTGATCCCAGGATATTCGTGGATGTTCAAGAGGGTCCCCTCATCCCCATGACTGCATCCACCATAGATCCAACTCAAAGGGTGCCAAAGAAGTATGATGAAATGAGCAAGGATGAGCTTGCTCTGATATGCCTAGATAAGAGAGCACAAAATGTTATTGTAAGTGTCATTGATGACTCAACCCTTCAAAATCTCATTCTCTACAAAACGACCAAAAAGATATGGGACTCCCTGGTTGTCTATATGGAGGGGACTGAGGAAGTAAGGGATGACAGGAAATCCCTCTAAATCAGGAGTATGAGGCCTTCAAACGAGGCAAGACTGAAAATATCTCTAACTGCTATGAAAGATTTTTCAAAATAGTAAATGGGCAGAAGAACTATGGAAGGGAGTTCACAAACTCAGATATAAATGATAAGTTCATTAGATCCCTCACTAAGGAATGCGATATCAAGATTTGTGTTATTAGAGAAATGGGTCAACTGGGCAACATGGAGCCCAAGAACCTATATGGAAAGCTGCTCTCCCATGAGCTTCAGCTCAACGCCAGAAAGGTTGAAGAAGAAAGCTTAAGGGAGAACAGGTACAAGACTCCTGCATACCAAGACAGATCTGAGAGCAGTGAAGGTTTTGATGCCAACACATCAGAATCTGACAATACTGACAGAGAGATGGTTCTCCTCTCAAAGCAGTTCAGAAAACTGGTCTCCAGAAGAAGAAGAGACAGCTACAGGCCCTCTTCTTCAAGGTCCAGAAGATCTGGTCACAATAACAGATCTAACTCCTGAAGGGAGGACAGGTACAAATAAAAAATTGGTAAATTTGATTTAACTAATACTGTTTGTTATTCCTGTAATAAAGTAGGACACATGATTGCTGATTGCCCTTCCAAAAAGAGGGAATCAGGGAATCATGAATACAAAAGAAGGTCAAGAGACAAGAAGAAATTTGAAAAAGGGTTTCTGGCAAAGAAGATCAGAACCTTGAGTGATTCTGACTCTAGCTCCTCAGAAACCGAGGAGAAAGCCCTCATTGGCCTTATGACCATCAATGAAGAAAACCAGGATGACAATAACTCTCCTGGAAAGGTACAAATCAGAGCTCCTCTATCTGCCTCTAATTCTGAATCAGTGGCAGATTCTATGCATGATAATGGGGGTGAGTCTGCTGCCAACAACACATCCTCAAGGTCTCATTATGAGATTGAATCTGAGTCGATTCAGCAATATGAAACCTTGTGGAAAGCTTTCAAGAAAAGCAAGAAACTCCTCAATGTTCAAGCTAAGGAGTTAGACTCCTTGAGAACTACCCACTCTGAGATCCAGGAGACAACTGAGAAGCTAGTTGCTGTGAGCAAGGAAATGGATAGACTCAAGGAGGACACAAAGCTCAAGAGTGCTGAATTGGCTCAGAAGAACAAGGTCATCAAGAACCTTGAGGAAATGTTGTTGGCTGAAAAGAAAATTGTTGCCAGCTTCTCAAAACCTAAGACTGTACTTTCTATTAATGACAGCTTCTCTGCACCATTCAGAGCTGGTGTAGGATTCAATAAAGAAATAGTCAAGGGTAATGACTCTGAAGTGCAACCCTCTTTCTAGAAGGTGTTGCTTGCTTCAAATTCCTTTGATCAGGATTCCTCATATGGTCATCTGGCAAATTCCTGCTCAGCAAGTGGCAGTAAGCCCTCTATTACCAATAGAAGAGCAGGCTTTGGGCTAAGTGCTCTCAAGGCACCCCATGAGGAGATTCAGATGAAGAATCTAGGTCCCTTTGTCCATGGACCTGAAGCAACAACACTCAAAAACAAAAGAAAGGATGTTCCTACAAAGTATGTTCCCAAGAAGGTGAACCACAAGGTGGTGGGACCAGCTCCACTTCACACTCACACATGTGAGGTTCACCTAAAACCTGCCAGGCCAGTTGTCCCCACTCCTGCACACCATCATTGTCATCCCACTCAGATGGTGAGGCAGAAGAGAAGATACAATAAGTTTGAGTGTTGGTGTTGTGGGAAGGTGGGTCACTTTGCCCTGGACTGTTGGTTCAACCCAACAGGACCTAATGCAAAGAGAGTACAAACCACCCAGTAGTGTAGTGTCCCAGTTTATCCCCCTAACAAAAACCAAGGGGCCAAATCAAATTGTGTGCCTAAGGGAAAGTAAGTTTTCTTACAGGTATGTCCAAATGCCAACAAATCTCCCATTTGGTATTTGGACAGTGACTGCTCCAAGCATATGAATGGAATAAGGAGCTATCTAAGAAACTTCACCCCTGTGGAGAATGGACCAACAATGATATTTGGAGGTTCAGAAAAGGGGTGGCCAAAGGCTATGACAACATCTCAAATGAATCAGTTACCATCACAAAGGTAGCTTATGTGGAAGGATTAAATCGCAATCTATAAGCATAAGTTAACTTTGTGATCTAGGTTATGCCATTGTTTTATACAAGGATAAGTGTCTAGTTAAGAAATCCTTGGACTCTGAGGCTATATTAACTGATACTAGGAGTGGAAATGTATATTGCTTAAATTTCCTTCAGTCAAATTCTTCCATGCCTCTGCGTTTTGTGGCTAATGAGAATTAGGCTCTACGTGTTCAATGACATAAGAGACTTGCTCACATTAATTACAAGACCATATACAAGCTTTTCTCTCTAGACCTAGTCAGAAATGGACTCAATCTTAAGTGCATTAAGGAAGTTCCCTGTCATGCATGCCAACTTGACATGCAAACCAGGACCAACTTTAAGAGCATCTCCATTAAAGACTCTTCTAGGTGCCTATTTATGTTGCACATGGATCAGTTTGGTCCTATGTCAGTTCATAGCTTAAGAGGGAAGGCTTACACTCTTGTTGTAGTTGATAATTATTCAAGGTTCACTTGGGTATTCTTCCTTAAAAAGAAGTCAGATACCTTAGACATCTTGAAGAACTTTGTCAGACAAATCCATAATGAGATGAGTTGCACTGTGGTCAAATTCAGAAGTGACCATGATACAAAATTTCAGTCTAGAGCCATGACAGAATTCTACCAAGAGCTGGGTGTCTCTTAAGAATTTTCCTCACCTAGAACTCCTCAACAAAATGGAGTTGCAGAGAGGAAAAATAGAACCTTAGTAGAGGCTAGCAGGACAATGCTAAGTGACTCCTCTCTACCAGAATACTTCTGGGCAGAGGATGTCAACACAGCTTGTCATGTCATAAATATGGCATCTATCATCAAAGATCACAAGAAAACTCCCTATGAGCTGATGAAAGGCAGAAAACCTACATTATCCTACTTCAAAATCTTTGGGATAAAATGTTATGTACTCAATAATGGAAAATCCAAACTAACTAAGTTTGCTGAGAAAAGCAGTGAAGGTACTTTTGTTGGCTACAACCCCTATATCAAAGCATATAAGGTGTACAACATCAATACCCAAGCAGTTGAAGAATCTGTACATGTTATATTTGATGATATTAGCCTTATTCATAAAGGTTGGTCTAGTTCTTTGGTGGATGCAGGTTCAGTAAAAAGAATGGAAAAGCTATCCATTGAGGATAAGGCTGAAACCTCAGGAAGAGACAGAGACCATCCAATGACAATAGAAATGGAAGAAGATGTTGTAGAAGGATTAGAAACAGCTGAAGAGGTACAACCTGAAGAACCTACAATAAAAGAGATCCCAAGAAGACTGCCCGCTGTACTTAGACAATCAGACATCACCCTCAAGAGCAAATTATAGGGGATGTCAATCAAGGAGTGGTGACAAGGAGCAGGGCTCTAAATGAAGCATTATACTTAAGTTTTCTTTCTCAAATTGAACCCAAAAATTTTGAGGAAGTAAATTAGGACCCATTTTGGATTGCTGCAATGCAGGAGGAACTAAATCATTTTAAAAGATGCAAGGTATGAAAGTTAGTTCCCAGACCCCAGGGACACAACATTATTGGAACCAAGTGGGTCTATAGAAACAAATTGGATGAGAATGAGGTCATTACACAGAATAAAGCAAGGATGGTAGTAAAGGTCTATAGACAGGAAGAGGGCATTGACTTTGATCAGACCTTTGCCCCTGTTGCAAGACTGGAGGCTATCAGATTGTTCCTAGCCTAAGCAGTCTATAAAGGATTCAAAGTTTACTAGATGGATGCGAAGTCATCCTTCCTGAATGGTGACCTCAAGGAAGAAGTGTATATAGAACAATTCTCAGATTTTGTTGATTCTACTCATCCTGATTTTGTTTATTTTCTTAGAAAGGCACTATATGGTTTGAAACAGGCTCCTAGAGCCTGGTATGAGACTCTGTCAAGCTTTCTCATTGAAAAAAGTTTTCAAGGGGGAAGATTGACAAGACATTGTTCCTAAGGGAAGCAAAGGGCAAGATCTTGCTAATGCAGATCTATGTGGATGACATTATCTTTGACTCTACAGATGACAATTTCTGAAAGAAATTTGCCAATTTAATGCAGGGAATGTTTGAAATAAGCAGTATGGGAGAGCTCAAATACTTCTTAGGTCTCCAAGTGAAATAATCTGCAGATGGTATATTCATCTCACAGACCAAATTCACTATAGAGATAGTCAAAAAAATTGGACTGGAGAGTGCTTCTTCTATGAAGACTCCCATGGGATCCAATGTGTCTCTGGACAAGGATGAGAAGGGAATACCCTTTGATGAAACCAAGTACAGATGCATGATTTGGTCTTTGCTCTACCTAACTGCAAGTAGGCCTGACATAATGTTTGACACATGTGTTTGTGCTAGATATCAGGTGAACCCCAAGGAATCTCATCACACCTTTGTCAAGAGGATTTTAAGATACCTGAAGGGTACACCTAATCTTGGCCAATGGTACCCTAGGAACAGTAGGTGTGAACTAACATGGTATTCAGATGCAGATTATGCAGGGTGCAACGAAGATAGGAAGAGTACTATAGGGACTTGTCAATTACTTGGAGGAAGGCTGATCTCATGGAGAAGTAAGAAGCAGACAAGTGTGGCAATCTCCACAGCAAAGTCAGAATACATATCTGCAGGGAGTTGCTGCGCTCAGCTGCTATCGATCCAACATCAACTAGAAGACTACAATTTGAAGATGACCAAAACACCCCTGTTTTGTGACTCTTCAAGTGCTATCTCAATTGCTAAGAACCCTGTCTCTCACAACAGGACTAAGCATATTGAGATCAGGTATCACTTCATTATGGAGCATATGGAGAATGAAGATATCACTCTTCAGTTTGTCCCCACAGATAAACAAGTTGTTGATATATTCACAAAGCCCCTGGATGAAGCTAAGTTTAACTTTTTAAAATTCCAATTGGGGATATTAAACCTAGAGTAACTTTCCAATTCTCTTTATTACTAATCATTTGCTCCTTAGGAGAAAGTCAAACTAAGTGCTGAAGAAGCCTCTCAATAAGGGCTGAACATGGGCTAAGCCAAACAAGCAACTGAAGATGCTTCTCGACGACACACTTAATCGTCTCTACGACACAATCCATTGTCTCAATGACATAAGGTCTATTTCGACGACAAATGGATTAGGTTGTAAAGCAGCATATCGATGACATGTCTCGACGACATACTAGCGTATCATCGAAACAGGATATGGCTACTAAACGTGATATTGGATCGACTAATCTGAGCCGACCGTCAAATCATCAGAAAGCACGATAAGGTATGTGTCTCCTCATCTACCTCCACTATAAATAGAGTGAATGCTTAGGATACAAATTACGCTCTCATTTACTATAAGTCATTCTGCCGACAAAACTTTGTTCCGTCTCCGACAACTGCTATCTCTCCCATTTCATCTGCAATGGCTCCCAAGAAGGAAGAAAGTTCAGTAGTCTCAAATTGTGAGCTTTAGCAAGGAGGCTTCAACTCTTGTTCAGAAGAAATTAGATCGGTGATAGGATTGCTGGAGTCCACAGGACTTGAATATTTGCTAAGTGAACCTTGCGTTCTTCTCCATCGTGAACTTCTGGAATTCTATGGAAATGCAAGACTGAACAGCTCTGCCACCTTAGTGAAGTCAGTGGTCGCTGGGAAGAAAGTGAAAATCACCGTGAAAAGCTTGGGAAAAATGTTGCATCTGCCTCGGTTGCCAGCAGAAGAACTAAAGGAAGAGGTGTCCTCTGAAGAACTCTTCGCAAGTTACACATGGTGTGGACACTCAGGAAAGACCTACGGGTCCATTGAAAGGGCAGACTTCAACCAGAGAGGAAAGCTTCTCGCAGACATAATCGTCAAAGTCCTGCTCTACAAACCGGGTTTTCATGACCGGATTTCTAAAGAGATGTTTACAGTGATGAGCAAGGTTATCTTATCCAAAAGTACAGACTGAAGGGAGCTTCTGTTTCAAAAGATTAAGAGTAGTCTGAAGACCCCATCCTTTGGGAGAATTCAAAACATCTTCCTGCTGAACTCCCTTGAGGAAGTGATCACCATGAAGATGGGAATGTCTCTGCACTACTCCAAAAGGCTAGACTCCAAGATGCTGGACAGATGGGATAGGTCAATCTCTAAAGAACCTCAGGCTTTCTCCTTTGTTCAGCAGAAGAAATCAAAGAAAGATTCCATGGAGGTTGCCTCAGCGGAGGAGTCATCCAGCAGCTCTGAGGAGAGAAGAGCCCCACCTCAGCAGACCCCTGCACAGATTGATGGGGAGATGCCTCTGCCCCCAGAGATCTCTGAGAAAGAAGCAACACCTGCCAACAAAGAGGTGTCTGAAGAAAGGAGAAGCCCTATTCCATCCAGTGATCCAGTTGAGGGGGAGACCCACTCTGGGTGCTCAACCCAAGACACTGAGAAGGGTGAGGGAGAGACCCATCTGGGGTGCTCTACCCTAGAAGAGCAGGAAGAAATTGTCCCCCTGGATATCATCCCAGAAACAATAATTGAAAGCCCAAGACAAGGGCCAGAAGCTCTGGAGAATCCTGAAGCCTCCCTTGGGCTAGAACTGGCTCTTGGCAGCAAGATAGCGATAATAACAGAAACTGAACCACTGTAGGTAATCTAGCAGCACCAACAATGGAACGTATTGGTGAAGAGATCAATAGGGCCGGTCATCAGACCCATGAGATCCTGCAAAATCAGCTAACATTCGCACCGAATGTGGAGGATGCATTTGGGGAAATAGAGACATCCGCCCATGTTGACACAGATCTTATTCTGAACAGGATAAATGTGAATACTCACACTCTGGATACCCATCTGCTGGAAGTCAGAAATAACCTCGATGCAACTGAACAATAAATTAATGAAAGGATACTTTCAGTACAGGAAAAACTTGCTGATAGGGTTATTGAACAAGTCCTAAAGGGGGAGAAGGTAGTGATACATGTAGGCTCACATCAAGCAATGCGGACTACAATCAAATCAAGCAAACACTGCAGAAGCCTTCCTCTGAGTATGGATTAGCAGAACCATCAGAAAGCACAAACTCAGGAGAATATGGCATTGAATTTGGAGAATTTGCCACTTTAAGAAAAAAGAAAGAGAAATTAGAGCAGGAAGTACAAGCAGAAGAGGCTAAAGGAAGTTGAGCATGATCCACAAGCAGGAAAGTGGAGTCCTGCCTCCAGGGAGATTATTTCAGAAAGCTGGATAGAATTTGGATACCCTCAGGAATGCACTGAAAGAGTATATTATTCAGCTGACTGGAATAGTCATCTCAAGCAAATGGAAAAGCGGAGAAATCACAAGATTACATTCCCTCATGGTCCTCCTCCATCTCCAAAGAAGATCCCCAAGCCTATCCACTTCTATGAAAGACAGAAGAGAAAGGGCAAAGGCAGCAGCAACAGAGTTTGAAAGCCACCATCAAAGGATGTTTTGTCTAAATATACCATGGGCAAATGATTGCTAATTGTTATCCAAAAACTTTCATTTTGTTTATGTGATGCAGAGTAGATAAATCTAAGTTAAATTTACTTGAATCTTAATTCTTTTTCTGTGTATGACATTTATCATTGAATGAGTTATGACTTCTTCAAATAGGGGGATATTGTTGGGAACAATGCCCAACAATGTTCCTGATTTGAAGAAGTGCTCAAGTCAATGATAAAAGCATTATGTATTTGTTGGTGTGTTCAATTTATGCTTGCAGAGATTAAACAATATGTCCAGTACTTCTCAAATTCCACTAAGTACAATATCTTCGAGAAGGACTGGACATATCGTCGAATAAAGCACTCGTACATCATAGAGAGTGGATACAGAGATAAGCTGAAGGATCATGATAGTTGTCGTCGAAATGATATGGACAATTCGACGATATCATTGTGATAGCAAAGCTCACACGACGACATCGCCGTAAAGAAGTCTTGTCGTTGAGAAGACTAAGAAAAAATTTGTAAGGGCATTCGATAGAAGAAGAATGGATTATCATCGAAATGATCAAAATGATATCGACGAGAAGTAAGAATGATCAAGACGATATCGCCGAAAAAAGTATGGTTTCAACGACATCATCGAGAAGACCAGAAGTTACCAACAAGATTACGATGGCATCTTCATATCGTCGTAAGTGCAAGTGCATCTAGGATATCAAGTATCGTCGAGATATCATTCTCTAAAGAAGACTTGAAGATTTGTTCAAGTCCAAGATGGATCGTCGTAACGACAAGTTATGTCGTCGAGATGTTGCAAATATCATCGAGACTGGTCAAGAAATTTCAATTCGCGCTGTCTGCATTTAATGCCACCACATGATGGTCCAATCAGCGCGTGTCGTTAATGTATGAGCTCCTGACACTTAAGGTACATTCTGGGAGACCGTTAGCTAGTTCCTCAGAGATATAAAAGGAATAGGTGTCTGCCCTAATAAATCACAGAGAATACTCACAAGTTTTTCAATAGAATAGTAATACGGTTGCGAGAAAAAGGAATAAGAACCAGAGAACTACAAAATCTTCATCAAGTCCTCCAAATTTCAGTCTAGCAACATCAACTGATAAGAAGTGTTCCAGAATAGATTGAAGAGAAGTCTGTGCTGTCCAAGCAAAGATCAAAAACACTCTCTTCAAGTCCAAGAAGCCAATCTCCATCCAGCTAAAGAAAGTTCTTGTGCTATTTCTTTATTGCTTTGTAGGGTTTGAGGGCCTGAGACTTGTAGGGCTTGAGGCCCTGAGCTTTTGAAGGGCTTGAAGGCCTGAGATTGTAAGGCTTGCGGGCCTGAGAATTTGGTGGAGTTTGCCGACCCTAGCACACTGCTAGAAAGGCGTAGAGGGAGAGTTGACTACTCAAGACACTCTGTCTTGAGGAATCACTATACATTTGTTGTTTTTGTGTGTGATGTTTCTGTGATTGCTTGGTGCTCTATGATAAAATAACTTAAGCTCTTGTGCATAAAATTCAAAAACAGGCATATCACCAAATCCCCTCCCATTCTAGGTGATAGTTCTGAAAGACTTAAATTAAGGGTAGCTAATCACCTAGAGGGGGGGGGGGGGGGGGTGAATAGGTTATTTAACTTTATTGCAGTTCTTGAATATAACCTAGATAAATCTGATCAGAGCTTTCAAGAAAAATAACACCGCAGAAAAGAACACACAGATTTTTATAGTGGTTCCCCTTATCTTGGGTAATCCACTTTCCCTCTTCTACCCTTCTAGCAGTGTACTAGATATGGTTTATAACTCCTCCAGATCTCAGACCACAAACAGGTCTTACAGCTCAGATCGCCAAAGGATCTTACAATCTCAGATCACACAGATCCTACCTCAGCCTTTATAACTAGGCTTACAACTCAGATTCACCCCTGAATCCTACAACTCATATCACACCTGATCTTACAACTCAGATCCTTGACAGATCCTACACTCAGATCTGACAACTCAGATCCTACAGAAATTTAGAAAGAAAGTAACAAATACTTAGACTCAGGTTTGCAATTGTTGAGCCTTCTTGATCTGCCTGAATGATCAGACAGAAACCTTCAATAGAACAGCATCAGCAAATGATCTTCTTGATTCGACAGACTGTGATGACTGTTCTTCTTCTTAGGAAGACAAATTCTTCCTTCTTGACCTCCTCCTTTCAGAAAAAGATATCAGCACCAGATTGCTGAATGAATTCTTCAAATCAGATTGGTTCTGAAAGGGAAGACGACTTCTCAGAAATCTTTCTCAAACTTTTACTCGAAAACGATAATGGCTTTTAAAGCTTTTCTTCACTGCTTTAAT
Source organism: Dactylorhiza incarnata (assembly GCA_033032865.1). Classification (NCBI taxonomy): domain Eukaryota; kingdom Viridiplantae; phylum Streptophyta; class Magnoliopsida; order Asparagales; family Orchidaceae; genus Dactylorhiza; species Dactylorhiza incarnata. Next base: position 2,294,265 of record JAWHQI010000295.1, read on the forward strand.
ACTTAGCTACATAACCCATAGGTCATGCCTTCTATTTATAGCCCGCCATCTGCAATTACAGATACGATCCTCCACGTCAGCATGACGTTATGTTTTCAATGGTCTTTATCAGAAACAAAAGCTCAGCCACCTGTAGAAGAAATTCCTCAGTTCAGGCTATCTGTAGAAGAGGCGTTGAGCGCTTACTGTCTTTGTCAACAATTTCTCAATTAGGCATCGAGCAACACTCGACGCATACTCCTCAGACTGAAGCTCTCGGCTCCTCCTTCTCAGGCGTTGAGTAATCATCACTCAGTCGACGCCTTTTAACTCTGTCTTCATATCTCTACACTTCTGGATGGCGCTGGGCTGATAAGAGTTAAGTCAGCACTTCTCATTCCAAGGCGTCGAGCAATATAACTTGGCTATACGCTTTTTAACTTGATCTCAGAACTTCTAGTTGGCGCTGAGCTGATAGGAGTTAAGTCAACACTTCTGGGTCACAAGCGTCGAGCGATGTATAATGTCTCAACGCTTCTGAACTTGAATGAATTCCATGAACATTTTGCCTGAACTGATCTCCTGCACATTGATTCTAGAGAGTATATCAAATACATTCTGAGATATATCTTTGACTTAGAAATGGACTTCTCCAAATCTAGGACATTGTGAGCAATGATCCCAACAATCTCCCCCTATTTGAAGAAGTCATAACCTCAGTCAATGATATATTTCTTTTAAAAAAAAAACAATGTGTACAAATTTCTATATAGATAATCAGAAGAAGAAGTATCATACTATATAGAATCAAATTACCAACACATTCTATCCACAGACATTCTCTCAGACATAACATCTCATATAAGCATAAAAACATAAGCAATTCAGAATAAGATATGTCATGAAGAGAACCATAATCACATCACAGGCATATATATATATGTAATCATGAAAAATAGATCACACCAAAAATTCACCAGGATTGTTCAAAAGTATATTAATTACATTCATCAGAAAGAGAAAGTAAAGATTAAAGTTCTAAGAATGCCCAGGATCCTTGAATTCAATTCCTCTTTTGGCTCTTTTGGCGAGTGCTGCAACAACTTCCTTTCTCCTTTCGAAATAACCAAATGGCTTTGGGAAGTACCTGATTGGCTCCATTTCTCCTGCCTGGACTTTCCCAGCCATTTTGTCAGCCTTGAATTTGATCTTTAGATCTTCTTGAGCCCTATACTTTAACCACTCAGCTTCAGAGTACCACTTTTCTCGTTGATCTGGGTTATTTTTCACAACTTCCCATGCTGATAGAATCAATTCTCTGGAAGATGGAGACCAACGTTCAAAATCAGCTCTTGATTGAACCTCTTCTCTGAACTTTCTTTTGCTTGATTCTTCTTGCTCACTAGTAAAATGTTCTCTTGTGCCTTTATCCTGAGGACTATACATTTGAGCAATCTTCTTTTGAACCTCAGATAGAGAGATTGGCCCTGTCCCAGAGACTTGATCATTCCCATAGTCTATGGTAGGATATCCAAGAGTTTCTCTTATAGAGTTTGAGGTCCACATAGCATGTTCAGAACTAGCTTGAATCATTGACCTCTCCCCCTTTAGGACTTCTTCAACAATATGATCTCTTATAATATTTTTCTGAAATCTGACTTGACCTTCCAAATAAAGAACTCCAATGTCAATGTTTTTCTTTACTTTAAGAAGATGATCATCTAAAGTGTCTACATGCATCTTTACTTGGTCTTTTAAAACTGTGGAGCTCTCACCAATTTTAGCCAAAATATCAGAATTATGCTGTTGTAATCTTGCTTCAATCTTATTTGTTCCTGTGAGAATTTGTGCTACTTGTTCTTTATACAAAACTTGCATGTTGCTACTCAGTATTCCTTGGTTTGTCTGAACATCATCCACTGTCTTAGTAATTCCGGCTTGTGATTCTTTAATAGTCTTGGATGCTTCTTTGATGGCATCAAGCTGTTCAGTTGAATAATCGACTGAAGCACCAGCTCTCTTAAAGAACTTTACCATCTCCTTCCTTAAAGCAGACATCTGATGATTGACTTCAAATCTAACCAACTTCATTTGAAAATCCACTTCCTTTTTCATTTTATCATTATTTTCCTCAATATATTGTTCTAACATTCTCCTTTGATTATTCAGTAACACCTCCAGCTGAGGTAGAACAGAACTAAGGTCCACATGGATTTCCATTTCCATGTCAACACCTTTGCTACTTTCTTCCCTGAGAAAAGAATCATTTCTTTGGCTCATATGAGAGCTAGAGGATTCTATCTTAATAACTTTCTCAGCAGATTTCTTTGTTGCTTCAGGCTCTGCTTCCACCTCCATTGCCTCAATGACAGAATTTACTTTATCAGGGATCTCAGCCTGAGACTCCCCCTCAATTTCTGCGATGATCAAATCAATTTTATCCTGAGCAGGGATCTCATCCTGAGACTCCCCCTCAATTGCTGCTTTGCTTAGTTCGGAGTCGTGCTGAACAGGAATCTCATCTTGAGTCTCTTTTTCATTTGGCAGAACCCCTTCAGATCTAGCTGGGGATATATGAAGACTTCCTCTTTCTTCTTCCCCTTTTTCATTTGCATCCTTAGAAGTATCAGGAGAACTATCCCTTGCATTGTTCTTTTCTACATCTTCAGATGTTGTAAGATTTGGATCATGAATTGGAGAAGATGTAGATTTTCTCTTGGAGGAGGATGTACTAGAAGAACTTGAAGAAACCTTAGTCTTCTTTTGCTTCTTTGCTTTCTTCTGCTTGGGAGAAGAATCTGCTGGAGGAGGGTTAGATAAGATTCTGTCCCATCTCTCTATCATTCTCATATCCATTTTCTTCATATGATTTATCTTTGATCCAAGTTTATTATTCAAAATGTCAGGGGACACTTTTACTAAATACAGAGACAGTATCCTACCCATGTTGGGTACCTGGATACACTCAACTATTCTGTCAAACACAACTCTTCCCCAATCTGTTCTTAGAGAATGAATGATCCTTGTCAGAAGAATAGACATTTTCCTGGATATTTTGTCATGCGATCCAGTCTTGCATAACAATCCCTTTCCTATCACATCTGTTATCAGTTTGCCTTTCGGATTCATTCCTTTTCTTAGAATACTTCCAGGGATTTCTCTTGACCTGTCAATTCCGCACCAGATTTGTGCTAGTCTAATCTGCTCAGAGGACACCTCTTCCTCTTCTTCGTCCATTTTTAACCTAGGCAGTTTCAGTGCCTTAGCGAGTCTAGATGGAGTTATCTTAATCTTCTTGCCATTCACACTAGTCTTAATCTTTGAATTAACGGAGTCAATTACTATGTTAGAATATAGCTCTAATACCTCTCGTTTCCAAATGAGAGTTGATTCAGACAATACGAACTCCAGTCCTGCATTGTAGATTAACTCGATTGTTGATTTGATCTCCACAGAAGCTGATTGGAATCCATTTCGAACAAGCTCACTTCCTTCATAAAGATACTCACTGCTTTTGGGAGGCATTGTTGTTGATGATTGAGGAGAGAAGGAATTGATGAAGAGATTTTCTAGGGCAGCTAATTTCGAACTTAGAGAACTACAACATATACGCTAACGAAGTGACTTCCTTATTTATAGGAGTTCTAATTCAAGAAGATGAGAAGCCGCGGGCTGAACTTGTTTGACAAGATTGATCTAATGGTTCAATTTTACCCTGTCGAGACGGCCTAGCTATGTTCGCATAGGCGTTGAGATCGCTTGACGTCATGTATCTTCAGTCGACGCCATGTGTCTTCTCGACGCCAAAAATCTTCTCGACGCTAAATAATTTCTCTCAACGCCAAGAATAGTCTGTCGACGCCAGAAGGCTTCTCCACTCACCTTATATGGCTTAATCAATATTTTCATTTATTTAATTCAAAATAACTTTAATCCATTTTTAACATACCTAATTCAATTTTAAAATTATTGAATTTGGTTTCATCCAAGGGTTTAGTAAATATGTCAGCAACTTGTTTGTCAGTGGGAACATATTCAATTGAGATGTCTCCATTTTCTACATGTTCTCTAATGAAATGATATCTTATTTCTATGTGTTTGGTTCTGCTATGAGATACAGGATTGTTAGCTATAGCAATAGCACTAGTTGAATCACAAAATAGAGGAGATTTACTTAGCTGAACTTTATAGTCTTGGAGTTGATGTTTAATCCATAGTAGCTGAGCACAGCAGTTTCCAGCTGAGATGTACTCAGATTCTGCTGTAGAAATAACCACACTGGTCTGCTTCCTGCTACTCCAAGATATTAATCTTTTGCCAAGAAATTGACAGGTCCCAGATGTACTTTTTCTATCCTCCTTGCATCCTGCAAAATCTGCATCTGAAAAACCAATTAGTTCAAAATCATTGCTTCTAGGATACCAAAGGCCAAGATTAAGAGTTCCCTTCAGATATCTCAGGATTCTTTTGACAGCAGTGTAGTGAGATTCTTTAGGCTTCACTTGATATCTAGCACACACACATGTTGAGAACATAATGTCTGGCCTGCTAGCAGTTAGGTATAGCAATGATCCAATGATGCCTCTGTACAAGGTTTCATCAATAGGTTTCCCTTTTTCATCCTTGTCCAGTGACATATTTGCTGCCATTGGTGTCTTCTTGACAGAGGAATTTTCCATTCCAAACTTCTTAAGAATTTCTTTTGTGTACTTGGTCTGAGAAATGAAAATTCCTTCCTCAGACTGTTTCACTTGGAGTCCTAAGAAGTATTTAAGCTCACCCATGCTGCTCATTTCAAATTTTCCTTGCATAAGGTTTGCAAACCTCTTGCAAAAATTATTATCAGTAGAGCCAAATATTATATCATCTACATATATTTGTACTAGAATAATGTGACCTTTAACTATTCTAAGAAACAATGTCTTATCTATCTTTCCTCTTGAGAATTTGTTCTCAATAAGAAATCTAGATAATGTCTCATACCAGGCTCTAGGTGCCTGTTTCAGACCATACAATGCTTTTAATAGAAGATAGACATGATTTGGATGAGTAGAGTCAATAAAACCTGGGGGTTGTTCAACATATACTTCCTCCAATATTGTTCCATTAAGGAATGCTGACTTCACATCCATTTGATAGACTATGAAACCAGTGTGAGCTGCAAATGCCAGGAATAACCTGATTGCCTCCAACCTTGCCACAGGAGCAAACACTTGATCAAAATCTATGCCTTCCTCCTGTGTGTATCCTTAAGCAACCAACCTAGCTTTGTTTTTGATGATCACACCATTCTCATCTAGCTTATTCCTGAATACCCATTTGGTTCCTATGACTTTATGTCTCTTTAGTCTTGGGACCAATATCCAGACTTTGCACCTTTCAAATTGATTTAACTCTTCCTGCATAGCTGATATCCATGAAGAGTCTTTATTGGCTTCATCAAACTTCTTAGGTTCTATTTTGGAAATAAAACTGTGATGCAAGGCCTCATGTATTGAGTTTCCTCTTCTGGTTTGCACACCATCATTTGGATTTCCTATGATCTGTTCCTTTGGATGATCCTTCATATGTTTGGTTGCAATCCTCCACTTTTCATTTCTCCTTTGAGAATCTGGTGCATCTGTTTGAGTAGGTTCTTCTAGAGGTTCTGGATGAGGTGGTTCTTCAGCAGCAGTAGGTTCTTCATAATTGTCTTCTGCTTGAGGTTCATCCTCTCTAAATACAATTGTATTCTCAATTGATTCTTCATTATCCTCATTTTGTTGTTCATTGATATTCAGCTCCTTTAATTTCTGTGTTGAACCTGCACAACTAGATAGACTTCCCAAATCCTTATGAATAAGGCTGGTTTCATCAAATACAACATGTATAGATTCTTCTATCCTATTAGACTTTTTATTGAAAATTCTATAAGCTCTGCTTTGAGAGCTATACCCAACAAGGATTGCCTCAGGTGCTTTTTCAGCAAACTTAGTGAGATGATGCTTTCCATTATTTAATACAAAGCATTTACTACCAAATATTTTAAAATAAGCTAAAGTAGGTTTTCTACCTTTCAACACCTCATATGGAGTCTTATCCAATCTTTTGTTTATAAGAGCCCTATTCTGAACATGACAAGCTGTGTTTACAGCTTCAGCCCAAAAATACTCAGGAAGAGAAGAATCACTCAGCATACTCCTGCTAGCTTCAATGAGGGTTCTATTTCTTCTCTCAGCAACCCCATTTTGTTGGAGAGTTCTAGGAGATGAGAACTCTTGAGAGATTCCTAGATTCTCACAGAATTTGGTCATTGCACCTGACTGAAATTCAGTCCCATGATCACTTCTAATTTTGGCTACAGAATTTCCTATTTCATTTGTGATTTGCCTAACAAAACTTGTAAATATTTCTAAGGTGTCTGACTTATGTTTGAGGAAGAATACCCAAGTGAATCTGGAATAATCATCAATTATTACAAAAGTGTATGATTTTCCTCCTAAGCTATGGATTGACATTGGTCCAAATAGATCCATGTGGAGTAGATATAGACATCTAATGGAATCCTTCTCAACAATTGGTTTGAATGAAAATTTGGTCTGCTTACCCATTTGACAAGCATGGCATGGACCCTCCTGCTCACACTTCCAATTAGGTCCACCTCTCACTAGGTCTTTTGAGATGAGCTTATTTATAGTCTTATAATTTATGTGAGCTAATCTTTTATGCCATTGAACACTACTAGAAATCTTATTTTCTGCTACTAAGCATATAGAATTAGTTAGATCAGAACATATGAAATTTAAGCAGTAAATATTGCCACTCCTAGTGCCTGAGAGAATTATCTCATTCTCTTTCTTAATCAAGCACTTATCCTTGTGGAATGAAATGGCATACCCAATATCACATAATTGGCTTATGCTGATGAGATTGTGTTGCAATCCATCAACATGAGCAACATTGGTGATGATGACAATTCCATTTGAGATATTGCCATAACCTTTAGTTTTACCTCTTTCAGATCCTCCAAAGATAACCTTTGGTCCATTCCTTATGGGAGAGTAATCATTCAACAGACTTTTTGTTCCTGTCATGTGCATAGAGCACCAACTGTCCAAGTACCAGATTGGAAGCTGATTGGTCTTTGGACAATCCTGCAAAAAGAATTACTTTTTCTTAGGAGCCCACACCAAGTTGGGTCCTAGAACCTTGTTAGTATGAGCTGGAACATTTAGTTGTTGAATAATCCTTGGTGCTGTGAGATTTGCCATAGGTCTGAATACTGGTCTCCCAGAGTTGAATCTTGGAGCAGTTGGATTGAACCAACAGTCAAGAGCAAAATGTCCAATCCTACCACAGCACCAGCATTCATATCTATTATATCTCCTTGAAGGTCTTCTTATTTCTTTATGTTGATTCATATTTTGCCTACTTTCCTTATTCACAGGAGCTATGTAATTTGTCTTAGTGAATTTTACTGGTTCAGTTTTCTTTCTATTAGTGATTCTTACTTCAGGTCTTAGATTCTTTCTTTTGAATTTAGTATTTGCTTTGAATTCAAATAGAGGTTTGGCATTATTATTACTGGGCTGAATTAAATCATCTTTGCTATTAGAACATTCACCCTTATAAAACTTATGCACACCTTTTTGATCATGCTTGTTTGTGATGGGCATGATTCTATTAAGCTTTAAAGGTTCTATAGATGCTTTGTCATTAATTTTGGGATTTTTATCTGCATCCCTATCATATCCTATGCCACATCTATATTGAGCAGAGAATGTGTCTATTATAGGAAGAATAGTTTGAGGTTGTGAGAACTTTGCCACAAGTTTCCTTTCTGCTAGGAGTTTTGCTTCAAGTTCTCTTATTAATTTTTCTTTGGTGCACAGAGTTTGTATGTGAATAATTGACATGACTTTTAATTTGCTAAGTTCTTTACTTGTCTGATTCAGCCTCTCAGCTGTCTCAGAGTTTTGAACATTGGTTTGCTTTAATTCAGATAATTCTTTTTGCAACCTTTTGTTATGCCTTTTGCTCTTCTTGAGTGCTTTGAGAATTAATTGATATTTTTCAATAATCTCATCTACTTGAAGTTTAGATTGTGAGTCATTTTCATCTGAAGGGAATGAGTCTGTTTCAGATTCAGAATTAGAATCAGATAAAGGAGTTTTATTAAGTACCTTTATATCAGCAGTTTCCTCCTGATTCTCTTGATCACTCAATGCCATGAGTCCTGCGTTTTCTTCTTCATCTTCTTCACTATCAGACATTGATAGTGGGGCTTTAATCATAGGTCTATCATTTAGACTGTCTTCATTTTCATTGGCAGCCATCAGAGCTATGAGTGCCTCCTCACTATCTGAGTCAGATGATTGAGATTCACTATCACTCAGAGTGACCTTGCCCTTTTTGGCCATTAGACTCTTTTCATGTCTTTTGTCAGATCTATGCTTTCTTTCATCAGAGTTCTTGTTGTGCTTTCTCTTCGAAGGACAGTCAGCAATCATGTGTCCTGATTTCCTGCAACCAAAACACACGATTTCTTCTGAATTATTTTTATTGTGTTTAGAATTGTACCTGTCCTTCTTGAAGTCTTGTTTGAATCCCTCTGAAGAATTTGAATGCTTCTTAGATCTGGAAGACTGAGATGGTCTAGTTTTCCAGTGTTGTTTTCTTCTCAATATCCCTTTTAGCTGTTTGGTAAAGAATGCCAATTCACCATCTGATATTTCAGAGTCAGTATTATTGGTTTCTGATTCTTCTGATTCAGATGGAATTCTGGGAGATAATGATAGCCTTTCTTTGTTTTTCTTGGAGCTCTCTGCTTTCAGAGCAATGGGGTTTTCCCTGCTATGTCCTTCCTCAGCTTTTCTGGTATTCAGATGAAGTTCATGGGACAAGAGTTTCCCATATAAATTCTGTGGCTGAATGATTCCCAGATTTCCCATTTCTCTGATTGCACAGATCTTGATATCCCATTCTTTGTTCAGTGATCTTAAGAATTTATCATTCAGCTCATAATCTGTGAAAGTTCTTCCATAAGTTTTTAGACCATTTACAATCTTGAACAATTTTTCATAGCAGACTGCAATTGAATCTTTCTTGTCTTGTCTGAAGGCTTCATATTGCTGATTGAGAAGTGACTTCCTGTCATCTCTGACTTCTTCAGTCCCTTCCATATAAACGATAAGAGATTCCCACATTTCTTTGGCAGTTTTACAATGGATTAAATTTTGGAAGGTTGAATCTTCAATAGCACTACCAATAATGTTCTGAGCTCTCTTATCCAAGGAGGCCAGAATCACTTCATCTTTGGTCATCTCTGAATAGGCTTTAGGAGTCTTTATATTTCCATCTGTAAATGAAACTTTCATAGGAACAAAAGGTCCCTCCAGAACAGTTATGTAAATCCGAGGATCAGATGCTTCCATAAAAAGTCTGACCCTTTCTTTCCAAATTCCGAAGTTTTCCTTTCTGCAGATTGGAAGCTTCAAGGATGTAAATTCTTTGCTTCCCTCCGAATTAGCCATCACGACTTCAGAAATCTACCCTTAGAAGATCTTGTTCAGGTTGTTAAACCTTTTCTTGAACAACCTCCCTCTGGTACCACTTGAAAGACTTAAATTAAGGGTAGCTAATCACCTAGAGGGGGGGGGGGGGGGGGGGGGTGAATAGGTTATTTAACTTTATTGCAGTTCTTGAATATAACCTAGATAAATCTGATCAGAGATTTCAAGAAAAATAACACCACAGAAAAGAACACACAGATTTTTATAGTGGTTCCCCTTATCTTGGGTAATCCACTTTCCCCCTTCTACCCTTCTAGCAGTGTACTAGATAGGGTTTATAACTCCTCCAGATCTCAGACCACAAATAGGTCTTACAGCTCAGATCGCCAAAGGATCTTACAATCTCAGATCACACAGATCCTACCTCAGCCTTTATAACTAGGCTTACAAATCAGATTCACCCCTGAATCCTACAACTCATATCACACCTGATCTTACAACTCAGATCCTTGACAGATCCTACACTCAGATCTGACAACTCAGATCCTACAGAAATTTAGAAAGAAAGTAACAAATACTTAGACTCAGGTTTGCAATTGTTGAGCCTTCTTGATCTGCCTGAATGATCAGACAGAAACCTTCAATAGAACAGCAGCAGCAAATGATCTTCTTGATTCGACAGACTGTGATGACTGTTCTTCTTCTTAGGAAGACAGATTCTTCCTTCTTGACCTCCTCCTTTCAGAAAAAGATATCAGCACCAGATTGCTGAATGAATTCTTCAAATCAGATTGGTTCTGAAAGGGAAGACGACTTCTCAGAAATCTTTCTCAAACTTTTACTCGAAGACGATAATGGCTTTTAAAACTTTTCTTCACTGCTTTAATACTTAGCTACATAACCCATAGGTCATGCCTTCTATTTATAGCCCGCCATCTGCAATTACAGATACGATCCTCCACGTCAGCATGACGTTATGTTTTCAACGGTCTTTATTAGAAACAAAAGCTCAGCCAGCTGTAGAAGAAATTCCTCAGTTCAGGCTATCTGTAGAAGAGGCGTTGAGCGCTTACTGTCTTTGTCAACAATTTCTCAATTAGGCGTCGAGCAACACTCGACGCATACTCCTTAGACTGAAGCTCTCGACTCCTCCTTCTCAGGCATTGAGTAATCATCACTCAGTCGACGCCTTTTAACTCTGTCTTCATATCTCTACACTTCTGGATGGCGCTGGGCTGATAAGAGTTAAGTCAGCACTTCTCATTCCAAGGCGTCGAGCAATATAACTTGGCTAGACGCTTTTCAGCTTGATCTCAGAACTTCTAGTTGGCGCTGAGCTGATAGGAGTTAAGTCAACACTTCTGGGTCACAAGCGTCGAGCGATGTATAATGTCTCAACGCTTCTGAACTTGAATGAATTCCATGAGCATTTTGCCTGACCTGATCTCCTGCACATTGATTCTAGAGAGTATATCAAATACATTCTGAGATATATCTTTGACTTAGAAATGGACTTCTCCAAATCTAGGACATTGTGAGCAATGATCCCAACAAGTTCCATAACTAACAGGAAATATAATGACTGAAAATTGCTCAAATAATTTGTCTCTTCCTTATATAATTTGTAAAATGCATTTTATTACTTTTCTGTGCAATGTATGAGTTAAATGCATTTTATTTCTTTTCTGTCATTGGTTCTCTAAAAGTCACTCTATATTCTTGTAAAAACTGATATATCAAATAGGGGGAGATTGTTGGGAAAAACACACCTCTTGATTTGATATATAGTTTAAAGAGTGGTTAATTAGGATATTATAACCAAATTGTATTGAAGGGTAATTTGAGTTAGATATGTATATTTCTCTAAGTAGCATCGAGTTCGTCTGTAATCCTAAGAACATCGTCAAAATCCTCTAAGTTGTGTTGCATTCCTTAGAGTAGCGTCGAAACCTCAAAGTAGTGTCGAAATCGCCAAAGTTGCGCAAAATCTCTAAGTTGCGCTGGAACGTCAAAACAATGCTGAAATCGCAAGAGCTGTGTCGAGAAGTCTCGAGAATAACAAAATTAGCACAGATTTCTTAAGAAGGCTTCCAACGTCATCTCTCTTGGAACTTTTCATGACTGAGATTGCAGATAGAATACAACTGTTAAAATCTTTATTTTAACCAAGTTATCCAGGCCAATATAGTAGCTCTCAAAGCATTCAAAAGCGATCTAAGAACGAATTCAAAAATCCAGAAGGCGTATATAAACGATGTAAACAAGAAAAGCACATGAGTGACAAGGGTCGGTGAAAAAAGAAAAGAAGAAGTAGGACAGATCAAGAAATAGACAAAAAACTGCAGTGGATGAATTGCAGCAAGAAGAGAATATAAGAAAATAACAATAATGTGTTATTGAGAAATGGGAGATCAACTATCTAGCGTATTATTTAAGGACTTTACTTCTCAGAAGCTCCAACAGTTAATAAAAAGGGATCTTCCCTTCTCTCTGAAGATTCAAATGAAGAAGCCCTTGTCTTAAGGGTTATTGTTGAAGATCATGATTCAACCTTCTCCTCCAAAGTCGTGATCAATAAGAAGAAGCTACTGCTACCTTTGTTGAATCCACACCGCACTACAAAGAATCAGTTCCTTCAAAGATCTGTTGTTGAAGTACACATTGTGGAATAGCCAACTCAACATGCTGAAAGAGTTCTTAAACCTCTCATTACAAGATTCTAACTGGTTTGGAGAGACCTTTTCGACAACTACTGATTGAGCTTCCTTTTCAAGAACTCAGTTGATTTTGTAGAGACCTTGTCAACAACTCCTGGTTGAGCTTCCTTATCAATAGCTCACTCGGTTTTGGAGAGACCTTGTCAATAACTCCTGGTTGAGCTTCCTTATCAACAACTCACTTGGTTTTGGAGAGACCCTGTCAAGAACTTCTGGTTGAGCTTCCTTATCAATAACTCACTCGGTTTTGGAGAGACCTTGTCAACAAATCCCAGTTGATCTTCCTTATCTTCAGCTCACTTAGTTCAGAGTCTCCTTAACAAAAGACTCAACACTAGTAATAGTGAATTACTGCTACAACAGAAGAGTGGACATACCTGTGTTTGGAGAACCACTATATTTTGTGTGTCGCATGTGTTGATTTCCTTTTTCCCTATGCTTTTATTTTCCACACCTTTACTAACTCTTTATCACTGTGGTTCTGATATATTATGGGGATTCTGTGAAACTATTTAAAAATAGTAAAACTAAATCTACTTAAATTTTAATTACTCTATTCACCCTCCTATATATCTCTTCTCAAGAGATTACCTTCTATTTTAGCTTGCCCTAGAGGTAATGGAGGGGTTTCAACCGTTGATTCAACATGATTCTGATGAATCAGATTATGATCACGTCCCGCCCTTATTCCGTATAGTATAATCATAGATGCAATTCAATAATGTTGCATCAATTTATGAGACTTGGATGATATTGTGATAATGATGTTAATGTTGAAAAACTTGAGGTCCGGAGGTGAAGTAAACAGTGCGGAACACACTTCACAAATCCTTTCACAAGTGTAGCACAACAATGACAATGAGAAGAACAAATAGTGCTATGGAATTAACTATCTCTTTACAATGCGAGGTATACATGGCGAGACTTGATTCATAAGAATCACGGAGGAGAGAAGCACAAAACACAAGTGTAAAACAAGCTGCAGCGACCTGACACTTGAGACCGCCAGACCACGCGAACAGACAAGTCGGACGGAAGCCGCTGAGACCACACGAACATAGTACAAGCCGCACCTGCCAGACCGCAACCACAGACCGCCAACTCGCTGCTTTATTCCACTGCTGAAAAAGAACAGTTCGCACTTCTTGGTCGCCCAGACCGCACCGTCTTGATCAAAGAAGAACCCACAAACTCTGAACAGAGAAGCTGCTATCTGCGACAGACCGCAACTCAAGACCGCCTGGCCACTTAAGACCGCCTGATCAACTGAGTCCGCTGCACAGACCGTGAACACCTAAACACAGTCCGCCCGGACTGGTTTATTTAAAGCTGGAAGAAGGAGACAAGCTAACCGCGAGCTGCAAACCGCTAACAGTTCTCAATAATGACGGGCCCTGCACCCCTATTTATAGGTGGGTAGACGGATGTCGTCACCGCATAACATGGATACAATAACCGCCCATCAGATCACGAGCGGTCTCTCAAGCAGACCGCCCGAGCTCGGCATAGCTCACAGCTCCCTTATTAAACCTTGCGGTTACAACCAAACCGCCCGGTCACCGCGGTCTCAATAAGCAGACCGCCCGGTCTTCTTCCAAAGAAGACACCAATAACATCTGGCCGACTTAGGACAAGTCGCCAGACCAACCCGCGCAAGCCGCTCGGACAGAAGAGGCGGTCTCCCAGATCAGACCGCTCAGAACAAACCGATGAGACAAAACCGACCAGAGAACCAGCGCAGACCGCGCGGTCTCCAATCCGCAGACCGCCCAGCACTACTCCACTTCAAAAATTTAACACTCCCCCTTGAAGTGGGAAGTGGAAGTCAGCCCAAGCAAACTCTGCAACCGACCAAATGGTCCCTTCGCCAGCGGCTCAGTAAATATGTCAGCAACATTATCCTTGCTCTGCACATGCTCCACAATCAGAGATCCCTCCAACACCTTCTCACAAATGAAATGTTGATGAATCTCTATGTGCTTCGTACGCGCGTGACAAACTGGATTGTTTACCAGTTTGAGAGCACTCTCGTTGTCACCACGTAGCAGAATAGGACCTCGCACCTCCCTATGAATGTCCTCCACAAGCCTCCTAAGCCAGATGGCTTCCTTAGCCGCCAAAGCCGAAGCTTTGTACTCCGCTTCCCTGGTAGAGACAGACACAGAATCCTGCTTCTTGCTGCACTATGATATAGCTGTAGAGCCTGTCATAAAGACATATCCAGACGTCGATCTTCGATCATCCGAATCTCCTCCATAATCAGCATCCATGTACCCATGCAAGCAAAAGCCCGAATCTCTCCCATAGAAGAGACCCAAATCCGAGGTGAATTTGACATACTTCATTATACTCCTAGCCGCCACAAGATGAGGCTTTTGAGGCTCTGCCATAAACCGACTCACCCTGCCAACTGCATAAGCAATATCTGGCCTCGTGATCGTCAAGTATATCAAGCTTCCGACCAAAGCCCGGAACACCAAAGGATCGGTAAGAACCTTCCCTTCATCTCGACGAAGATGAACTCCAACCTCCAGTGGAGTAGAGCTGCTTGTTGAAATTATTGAAGTGAAGTGGAAGGTGGTCGGCGGTCTATTTTTTGGTGATCGCAGAGACCGCGCGGTCTCTGTGTTGGTTATTTGCCGGTCTGTCTCTAGCGGTCTGCTGTGATGGCTGGTTTGTTCTTGTTTGTTCCGGTCTCTTTCAGTTTGCTCTGCTTGGTTGATCTATCTTCTTTGTGGAAGACCGGGCGGTCTGTTCTTGAGTGACCGATGTGACCGGGCGGCTTATGCTGGGCGATCTGGTGACTTGTCTGAAGTCGGCCAGATGTTCTTGGTTTGTTCTTTGTGATCTAAGGAAGGAGTGTTCTTGTGTCCGCGCGGCTTGTCCGCGGTCTTGTGTTCGCGCGGCTTGTGCGCGGTCTGCTGCTGACTTGCGGTCTTGGACAGGTGTTGTCCAAGTGGTGTGATCGTGCGGTCTGCTCTTTGAGACCGCTGGCGATCTAATGGGTGGTGACTGTATCTCTTGCGGCGGTGATGACATCCGTGTTCTCGCCTATAAATAGGGGTGCATGGCCCATTATTCATAATGAGAACTGTAAGAACTAGAGCCTGGGTTGTTTCGTGCGGTCTCAACTTTGAGGTCGGGCGGTCTCGGAAGCGAGTTGCCTGTTTGTTGTGTTCGCAGGTTTGCGGTCAGCAGGTTGTGGTTGTAACATCCCCCAAACATCTAGACCCCTAAGTTGGTTTTGTCATGACTAGGTCATGACAAAACCATAGGAAGAGCTCAAGGCCTTGTGAACATAGGTGAGAAGGAGAAAACCCAAGTGGTCTACAAATAGCAATTTTCAGATACCAAGCCTAGGGTTTGACTTTAGGACCCCACCTTGAACCTTGACCCCACAATATCATCCCTAACCCATTAGAGGTCTCCTTGAAGCACCAGTGACCCATTGGGGTCAACCTAAGAGGCCAATTTGACCAAAGTCAACCCTAACCTTAAATTGGTCAAACTAGCTCAATTAAGGTCAATTGGCCCCCACCATGCCAAATCGACCCCGCCCTTACCCTTATATGGGTACTAGGAGCCTAATCGACCAAAAAGCCTCATCATGGGACTTGCAATTTGACCAATTTACCCTTGCCCTAATTTAGGTCAAAATGATCTAATTTGCCCAAGTTGGACCCAATCCACTTGGGCTAGGCCCAATTGGAGTAGCCCATTAGTCTAGGAGGCTGAGATTTACTCAAAGAGCCATCCAATTTCTAGAAATGGTAACTAGGAGAGAGAGATTGGGAGTTTCCCCTAATTTGAAGAGAGAGAAGGTGGCCATTAAAGGAGGATAAATGGCATTCAAGGAATTGATCCCTCATTCATTCCCCTCACCCACCATTCATCTCCTCTGGCTGTTTCAAGAAGCTCAGGGGGTTTTTCCAGCCCACATGGGGGCTGATTATGGGAAGTTTTCACCATGGCCGAAAGTTGTTTAATGGCCATTTATGGCCAATGGAGGTTACACCCTCCCTCTCCCCCAATTGATCCCTTTAAAAGCTTCAGAGGACTGAGAGGAGTGGTTTTTCCCCTTTACTTGGAGAAATCGAGCACCAGGAGCAGGAATCGGCATGGCATAAAAAGCTCCAGGACGGCCATGGCCAACTAGAAAGTGGCAAGGAGCCAAGCACCCAAACAGGTCCGATCCTCTTCTCCTCCCTTAGTGCTAGATCTTTTCATATTTCGGGGCTTGATCCGTGCACAATAGGGCTCGGATTTGGGTTTCCGAAAGAGTACGTTACGTACTCTTTTTCCCTCCTCTAAAAATTAGATCCGACCACCTCCGGCCGGCCAACCACCCCTATCGCCGGCCACCACCTCAACGGAGGTGGTGGTGGCATTGGCCGGCCGGAAAGAGGCGTAGGTGGCCGGGAAATCACCCTATAAAGAGGCCCAGGACGGGCTGTCGCGAGCCGTCCAGAGTTTGGGGACGAAGACGGAGAGCAGTCAGATCTGTTTATTATTGTTTATATTTATTTCATTTATTTCGTCGAACGAATAATTCGTCGAATGGTTTGAAATTTGTCGAACGCTGTAAGCAATTTGTCGAACGTTGTAAGCAATTCGTCGAACGAAATATGTCGTCGAACGAAAGTTGGTCTGTATTAGTCGAGCGCTGTTATTAGAGAAATTAGTCGAGCGCAACTGCGTTCAGCTTTCGTCGAACGCAGATTTGATCTGCTTTAGTCGAACGCAGAGTTGGTCTGCTTTCGTCGAGCGATATTTAATAATTTCATCGAACACAGAAACAGATAAATAATTAAATGTTTATATGATTTCTTCACACCCTTTTTGCTGTAGTTTATTTTAATTGTTAAAAATAATAGATCACCTATGATTAAAAAGTGTCCAACACCAAAGTTGTAGCCCTTAGGGTCTACTTTATTTTAAAATTAATTTCACCCCAAAAGGAGTTATGTAGCTCCCTGTAGGTCCATTTTGGGGGGGGGGGGCTGGTCCCTTGTGTAGGACAGCCACCATTTCTTGAATAACTTTTGATTGGGAATTGATATGGACTTGAGATTTTAAACATAGTCTACTTATTCCTACACACACAACATATCCAAAGATGGGATTTTTAGAAGAATCTTTTTCTAAGGTTTTTGAAATAATTTCATAAATCATCTAATAATTAGTTTGTGGGTTAAATGACCTCCAATGCCCTCCAAATTTTGGTGGGTGCTCCTTAGGGTTACTGTATGACCTTGGTAAAATTATCAGCCCGATTGGGACTATTTTGTTTAAGTATTTTGTAAACCCAAGTTAGGTCAAATAGGGTCAAAGTTAGGGTATGGTGGTCAAAACTCATCACCATGAAGTGAAACCTTGGTAAATGGTTTAGGATCACCTAAGACACCTCCATGAGTGATATGGGGTGGTGTGGAGGTGGGTAAGCCCTAGAATACTAGTTTTATTCCTAGGTGTGCATTTAAAACCTTGTGAAGGCCTTGTGGTCAAAAGTCCCTTGATGGTTATGAAACTTGGTGGATAGGTTCATAGGGTGTAAATAGGCACTGGATAATTTTATAAGAATTTTAGGAGCCAATATTCCCGTTGAGTTAGGACATAACCCCCTTTAGGGAAACTTCTTATAAGAAACATTAACATGCTTAGAAAGTCTTGGATGATGATGAAACCTTGGTGGTGCCCTTATAATCATGGTTTAGACTTCTGGTAATTTTTGTAAATTTTATTAAATGATTTAATCAGTACTTCATTCACAAGGCACCTATTTTGATTTAGACTTAAGAAAAATAATTGAGGGTCCAACACTCATTGTTAAATTGTGCAAATTGGTGATAGGGCATTTCAAAGCATCAGGAAGCTCTGTAAATTTTTATAGAATGTTTGAAGACTTAAATAAGTAGGCTATTTCACAACTTATTTAATTTGAGGTTTTCTGAAAGTATTTATTTAAGTAAGAAAATGATTTCCTTAAATCCTGAAACTTAGTCAGTAGCCTTTTCTAGTAAATGCAAGAGTTTGGTAGTTTTCCCATAATTTTAGTGTTGATTTTTTTGGTGGTTCCTTCATAAAACTACAATTTTGGACAGATGTTAAATAAATAAATTAGAGGACAATTTCTTACTATAAAAATATGATATGATGTTTCTAATGTTATTTAGTCACCATAGATTTATCATAATTTTTGGAGAGCCATATCATAAGAGTTACTTACACTTCATGTTCATTTTCATACATGGCAGATGTTTGGAGAAATTAAAATAAATATTAATTAATTAGGGAAAAATATGATTCTCTGGAATTAGTCTTATAACATCATGATAGACCTCTAGTAAATAGCTTGAGTCAGTTGGATGAATATTTGGAGTACCTCTAGTTGTGAGCATCATATAACTCATTTGGTCTGCGTATAGTAAAACTGTGAAATTTGAGAATCAAGTGGATCCTTAGAAGGGAATGGGAGGTAAGTGGTTTACCTAGTTTAGTTGAGAAGGTATGATGGTCAACAAGAAGGATTATAGATGTTGGATCTTACGGCGCCCTTAGAGGGGGGTGAATAAGGGAATAAAATTCTTTTTATAAATTTTAATAAAATTACTAAGTTGTTTTGATTAATAGGAAATAATGATGACAAATTAGAAATAAACAATTTAGATTTAGAATTGAAAACTTAGAACACAAAATAATAGAGATTACGCCAAATGATAGAAATCAAAGTAAACACAAAAGAGACATGATTATATTATATGAAAGAGTGTTTACATAAAATTTGATTTCTATATCGCTAGAAATCGGAGGCGTACAAATGTAGATTTCTTTTCCTTTTCTACACCGACTTGTATCCCAAGAAACCGGTTGGCTTTAGCTTATCCTTCCCCAGATAAGGCCTCAAGCCGCTCTAGCCAATCCTTCCCCGGATATGGCCTCGAGCACCCCTAGATCTAATCCCTAGACCTAGTCGCCAACTCACGCGGCGAATTCCCCCTAAGCCGCGCAAGGACCTAGTCGCCAAAAACAATGCGATTTCACTACAAGATACAAATAAAGAAATGAAGTAAATAACAAGCAAACTCCCTCTTGAGATTTCTGGAGATGAGGATGAAGGATCGCTGAAGCATAAGCGAGGTAGAAGCGATCGTCCTTCGGATGTAGCGTGACGTAGTCCTCCTCCAGAATTCTCCTTAAGCTTTTTGTGGGAGATCCATCTTCGGCAGCATAACAACACTAGAGTTGTGGCACAAGCAACCTCTCTGGAATATCTAACCAAAACGAGAAGCAAAGCTCCAATTTATAGATCTTGGAGCTAGCGCCTGCGGTAGTGGCTAGCGCCGGCGGTAGCGTTCGTGTGGAGCGGTTGCGGGACCGTCGGAGGCATGGCGCTGTGCACAAACTGGAGATAGCGCCTGGCGGTAGCGATAGTGCTGGCGGTAGCGGGAGATAGCGCTGGCGGTAGCAGTTGCGAAACCGTCGCTGCGCACAAACTCGAGATAGCGCCTGGCGGTAGCGGTAGCGCTGGCGGTAGTGCTGGCGGTAGCGGTAGCGCTAGCGATAGCGCTGGCGTTAGTGATAGCGCTGGCGGTAGCTCTGCTCCTTTCAAAAGTTTGTTCCAAGCTGCTTTCTACCTGTGGCGTATTGCACATATAGTTCCTGCACACTATAAACACACTACAAGCAATATCAAATACAATAGGTGATTTGTTATTCTCAAACAAAGGGATGTGACACACATGTCCAATAATCTCCCCCTTTTGATAATAACAAATCCTCTAAGCAAGAAATCAACAATAATGTTTATAGATAAGTTAAGCAAGATAAAAGTGCAATTATAGTATATGATATGCATGATAATGTGCATACTCCCCCTATCTTTATGCTCCCCCTACATAAATGCAATTTATGTGTTACTCCCCCTAAATGATAGATTTCATGAATTTATTCTCCCCTTAATCTTCTATATTTCTTCTATATAGATTTCTTCAATTAATCTCCCCCTTTTGGTATTATCAAAAGAAAGTGGGGTGAGGGTAGTAAGGAGGCATTAATATATCATGATCGAGCTTTTCGAAATATAAATAATGATAAAGAGTTTAAGCATAGCATATATAAGAGATTTCAAATATAAAGATAAGAGTTGTAAGCAAGCGGAAGATTATAATAAACATCTTTTTGTAAGCATGAAAAGCATAAGTAGAAATATGAGTTTTAGTTCAAATTTGAAAGATGTTTTAATCTTTTTGAAATCTCAAAGTTTTTCATAAAAATACCAAGCATGATATGAACATATCAAAGAGAGATTATACTACAATGTTACTTAATTCTAAGTTCAAGAAATACCAAAACATTGTAGAGATCATGCTAGGTTATCTAGTGCATTTCTTATATAAAGAGTAGTATAGATAAAGCATTAGAATCCAATACTCATGAGAAGAAGTGTTATGAAAGATAATGATGTGCACATAAGTGTATTTTGTGCAATGTTAACAATTGATTTAAATCAATAAAATACAAGACATATGTAAAGTAAAATGCACAATAAAACACAAGTAAATTAATTTCACACACTTTTAATGCACATAATTTTTAACAAAGTGGTGTAATAACCAAGGTTTGCACAAGTAACTTTACTATTCTTTCCAAGGTGCTCAACCTCACAATGCTTATGAAGACTTATAAGGAGGTTCAAGTAGTGCTTGGTGGAGTTATATTTGTCTACATATATATAATTTTTTGTTCACATTTGTGAGACAACATTCTCCGAATACACTTGTTTTGCAAACCAAAATTTTTAACTTAACCACTTTTCTAAATTTCATAAGTGCAATTCAAATGTAGTGTAGGCAATAAACTTATGCAAGTTTTAATTCATTGCACAAATACAATACACAAGCAAGCATTTTTAGATTTAGACACACATGTTGATTACCAAAATAAGTGAGTGAAATGTATCATTATCAATCATAAAACATTTACTCATACTTAGAGGCATGCTAAGCTTGGTTCTACACATTTTGCAATACAATTGATGCACTTTAAATAGATATATCAAAGCATGATAAGCAAAACAATGTTCATAGTAATTTGAAAGAATATGATTTAACATTGTAAATAATTCTAAACAATAGAATTCATACATGCTTGATATTAGCAATAAAGATTATTCAATTTTTTTTGTTGTTTTATCATTTTTAATGAGAAAAAGAAAACAGAAAATCACAAAAACATATTTTTGTATTTTTGAATTTTGAACTTTTATAGTTGATTTTTCATAGAATGAATAAAACACAAATAACAAAAAACATATTTTTGTATTTTTGAATTTTGAATTTTTGTAGTTGATTTTTCATAATGTGAATAAAATAAAAATACCAAATGTAAGAAATACAAAAACAAAGTAGTACATATAGACTAAAATATTTTTAATGATTTTTAGAAATTTTAAAACCCAGAAAAATCAGACACTCACGCTAGCGCCGACGCTAGTGATAGCGCGGCAAACAATACACGATTTTTTAGGAATTTAAAATTTTTTATTTTTGATATTGATTAAGTGTCCTTTGAGTAGTTCCATGTTGTAATTTCAGAATTTTTGGAGATCTCTAGGTGGATCAAATTTGCATGAAACTTTGGCTTTTTCAAATTCATGTGTTTACAAAAAAAACATTTAAGCTCAAAAAGATAAATTATGCAAACACAAGAGGACATATTTTATTAAACAACCCAAAATATGCATGATTTAAGTAATAAGTGAATAAAAATGTTCATGCAGTGAGTAATATAAGTATGTCCTAAGATTGGGGTGTTAATCCCCAATCTATATATATAACCTACAACAAGGGAAAAGCAATATTACATAAACACCCTCAACTTTTAATATAACAACACTCCTCAAGATTGACGAAAGATATTCACTAAGCCCATCTTGTCACACTTCTGATCGTATCCTCTTAACTGAGTCTCTTGGTCAAGCAATCTGCTGCTCGACCTTTGGTCGAGACGTGACTTAACTCCAGTAGCCCCTATCGAGCTTTTCCTTTATGAAGAACCTATCAATCTCGATATGCTTGGTTCTATTGTGTTGGACTGAATTATTTGCAATATTGATGGCTGACTGACTGTCACACCACAACTTCAACTCCACCAGCATCCCTTTCAGCCACAGGAGCTTTGTGACCCTTAATGTCATGACTTTATACTCTGTCTCTGCTGTCGATCTAGCCACCACTGACTGTTTCTTGCTCCTCCAGGAGACCAGGTTGCCTCCCGCAAATATGCAATAGCCCGAAGTGGACCTCATGTCATCTGCACAGCTTGCCTAATCAGAGTCGCAATAACCCTTAATCATCACGTGTCCGTTCCTTCTGAACATCAACCCCTTTCCAGGGGCATTCTTCAACTATCGAAGAATCTGGTATACTGCATACATATGGCCTTTCCTTGGGTCATGCATGTAGAGGCTCACCACGCTCACTGCAAAGGAGATATCAACTTCCCAACTATCCTCTGATACATCTCACGTTCTACTAATTCTCCGACCTCAACACCTAGTGAAGAATCTGGTACACTGCATCCATATGGCTCTTCCTTGGGTCATGCATGTAGCGGCTCACCACGCTCACTGCAAAGGAGATGTTTGGGCGTGTGTGGCTCAAGTAAATCAGCTTGCCAACTAGCCTCTAATACATCTCATGATCTACTGGTTCTCCGACCTCAGCACCCAGTTTGCACTTCTGATCAAATTTAAATAACATTGTACATGTTATACCTAGCATAATTATATAATCATAGACCAAGAAGTGATGCTAGGATGATGAGTTTGAATGCAATGTTATTACATATGATTTAATGGAGATAATGTTGCATGTAATATGAGAAATTTTCAAATTAATTTTCTTTAGACCTAGAATGAAATGATTAAACTTTTGATTTGATCTTAATGATACAAGACGATTCTAAGGTCTAAATTACATGCAAACATTGGTGACACACATTACACGCATAATATTTAAATTAATATATGAAATAATTATACTAAGGATAGCATGTGATGAAAAAATCCATAAACACAAAAATTTCCGAATCAAGCGAACTAAGATAGCATTTAAAAACAGAGTTAAAATTGGGCAAATTGACAGCACCAAACAAACTTAAATGGGCAAGTTTAGTTTGCCGATAGATGGAGATTTCTGTGCTCTTCCCGAAAAGATATTAAACGCGAAAATCGGACGAGCGGATCAAAAGATATGGCTATTTCAAGTTTTGATCAAAAACTTGCTTTTTGAAAGATTAAGCATGCGTTTAGATGAATTTTTGTTTTCGATTTTATTTGATAATATTTTTCATAATAAGGGCTATCAAATGCAGCAAATTTTTTTTGAAAATAATCAAACTATTGCGCATTTTAATTTTTAGCTTAAGCCCTTTAATAAACCATTTAAATCCATTTTTTTAAAACAAAAAATAATTTCATTAGTCTTGAAAAAATAATTTCAATATTCAAATGATAATGTTAATTCAAGACAATTAAGGGTAAAGGATTTAAAAGGATAAAGAACAATCAAAGATGAGAGATAGATCACTTTGAAAAACAAAATATGACTTAATGTTCAATTTTAATTCAAATTTGATTTGATAAACATTAGGCTTAATGTATGAAAGTCATATTTCATGATATATAAAGTGATCATAGCATGTTTGTTTAAAAAATATAAAATAAATAAAAGAAAATGAGACAATAAGCATATCATGAAGTAGAGTATTGATATTTCATTTTTAATTGTTTCTACTTCATGCAAATGATTGGATACTAATTAATAAGAGATTTAAGTATCCAAAGGGGACCATGTGGGATGGTTCCTTTGGGTACCCAAATACATCGTGATGGCTTTTTAGGAGACAAGGATAAATGTGCCCTTTCAATAAAAGTTGATGTGTCATTTTTCTTTAAGGGTCTCCATTCATACCTTGGTTGTTTATCTTTTAAATTCATGTTATGATTATGTGACATCTTTATATGATTATATTTGTTTGAAAAATAATTCATTTGTGATTCATGTTTATTCAAATTATTTTTCAAAATAGATTGATGTTGATCATCATAATGATTTTTATTATATGGATTGTTTGAAATTTTATAAGAGTGATTGTCTTTCTTTAGAAGTGATTGTTGAAAGAGTGGATTACAATATGTGTTAAATAATTGGTTCTTATCTTGATGATTTTCATTTCCACGCTTTCTTATAGACATACTCTTATAATTTAAAGGAAAAGATTTAATAGTTTGATTTTCATAAAAAGGAGGTTTTAAATTTGAGTCTTGATTGAAAATATATTGAGACTTATAATAGTGACTCTTAAGAATTTTATGAGGATCATAATTCTTTTTGAAACTAAACTCCTTTTGATTTAATGTGTGAAAATGGTCCTTTTTAGAATTGATTTTGTAAGTTAATTTATCCTTGTTATTCAAAATCTTGTGATGCAATTCATTACATGACATTTGAAATTTTTCAACAAAATATTTTAATTGTATTAACTTATAAGTTAAAGCATCATTTTCAACTATCAATTTTTCATTATGCCTTTTAGAAATTAAGAGCCCTTTTTCAATTTCCTTGAATTTTTCTTTAAATAAATTGCAATCAAAACAAGGAGTAGGAATTGTAACTAAAGAGCATGAAATAGAATTTAACACATCAATATTTGTTTCTACTTTATCGTTTGCTTTTAAAGATTTATTTTCTAAACGTAATTTGGAATTAGCAATTTTTAACTTTAAAATTTTACGTTTAGCAATTTTAAGCATACGAGAAGTAGAAATAGAATTTGTTACAAAAAGAGAAGATTTAGATTTTCTTGCCTTGCTATAGTTTCCGTCTTCTCTTTTGCTTGATGTGTTGCCAACAAATGAGTCCAACATTGTGACGTTGTATTTTTATTCCTCAAAGCATGAGTCCTCATCGATTTCTTCTCTTGGATCCATAAGGAATTCCTCGTCGATTTATTCTCTTGGATCCATAAGGAATTCCTCGTCGATTTCTTCTCTTGGATCCATAAGGAATTCCTCGTCGATTTCTTCTCTTGGATCCATAAGGAATTCCTCTTGTTCATCATCTGTAGAAGGAAGACTATAAGTATTCTCAAGAAATTTCCAAACTTCATAAGCAGTAGGAAGTGTATAAATTAGTTTGAAATTATTTTGATGCAATGCGCAATATAGACTATTCATTGATTTGGCATTTAAAAACATTTCATTTTTATTTAAAGTACTTGGGGGTATTTTAATAGTAATATTCCATACTTCCATATCCAAAGACTTAAGAAATTTTTCCATAAGAAATTTCCACCCATTATAATTTTTCCTTCAAATAAAGGTGGTGCTAAAGATTTTTCATTTATAAGAAAGTTTTCCCCATAAATAGAAGCGAGATCATAAGACGCCATTATTCCTGGTTTTTAAACCGTTTGGAATAACCTCTCCTCTGATACCACTTGTTGGATCTTACGGCGCCCTTAGAGGGGGGGGGGGTGAATAAGGGAATACAATTCTTTTTATAAATTTTAATAAAATTACTAAGTTGTTTTGATTAATAGGAAATAATGATGATAAATTAGAAATAAACAATTTAGATTTAGAATTGAAAACTTAGAACACAAAATAATAGAGATTACGCCAAATGATAGAAATCAAAGTAAACACAAAAGAGACATGATTATATTATATGAAAGAGTGTTTACATAAAATTTGATTTCTATATCGCTAGAAATCGGAGGCGTACAAATGTAGATTTCTATTCCTTTTCTATACCGACTTGTATCCCCACAAACCGGTTGGCTTTAGCCTATCCTTCCCCGAATAAGGCCTCAAGCCGCTCTAGCCAATCCTTCCCCGGATATGGCCTCGAGCACCCCCTAGATCTAATCCCCTAGACCTAGTCGCCAACTCACGCGGCGAATTCCCCCTAAGCCGCGCAAGGACCTAGTCGCCAAAAACAAGGCGATTTCACTACAAGATACAAATAAAGAAATGAAGTAAATAACAAGCAAACTCCCTCTTGAGATTTCTGGAGATGAGGATGAAGGATCGCTGAAGCATAAGCGAGGTAGAAGCGATCGTCCTTCGGATGTAGCGTGACGTAGTCCTCCTCCAGAATTCTCCTTAAGCTTTTTGTGGGAGATCCATCTTCGGCAGCATAACAACACTGGAGTTGTGGCACAAGAAACCTCTCTGGAATCTCTAACCAAAACGAGAAGCAAAGCTCCAATTTATAGATCTTGGAGCTAGCGCCTGCGGTAGTGGCTAGCGCCGGCGGTAGCGTTCGTGTGGAGCTGTTGCGGGACCGTCGGCGGCGTGGCGCTGTGCACGAACTGGAGATAGCGCCTGGCGGTAGCGATAGCGCTGGCGGTAGCGGGAGATAGCGCTGGCGGTAGTGGTAGCGGTAGCGGTTGCGAAACCGTCGCTGCGCACAAACTCGAGATAGCGCCTGGCAGTAGCGGTAGCGCTGGCGGTAGTGCTGGCGGTAGCCGTAGTGCTAGCGATAGCGCTGGCGTTAGTGATAGCGCTGGCGGTAGCTCTGCTCCTTTCAAAAGTTTGTTCCAAGCTGCTTTCTACCTGTGGAGTATTGCACCTATAGTTCCTGCACACTATAAACACACTACAAGCAATATCAAATACAATAGGTGATTTGTTATTCTCAAACAAAGGGATGTGACACACATGTCCAACAATAGATGGTAAAGGTGTGCTTGGTGAGTTAGAGGTAAGTTGTTGGGGAAATGATTTATCCTAACCCCTAGAAATGAGTAGAATATGTATTGTCAGAGTGAAAAATTAGTGTAAGTAAATATGCGTTGAATAGTAATTGACGCAACGTCGAAGTGTAGTCGACATATCTCTCATACTGAGTCGAAGTAATTATAAACAGAATTCGATGTAACCAAAGTCGATGTAGCTCTGATTTCTAGTCGACGCACCCAGTAAAGTCGACGCACCTCTGTCGACGCTCTTTCCATATTTTCTTCTCGACGTCTAGCCAGGCTGAAATCGACGCTTACATCGAATAGTAATCAACGCATGTCGATTTCTGTGACAGATTCAAAAACACGCCAGATCTCTTTCCTTCTTTCTGTAGATCTGAATTTTATGGAATTATATTATTCTTTTCAAGCCGTTCTGAATCAATCTTTCCTTCTAAATGATTGATAAGTAGTAATTTTATAACTTTTTAATATAAAATTTTGTAAATATTTAATTTGTATTTTCCCTTTTTATGTCATTTCTAGGTCATAAGTGTTTATTTTTAAATTCTGTTTCTAATTTAGCTTAATTTCAATTTTTGCAGAATTTTGGGACAAATTGGAGAAATTGACAAGTACACGCCCTCAGTCACGCCCGTGACCAAGGGCGTGTAACCTGAAGATCAGTCCAGAGTCGATGCCATGCCAATTGAGCTAGTCCACAGCGAGTCACGCCCTTGGTCACGGCCGTGACCAAATGTCACGCCCGTGACTAGGGGCATGTAATTTTAGAATCTTCCCAGTTGGCTGCTGACGAGACATGGAGATGCTGTCGAGAAGTCAACCTAACTCACGCTCGTGACCCACATGTCACGGTCGTGACTTGCCCGCGTGGTCTCTGCTTCACCGCCGCGCCGAACTCCAGCTCACGCCGCATTTAATGAAGCTGTCCAAAGTCACGGCCGTGACCCGACATGTCACGCCCGTGACATGCCACTTTTCTCTGCGCCGTCCAGAAAGCCCACGCCGCTGTCAGATCCGATGTGAATAGTGCAGTCACGCCCTTGGTCACGCCCATGACCGAGGGCGTGTAATCTGAAATTTTTGCCTATAAATTCAGAGGCTCTCCTTGAGTCCAGGGTTCAGAATTTTGGAGTGGGGGAGGTGCTGCTAGAGCTGTTAGTGAGTTTTTCAATGCAATTGTTCATGTCTTTAAGCTTTCATGTCTTCCTTTTCAATTCATGCAATGTTTTAGTTTAACTTTCATGTACTAGTTCTTTTTAAGCTTGTAATCTTCATTTCCCTAGCTTTGTAATCTCTCTTTAAGATTGTAATAGTTTTGATTTTCAATAAAAATTAGCTTGCTCTCTTTCATTTTCTCTTTCTCTTTAAGTACTTCTCCTTTCATGCAATGTTAAGTTTTCTTTCCTTTTCCCCCTCCACTATGTTTGAGCATTAAGTCTTTTTATTATCGTTTTAATCATTCACTAAGTTTGCAAAATGTCTCTTTTTAACTAAGTAATCAAAACCTCCAAAATATCATTAGATAAGATAATAGTGATTTTCCTCGAAGTAGAAGTAATCAACGCTCCCCGTGGAATACAACCTTGGTATTTCCAAATATCCTATACTATAGACGATAAGGTACACTTGCCTTTATCGGATATAGTTTTGGAGAAAATCTCAACCCTACACTAAATTTCAAAACCGCAAAATCTATATCAAGTTTTTGGCGCCGTTGCCGGGGATTTTGCATAGATATTTTGAAAATAGGATAGCTATTAATTTTATCATGCTTCTTTTTATTTTATTTTGCTTTTTCTAAATTTCAAAAAGAAAAAAAAATTAGTTTTTCTTCTTCCTTTCTTCTCTTTTTAGTGTATGACCCGAGGTAGCACTTCGATTCTTCCTTTTGATCCGGAGATCGAGCGAACCCTTTTGAGGCACCGCCGTTCTCGTGATCAGGGAAATCAAGTAGAATCCGAAGAGTCGATCGGGGACACTAACGCAGCGAATATGGATCATAATCTTATTCCTCCTAATCTTAACGAGCCAAATCCTGATGAGGACGCGCAACGGACCATGTACTATTATGCGCGGCCGAATTTGGAAGGCACACAATCGAGTATTGTTTGCCCCACGGTGGCGAACAATAATTTTGAGATCAAGTCCAGCATCATACAAATGGTGCAACAATCGGTGACCTTTGATGGTCAACCGGACGAGGATCCAAATTCACATATTTCTTACTTTCTTGAAATTTGCGACACTTTTAAGATCAATGGCGTCACCGATGACGCCATTCGATTATGTCTTTTTCCTTTTTCTTTGTGGTCTAAGGCCAAGCAGTGGCTGGGCTCCCTACCTAGGGGATCCATCACCACATGGGCCGAAATGGCGGAAAAATTTCTCAATAAATATTTCCCGCCTTCAAAGACCGCTAAATTGCGCACGGATATTGCGTCGTTCATGCAAATCGACTCGGATACTCTCTATGACACATGGGAGCGCTTCAAGGAGCTTTTGCGCTAATGCCCTCACCACGCACTTGCCACTTGGCGACAAGTGCAAATATTTTATAATGGCTTAAATCTCCAAACGAGGCAAATGATTGATGCGGCCGCCGGGGGGACATTAAATAATAAAACACCGGTCGCCGCTCAAGAGCTTTTCGAAGAGATGGCCACAAATGCGTATCAATGGAACATGCCCCGAGGGCGGCCTAATAAGCCGGCCGGAATTTTTGAAATAGACGCAAACGCGAATTTGGCTTTACAAGTTGAGCGCTTAACAAAGCAAGTGACGGAGATGTCTGCTTCCTCCGCCCTCCTCCTTGGGCTAATAACGTTTTAATTGAAGAACATGTTGACTACATAGGAAATCCGCCTCGGCCTTCCTATAACCCCAACACCGCTCCGTATAACAACACATACAATGCGGGTTATAGGAATCATCCGAATTTCTCATGGAACAACCAAGGAAATGCTCAGCGTCCTATGAATTTAAATCAACCTCCCCCTAATCAACTTCTTAACTTAACTCTGCCTCCAAATTTGATTTCTCAAAATTTTAATCCACCCGGTTTTCCACCGCAACAGCAAAAACTCTCTCCGCTTGAAGAGGTTTTTGCAAAATATGTTGCTACAAATGAAACGAACATCCGGAACCTTACCGGATCGATCAAAAATTTAGAGAATCAAGTGGGCCAACTCGCAAAGATGATTTCTGAGCGTCAGCAAGGAGCACTACCGGGGAATACCGAGCAAAATCCAAAGGAGAGCGCGCACGCGATTACACTCCGAAGCGGGAAGGAGGTGGTTCAAAAATAGGACGAACCCAAGGTAATTTCCTCTTCTCCTCCTCCTACTTATTCATCTTCGAATTTGCCCGCTACGATAGCTCCGCACACTTCTATTTTAAATCTGCGCGCACCTACTTCTAATATTCCATATCCATCTAAATTTAAAAATGAAAGCGCCGAAAAAAATTATAAAAAATTTTTAGATGTTTTAAAACAAATCCATATTAATGTACCTTTCTGCGAGGCTATCTCACAAATGCCTAAATATGAGAAATATCTTAAGGAGTTGCTCTCCAATAAGAAAATGTTAGAAGATATTTCGCATATTTCTTTAAACACAGAATGCTCCGCGGTTGTACTCAACAAATTGCCTAAAAAGCAAATGACCCGGGACGGTTTTCCATCCCATGTCTATTTGGCAATTCGTTAGTAAAACACGCCTTAGCGGATCATGGAGCAAGCATCAACCTTATGCCGTTTTCTTTGTTCAAAAAGCTAGGTCTAGGGAATCCAAGGCCCACTCGAATGAGTATTCAATTAGCGGATCATTCTTTAAAATACCAGATAGGAATAGTGGAGGACGTGCTCGTCAAGGTTGACAAATTCATCTTCCCAGTGGATTTTGTCATTATTGACATCGAAGAGGATGCCTAAGTACCCCTCATACTCGGTCGCCCCTTCCTTGCCACCTCCCACGCTATTATTGACGTAAGTAATGGAAAGCTCCTCCTACGGGTTGGAGACGATGAAGTTACTTTCGGCATAAATTCCTCGATGCGGAACACGCTAGAAAACGACGATTCGTGTTTTTACTTGGAAGAGTGTTGTGAGTTCGATTCATCCCTCGAGTTAGTTTCATCGGTGAGTAGTGATTTCGAGCCCGTAGAGCTCTTTTATTATGAAGAAGAAGTTTCTCACCCCACACCACCCGAACCATTACTTTTAGAAAAATTAAAAATCAAGACTTCTTATGAAGAACCACCCGAATTAGAGTTGAAACAACTCCCCCTCACCTTAAATACTTGTTTTTGGAAAAAGAGTCTAAGCTACCCGTCATCATTTCATCCGATCTTAGCAACTCAGAAATTTCTGAGTTGACTATTGTCTTAAGAAAGCACCGCCATGCAATTGCGTGGCTATTATCGGATATTAAGGGTATAAACCCATCTTTCTGCACTCATAAAATCTTTCTTGAAGAAAATTCCCGCAACTCAGTCCAGCCTCAACGACGACTAAACCCGAACATGAAAGAAGTCGTTAAGGCCGAAGTTATTAAACTTCTGGACGCGGGAATCATCTACCCGATATCAGATAGTACTTGGGTTAGCCCAGTACAAGTCGTGCCAAAGAAAGGTGGTGTCACGGTAGTTGCGAACGAAAATAACGAATTGATCCCAACCCGTACTGTTACGGGTTGGCGGATGTGCATCGACTATCGGAAACTAAATGATGCCACCCGTAAGGATCACTTCCCTCTACCATTTATCGACCAAATTTTAGAACGCCTATCGGGTCACTCCTACTACTGTTTTCTCGATGGTTTGTCGGGATACTTCCAAATCCCGATTTCGCCCGATGACCAAGAGAAAACCACTTTCACTTGTCCCTTTGGCACCTTCGCTTATCGAAGGATGCCATTCGGTCTTTGTAACGCGCCAGCTACATTCCAAAGATGTATGCTGGCAATATTTGACGAGTTAGTGGAGGAGGTGATGGAAGTATTTATGGACGATTTTTCCGTGTACGGGAGTTCATTTGAAAACTGTTTATAAAATCTCGAGCGCGTGTTGCATCGATGTGAGGAAACAAATTTAGCGCTTAATTGGGAGAAATGCCATTTTATGATCAAGGAAGGACTAGTCCTTGGCCATAAAATTTCGGGCAAGGCGATCGAGGTCGATAGGGCCAAGATTGAAGTAATTGAAAAACTCCCCCCTCCCACAAACGTAAAAACTATTAGGAGTTTCCTAGGCCACGCGGGGTTCTATCGGCGCTTTATACAAATTTTTTTCCAAAATCACAAAGCCGTTAACCCATCTTCTCGAGAAAGAATCATCTTTTTTTTAACGATGAATGTAATTTAGCCTTTCAACTTATCAAAGAGAAACTTATAAACTCCCTGATTCTAGTCGCCCCAGATTGGTCGCTCCCTTTTGAAATCATGTGCGACGCGAGTGATATTGCGGTTGGTGCCGTTTTAGGCCAACGGGTGAATAAGTATTTTCACCCGATCTATTATGCGAGCAAAACACTCACGTCGGCACAAGCAAACTACACCACGACCGAGAAGGAAGTTCTAGCAATCGTTTTCACCTTCGATAAGTTTAGGTCGTATATCACTCTCTCAAAAGTTATCGTCTTCACAGATTACTCCGCGCTTAGGTATCTCTTGAGTAAATCGGACGCCAAGCCTCGTCTTTTGCGATGGATCCTCCTCTTGCAGGAGTTTGACTTAGAGATCCGGGATAAAAGAGGAGCCGAAAACTTGGTGGCCGACAACCTTTCTCGTTTAGAAAATCCCTCCTCAGAAGCATTAATAGAGGCCGACATCAACGATAAATTTCCCGAAGAGCGCCTCCTAGCTCTCAAAAATATTAATTCGTCTTCTACCCCCTGGTTTGCGGATTTGGCTAACTATTTAGTAGCCCGGGTCCTGCCAAAAGAATTCTCGAGTCAGCAAAAGAAGAAATTCTTTTCTGATTTAAAGAATTACTTCTGGGAGGACCCCTTATTATTCTGTGTATGCGCAGACCAGGTTGTGAGAAGATGTGTTTCAAGTGAGGAAGGCCTTAAAATTTTACGTCATTGTCATGAGGGACCCACCAGTGGTCATTATCATTCGAACCGAACCGCGAGGAAGGCGCTGGAGGCGGGCTTTTATTGGCCCACGCTCTTCAAAGATGCTCACACCCTTGTGAGTACTTGCGACAGCTGCCAGCGGTCGGGGAACATCTCTCGCCGGGATGAGATGCCCCAAAACATTTCCTTAGAATGCGAAATTTTCGACCTTTGGGGTATCGATTTTGTTGGTCCTCTCCCTCCCTCTTTTTCAAATAAATATATTCTAGTGGCGGTCGACTACATATCGAGGTGGGCGGAAGCGCAAGCTCTCCCCACCAACGATGCGCGAGTCGTCGTTAATTTCTAAAAAAAAAAATTTTCTCGATTTGGCACGCCGCGCGCTATTGTGAGTGATCGGGGCACCCATTTTTGCAATAGTCAATTTACAAAAATTTCAGCAAAATATGGTGTCACGCACAAATTATCCACCGCATATCACCCACAAACGAGCGGCCAAGTCGAAGTTGTTAATCGAGAATTAAAACGGATTTTAGAAAAAACAGTTTCTATTAATTGGAAGGATTGGGCAATAAAGCTCGATGACGCGCTATGGGCCTATCGAACGGCATACAGGACCGCTATCGGTTGTACACCGTATCAAATGGTTTATGGCAACGCTTGCCACCTTCCGGTTGAATTAGAACACCGCGCATTTTGGGCGCTTAAATTTTTAAACCTCGATTCCACTCTAGCGGGAGAACAAAGAAAATTCCTAATGAACAAATTAGATGAGTGGCGAGCGAATGCGTGTGAGAGCAATAAATTATATAAGGAGCAAACAAAGTTTTATCACGATAAGCATATAAAATTTCCTAAAACTTTTTCGCCGGGCGATCTCGTCCTCCTTTATAATTCCCGCCTTCGCCTTTTCCGGGGAAAACTAAAATCCCGATGGTCCGGACCCTTTATTGTTAAAGAGGTTTGGTCCTATAGGACAATTTTAATTTCCCACCTGGAAAAAGGTACCTTCAAAGTTAACGGGCACCGCCTTAAATTATATCTTCCGGGAGAGTTAACTAATGAAAAGAGTGATTCGATTGTATTTCAACCTATAATATGATCGACAAGTGGGTCAAGCTACGCGACCTTAAACAAAGTACTTTTGGGAGGCACCCCAAAGTTATCTTTTTATTGTTTTCTCTTGTTCTTTAACATATTTTGTAGGTAATTGTCGTTTCCCCGCGCAAACTTCAAAAAATCAGGGAAGCCCTTTCTCTTTCTTCCTTCTCTTTTATCATGCATTTCCTTTTTGTTTTGTCTTGCACTTTATTTTCTTTTACTTCATACTTAGTTTTAAACATTGGGGACAATGTTTAACTTTAAGTATGGGGTGTAAATAGTTCTTTGTAAATAGTTGTTAAATTAGAAAATTTTCAAAACAAAAAAAAATATATTTTCTTATGTTTTCTTCTATTTTAGCACTTGTAAAACCCAAAAGCTCAAAAAAAAATTAGAAAATAGAAAATTTTAAATCTTGGAAAGGGACGTTTGGGACCTCACCCCATCTCACCTCCTAGTACCGTGAGAACCCTTCACGGGGTATACCTCGGGAAGTCCAAGAATTAACAAAAAAAATTGTTAGTTTTTTAGTATATGTTTTTGTTTAGTTCTTATCAAAAATCCAAAAAAAAAAAGATAATATCAAAATTCAAAAAAATTTATGAAAAAACTTAAAATACAAAAAAATTTAAATCTTATACCTCTCCTATTTGTTGTTTTTGTGATTTCTTAGAAATCTAGTTGAGAATGTTTATAAGCATGTTTAAGTTTTTAATTAGCTAAAATTTTGCTTATCAAAGTTTGTTAATTTTAAATTTGAGGTAATCTTGATTTAAGAATCATCTTATGATTTTAAATTGATTAGAGAATTTATTTAGCATGACTTCTCTTTTTATTTTTAAATGACTTCATTTTGTAGTAAATTTCCTAAACCTCTTTAGATTTTAATTATATTTTCTTCTAACTTTTTAGATCTTAGGAAATTTAATGTTACTAGAATTTGCTCTCAATATAATTTAAGGCTAGCTAGATTTATTTCCCTTCTTTACCCCCTTTGTGGCATAAAAAAATGAAGTTTAAAAGATCATATGTCATGGGAATAAGAGGATAAAATTCATTATTCCCTAAAACATATGCACCCAAAATATTTGAAAAGATTATATGGCATGGAGTAAGAGGATAAAATTCATTACTCCTAAACCATATACATTTTGGGTTTTTATTAGAAGAGAAAAAAAAGAGAAAAAAAAAAGAAATTTCATGATGAGGATAAATTCCATTTCCTCCATTCTAAAATTTCTCTTCTTATGCCAAATTTTATGAATCCCCCTTAGCCAATTATCATTGTTCTAGTTTTAGTTGAAAATTATGGAGAGAGCAATATTTAGTAATTTACTTTTCTTTAAGATTCTTTTAAGATAGAGTTCTTATAATTTTAATTTAATTTAGTTTTTTTATTTCTACAATTTTGTCAAACTAATTAATTTTCTTGAGAAGTCCTTGCCTAAACATTTTTCCTCTTTTCAAATCATCATCATAATTTAGGACTTAACTCCCCCTTGAATTTGCTCTTAACTTAAGTTTTGGTTTAAATAAAATTTTAGTTTAAAATTAAAATTTTTTAAGGATGTCTTATAAATTATGTCTCACACTTTTGCTCTGGAATAGCAAAATCTCAAGTATGGGGGTATTTGATAAGTAGTATTTTTGTAACTTTTTAATAGAAAATTTTGTAAATATTTAATTTGTATTTTCCTTTTTTATGCCATTTCTAGGTCATAAGTGTTTATTTTTAAATTCTGTTTCTAATTTAGCTTAATTTCAATTTTTACAGAATTTTGGGACAAATTGGAGAAATTGACAAGTACACGCCCTCAGTCATGGCCGTGACCAAGGGCGTGTAACCTGAAGATCAGTCCAGAGTCGATGCCGCGCCAATTGAGCTAGTCCACAGCGAGTCACGCCCTTGGTCACGCCCGTGACCAAGTGTCACGCCCGTGACTAGGGGAGTGTAATTTTAGAATCTTCCCAGCTGGCTGCTGACGAGACGTGGAGATGCTGTCGAGAAGTCAACCTAAGTCACGCCCATGACCCACATGTCACGGCCGTGACTTGCCCGCGTGGTCTCTGCTTCGCCACCGCGCCAAACTCCAGCCCACGCCGCATTTAATGAAGCCGTCCAAAGTCACGGCCGTGACCCGACATGTCACGCCCGTGACATGCCACTTTTCGCCACGCCGCTGTCAGATCCAATGTGAATAGTGCAGTCACGCCCTTGGTCACGCCCGTGACCGAGGGCGTGTAATCTAAAATTTTTGCCTATAAATTCAGAGGCTCTCCTTGAGTCCAGGGTTCAAAATTTTAGAGTGGGGGAGGTGCTGCTAGAGCTGTTAGTGAGTTTTTCAATGCAATTGTTTATGTCTTTAAGCTTTCATGTCTTTCTTTTCAATTCATGCAATGTTTTAGTTTAACTTTCATGTACTAGTTCTTTTTAAGCTTGTAATCTTCATTTCCCTAGCTTTGTAATCTCTCTTTAAGATTGTAATAGTTTTGATTTTCAATAAAAATTAGCTTGCTCTCTTTCATTTTCTCTTTCTCTTTAAGTACTTCTCCTTTCATGCAATGTTAAGTTTTCTTTCCTTTTCCCCCTCCACTATGTTTGAGCATTAAGTCTTTTTATTATCATTTTAATCATTCACTAAGTTTGCAAAATGTCTCTTTTTAACTAAGTAATCAAAACCTCCAAAATATCATTAGATAAGATAATAGTGATTTTCCTCGAAGTAGAAGTAATCAACGCGCCCCGTGGAATACGACCTTGGTATTTCCAAATATCCTATACTATAAACGATAAGGTACACTTGCCTTTATCGGATATAGTTTTGGAGAAAATCTCAACCCTTCACTAAATTTCAAAACCGCAAAATCTATATCAATGATTCTTGGCTAATTTGATTAAGATTATTATGGACATTATTTGAAAATAGAATGATCTTTTTTCTTCTACAGATATAATGATTATGGAAACTTTTCACTCTTACTATTTCTCTGACTGCTAATTGATTATTCTCCTATAGCAATATTTTGAATAAACAAAGCTATAAATACACAAGGAGGTCGGCAAAGAAAAATAAAGTGATCCACTCAATCCATTTAAAAAAGAGGAAAAGCTCCCAAGTGAAAAGTGAGAAGGCTGAGAAAAGTGAAAGAGTGTTGCATTAAAGAAAAAGCTTTCTTCTTCTCCTCCTTCTAAAGTCATACTGCTGCCATTTCTGAAAGCTCTCACTGAAAGAGAAAAAGGCCTACAATCTCCTTCTCACTATAGATGAGAGATTTCAAATTCACTATACTTGTGCTTCTAATCTTCTTGCTAGGAAGAAGATTCTTTCTTGCTTTAATTGTTTTTCTTCTACTTCTTCTTCTTATTCTTATTTCATTTTCAAATTCTGTAAGAGAGTTTTTAGAATCTCTCTTCAAAAAATTCAGTTGTAGTGGTTCTAAGAGTCTCCTTATCAAAAGACTCAGGCTGGTTCTAAGAGTCTCCTTATCAAAAGACTCAGTGCAAGATAGTGAATTCCTACCAAGGGGGTAGAAGAGTGGACTACCCAAAGTTTGGGGAACCACTATATTTCTTTGTGTTGTGCTGTGATTTTCTTTTTGCTATTTCTTTTGCTTAATTCTTGTTGGTGTGTGGGAAGCTTAAATCTGTGAATATTACACATATATATATATATAATTATTAACTTTGCATAAAATATTTTTAAATCTCTATTCACCCCCCCCCCCCCCCCTCTAGAGAATTCTAGTGAGGCTAACTGTGCACTTTCAATTGGTATCAGAGCTAGGTTGATCAAAAAGGGGTAACTCCTTGATCAAAAAGATCCTACCTTATATATATATATATTTCTAAAAAAAAATTTATGGCACAAATCAAAGATTATGCTTCCACCAGACCACCAATTTGCAACATTGAAAAGTTTGCACTTTGGAAAACAAGAAGTAGGATCTATATGAATTCTATTGATGAAGATTTGTTTAATGTTATTTTGACAGGTCCTCCCAAGCCCTATAGAAAGGACTCAAGTGGTAAAGTGACTCAAACACTTGTCCCAAGGGCTGAGTGGACAGTTGAAGAGAAGAAGGCAGGAACAAGTGATGCAAAAGCTGTGAACATTCTTGTCTCAACCCTCTCAGATGAAATCTTTCAAAAGGTTGTTGACTGTGAATCAGCCAAAGAAATCTGGAAGGCTCTTACAAAGATAGTAGAAGGAAGTGCTGATGAAAGGAAAGATAGAAAGGCTCTATTGATCTCCCAATATGAGAACTTTAAAAAGAAGCATGAAGAAAGCATATCTGAGATGTATGAAAGATTTAGTCTGATCATCAATCAATTAAGGAGCTTGTATAGAGAGATCTCTCTCACAGAGATCAATGACAAATTATTAATGAGTCTCCCAAGTTCATGGGACTCAAGAATATGGGCAATAAGAGATACTAGAGGACAAAAGAAAATCTCAACAGATGCCCTCTTAGGAAAACTCAAATCCTATGAGCAACTACTGAAAACCAGAGAAGAGAAGGAAAGAAGGGAAAACACTCCAACCTCCTCAAAAGATAGAAACATTGCATTAAAAGCAACAGAAGAGGAAACCCCTGTTACTGAAGAAGAATTATTCAGCCCCCTGGCCAGAAGATTCAAGAAATGGGCCAGGAAAGATGGGTCTAGAAGGAGAGAGTCAAAACCAAGGTATGATAAGACTCCTACTAAAGAAATTATTTGTTTCTCCTGCAGGAAAACTGGACATATTGCTCCAGAATGTCCAGAAAATGCTGAGAAAAAGAAAGATCTGAAAAAGAAAGATCTCAAGAGGAAGGAGAAGAAGAAAGAAAGAGGCTTCATTGCAGAAGCTTGGAGTTAAACAGACTCTGAAGACAACACCTCATCTAAAAGTGATAATGAAGAGTCTAAGCAAGAAGACCTATGCTTAATGGCTCTTGGAAGCTCAGAAAAAGAATGTATTGCTGAATCATGGAGTGAAACAGGTTCAGAAGGAAGCATCTCTTCTGAAGATGAAAAAGAAGATAGCCTTATTCTCATAGAGGAATCTGAGGATAAGGATGAGGTAAGCATTTTTGATGAAATAGATTTTCTATGTGATGATTTCAAAAGTGATTTTAAAGGACTCTGTTTAGATCAACTAAAAGCTAAACAAGAAATTAAGTATATAAAAGAACAAATCAATATGAGAAAAATAGAGGATACATGTTCAAAAAATTATGAACTAAGGTGTGAAATCTATAAAACAGAAAAGGAAATACAAAGTGCTAAAATAGAAAATCAACTCCTTAAGAATAAGGTTTCCCAGGCAAAAGATTTTGAAGAATCTATAAAAGTCAGAAGCCAAACACTTAAAGAAATCACTGAAAAACAAACAATCGGGCATAAGAATCTGGGGCTAGGGGCTGATCCTTCAACCAGTTCAATACCATCTACCAAACCTGCTTGGATGAGCCCTGTTAAATTTACTAAACCCATAAAATCAACAAACTTAGAAGAAGACTCACAGAATAAAGAAGAAGACTTCACCTTCAAAGAGATAGACCATTTTGATGAAACATCATACTATTCAGATGAAGACTCTCAAACTCCTCCTAAGAAGGCTACTAGGCCAAAAGAAATAAATCTCCAACCAGGAAAAGGGAAGAATAAAATCTGTGAAGACACAATTGCGTCGACTTCATATCGACGTATGAATGATAGTATGTCAAATTCTACTCGACGCAATCTCTCAGATGCTTCGGCCTCAAATCGACGCATGAATAAAATTACGTCGACTTACAATCGAAGCAACTACTTCCATGCATCGATTCCAGATCAACGCAATCTAGAGAAAGCGCCGAATATATATCGACGCAACTCTCAACATACGTCGAATAGATATCGACGCATAAAACCTCAGAACAACTTAAATACAGGACATATCTATCCTTCAAAAATTTTCTATCTTAAACCCCATTCAGGACCCATTCATCCTGATCAAAATCTCTATCCTAATCAAAGCTTTTATCCTAATCAAAATTTCTATCCTAATCAACATCTCTATCCCTCTCTAAACTCAAATTCCCATACTCTAAAGACAATCAGGTGTTATAACAGTAATAAAACTGGCGACATTGCCAAACAATGTTGGCACAATCAATCCAATTGTCTATAAAATTAGTCCAAGACTGACTTAGAAAACCTTAGGAAGAAATAATCTCTTAAGAAAAACTTAGAATTTTCAAGACAAAATAAAAGTCACGTCGATTTCTAAATCGACGCATCGTCGATAGGAAACCCTAACATCTCAATTCAGACTGTACCGATGCATACATTGACTTCCACTCAACGCAACGTCAATTTCATGAAAAAGAGCGGCAATGCTAAAATATTTTCGGTCACATCTACTGTAGTACTGAATAAACCTCGAGTTGTGACTTGTCTCGACGTTTCACCTGACTTAAATAAACTCTTCAGTTAGAAATCTGCACACTCTCTGCATCTCTCATCCTTCTCACTTCTCAGTCCAACCATCACTTCCTCTCTCTCTCTCTCACTGACCAAAATGGCTCCCAAGATCAACTCTGGTCTCGATATTGATCTTGACTCTTTCCAAGCCGCCGCCGAAAACTACAAGAGCATCATAGCTCTTTTCACTGAAGCCGGTCTAAACAAACTCATTTCAACAAGATGCAAACTCCTGGAAATAGAACTCACTGAGTTGATGAATCATGTTCAGATATCTGAACAAGGAGAGATTACAGGAACAATCCATGAAACACTTATCTCAATCTCTGCATAACATCTTAGTGATACCTTTGATCTTCCATCAGGTACACACCAACACTATCCTTGTTCAAATCAAAAGGAAAGCAAATTATTTTCTAAGAATAGCTAAATGAATCTCCATCATCATTCCCTTATCAGGTAATGAACCTGTGGAACTCACTCCTGAGGAAATCAAAAACTTATTAATCACCATGAAATTCTCCAGAGATAGACCAATCAAACTGAAGAAAATAGACTTCTCTGATGAATATAGGCTCTTGGCAGACATAGTAGGAAAAATACTACTATGCAAAATCTCTGCCCGTGATGCAGTGCCCAAGCAGCAACTAAACATTATGGGGGCCCTTGTGCTGAAAGAGAAGATAGACTGGGGAAGCTGCTTACTGAAGATGATAGGCAACAAATATTCTCACAAAGAGAATGCCTACATGAGGATCATGAGTCAGGTACTCCTTCACTCCTTCCCTGACCTATGTAGGTCTAAAGGAATTCCCATTCCTCCTGGAAAAAGGATGTCCATAGCCCTCTTCTCAAAATGGACCAGGAAAATGCCCAAGCCTGGCTCCATTCCTGAAAGGACTCCCTCTCCTCCTAATTCTCCTGTGCATCCATATTCCCCTCCTCCTCAACATTCAGACATCTCTTCCCTACCAACATCATCCACACCAATAGTCTCCACTACCCTCACACCTCCTACCTTAACTACATCTTCACATACACCAATTCAATCACCACCTCTTCCTCTTCCTACTATCACATCCTCTCTACCTACATCATCTCACATACCTCATATATCAACAATCACTTCTCCACCTTTATCCCCTCCACCATTATCTCCTTCACCAACACACCCTGAACCATCTCCATCCACTGAAACTCTTATCACTCAGTGTATCCAGTCAGCAGCCCAAAGATTTCAAGAAATGCTAGATGGACACTGCCTTCAAATTCACTCCTATATCAGGCACATGCAAACCCAGTTGGATAAGGTAAATGCCTCTGTGCAAGTACTCAAAACCTCTGTGTCTTCATCTAAGGTTACTAAATCATTCTTAACCTCCTTGGCTAAGAAGGTCAAGAAGGGGGAGAAGTTAGATGAAGAACAACTCTCCAGCCACAAATCTCACTCGCACAAATCCTCTCCAACATCAAAATCTGATAGTCTTGCTCTGCCTAAGACCATTGGGAATGAAATAGTACCTGAGCTACATACTACAGAACAGCTAACATATGTACTTTCTATTGCAAGAGAGGCTGAACAACAAGTAGCTCTCTTACAAGGGGAGGCAAGTAGAGTAGAGAAAGAAGTTGAACAAGAAGCTGGAGCTCAGGGGGAGCCAGATGCTGTCATAGCTGAAGCTGGAGCTGAGAAAGAAGCTGAAGAAGCAGAAAAAGAAAGTATAAAGGAAGTTCTATCTCAGGGGGAGCAGACTGCTTTGACTTAGGGGGAGCTGAATGAACATCTTGCTACTGAGAAGGAACAACTCACCTCTATAAAAAGACCTGATCTCCCTTTAGTATTCTCTAGGAAGAGAAAAACTCCTCCTACTCCTCCTGAATGATATGTTGAACAATTTTGAGCAGAGCTCTATTTTTAATACTCAAGTACTGCTTGATCTGTATAAAAAGTCTGTTATATGATTTCTTTCTCCATTATCTTCTGATTACCTAATATATCTCTTTTCTATAAATATGCTTTGATGTGTTGATTACAAGCTGATAAAATTTCTCTATGAATAGGGTTAAGACAAATAGGGGGAGATTGTTGGGGAAATGATTTATCTTAACCCCTAGAAATGAGTAGAATATGTATTCTCAGAGTGAAAAATTAGTTTAAGTAAATATGCGTCGAATAGTAATCGATGCAACGTCGAAGTGTAGTCGACGTATCTCTCATACTAAGTCGAAGTAATTCTAAACAGAATTCGATGTAACCAAAGTCAACGTAGCTCTGATTTCTAGTCGACGCACCCAGTAAAGTCGACGCACCTCTGTCGACGCTCTTTCCATATTTTCTTCTCGACGTCTACCCAGGCTGAAATCGACGCTTACGTCGAGTAGTAATCAACGCACGTCAATTTCTGTGACAGATTCAAAAACACGTCAGATCTCTTTCCTTCTTTCTGTAGATCTGAATTTTATGGAATTATATTATTCTTTTCAAGCCGTTCTGAATCAATCTTTCCTTCTAAATGATTCTTGGTTAATTTGATTAAGATTATTATGGACATTATTTGAAAATAGAATGATCTTTTTCCTTCTACAGATATAATGATTATGGAAACTTTTCACTCTTACTATTTCTCTGACTGCTAATTGATTATTCTCCTATAGCAATATTTTAAATAAACAGAGCTATAAATACACAAGGAGGTCGGCAAAGAAAAATAAAGTGATCCACTCCATCCATTTGAAAAAGAGGAAAAGCTCCCAAGTGAAAAGTGAGAAAGCTGAGAAAAGTGAAAGAGTGCTGCAGCAAAGAAAAAGCCTTCTTCTTCTCCTCCTTCTAAAGCCATAATGCTGCCATTTCTGAAAGCTCTCACTGAAAGAGAAAAAGGCCTACAATCTCCTTCTCACTATAGAAGAGAGATTTCAAGTTCACTATACTTGTGCTTCTAATCTTCTTGCTAGGAAGAAGATTCTTTCTTGCTTTAATTGTTTTTCTTCTACTTCTTCTTCTTATTCTTATTTCATTTTCAAATTGTGTAAAAGAGTTTTTAGAATCTCTCTTCAAA
Organism: Dactylorhiza incarnata; assembly: GCA_033032865.1. NCBI lineage: Eukaryota > Viridiplantae > Streptophyta > Magnoliopsida > Asparagales > Orchidaceae > Dactylorhiza > Dactylorhiza incarnata. The sequence goes on from JAWHQI010000295.1 coordinate 2,337,902, forward strand.
AAATTCAGTTGTAGTGGTTCTAAGAGTATCCTTATCAAAAGACTCAGGCTGGTTCTAAGAGTCTCCTTATCAAAAGACTCAGTGCAAGATAGTGAATTCCTACCAAGGGGGTAGAAGAGTGGACTACCCAAAGTTTGGGGAACCACTATATTCTTTATGTTGTGCTATGATTTTCTTTTTGCTATTTCTTTTGCTTAATTCTTGTTGGTGTATGGGAAGCTTAAATCTGTGAATATTACACATATATATATATTTATTAACTTTGCACAAAATATTTTTAAATCTCTATTCACCCCCCTCTAGAGAATTCTAGTGAGGCTAACTGTGCACTTTCATAAGTTGCACTCGGGGTCGACGAAAGATCATCTTGGAAGGTCATAAGTCACTTAGGGTTAATTCAAGAGTAATGACGAGGAGGGTATCCTTACGGGTAGATACCAACAACACTAAGTGTCTTGAGAAAGGGAACTTTGGGGTGTCATCCCATTACAGTTCCTAGTACCGTAGCGAGCCTCTTACTAGGTAATCCTCGGGAAGTCCAAGATTAACCATAAGTCGTAGGAGTAAGAAGTTGCTATACAAGATTAACTTAATAATACACACACCCACACCTCGTGGTTACGGGAGGTTAGTTGGTTTGGTTTTACGAGCGGTAGGCTCGGTGGTTGAAGCAGCGGACTAGTTAGTCTAGTGAGCTTATGACTCAGTGATGTTGTTGGTGCGAACGGGTTGGTCCGGCGAGCCGATGGCTCAGAAGGTTATGATGACGGGCAGGTTAGCTCGAGGAATTTATGGCTCGGGATATAGTAGAATATGTTGCATGTGCATGAAAGTGGTGGGTCTCCGGTATTGGACGGTCGTTCACACCGACGTCAATACGTTGACTCGGCAAGTGTGGAATTTGCACTTAGCCTTGAAAGTCTGGTGGTCCAGCTAGTAAGAGTACGCAGATGCTCCGCGGTTTTGCGTTGAGGCGTACGATAGGTCTAGGTAGGGTAGTGTGAATACCAACCTAGAGGTGGGCGAGGCCCAACCCACCACTTCCGTTTGCCACTACGGGAGTATCCTGGGAGTCTTGCTAGCTCCAAAAAGGGGGAACTAATGGTCTATGCGCATAGAGTCGAAGTGTGTGAGTTGCACTTGTATGAACATAGCATAAACCGCATACCTTGCATGTCATGGCATAAACATTGCATTTCAACCCCTACCCCTATCGTATAAGTCGGTTATGGGACTTCTTATACGATAGGCCTTGCTAAACGACCCCTTGGTCTATAGGTTTGTATGGGCACTCCTATAAATCAATGGTTACTTTCATTTTATGTACCTGCTTTACTTACTGTACTTTACTTATTCTTTACCTGCTTTTACTATGCTCTTTTACTGCTTCAGTTATGTATATATACATGTGTAGTGTAGACATTCCCTGTACCCCTGTCATCTGCTTTTTGATTATACCCCTTGTTGTCCTCCACTTCATCCTTTCCGCTCGGTGCCTAGGAGTCACCGGGGGAGGGGTGGGGGATTGGCTTAGTCTTTTTGACTAACGGTCGGTGGACCATATCATTTTAGGAGATCGAGGAGACGCAGCAGCACCAGAGGCCGGTGCAGACGGAGGCAGACGAGTGTAGTGTATGAGCACATGATTCAGGATCAGAGAGTGATTAGGAGTTAGCTTCCGTGAGTGATCTTGTAGTGAGGATATGATGTACAGGGCATGGGCCCTTTATTATTGTAACCCTTGTTATCTTTTATTCAGTTATATCATGTGAACACTTTTATATTTTTCATGTTTATTTCGTGGACTTGTCTTCTTTAATGCACTTTTCTTTGTGATCGATTTGGCCGGCAGGATCGGCGTTTTGTAGTGGCGACCTTTCCAAGAGAAGTTGTCACCGCAAAGCGGCGGTTTTGGGCCTAAGACCCGGATGTTTTTTTTAAAAAAAGGGGGTCTTGCAGTGGTCTCCTTCCTTGGTGATTTCCTAGCGGCTTGAATAAATAGTTCAACAGCGGCTTGTCTGCGAATTGGTTTATGTTGTTCTTGTGCTGTTCACAGCGAGCTCGACGATCAGGCGACCTTCAGCGGTTAGGCGATCTGAGTTGCGGTCTGGCGACAGCTTCTGTTCTCTGTTCAATTCAATAAGCTCCAGTTCGTGCGGTCTGAGGTGGCGGTCTTGCAGTACAGGTCATCTTGCCTGTTTTCTGTTTGTACGGTCTCAGGACAAGTCGGGCGGTCTCTGGAGTTCAGCGGTTTGTGCGGTCTCTGCCTGTCAAGCCGCCAGTTTTGTTTTTGCTGTGTTTTGTTCTTCTCTCCTTCGTGATTCTTATGAATCATGTCTCGCCATGTATGTCTCGCACTGTAATAAAGTTTTGTGATTCAATAAAGTCTATTGTGTTGCTGTGTGGCATTGTGGTTGTTTGGCTATAACTCATTTGATGCAACTCCAGCTTACTCCTAAACGATTCAAATCAGAAATTGTAACATGGTATCAGAGGTAGGTTGTTGGAGTGGATAAGCAGTGAACAACTTGAGTTGTCATCGTCTTTGTGAAGAAGAGACCACATAGTTTGCCATTGAAGCTGGATACGCAAGAGGGCTTGGTATTGAACTCCTCACATCGACTAATTACAAGAAATGGAAGTCGTTTATGGAGAGTTACTTGCTTGGCGAGGATCTATGGGAGATAGTTGGAGGAGAAGACACACAAGAAGTTTTTCTAGCAGGAGATAATATGGCAGATGTGAGACTTTGGATGAGGACTAATTCAAAGGCAGAGTTCACACTCAAGAGGGCTATCTCACCAGAGCTATTCGATCACATCATTGGATGTAAATCTGCTGCTGAGATTTGGATGTCTTTGGACGGGCTGTTCAATAAGAGAAATGTAGCTCGGCTACAGTTTCTTGAAAATGAGTTGGCGAAGGCCTCTCAAGGTGATCTTTCTATCTCTACCTTCTTTCTCAAGATGAAGAACCTCACAGCAGAGATTTCTGCATTGGACCCTGATGAGCCCATCTCAGAGGCAAAACTGAAGAGGCATATTATCCGCGGGTTGTGGAAGGAGTATCTTGCCTTTGTGACATCAGTTCAGGGTTGGGCAAATCAACCATCTCTGTTAGAGCTGGAAAACTTACTTGATTCGCAGGAAAGTTTGGCAAGACAGATGGCGGGGACTTCTATCTCTGGGGTAGATAGTGATGTGTTGTTCTCTGGGAAGAAGAAGAAGAAGTGGGAGAAGAAGAAGCCAGGTCATGATGGACCCTTTACTTCAGGTCAGCAGGATATGGGTTATGCTTCTAAATCTGATGGAAAGAAGAAGGGAGAGGGACCAAGGTGCTTCAGGTGCAACAAGACCGTTCACTTCAAGAAGGATTGCCGGGTTAATCTTCAGCCGGGACATGCAGCGGAGAAGGAGAAGCCAAAGTCTAATGAAGCTGGATGGGGAGGAGCCTTTGCGGCCAATATGACGGCCATGCCCGTTAAGGCCTTGGCTGCCATCAACTTCGAAGAGGATTGGATCGTGGATTTAGGGTGTGGGCATCACCTCACCGGGGATGAATCAAAGTTCTCTTCTTTGGCGCCTTACTCAGGTAACGATGCTATCATTACGGCTGATAACTCTGTTCATGCAGTAGAACAATAAGGTATTGTTTCTCTGAGCAGTGATAAGGGTCCACTCACATTAAGGAGTGTTTATCACGTGTCGGGTATGAAGAAGAATCTCTTCTCTATGACCAATGCGGTCGATGCCGATTATCACGACCTGTTTGGCCCAACAGAAGTGAAGTTTCTTAAAACTCAACCGGAGATAAAGGGAGATGTTATTCATGTTGGATAGCGGGTAAAGGACTTGTTCGTTTTATCGACAAGTACCTATGTTGACAAGATGAAGACCAATGATAGCGCGACTATCTGGCATGAAAGGTTGGGGAATGTAGGCATGGACAAATTGAAGGCTATGGCGGTAAGGGGCCTTGTCAAGGGCTTGCCTAGCCTGTCCTCTAATGGAGACGGTCATGTTTGTGCGGGATGTCAGTTTGGTAAGTCTCATCGACTTCCATTTGATAAATCGCAAACAAGATGCAAAGCGTCGTTGGAGTGCATTCACGGTGATTTGATGGGACCGACTGCCACCCCAAGCCTTGGAGGCAACAAATATATGTTGGTGTTGATTGATGATTATACCAGATATGTCTGGGTGTATTTTATGAAAGAGAAGTCGGAAGCTTTTGCGAAGTTCGTGGAGTTCAAGGAGCTGGTAGAAGGTCGGTTAGGCCTGCGGGTGAAAAAATTGAGAACTGACAATGGTGGGGAGTTCACCTCTGGTGAGTTCTCAAGTTTTTGCAGGAAGCACGACATTCGGAGAGAGCTTACTTGTGCCCATACTCCACAACAAAACGACATTGCAGAGCGGAAGATCTGTCATCTGACGGAAACCTGCAAGTGCTGGCTTCATGCCAAGAGTATCCTAAAGTCTTTTTGGGAGGAGGGAATGTCTTGTGCGGCATACGTCATCAACATGATGCCTCTAAGTCCTATCAACATGAAGACTCCTCACGAACTGATGTTCAAGGAGAAGCCAAGTGTTGCACACCTTCGGGTGTTCAGTTCAACCTGTTATGTTCATATCCCTGATGCTCTTCGGACAGAGCTAGATGTGAAAGCAAGGAAGCTTGTCTTTGTTGGGTATGATGAGCGGAAGAAAGGATGGAGATGCATGGATCCTGAGACACGGAGATCAGTGGTATCTCGGGATGTGGTGTTCGATGAGGTGACTTCCTATAAGGGGGGTTCAGGAGTTGAACTACCGGAGTTGATGAAAAAGGGATTGATGAAAAAGGGAAGGCTGCGGAAAATTTTCAAGTGGAGTTGCCTGTTTCACCAGGAGCTCCAGCTGTGTCAAGCTCTGAGATGGAGGCTTCAGGTTCTGGAAGTAGGGGGAGCAATGCTCCAAGTTCACCTGGAAGTGAAGCTAGTACAGAAGAAGCAGTTGAAGAGGTGGCTAGTCAGGAGCAACCTCTTAGGAGGTCGAAGAGGACTATCAAGCCACCTGATCGATACACAGGAGGAAACATGGTGAGCTTTGTCTCATGTTTCTTTGCTGGTCCCTTGGATGAGAGGGAGCCGTCGAGCTTTGAGAAGGCCAAAGGCGTGAAGCAGTGGGGCATTGCTATGCAGGAGGATGTGGATGCTCTCAAGAAGAATGAGACTTGGTCTCTTGTGCCCAGGCCCAAGGGAATTACCCCTGTGACATGCAAATGGGTCTATAAGCTCAAGAAGAAAGCTGACGGCACAATCGAGCGATACAAGGCTCGTCTTGTGGCTCGCGGGTTCTCACAACAGTACGGAGAAGATTATGATGAGACGTTCAGTCCAGTGGCAAAGATGACTTCGGTTCGATTTGTTATTGCTTTGGCGGCATCCAGTGGATGGGAGATTTGGCAGCTCGATGTGAAGAATGCTTTCTTATACTGAGAGATTGACAAGGATATCTTCATGATCCAACCGTCGGGCTTCATCTCGGAGGATTGTCCGGACTACGTCTGCAAACTGAAGAAAGCCATGTATGGGTTGAAGCAAGCGCCTCGGGCGTGGTATGGGAAGATCGCAGAGTATCTTCTATTCTGTGGGTTCTTTGCTTCAGACTCTGATTCTAGCTTGTTCGTCAAGAAGGAGGGGGTACTTCGGGTCATTGTTCTGTTGTATGTGGATGACATGATCTTCACCGGGAACTCGAAGGAGGCAGTAGCTAGGCTGAGAGCCGAGCTTGCTATCAGATTTGAGATGAAGGATCTGGGTGAGCTTCACCATTTCCTTGGACTCGAGATTCAGAGGCGGGAGAGCGGAGTGCTCATTTCTCAGGCTGGATATGCGGAGCAGATCGTTCAACAATTCGGCATGGAGGAAGGGAAGAACGACTCTATACCTCTGGAACAGTATCATAAACTTCGGAAGGATGAGGGGAGAGTTCTATCTGAACCGTTGGTGTTCCGAGCTCTGGTTGGGAGCTTGATCTTCTTGACAATCACAAGGCCTGATATTCCTTATGCAGTTGGCAAGGTGAGTCGGTACATGGCAGAACCACGGAAACCTCATCTTCTGGCGGCTAAAGGAATTTTGAAGTATGTGAAGTCGACCTATGATCTGGGTCTCCTATGTGAAATTTTTTCGAATCTTTATGAAGCGAGCAGGAGTTAGTCAACTTAGAGTTCACAAGCCAAACAACCAGAAGCAAATGGAGGCAAACAAACGATCTTTATTGATATCAACTTCAAATTACAAGGCAAGGCATGCTTGGCGAGACAAGATTTCGCCAGCACAAACACCAAAGGAAAATAATACAAGTTGAAGATAACTTGAGACCGCGCGGTCTCCCTTGCAACCTCAACAACTCGCCAAACCGCAACCCGCTGCCGATCTCAGAACAACAAGAGACCGCTGATCAGACCGCACCCCTCCTTCCGAACTCCTGATCCCCCCGAACTCCAGCAACACAACTCCAAGTCGCAGACCGCCCAAACACTTTCAGAGGAAGAGGTGATCGCTGCTGCCCGCACTATCCGCAGAAGCTGCACAAGAAGAGTTCAATCAGTAGACCGCTCGGTCACACAAATAGAGACCGCAGGAAAGAAACGAACTCAGCTTACACTTGGTGTGTCTTGATTATTGCTGCCGATGGGTCCTATTTATAGGCGTGAGACCTGATCCAGTCACCACCCTATGAGATAGGGTCACCACCCTCCAGACCGCGCGACCTGACCGATCACACCGCGCGATCAGCAATAGTACTCCTGCTTCATTTTGGTGAACTCGCCAGCTTCAACATCACCCATGAGAGACCGCCACTCTCACAGCAGGTCGCGACTCCAAAGGAGATCGCCAGACCGCCCGAAGCTGTTCACCCCCTGTGTTCGCTAGAGACCGCGAACACAGCCAGTTCGCCATCAGACCGCGAACTCCTGTCCGTATGCCGATCTCCACCTGAGACCGCGGACAGCGTCCAGCTCGCATACCAGTCTCCTCCTGAGACCGCGCGACTAAGACCCTTAGTCCGCTAATACCAACAGAAAGCCCGGCCATCCACCAGACCGCATTCTGGAGAAAACTAGGATCAAGCTGGGCGGTCACAACAGACTGCCACAGCCTTGAAGAAGGCAGCTCGCCACGCGGTCACGCACAGACCGCGCACACCTGAAGACAGTTAGCCCGCCACGTGGTCACAGACAGACCGCGCGTCCTTCACCTTCAGCCGCCTTGGACCCAAACCAGCGATCAAACAAGGAGACCGCAGCTAGGCTTAGACAAGCCAGACCGCAGAGGCAGACCGCCAGGCCGTGCGGTCATGCCAGACCGCCCGACCTCCTCCCAGACCGCCCAGGTCCAAAAGGTCCTCTAACTTCCACTTCAATAATTTCAACACTCCCCCTTGAAGTGGGAAGTTGAAACTAGCCCCAGTAGGCTCCTTAGCCGTGTGAACGGCCCCTTCGCCAGCACCTTTGTGAAGATGTCCGCGACATTGTCCGCACTCCGCACATGTTCGACCGAAAGAGATCCCTCCAGCACCTTCTCCCGTATGAAGTGGTGCTCGATCTCGATATGCTTGGTCCTCGCGTGACAAACTGGATTGGTAACCAGTTTGAGAGCACTCTCTGTAAGATCCCCCCCCCTCCGGTACTCTACCTTATCGGGAGATCTTACCGCACACCATCGCTAATACATGACTCCGAGACGACTAACGTAGGATCAAAAGAATGACCATCACAAACGCTCCTCTCATTACTCACCCCGAGCCATATATTAACGATGGTGCTAAGCAATTTCTACTTATAATCCGGAAGCGTGATGGTTTAATAGTAGCACGATTTACCCGGACTAAATAGCTAATAGGATAAGTACAACTATTTCCGTAGCATAACATGTGGTAGACTATAATTGTTTAATAGGCTCGGGCTATCATTTAAGATATCAGATGAATCATAATTCATAAGGCTAAGGCGTAGCGATTTAGTTTAACAGAGAGTAAAGTTGTATATAAAATCTATTGCTACTCAGTCGATTTCCCAAATGGTAATAAGTGGAGCAAATGCTTAGTAAGGTTACAAGGGCCTATCTAGCTTTTACCAACAAGAGTATAATATTTGCAGCGATACATGTAACACATGATGATAAACCACAATGAATCTCAAGACATAAATACTTAAATTGTGTCTTAACATAAGGTACCTCGATGGCCATAGCCGAAGTTATCATCCTGGATCCATCCCATTGCCTATCCGTATCCTTAACCTGTAACTCAAGTATAATGTCAAGGCATAAAAATAACCAACAAGGAGGTTATGTGTAAAAGTAATTGGGTCGTGGCAGTCTTCCCACGACCATCGCCTACATACTCCGTATTATCCTGCATACGACCTCAGACCCACGTAGTTCTCTAATTGTCGCACGGGTTGCCTGGAACCGGGCCGTCCTCGATGCGGGTTGCCTTAGAGTATCACTCGAAGGCCATCCTAAATTTTCCAAAGGCAACAATTTATTCCCGAAGGAATAAATATCTCGAAGGCAACATTTTATTCCCGAAGGAATATATTTCTCGAAGGGGCAATATTTTTATTATCATAATAATGATTCATATTTCCGTGTGAACAACATGAAAAGAATATGCATTAGTAATGCATTTGTAACTCGTTCGCACAAGTTGATATCCATGCTCCCTACGTGTTTTACAACTCAAAACAGCCCCAATTACTTTGTCATTTGAATACTAGATTCAGCATATGTACACTCACACACATAAAATAAAATCATGTGTCACTTTGTATTTGTAAACCTAAAACATGCAGTGTAAAAATCTGAGGAGAAAGCTATAACAAAATGATTAATTTCACCCCATCCGGAAGGATTTAATGGTGGAATAATTCAATTTCATGGAAGCTAACTCATCCGACAAATTCTTTAATTATGGGTATGCATGCATGTTTAATTTAAGCCTTCTACTATGAAAATATGAGGATAGTATAGTAAAAGTAAATTGATTTCATTTATACGCCTATGTGACGAAGATAAACTTAAACTAAATCATAGGGAAATTCAACTCTTTTGGGTCTCAAACTCAAGGGGTGGTGCGCTTCAGTCCTTAGACATGTCTACCCAAATTTTCAGAGGCATGCAAGAAGGTCTCCAACCTTACTTCCTCCAAAAACCCCAATAAGCCTCAAACTAGCGTGGCTATTCGCACACCACCTCTTAGGACCCAACCTCTACTTGGATCTCAGCCCAAAATTTCTCTTGCATGGGAGTTGTGGTTTTAACCAGAAACTCCTCATGTCATGAAGAGCCTAACACCCCAAATTTGAGGAGATTTGGTGTAGCTACACCACCTAAGTAAATATGAAATGAAATAAATTCCAAAAACTATATGAATATGTGTTCCTAAGATTTTGAAACTTGTACAGCTGGTGCATGATGGCATGTCTCATGCATGCCCAAATTTCAGTTTATTTGTAATTATAAAACTCCCTAAATAATATTCCAAATATCTATGTGCTTATTTGTATATGTCTCACTAAAACGGGTCTAGAGAGAGCTACAGTTAACCAAATGTCATGGAATCAGTGGCATATTAAAGATAACTTCAGGATCTACAACGTTTCGGTTGATCACTTCCTCAGGAAATGAGCCTAGCCTAGTTCAAATTAGCATACAAGTTCCAGCACATATTTGTAAATTCAAAGGATTAAAATAATAATTTTTAAAAAAAACAAGCAGCACTGTTCATCGTCTTCCCAGCCCGATGGATAGCAGTTTTTAAGCACTCTTTCGCTCATTTCTCCCTCAAATCTCGACGGTTTTTCACGAAATAAAGTCCTGCAACTTCGTCTTGCAACAAGCTAACGTTTGAAGCTTATTTCACGGCAAGTCGTGGCCATGCATGCATTTGCTAGCGTTATTATTCTCGGCCGAAGCTTAAATACGAAACAAAAATGGCGGGTCCAGAAACTCTCGCCTCACTACGATTATAAGGAACATAGAAGACTAGCACAGAGGGAGGAGAAGAGATCACGACCTTGTTAGCGGAGGTTGCGCGGGTGACTTGGCGGGGTGCCATTGATCCTAAGGCTTCTCTTCTCCGAACACCTTCTCCTTGATGGGGTTTCTCCTCTCTCAAATTCTCAAAACGTGGGAAGAGATTTCAGGTGCCATGAATCATTCCATTTCCCCCAGGGGGGAGCTTCGGGTAGGGGGTCTTATATAGCTGAGAATGCCATGAATAATTTCAAAGAGGGGAGCTTCGGGCACATCACCACCACCCCTCTTGGCCAATCAAAGTCTTCCAATGGAGTTGGGAGGTGTTATATTTAATTCTATGGCTGTTTAGAGGTATTGGGAAGGCAAATTCCCGCTGTAGGGGTCGGGTTTCACTCTTCCCGCGGGTGGCTCCTCGTAATGGAGGCATTAAATGAGGTTTAACGTTTCCTGGGAGCTACCGCCGGCGCTAGGGCTACTGCCGGCGGTAGTGCCGTTTCTCAACGGGTCTGCGTCGACATCCTCTCGGCGTTCCGTCGTCTCGTCGTCTCGTCGTCTCGACGGATCGCTATCGCCGACGATAGCACTATCGCCGGCGGTAGCTCGGTATGCATATAAGGATTTAAATATTTATATGTATTATCAAACTTATAAAAACTTATATGTATAAAAATCCACAATTTATACCTCTTCCTCTATTTTCATATTTACGTAATTTAAATAACCTACAAGAATAATTAAGACCTGCACAAAATATTTACCTCATGAATATGCGTAAGGGAGAATGTACGCAAAGAGCTGTTGCAACCGCGGTCGTAGTCATAGTAGACCAAAGAACACGATTAAGGCGGATTTGAAATTTATTTCCGTTAATAGTTTCTCGGATCGCCGCGCGACTAAATACGACCCAATTCATCCAATTCTCTTATCAAAATCGAGTATGAGCCTCAAGAAATGAATCAATTTTATTCCGATCATACAAGTCTGATGATCTCCTATGGGGTCTATTCTAGAGTTTGTTTAATTGTAAATAATTTCCCGGATTGTCACGTATCACAAAAATAATTCGTTTTGCCCCAATTTCATAATCACATAGAATCTGGGCTGGACGGAAGGCAATGAATTTTCTTTTACATCATCATAAGAACTTAATGATTGCACTGAGTTAATCGGAGCTTATTTCCTTGGGAATAATTGCCACCTAATTTGATCTGCCACGATGTTCGTCACTCAAGTCATTTCATATCCAAATAAAATGTGATTGGCATTGTCAAGTCTGTATTAATCTTAAACCAATTTGAATTGACTGCTTGAAACCCATGATATGACGTCAATTAATTCATACACCAAGGATGAACATTGAGGAGCTACTTCGACCCATGGTCAAGCTCTTCAAAGGTTCACAAGACCCTCCTAGGCCCCTAGGGTCATCAAAACTGGGATGTTACACTCTCGTTGTCACCGCGTAGCGGAGTCGGCTCCCGAACCTCCTTGTGGACGTCTCCCACCAACCTCCTAAGCCAGATGGCTTCCTGAGCTACCAAGGCCGAAGCCCTTTATTCCGCTTCCGTGGTGGAGACCGACAAAGAATCCTGCTTCTTGCTGCACCATGATATAGCTGTAGGGCCCGCCATGAAGACGAATCCAGACGTTGACTTCCAATCATCCGAATCTCCCCCGTAGTCAGCATCCATGTACCCGTGCACCTCGAAGCCCGCATCTCACCTGTATAGAAGACCCATGTCTGAGGTCGCCTTGACATACTTCAGAATGTTTTTGGCCGCTAGCAGATGAGGTACCCGTGGCTCCGCCATATATCGACTCACTCTGCCAACTGCATATGCAATATCCGGCCTCGTGATCGTCAGATAGATCAGGCTCCCAACCAGAGCTCGGAACACCAATGGATCTTGCATAATCCTCCCCTCATCCTTCGGAAGCTTCATAGCCTTCTCCAGAGGTGTGGAAGTGCACTTCCCTTCCTTCATGCCGAATCGCTCCACGATCCGCTCTGCATAACCGGCCTGGGTCACCAGCACTCCACCTTCCTTCCTCTGCACCTCGAGTCCAAGGAAATGGTGAAGCTCACCTAAGTCCTTCATCTCGAACCTGATAGATAGCTCGGCCCGAAGTTGTGCTACCTCCTTCTTCGAGTTCCCCGTCACGATCATATCGTCGACGTATAACAGAACGATGACTTGAAGCTCCCCGCTCTTCTTGATGAATAAGCTTGAGTCTGAGTCTGAAGCACCAAATCCACAGAATAGGAGATATTCTGCGATCTTCCCATACCACGCCCTCGGCGCTTGCTTCAACCCATACAGGGCCTTCTTCATCTTGCAGACATGCTCCGGAAAATCTTCAGACACAAAGCCTGGTGGCTGGACCATGAAGATGTCCTTGTCAATCTCCTCGTACAAGAAAGCGTTCTTGACGTCGAGCTGCCAAATCTCCCATCCACTAAACGCCGCCAAGGCAATGATGAACCGAACTGAAGTTATTTTTGCCACCGGACTGAATGTCTCCTCGTAGTCTTCACCGTATTGCTGCGAGAACCCCCGAGCTACAAGGTGAGCCTTGTACCGCTCGATGCTGTCGTCAGCTTTCTTCTTGAGCTTGTAGACCCACTTGCATGTCACAGGAGTGGTGCCCTTGGGCTTGGGCACAAGAGACCAGGTCTCATTCTTCTCGAGAGCCGCCATCTCTTCTTGCATCGCAACATCCCACTCCTTCACGCCTCTGGCCTTCTCAAAGCTCGACGGCTCCCTCTCATCCAAGGGACCAACGAAGAAACATGAGACGAAGCTAACTGCATTTCCTCCTGTATAGCGATCAGGGGCGATGATTGCTCGCTTCGACCTCCTCAGCTCCTTCCCCTGAACCGCATTATCTTCAACTGCTACTTCCCAAGCTCCTCTTCCAGACGTGCTAGGAGCATCGCTCCCCCTGCTCCGTGAACCAAAAACCCCCGTCTCGGAATTAGAAGGAGATGGACCACCTGGTGACACATGTAGCTCCACCTGAAGATCCTCCACAGCTTTCTCCGGCACCTCCACCCTTCTCTCTGGTACTCCACATTAGAAGACCCCTTGTAAGATGTCACCTCATCGAACACGACGTCGCGAGATACCACAAACCTCCGCGTCTCCGGGTCCAAGCACTTCCATCCTTTCTTCCGCTCATCGTATCCCACGACGACTACCTTCCTTGCTTTCGCATCTAGCTTCATTCGAAGAGCATCTGGAACATGCACGTAGCAGGTGGAACCAAACACCCTAAGGTGTGCCATGCTTGGCTTCTCCTTGAACATCATCTCATGCGGAGTCAACATGTTGATGGGACTCAAAGGCATCCTATTGATGACGTAGGCAGCACAAGACATTCCCTCCGCCCAGAAGGACTTTGGGATACTCTTGGCATGTAGCCAACACTTGCAGGTCTCCGTCAGATGACGGATCTTCCGCTCTGCAACTCCGTTCTGCTGTGGAGTATGTGCACAAGTGAGCTCTCTCCGGATGCCTGCCTTCCTGCAAAAAGTAGAGAACTCACTGGAGGTGAACTCCCATCCGTTGTCAGTCCTCAGCTTTTTCACCAGCAGTCCTAGCCGACCCTCCACGAGCTCCTTGAACTCCACAAACTTGGAAAACGCCTCCGCCTTCTCTTTTAGGAAATATACCCAGACATATCTGGTGTAATCATCGATCAACACCAGCATATATCTGTTGCCTCCGAGGCTTGGGGTAGAAGTAGGTCCCATTAAGTCACCGTGGATGCACTCCAATGGCACACAACTATAGTCGATGAGACTTGCCGAACTGGCATCCCGCGCAAACATGACCATCACCGTAGGAAGATAGACTTGGCAGGCCCTTGACCAGACCTCTCACCGCCATAGCTTTCAGCTTGTCCATCCCTACGTGCCCCAACCTCTCATGCCATATAACGACACCATCATTCGTCTTCATCTTGTCGACATAGGAACTTGTCGATAAAACGAACAAGTCCTTTGCCCGTCTCCCGACATGGACGACCTCGGCCTTTACGGCCTCAAAATTGCGTAGAAACTTCACTTCTGTTGGGCTGAACAGAACGTGATACCCAGCGTCTACCGCGTTGGTCACGGAGAAAAGGTTTTTCCTCATACCAGGCACGTGATAGACACACTTCAAAGTAAGTGGCCCTCTATCACTGCCCAAGGAAACAGCCCCCACCTTCTCTACTGGATGCACAATATTATCAGCAGTAATGATTGCATTGTTACCTGTATAGGGCTGTGTAGAAGAAAGCTTGGTCTCGCCTCCGGTGAGGTGATGACCACACCCCGAGTCCACGATCCAGTCCTCCAGATAGTTGATAGGAGCAGAAGCTCCAACAGAAGCCGAGAAGGCTCCTCCCCAACCTCCTTCAAAGTGCCTGGCCTCAGCTTCCTCCTTCTCCGCAGCATGCCCAGCTTTGGTGACCACCTTGCAATCCTTCCTGATGTGGCCATACTTGCCACACTTGAAGCACTTCGGAACTTCACCCTTCTTCTTCCCGTCAGCCTTGGGAGCATACCCCCTTTCCTGCTGCCCAGAAGTTGAAGGTCCATAGCCTCCTCCAGCGGTCTTCTTCTTCTTATCCCGCTTCTTCTTCTTCCCCGAGAAGAGCACTTCTCCATCTCCCCCAGCCACTGACACTCCCGCCATCTGCCTTGCCAAACTTTCTTGCGATGCAAGCAAGTTCTCCAGCTCCAACAGAGACGGCTGATTTGCACATCCCTGCACTGACGTCACAAAGGCAACATATTCCTTCCGCAAGCCGCGGATGATGTGTGAAATTTTTCCGGACCTTGTGAGAGCAAGCAGGAATAACAACTAGAGTTACAAGCCAAAACAACCAGAAACAATTTGGGGCAAACAATTGATCTTTATTGATTTTCTAACTTCAGTTACAGGGCAAGACATGCTTGACGAGACATGATTTCGTCAGCACAACACTCCAGAACCAATACAGAGAAGAATACTGAAAGACTTCAGACCGCACAACCCGCACGACCTCTCTTGCACAGACCGCGCGAACTCCCTTGCGATCTCCACCTGTTGCTAGACCGCAACACCCTGCCGACCTCAGACCACTACCAAACCGCTGCACAGACCGCTCCCTTCTTTCGACCTCCTGATCTTCCCAAACTCCAGCAACACAACTCCAAGCCGCAGACCGCCCGAACACTTTCAGAGGAAGAGGTGATCGCTGCTGCCCGCACTATCCGCAGAAGCTGCACAAGAAGAATTCGATCAGAGACCGCCCGGTCAGAAAACACAGACCGCAAGAAAGACGCGAACTCAGCTTACACTTGGTGTGTTCTATTTGCTGCAACAGTGGCTCCCTATTTATAGGCGTGAGACCTGATCCAGTCACCACCCTATGAGATAGAGTCACCACCCATCAGATCGCGCGACCTTACCGGTCAACCCGCGCGATCACTGCAACCCTCCTGCTTCATTTTGGTGAGCGCCGACTTCACTCCAGACCGTGGGAGATCGCTACTCCCTTGGTCTGAACACGACTCCACACGGAGATCGCCAGACCGCCTAGAAGTCACCCACCACCTGTGTTCGCCTGAGACCGCAAACACAGCCAGCTCGCCCTCCTGGTCTCCTCCTGAGACCGCGAACTGAGACCGCGCGACTAAGAATGACTTAGTCCGCGAACTCCTTCAGAACCCTCTGGAAAGTCACCAGACCGGATTCAAGAGCCAACCCGTGCGGTCACGCCAGACCGGCACGTCCTTGAAGAGAACAACTTGTCACGCGGTCAGAGACAGACCGCGCGACCCTGAGGATGATCAGCCATCATGCGGTCACAGCCAGACCGCACGACCTCCTCCAGCAGCCCTTGGACCAGACCAGCGGTCAACCCCGGAAGCTGCAGCTGACCAATAGAACAGACCGCCATTGTCAGACCGCCAGACCGTGCGGTCACGCCAGACCGCCCGATCTCTTCCCAGACCGCCCAGGTCCAAAAGCCTCCTCCACTTTCACTTCAATAATTTCAACACTCCCCCTTGAAGTGGGAAGTGGAAACTAGCCCAAGTAGCTCCCTTAGCCGTGTGAACGGCCCCTTTGCCAGCGCCTTTGTGAAGATGTCTGCGACATTGTCCGCACTCCGCACATGCTCGACCGAAAGAGATCCCTCCAGCACCTTCTCCCGTATGAAGTGATGCTCGATCTCAATATGCTTGGTCCTCGCGTGACAAACTGGATTGGTTACCAGTTTGAGAGCACTCTCGTTGTCACCGCGTAGCAGAGTCGGCTCCCGAACCTCCTTGTGGACGTCTCCAACCAACCTCCTAAGCCAGATGGCTTCCTGAGCTGCCAAGGCCGAAGCCTTGTATTCCGCTTCCGTGGTAGAGACCGATACGGAATCCTGCTTCTTGCTGCACCATGATATAGCCGTAGGGCCCGCCATGAAGACGAATCCAGATGTCGACTTCCGATCATCCGAATCTCCCCCGTAATCAGCATCCATGTATCCATGCACTTCGAAGCCCGCATCCCTCCTGTATAAGAGACCCATGTCCGAGGTCGCCTTGACATACTTCAGAATGTTCTTGGCCGCTAGCAGATGAGGTACCCGTGGCTCCGCCATATATCGACTCACTCTGCCAACTGCATATGCAATATCCGGCCTCGTGATCGTCAGATAAATCAAGCTCCCAACTAGAGCTCGGAACACCAACGGATCTTGCATGATCCTTCCCTCATCCTTCCGAAGCTTCATAGCTTTATCCAGAGGTGTGGAAGTGCACTTCCCTTCCTTCATGCCGAACCGCTCCACGATCCGCTCCGCATATCCGGCTTGGGTCACCAACACTCCACCTTCCTTCCTCTGCACCTCAAGTCCAAGAAAATGGTGAAGCTCACCAAGATCCTTCATCTCGAACCTGATAGACAGCTCGGCCCGAAGCTGCGCTACCTCCTCCTTCGAGTTCCCCGTCACGATCATATCATCGACGTATAGCAGCACGATGACCTGAAGCTCCCCGCTCTTCTTGACGAACAAGCTTGAGTCTGAGTCTGAAGCAACAAATCCACAGAATAGGAGATATTCTGCGATCTTCCCGTACCACGCCCTCGGCGCTTGCTTCAACCCAAACAGGGCCTTTTTCAGCTTGCAGACATGCTCCGGAAAATCTTCAGACACAAAACCTGGTGGCTGGACCATGAAGATGTCCTTGTCAATCTCGCCGTACAAGAAAGCGTTCTTGACGTCGAGCTGCCAAATCTCCCATCCACTGAACGCCGCCAAGGCAATGATGAACCGAACTGAAGTCATTTTTGCCACCGGACTGAATGTCTCATCATAGTCTTCACCGTATTGCTGCGAGAACCCCCGAGCTACAAGACGAGCCTTGTAACGCTCGATACTGCCGTCAGCTTTCTTCTTCAGCTTGTAGACCCACTTGCATGTCACAGGAGCGATGCCCTTCGGCTTGGGCACAAGAGACCAGGTCTCATTCTTCTCGAGAGCTGCCATCTCTTCTTGCATCGCAACATCCCACTCCTTCATGCCTTGGGCCATCTCAAAGCTAGACGGCTCCCTCTCATCCAAGGGACCAGCAAAGAAACATGAGACAAAGCTCACTGCGTTTCCTCCTGTATAGCGATCAGGGGCGATGATCGCTCGCTTCGACCTCCTCAGCTCCTTCCCCTGAACCGCATTATCTCCAGCTGCTTCTTCCCTAGCTCCCCTTCCAGACGTGCTAGGAGCATTGCTCCCCCTGCTCCCTGAACCAGAAGCCCCCGTCTCGGAACTAGAAGGAGATGGACCACCTGGTGACACAGGTAGCTCCACCTGAAGATTCTCCACAGCTTTCTCTGGCAACTCCACCCTGCTCTCTGGTAACTCCACATCAGAAGACCCCTTGTAAGATGTCACCTCATCGAACATGACGTCGCGAGATACAACAAATCTCCGCATCTCCGGGTCCATGCACTTCCACCCTTTCTTCCGCTCATCGTATCCCACGAAGACTAGCTTCCTTGCTTTCGCATCTAGCTTCGTCCGAAGAGCATCTGGAACATGCACGTAGCAGGTGGAACCAAACACCCTAAGGTGTGCCACGCTTGGCTTCTCCTTGAACATCATCTCATGCGGGGTCAACATGTTGATGGGGCTCAGAGGCATCCTGTTGATGACGTAAGCAGCACAAGACATTCCCTCCGCCCAGAAGGACTTTGGGATACTCTTGGCATGCAGCCAACACTTGCAGGTCTCCGTCAGATGACGGATCTTCCGCTCTGCAACTCCGTTCTGTTGTGGAGTATGAGCACAAGTGAGCTCCCTCCGGATGCCTGCCTTCCTGCAAAAACTGGAGAACTCAGCAGAGGTGAACTCTCCTCCGTTGTCCGTCCTCAGCTTCTTGATCCGCAGATTCAGCCGACCTTCCACGAGCTCCTTGAACTCCACAAACTTGGCAAACGCTTCCGCCTTCTCCTTCAGGAAATATACCCAGACATATCTGGTGTAATCATCGATCAACACCAGCATATACCTGCTGCCTCCGAGGCTTGGGGTAGCAGTAGGTCCCATCAAGTCACCGTGGATGCACTCCAACGGCACACTACTCCTTGTCTGCGACTTGTCAAACGGTAGTCGATGAGACTTGCCGAACTGACATCCTGCGCAAACATGACCTTCTCCGTAGGAAGATAAACTTGGCAGGCCCTTGACCAGACCTCTCACCGCCATAGCTTTCAGCTTGTCCATCCCTACATGTCCCAACCTCTCATGCCATATCACGGCACCATCATTCGTCTTCATCTTGTCGACGTAGGAACTTGTCGACAAAACGAACAAGTCCTTTGCCCGTCTCCCAACATGAACAACCTCCGCCTTCACGGCCTCTACATTTCGTAGAAATTTCACTTCTGTTGGGCCGAACAGAACGTGATACCCAGCGTCAACAGCGTTGGTCACGGAGAAGAGGTTTTTCTTCATCCCGGGCACATGATAGACACTCTTCAAGGTAAGTGGCCCTCTATCACTGCCCAAAGAAACAACCCCCACCTTCTCGACTGGATGCACAGTATTATCAGCGGTGATGATAGCATTGTTACCTGTATAGGGTTGTGCTGATGAAAGCTTCGACTCATCTCCGGTGAGGTGATGACCACACCCCGAGTCCACGATCCAGTCCTCTTGATAGTTGATAGTAGCCGAGGCTTCAACCGAAGCCGAGAAGGCTCCTCCCCATCCTCCATCAATGTGCCTGGCCTCCACTTCCACCTTTCCAGCAACATGCCCCGATTGAGTAACAACTGGGCATTCCTTCTTGAAGTGCCCAACCTTCCCGCACTTGAAGCATCTCGGACCTTCCCCCTTCTTCTTCCCGTCAGCCTTGGGAGCATACCCCCTTTCCTGCTGTCCAGAAGTTGAAGGCCCATAGCCTCCCGCGATCTTTTTCTTCTTCTCCCACTTCTTCTTTTTCCCTGAGAAGAGCACCTCGCCGTCTCCCCCAGTCACTGACACTCCCGCCATCTACCTTGCCAGACTTTCCTGCGAAGCTAGCAGATTCTCCAGCTCTAGCAGAGACGGCTGATTTGCCCATCCCTGCACTGACGTCGCAAAGGCAACATATTCCTTCCGCAGGCCGCGGATGATGTGCCTCTTCAGCTTCGCCTCAGAGATAGGCTCATCAGGATCCAGTGCTGATATCTCAGCGCAGAGGTTCTTCATCTTCAGAAAGAAGTTTGAGATAGAAAGATCACCCTGAGCCGACCTTGCCAGCTCATTCTCCAAGAACTGCAGCCTCGTCACATTCTTCTTGTTAAACAGCCCATCCAGGGCTCTCCAGATTTCGGCAGCTGATCCACACCCTAAGATGTGATCAAATAGTTCCGGTGAAATGGCACGCTTCAAGGTGAACTCGGCTTTAGCATTGGTCTTTCTCCACGCCCTCACAGCCGGACCATTATCACCTGCTTCCGTTGCCTTCACCTCTTCAGTTGCATCTCCTCCAACAACCTCCCAGAGGTCCTCCCCTAGAAGATAGCTCTGCATACATGACCTCCACTTCTTAAAGTTGGTCGAAGTAAGCATATCAATCCCAAGACCTCTTGCAAATCCGCCTTCCATTGTTTTCCCTCTGGTTCCTTCTTCACAAAGGCGATGGCTACTCTAAGTTATTCACTGCTCTTTCAACTCCAACCTACCTCTGATACCATGTGAAATTTTTCCGGACCTTGTGAGAGCAAGCAGGAATAACAACTAGAGTTACAAGCCAAAACAACCAGAAACAATTTGGGGCAAACAATTGATCTTTATTGATTTTCTAACTTCAGTTACAGGGCAAGACATGCTTGACGAGACATGATTTCGTCAGCACAACACTCCAGGACCAATACAGAGAAGAATACTGAAAGACTTCAGACCGCACAACCCGCGCGACCTCTCTTGCACAGACCGCGCGAACTCCCTTGCGATCTCCACCTGTTGCTAGACCGCAACACCCTGCCGACCTCAGACCACCACCAAACCGCTGCACAGACCGCTCCCTTCTTTCGACCTCCTGATCTTCCCAAACTCCAGCAACACAACTCCAAGCCGCAGACTGCCCGAACACTTTCAGAGGAAGAGGTGATCGCTGCTGCCCGCACTATCCGCAGAAGCTGCACAAGAAGAATTCGATCAGAGACCGCCCGGTCAGAAAACACAGACCGCAAGAAAGACGCGAACTCAGCTTACACTTGGTGTGTTCTATTTGCTGCAACAGTGGCTCCCTATTTATAGGCGTGAGACCTGATCCAGTCACCACCCTATGAGATAGAGTCACCACCCATCAGATCGCGCGACCTTACCGGTCAACCCGCGCGATCACTGCAACCCTCCCGCTTCATTTTGGTGAGCGCCGACTTCACTCCAGACCGCGGGAGATCGCTACTCCCTTGGTCTGAACACGACTCCACACGGAGATCGCCAGACCGCCTAGAAGTCACCCACCACCTATGTTCGCCTGAGACCACAAACACAGCCAGCTCGCCCTCCTGGTCTCCTCCTGAGACCGCGAACTGAGACCGCGCGACTAAGAATGACTTAGTCCGCGAACTCCTTCAGAACCCTCTGGAAAGTCACCAGACCGGATTCAAGAGCCAACCCGTGCGGTCACGCCAGACCGGCACGTCCTTGAAGAGAACAACTTGTCACGCGGTCAGAGACAGACCGCGCGACCCTGAGGATGATCAGCCATCATGCGGTCACAGCCAGACCGCACGACCTCCTCCAGCAGCCCTTGGACCAGACCAGCGGTCAACCCCGGAAGCTGCAGCTGACCAATAGAACAGACCGCCATTGTCAGACCGCCAGACCGTGCGGTCACGCCAGACCGCCCGATCTCTTCCCAGACCGCCCAGGTCCAAAAGCCTCCTCCACTTTCACTTCAATAATTTCAACATGATGTGCCTCTTCAGCTTTGCCTCAGAGATAGGCTCATCAGGATCCAATGCTGAGATTTCAGCGCACAAGTTCTTCATCTTCAGAAAGAAAGTGGAGATAGAAAGATCACCCTGAGCCGACCTTGCCAGCTCATTCTCCAAGAACTGTAACCTTGCTACATTCTTCTTGTTAAACAGCCCATCCAGGGCTCTCCAGATCTCCGCAGCTGATCCATGTAACACCTCCCCTGTAATGACCATATAATATGGGTCCGGCCGGGACCCCACAGCATACAACCGCCACAGCTTTAGTATTAGAAGATGATATTAACTACCCAATCTTATAACTCAGACAACACAGCGGAAACAAACTAAGCCACAGAGATTGTCCATACTACAAAGGAGTCCAACTGGCCTTAAGGCCTTACAAAAATAATGTCCAAAATGTCAAACATTCCATAATAAAAGACATCCCAACAAAAAGGGGAAAGATAGTTTTTCCCTAAACTACCTCGGCATGCAAGCCGGATATAACAAAGTACGAAGAAAGTGATGCAGGAAATCAACTAAGCACTTCGTGAGGCTTTAGGCCTTTTTGGCCGGCGCGCTGGGTCCAGCCTGCGATTCGTGCCCTGCAACCAAATCACAAAGAGCGGTAAACGAGGGTCAGCTATGGCTGACCACAAGCGGTGTAACAACATCCCTCCTCCCGGCCGTCCTAGCGGACCCCGGGGAACTACTTCACCCTGCAAGTCAGCACTTCGTATGCAAATGTACATAAAGGAAAGCAACATAAATACTAGCATGAGTGTCACAAGCATCATCCACGTTTCTATGTTGAGCAGGTAATAAAAGGGGCCTAACAATGCAAAATGAGTGCACGCCCGGGGTTCACCCAAGGCGCCCTAAAGCGTATGAATCTAACACATCATCATACATCACCAACACAAGGGTTCTCATTACTTCCCCACAAGGGCATCAAAACCCAAGGCCAAGCGCTCTCGCTGAGACCCACCTCGCCTGGCCCACCACGCCATCGGGCTTGTCTGACAGCTCACACGCTCGGGCCGCCAACAACGCACCAAGACCGATTCTAAGAATTCTGGCCAATCAAAACGTCCCAAGGCCCTGGGCTTACTCTCGGGACAACGTCCACCGATTGCCTCGCTTGGCGACCGTCAACGGACTCAACCGTAGCACAGACATTCTCGTCAGTCAACAATCGAAGGGACTAATCTTGTCGGGACACTCTCCACACGTGAATCTCAGTCTTCACGGGATAGCCAGCCGACCACAAAGACCAATCGCGCCTTCGCACAACACTAGGCATCACAAGCCCCATAATCCGCACATTAATTCTCCGCCCTAAACCCAACATTCGTTACCACACGAAGCTACAAGGGCATCGCAACGACGAGTTCGCCGTAATCGGATTTCTAACAAAACCCCTAAAATGTGCGTAAATCAACATCACCGGATCGGACCAACGGCCACAAATCCGGCTTCACCCACAATGCCTAATCCGCTAGCGGAGCGGATCTCTAGTGCAAAACATGTCGGGGACGGACACAATCAACCCGGTGGTTTCTCTTGAACCAAGGCGACCCGGATCCCTCTCACTCGACGGATCCGGTGCCAAAATGCAGAAAAAGAAGAGATGCCAAACACGCATCCTAAAGACCGGGAGGAGAAATGTCGTTACCTTTTGAGATCTCCTCCTAGCCATGAGAAGCTTGCAAACAAACGGTGGAGAAGAAGCGCCTTGATGCTCTCTACGCACTGCCGGTCTCGGATCGGCGAACGGAGCTCCGAAGCTCCGGCAATGGCGGATTCCCCTTCTTCTTCCTCCTTGCCTCCTCCTCCTTTCTCCAACCTAAGAGAGAGAAAGCCTTGGAAATAATGAGGGTTTAACTCCTCTACCAAGCCCTAAACCCCCCCAGCCATCCATCGCAGCCGTTGGATCAAATTCCAATAGATTTGGACGGACCGATCTCCTTCTCCGCTCAAAATCGCGGAGCAGAATAAACAGGGCGCACGATCACATGCGCACGGTCACTGGTCGTGCGCGAAGAGGACACTGGTCGTGCGCACTGTTCGAGACAGAACTCCGAATCCTTGCGACTAACGCACGATCACATGCGCATGGTCACTGGTCATGCGTGAAGAGGACACTGGTCGTGCGCACTGTTCGAGACAGAACTCCGAATCCTTGCGACTAACGCACGATCATTGGCGCACGATCACTGGTCGTGCGCGAAGAGGAGAAATGGTCGTGCGCAGAGAACTGCTATGGAATTCCTAGCCTATCCCGAGCGCAGCACCACCACCCCGCCTACCTCGCTGAACTACGATTTTTGGGGTGTTACAACTCCACCCCCCTTAAAAGAATTTCGTCCTCGAAATTTTAGAATTTAAACAGGAAATTCGTAACGCATACCTGGAGCGAAAAGTTCCGGGAAATCCTCCCGCATCGCTTGCTCACGCTCCCAAGAGAATTCGTCTCGCCCACAGTTGTCCCATCGCACCTTTACAAGTTCGAATTGCTTGTTACGCAACTGCCGGACTTCTGAATCCTCCACGCACACCGGGCGAACCCTCACCCCCAAGTTCTCCATCACCGGCACCGCCGCCGCTTCGACCACGACACTCGGCTCTACCAAAGCTTTCCTCAGCACGGAGACATGGAAAACGTCATGTAATCCACTCAGCTCTGCGGACAACGCCAAACGATAGGCTGCTTCGCCTATACGCTCCGTAACCTCGAACGGACCCAAATATCTCGGACTCAACTTCTTGAGTCGCCGCACCCGCGAAACACCCTTGAACGGCTTGATCTTCAAGTAGACCATGTCGCCCACTGCAAACTCCACATTTCTGTGGCGCGCATTAAAATACTTCGCTTGTCGATCCTGAGCAACCTTCATGCGCTCCTGAATCGTCCGCACAATCTCGCAAGCATCTTCCACCACTTGCTTTCCCAAAAGCTTAGTGTCTCCCACCTCTGCCCAAGACATCGGCGTTCGACACTTCCTTCCATACAAAGCTTCGTATGGCGCCATCTTGATACTCGCCTGGAAGCTATTATTATAGGCGAACTCCACCATGAAAAGGTGGTCCTCCCAACCTTTGCCAAAGTCGAGAGTACACATCCTCAACATGTCTTCCAACGTACGGTTCGTTCGCTCCGTCTGACCATCGGTCTGCGGGTGGAACGCGGTGCTAAACTTGAGCTTCGTGCCTAGACTTTTCTGCACTAATCTCCAGTCCTTCGATGTGAATCGCCCATTGCGATCACTAACGATGCTCTTCGGAATCCCGTGCAACCGCACAATGTTTCGAACATAAAGCTCCACGAGCTTCTCCACGCCATCGCTCTTCTGATTCGGAATGAAGTGGGCCACCTTCGTCAGGCGATCCACTATCACCCAAATCGCATCGTTACCCTGCTGCGATCGAGGCAAACCATGCACAAAATCCATAGAGATGTCATCAAATTTCCATTCGGGGATGGGAAGAGGCTTCAAGAACCCGACGGGCCTTTGGCACTCAGCCTTCACCAAGGCACAAGTCTGACATCGGCTCACGTACTCGGCTACATCCCGCTTCATCCCAAGTCACCAAAAAGATTTCTTCAAATCCGCGTACATCTTTGTACTTCCTGGATGAATGGAGTACTTCGTAAAGTGAGCTTCAAGCATCAACTCCTCGCGAAGCTTGCCGAAGCGCGGAACATAGATCCTTCCGTCTCTCCTCAGAATTCCACCAACCATCTCCAAAGCAGTGCCTTCGCTTTGTTGAGCCTCCAACACCAACTGTTGGCACTCCTCGTCCGCACTGGTCGCCTCTCGGATTCGATCCGTTATATCACACTGCATTTCAATCCAGTTCAAACGGGCTATGCTAGACTCACCTCTAGCCACACAAGAAATGTCAAGAGACTCCAAGTCCCGAATCAAACGCTCGTTATGCGCCTCCATCCAATTACCTTGCCCGGAGTACTTCCTACTCAAAGCATCCGCCACCACGTTGGCTTTACCCGGCGTATACTGAATCTCCACGTCGTAGTCCCCAAGGAACTCGACCCACCTACGCTGCCGCATATTCAGATCCTTTTGGTCTAGGAGATACCTCAGGCTTTTGTGATCCGTGAAGATCTCCACCTTCGCACCATAAACATAGTGTCTCCACAGTTTTAGCGCAAAGATTACCGCCGCCAACTCCAGATCATGGACGGGATAATTCCTCTCATGAGTCTTTAACTGCCTTGACCCATACGCTATCACCTTGCCGTGCTGCACCAGCACGCAACCCAACCCGCAACCTGACGTGTCGCTAAAGATCTGAAATCCTTCCGTCCCACTAGGAAGACTAAGGATTGGGGCAGACATCAATCTTTCCTTCAAATTCTCGAATGCCCGGGCACACTCCGGTGTCCAAACAAACCTCTGGTCCTTGCGAGTGAGTGTGGTGAGGGGCAACGCCATCCGCGAAAAGTTCTCCACGAACCTTCTATAATAACCGGCTAGTCCAAGGAAACTCCTGACTTCCGCCACGGTCCTCAAGACAGGCCAATCTCTAATGGCTTCAATCTTCGCTGGATCTACCGCCACCCCATCTCCACTAATTAAGTGCCCCAAGAAAGCCACCTTCTCGATCCAAAACTCACATTTTGAGAACTTAGCATAAAGCTGATTCTCCCTTAGAGTCTGCAATACTTGCCTCAAGTGAGACTCATGCTCTGCCTCCGATTTCGAATACACCAAGATATCATCTATAAACACCACCACGAACGAATCTAAGAACGGGCGAAAGACCCTGTTCATCAAATCCATGAACACAGATGGCGCGTTCGTTAAACCGAACGGCATCACCGAAAACTCGTAGTGGCCATACCGAGTCCCAAACGCTGTCTTGGCAACGTCCTCTTCTCGAATCTTCAACTGGTAGTACCCCGATTTCAAATCCAACTTGGAGTACACCACCGACCCCACTAACTGGTCGAACAAATCATCGATTCGGGGAATCGGATATTTATTCTTAACGGTCAATTTATTCAATTCACGGTAATCGATACACAACCGCATACTTCCGTCTTTCTTTTTCACAAACAAAACCGGCGCGCTCTACGGCGAAGAGCTGGGCCTAATGTACCCTTGCTCTAACAACTCCTGCAACTGAACCTTTAACTCGGCCAGTTCCTTCGGCGCCATCCTAAATGGAGGACGCGACACTGGCCTCGCACCCGGTACCAACTCTATCGAGAAATCAATTTCTCGCTGAGGAGGTGCTCCCGGAAGCTCCTCGGGGAATACATCCTCAAATTCTTCCACCACCGGAACTTCTCTAATAGCCAACTTTGTGGAGTGAGTCTCCAACAAAGCTAAGAACGCCTCGCCTCCTTGGTTTACCGCACGCCTCATTTGCATAGCGGAAATCAGAGAGTAAGCCACTCCGCTTAGGCCTTCGAACTTGACCTCTGCTCTACCTTCACCTCTCAGGGTTACCACCTTCAACTGGCAGTCGATACTAGCTCGCTGCTCCGCAAGCCAGTCCATTCCCAAGATAACATCGAATTCAGCTAGTGGCAGAATCGCTGCTACCAACACGAAATCACAATCGCCAATTTGCATCACAATGCATCCCTTCCTCATGGTAGTCATGAAAGACCCATTCGGCATACGCACACTCAGCTCCACTCCTGCCACTACGGGCTCAGCACCAATCTTCCGGATAAAACTTTCCGCAAGAAAAGAGTGTGATGCCCCCGTGTCGAACAACACTCGAGAGGGGTAGCCCGAAACTAGCACGAAACCTAACCACGTGCAAAACAAACATGATAGGCCGCAAACTACATTATAGTAACAAACGGAACTTAAACCTTTCGTACCTGTCACCACATCGGGTTGACGTATCGCTTCCTGTTGCCCAAGATTATAGGCCCTAGGCTGCACTGGAGGGAACCGCGAAGCACTCGACTCCGCCGCTTTCCCCTTCTCTACAACACCGGGACCCGAACGCACCGATTGCTCTTGTCTCGGCTCTGGCCCAGCTCCGCCCTCGATGCAAAAACGACTAAAGTGACCCACCTTGCCACACTGGTAACAAGTAACCGGACCCTTGGAACGGAAATCTCCCGAAGGTGCGCCACTTCTCTCCCCAGGCCAATTAGGACGGGGCTTCTTCTTCCATCGGCTGCCCTCGGACTTCCACTGGGACTGAGACTTAGGAGGCTTTCCTTCTCCCTGCCTTACCACAACACCCTTTCGCCGTTGAGTTCGCTCCAAGTCACTCTCCAGCGTGCGAGCGGCTTCGACCAACTCATTGAATCCCGCATTCTTCAAGGCTATGAGCGGTTGCCTTAAATTTTCCCTCAACCCTTGATAAAAGAGGTTATCTCTCTCTTCATCATCTGCCATTGTCGTGCCCGCATACCGACCCAACCGAGTGGACTCTTGCAGATATTCATCCACCGTCTTCTCCCGCTGCACCAAATGCAGAAACTGCCGCTGCAGTGCTAACCTTGTTGAAGCCGGAATGTAACGCTTTAGGAAAGCGTTTCCGAACTCCTCCATGGACGGAACACGCCCAACAAAAAGTCGACTGTTATGGTTCACCCACCACAACTTCGCATCTCCCTCTAACATGAAGCTCGCAAAGTGAGACTGCCTCTCAGCTGGGGTCTCAGCTGCCTTCAAGAGCTCCTGGATCCTCGAAAGCCAATCCTCGGCATCCGTTGGAGTGCCCACTCCCTTGAATGTCGGAGGGTGGAAACTCAAGAAATACTTCATGAATCGATCACCCATCGGAATAGCTCTCTCCGCTAGAGGCTCTGCTTGCCTTACTTCGACATCCGGTGTATCCGGCGTAGCCGCCGGAGTGACAGGGGTCGCAACTTGCACCACCGGCGTAGGAACCCGTGGCATCGCTCTAGCTTGAGCCGCTACCATTGCCTCCGCTAGCATGCGACAGAAATCAGCCGGGGACATGCCCACATTCATGAGGCCTGGAGCAGTAGCACTACTCCCCGAAGGCTCCTCTTGCCTCCTCGATGTCCCCGCATCGTCGCCAACATCCTAGAATAAGCAAGGAAATAAACAAACGCTCATCAGGATCTAAACGCAAGACCCGAACGCAGGGATACTCATGATCCCGCACTATACTCCTATGTGAACAATCTCTTACGCGGTCCAAAAACACTAGACCTCGCAAGAATACTAGAACAAACCTCGCTTTGATACCAAATTGTAACACCTCCCCTGTAATGACCATATAATATGGGTCCGGCCGGGACCCCACAGCATACAACCGCCACAGCTTTAGTATTAGAAGATGATATTAACTACCCAATCTTATAACTCAGACAACACAGCGGAAACAAACTAAGCCACAGAGATTGTCCATACTACAAATGAGTCCAACTGGCCTTAAGGCCTTACAAAAATAATGTCCAAAATGTCAAACATTCCATAATAAAAGACATCCCAACAAAAAGGGGAAAGATAGTTTTTCCCTAAACTACCTCGGCATGCAAGCCGGATATAACAAAGTACGAAGAAAGTGATGCAGGAAATCAACTAAGCACTTCGTGAGGCTTTAGGCCTTTTTGGCTGGCGCGCTGGGTCCAGCCTGCGATTCGTGCCCTACAACCAAATCACAAAGAGCGGTAAACGAGGGTCAGCTATGGCTGACCACAAGCGGTGTAACAACATCCCTCCTCCCGGCCGTCCTAGCGGACACCGGGGAACTACTTCACCCTGCAAGTCAGCACTTCGTATGCAAATGTACATAAAGGAAAGCAACATAAATACTAGCATGAGTGTCACAAGCATCATCCACGTTTCTATGTTGAGCAGGTAATAAAAGGGGCCTAACAATGCAAAATGAGTGCACGCCCGGGGTTCACCCAAGGCGCCCTAAAGCGTATGAATCTAACACATCATCATACATCACCAACACAAGGGTTCTCATTACTTCCCCACAAGGGCATCAAAACCCAAGGCCAAGCGCTCTCGCTGAGACCCACCTCGCCTGGCCCACCACGCCATCGGGCTTGTCTGACAGCTCACACGCTCGGGCCGCCAACAACGCACCAAGACCGATTCTAAGAATTCTGGCCAATCAAAACGTCCTAAGGCCCTGGGCTTACTCTCGGGACAACGTCCACCGATTGCCTCGCCTGGCGACCGTCAATGGACTCAACCGTAGCACAGACATTCTCGTCAGTCAACAATCGAAGGGACTAATCTTGCCGGGACACTCTCCACACGTGAATCTCAGTCTTCACGGGATAGCCAGCCGACCACAAAGACCAATCGCGCCTTCGCACAACACTAGGCATCACAAGCCCCATAATCCGCACATTAATGCTCCGCCCTAAACCCAACATTCGTTACCACATGAAGCTACAAGGGCATCGCAACGACGAGTTCGCCGTAATCGGATTTCTAACAAAACCCCTAAAATGTGTGTAAATCAACATCACCGGATCGGACCAACGGCCACAAATCCGGCTTCACCCACAATGCCTAATCCGCTAGCGGAGCGGATCTCTAGTGCAAAACATGCCGGGGACGGACACAATCAACCCGGTGGTTTCTCTTGAACCAAGGCAACCCGGATCCCTCTCACTCGACGGATCCGGTGCCAAAATGCAGAAAAAGAAGAGATGCCAAACACGCATCCTAAAGACCGGGAGGAGAAATGTCGTTACCTTTTGAGATCTCCTCCTAGCCATGAGAAGCTTGCAAACAAATGGTGGAGAAGAAGCGCCTTGATGCCCTCTACGCACTGCCGGTCTCAGATCGGCGAACGGAGCTCCGAAGCTCCGGCAATGGCGGATTCCCCTTCTTCTTCCTCCTTGCCTCCTCCTCCTTTCTCCAACCTAAGAGAGAGAAAGCCTTGGAAATAATGAGGGTTTAACTCCTCTACCAAGCCCTAAACCCCCCCAGCCATCCATCGCAGCCGTTGGATCAAATTCCAATAGATTTGGACGGACCGATCTCCTTCTCTGCTCAAAATCGCGGAGCAGAATAAACAGGGCGCACGATCACATGCGCACGGTCACTGGTCGTGCGCGAAGAGGACACTGGTCGTGCGCACTGTTCGAGACAGAACTCCGAATCCTTGCGACTAACGCACGATCACATGCGCACGATCATTGGTCGTGCGCGAAGAGGACACTGGTCGTGCGCACTGTTCGAGACAGAACTCCAAATCCTTGCGACTAACGCACGATCATTGGCGCACGATCACTGGTCGTGCGCGAAGAGGAGAAATGGTCGTGCGCAGAGAACTGCTATGGAATTCCTAGCCTATCCCGAGCGCAGCACCACCACCCCGCCTACCTCGCTGAACTACGATTTTTGGGGTGTTACAATCCACACCCCAAAATGTGATCAAACATATCAGGTGAAATTGCTCTCTTCAGAGTGAACTCTGTCTTCGCATTCGTCCTCCTCCAAGTTCTCACCTCTGCCCCATTATCCCCTTCCGGGACAACTTCCTGCGTCTGATCTCCTCCAACTACCTCCCAGAGGTCCTCACCTAGAAGATAGCTTTGCATACACGACTTCCACTTCTTGAAGTTAGTCGATGTAAGCATCTAAATTCCAAGACCCCTCGCTTCCATTGCTCTACCACTGGTTCCTTCTTCACAAAGGCGATGGCTACTCTAAGTCACCCACTGCTCTATCCACTCCAACCTGGCTTTGATACCATGTGAAATTTTTTCGAATCTTTATGAAGTGAGCAGGAGTTAGTCAACTTAGAGTTCACAAGCCAAACAACCAGAAGCAAATGGAGGCAAACAAACGATCTTTATTGATAGCAACTTCAAATTACAAGGCAAGGCATGCTTGGCGAGGCATGATTTCGCTAGCACAAACACCGAAGGAAAATAATACAAGTTGAAGATAACTTGAGACCGCGCGGTCTCCCTTGTGACCTCAGCAACTTGCCAAACCGCAACCCGCTACCGATCTCAGAACAACACCAGACCGCTGATCAGACCGCACCCCTCCTTCCAAACTCCTGATCCTCCCAAACTCCAGCAACACAACTCCAAGTCGCAGACCGCCCGAACACTTTCAGAGGAAGAGGTGATCGATGTTGCCCGCACTATCCGCAGAAGCTGCACAAGAAGAGTTCAATCAGCAGACCGCCCGGTCACACAAATAGAGACCGCAGGAAAGAAACGAACTCAGCTTACACTTGGTGTGTCTTGATTATTGCTGCCGATGGGTCCTATTTATAGGCGTGAGACCTGATCCAGTCACCACCCTATGAGATAGGGTCACCACCCTCCAGACCGCGCGACCTGACCGATCACACCGCGCGATCAGCAATAGTACTCCTGCTTCATTTTGGTGAACTCGCCAGCTTCAACATCACCCATGAGAGACCGCCACTCTCACAACAGGTCGCGACTCCAAAGGAGATCGCCAGACCGCCCGAAGCTGTTCACCCCCTGTGTTCGCCAGAGACCGCGAACACAGCCAGTTCACCATCAGACCGCGAACCCCTGTCCGCATGCCGGTCTCCACCTAAGACCGCGGACAGCGTCCAGATGGCATACCAGTCTTCTCCTGAGACCGCGAACTGAGACCGCGCGACTAAGACCCTTAGTCCGCTAATACCAACAGAAAGCCCGACCATCCACCAGACCGCATTCTGGAGAAAACTAGGATCAAGCTGTGCGGTCACACCAGACCGCCACAGCCTTGAAGAAGGCAGCTCGCCACGCGGTCACGCACAGACCGCGCACACCTGAAGACAGTTAGCCCGCCACGCAGTCACAGACAGACCGCGCGGCCTTCACCTTCAGCCGCCTTGGACCCAAACCAGCGATCAAACCAGGAGACCGCGGCTAGGTTTAGACAAGCCAGACCGCAGAGGCAGACCACCAGGCTGTGCGGTCACGCCAGACCGCCCGACCTCCTCCCAGACCGCCCAGGTCCAAAAGGTCCTCTAACTTCCTCTTCAACAATTTCAACACTCCCCCTTGAAGTGGGAAGTTGAAACTAGCCCCGGTAGGCTCCTTAGCCGTGTGAACGGCCCCTTCGCCAGCGCCTTTGTGAAGATGTCCGCGACATTGTCCGCACTCCACACATGCTCGACCGAAAGAGATCCCTCCAGCACCTTCTCCCGTTTGAAGTGGTGCTCGATCTCGATATGTTTGGTCCTCGCGTGACAAACTGGATTGGTAACAAGTTTGAGAGCACTCTCGTTGTCACCGCGTAGCGGAGTCGGCTCCCAAACCTCCTTATGGACGTCTCCCACCAACCTCCTAAGCCAGATGGCTTCCTGAGCTGCCAAGGCCGAAGCCTTGTAATCCTCTTATGTGGTGTAGACCGACACGGAATCCTGCTTCTTGCTGAACCATGATATAGTTGTAGGGCCCGCCATGAGGACGAATCCAGACGTTGACTTCCGATCATCCGAATCTCCCCCATAGTCAGCATCCATGTACCCTTGCACCTCGAAGCCCGCATCTCTCCTGTATAGAAGACCCATGTCCGAGGTCGCCTTGACATACTTCAGAATGTTCTTGGCCGCTAGCAGATGAGGTACTCGTGGCTCCGCCATATATCGACTCACTCTGCCAACTGCATATGCAATATCCGGCCTCGTGATCGTCAGATAGATAAGGATCCCAACCAGAGCTCGGATCAACAACGGATCTTGCATAATCCTCCCCTCATCCTTCCGAAGCTTCATTGCCTTCTCTAGAGGTGTGGAAGTGCACTTCCCTTCCTTCATGCTGAATCGCTCCACGATCCACTCCGCATAACCGGCCTGGGTCACCAGCACTCCACCTTCCTTCCTCTACACCTCGAGTCCAAGGAAATAGTGAAGCTCACCTAAGTCCTTCATCTCGAACCTGATAGACAGCTCGGCGCGAAGCTGTGCTACCTCCTCCTTCGAGTTCCCCGTCACGATCATATCGTCGACGTATAACAGAATGATGACTTGAAGCTCCCCGCTCTTCTTGACGAATAAGCTTGAGTCTGAGTCTGAAGCACCAAATCCACAGAATAGGAGATATTCTGTGATCTTCCCGTACCACGCCCTCGGCGCTTGCTTCAACCCATACAGGTCCTTCTTCAGCTTGCAAACATGCTCCGGAAAATCTTCAGACACAAAGCCTGGTGGCTGGACCATGAAGATGTCCTTGTCAATCTCACCGTACAAGAACGCGTTCTTGACGTCGAGCTGCCAAATCTCTCATCCACTGAACGCCGCCAAGGCAATGATGAACCGAACTGAAGTCATTTTTGGCACCGGTTTGAATGTCTCCTCGTAGTCTTCACCGTATTGCTGTGAGAACCCCCGAGCTACAAGGCGAGCCTTGTACCGCTCGATGCTGCCGTCAGCTTTCTTCTTGAGCTTGTAGACCCACTTGCATGTCAGAGGAGTGGTGCCCTTGGGCTTGGGCACAAGAGACCAGGTCTCATTCTTCTCGAGAGCCGCCATCTCTTCTTGCATCGCAACATCCCACTCCTTCACGCCTCTGGCCTTCTCAAAGCTTGACGGCTCCCTCTCATCCAAGGGACCAGCGAAGAAACATGAGACAAAGCTCACTGCGTTTCCTCCTGTATAGCGAGCAGGGTCGATGATTGCTCGCTTCGACCTCCTCAGCTCCTTCCCATGAACCGCATTATCTTCAAATGCTACTTTCCTAGCACCTCTTCCAGACGTGCTAGGAGCATCGCTCCCCCTGCTCCCTGAACCAGAAACCCCCGTCTCGGAACTAGAAGGAGATGGACCACCTGGTGACACAGGTAGCTCCACCTAAAGATCCTCCACAGCTTTCTCCGACACCTCCACCCTGCTCTCTGGTAGCTCCACATCAGAAGACCCCTTGTAAGATGTCACCTCATCGAACACGACGTCGCGAGATACCACAAACCTTCGCATCTCCGGGTCCACACACTTCCATCCTTTCTTCCGCTCATCGTATCCCACGAAGACTAGCTTCCTTGCTTTCGCATCTAGCTTCGTTCGAAGAGCATCTAGAACATGCACGTAGCAGGTGGAACCAAACACCCTAAGGTGTGCCACGCTTGGCTTCTCCTTGAACATCATCTCATGCAGAGTCAACATGTTGATGGGACTCAAAGGCATCCTGTTGATGACGTAGGCAGCACAAGACATTCCCTCCGCCCAGAAGGACTTTGGGATACTCTTGGCATGCACCCAACACTTGCAGGTCTCCGTCAGATGACGGATCTTCCGCTCTGCAACTCTGTTCTGCTGTGGAGTATGTGCACAAGTGAGATCTCTCCGGATGCCTGCCTTCCTGTAAAAAGTAGAGAACTCACTGGAGGTGAACTCCCCTCCGTTGTCAGTCCTCAGTTTCTTCACCCGCAGTCCTAGCCGACCCTCCACGAGCTCCTTGAACTCCAAAAACTTGGCAAATGCCTCCGCCTTCTCTTTTAGGAAATATACCCAGACATATCTGGTGTAATCATCGATCAACACCAGCATATATCTTCTGCCTCCGAGGCTTGGGGTAGCAGTAGGTCCCATTAAGTCACCGTGGATGCACTCCAACGGCACACAACTATAGTCGATGAGACTTGCCGAACTGGCATCCCGCGCAAACATGACCTTCACCGTAGGAAGATAGACTTGGCAGGCCCTTGACCAGACCTCTCACCGCCATAGCTTTCAGCTTGTCCATCCCTACGTTCCCCAACCTCTCATGCCATATAACGGCACCATCATTCATCTTCATCTTGTCAACATAGGAACTTGTCGATAAAACGAACAAGTCCTATGCCCGTCTCCCGACATGGACGACCTCGGCCTTTACGGCCTCAAAATTGCGTAGAAACTTCACTTCTGTTGGGCCGAACAGAACGTGATACCCAGCGTCTACAGCGTTGGTCACGGAGAAAAGGTTTTTTCCTCATACCAGGCACTTGATAGACACTCTTCAAAGTAAGTGGCCCTCTATCACTGCCCAAGGAAACAGCCCCCACCTTCTCTACTGGATGCACAATATTATCAGCAGTAATGATTGCATTGTTACCTGTATAGGGCTGTGCAAAAGAAAGCTTGGTCTCGCCTCCGGTGAGGTGATGACCACACCCCGAGTCCACGATCCAGTCCTCCAGATAGTTGATAGGAGCAGAAGCTCCAACAGAAGCCGAGAAGGCTCCTCCCCAACCTTCTTCAAAGTGCCTGGCCTCAGCTTCCTCCTTCTCCGTAGCATGCCCAACTTTGGTGACCACCTTGCAATCCTTCCTGATGTGGCCATACTTGCCACACTTGAAGCACTTTGGACCTTCACCCTTCTTCTTCCCGTCAGCCTTGGGAGCATACCCCCTTTCCTGCTGCCCAGAAGTTGTAGGTCCATAGCCTCCTCCAGCGGTCTTCTTCTTCTTATCCCACTTCTTCTTCTTCCCCGAGAAGAGCACTTCGCCATCTCCCCCAGCCACTGACACTCCCGCCATCTGCCTTGCCAAACTTTCTTGCGATGCAAGTAAGTTCTCCAGCTCCAACAGAGACGGCTGATTTGCCCATCCCTGCACCGACGTCACAAAGGCAACATATTCCTTCCGCAAGCCGCGGATGATGTGCCTCTTCAGCTTTGCCTCAGAGATAGGTTCATCAGGATCCAATGCTGAGATTTCAGCGCACAAGTTCTTCATCTTCAGAAAGAAAGTGGAGATAGAAAGATCACCCTGAGCCGACCTTGCCAGCTCATTCTCCAAGAACTGTAACCTTGCTACATTCTTCTTGTTAAACAGCCCATCCAGGGCTCTCCAGATCTCCGCAGCTGATCCACACCCCAAAATGTGATCAAACAGATCAGGTGAAATTGCTCTCTTCAGAGTGAACTCTGCCTTCGCATTCGTCCTCCTCCAAGTTCTCACATCTGCCCCATTATCCCCTTCCGAGACAACTTCCTGCGTCTGATCTCCTCCAACTACCTCCCAGAGGTCCTCACCTAGAAGATAGCTTTGCATACACGACTTCCACTTCTTGAAGTTAGTCGATGTAAGCATCTCAATTCCAAGACCCCTCGCTTCCATTGCTCTACCACTGGTTCCTTCTTCACAAAGGCGATGGCTACTCTAAGTGACTCACTGCTCTATCCACTCCAACCTGGCTTTGATACCATGTGAAATTTTTTTGAATCTTTATAAAGCGAGCAGGAGTTAGTCAACTTAGAGTTCACAAGCCAAACAACCAGAAGCAAATGGAGGCAAACAAATGATCTTTATTGATAGCAACTTCAAATTACAAGGCAAGGCATGCTTGGCGAGACATGATTTCGCCAGCACAAACACCAAAGGAAAATAATACAAGTTGAAGATAACTTGAGACCGCGCGGTCTCCCTTGTGACCTCAACAACTTGCCAAACCGCAACCCGCTGCCGATCTCAGAACAACACCAGACCGCTGATCAGACCGCACCCCTCCTTCCGAACTCCTGATCCTCCCGAACTCCAGCAACACAACTCCAAGTCGCAGACCGCCCGAACACTTTCAGAGGAAGAGGTGATCGATGTTGCCCGCACTATCCGCAGAAGCTGCACAAGAAGAGTTCAATCAGCAGACCGCCCGGTCACACAAATAGAGACCGCAGGAAAGAAGCAAACTCAACTTACACTTGGTGTGTCTTGATTATTGCTGCCGATGGGTCCTATTTATAGGCGTGAGACCTGATCCATTCACCACCCTATGAGATAGGATCACCACCCTCCAGACCGCGCGACCTGACCGGTCACACCGCGCGATCAGCAATATTACTCATGCTTCATTTTGGTGAACTCGCCAGCTTCAACATCACCCATGAGAGACTGCCACTCTCACAGCAGGTCGCGAATCCAAAGGAGAACGCCAGACCGCCCGAAGTTGTTCACCCCCTGTGTTCGCCAGAGACCGCGAACACAGCCAGTTCGCCATCAGACCGCGAACTCCTGTCCGCATGCCGGTCTCCACCTGAGACCGCAGACAGCGTCCAGCTCGCATACCAGTCTCCTCCTGAGACCGCGAACTGAGACCGCGCGACTAAGACCCTTAGTCCACTAATACCAACAGAAAGCCCGGCCATCCACCAGACCGCATTCTGGAGAAAACTAGGATCAAGCTGTGCGGTCACACCAGACCGCCACAGCCTTGAAGAAGGCAGCTCGCCACACGGTCACGCACAGACCGCGCACACCTGAAGACAGTTAGCCCGCCACGCGGTCATAGACAGACTGCGCGGCCTTCACCTTCAGCCGCCTTGGACCCAAACCAGCGATCAAACCAGGAGACCGCAGCTAGGCTTAGACAAGCCAGACCGCAGAGGCAGACCGCCAGGCCGTGTGGTCACGCCAGACCGCCCGACCTCCTCCCAGACCGCCCAGGTCCAAAAGGTCCTCTAAGTTCCACTTCAACAATTTCAACATCCTATATAGGAGAGAGTCAAGCTTGGAGTTGCTTGGATACATGGATGCTGATTACTGGGGAGACGTGGATGATCGGAGATCAACGCCTGGTTTTGTCTTTATGACAGGCCCCACAGCTATTTCTTGGTGCAGCAAAAAGCAGGACTCGGTGTCCGTATCTACCATAGAAGCAGAATACAAGGCTTCGGCCTTGGCAGCTCAGGAAGCCATTTGGCTCAGGAGGTTGGTGGAGGACGTTCATGAGGAGGTTCGAGGTCCTACTATGCTACGCGGGGATAATGAGAGTGCTCTCAAGCTGGTTAATAATCCAGTCTATCACGCGAGACCCAAGCACATTGAGATTGAGCACCATTTCATTCGTGATAAGGTGTTGGGAGGATCTCTTATGGTCGAGCATGTTCAAAGTGTGGACAATGTTGCAGACATCTTCACAAAGTCGCTGGCAAAGGTACCGTTTACTCGATTGCGGAGTTTACTTGGGCTAGTTTCCACTTCCCACTTCAAGGGGGAGTGTTGAAATTATTGAAGTGAAGTGGAAGGTGGCCAATGGTCTATTTTTTGGTCATCGCAGAGACCGCGCGATCTCTGTGTTGGTTATCTGTCGATCTGTCTCTGACGGCCTGCTGTGATGGCCGGTTTGTTCTTGTTTGTTCCGGTCTCTTTCGGTTTGCTCTGCTTGGTTGATCTATCTTCTTTGTGGAAGACCGAGCGGTCTGTTCTTGAGTGACCGCTGTGACCGGGCGGCTTATGCTAGGTGATCTGGCGACTTGTCTGAAGTCGGCCAGATGTTCTTGGTTTGCTCTTGGTGATCTAAAGAAGGAGTGTTCTTGTGTCCGCGCAGCTTGTGCGCGGTCTTGTGTTCGCGCGGCTTGTGCGCGGTCTGCTGCTGACTTGTGGTCTTGGATAGGTGTTGTCCAAGTGGTGTGATCGCACAGTCTGCTCTATGAGACCGCTGGCGATCTGATGGGTGGTGACTGTATCTCTTGCGGCGGTGATGACATCCGTCTTCTCACCTATAAATAGGGGTGCATGGCCCATCATTCATAATGAGAACTGTAAGAACTAGAGCCTGGGTTGTTTCCCATGGTCTCAACTTTGAGGTTGGGCGGTCTCGGAAGCGAGTTGACTGTTTGTTGTGTTCGTAGGTTTGCGGTCAGCAGGTTGCGGTCTCCTTCCTTGGTGATTTCCCAGCGGCTTGAATAAATAGTTCGGCAGCAGCTTGTCTGCGAACTGGTTTATGTTGTTCTTGTGCTATTCGCAGCGAGCTCGACGATCAGGCGACCTTCAGCGGTTAGGCAATCTGAGTTGCGGTCTGGCGACAGCTTCTGTTCTCTGTTCAATTCAATAAGCTCCAGTTCGTGCGGTCTGAGGTGGCGGTCTTGCAGTACAGGTCATCTTGCCTGTTTTCTATTCGTACGGTCTCAGGACAAGCCGGGCGGTCTCTGGAGTTCAGCGGTTTGTGCGGTCTCTGCCTGTCAAGTCGCCAATTTTGTTTTTGGTGTGTTTTGTTCTTCTCTCCTTCGTGGTTCTTATGAATCATTTCTCGCCATGTATGTCTCGCACTGTAATAAAGTTTTGTGATTCAATAAAGTCTATTGTGTTGTTGTGTGGCATTGTGGTTGTTTGGCTATAACTCAGTTGATGCAACTCCTGCTTACTCCTAAACAATTCAAATCAGAAATTGTAACACTGCTCTTCCCCCCTTCCATGCCGAATCTCTTCACGATTCGATCCGCATAGCCCTTCTGGGAAATGAGCATTCCGCCCTATCTCCTCTCCACTTCGAGCCAAAGGAAATGGTGGAGCTCGCCTAAATCCTTCATCTCGAATCTGATAGCTAGCTCAGCACGAAGCCTAGCTACCTCCATCTCATAATTTCTGGTGACGATCATATCGTCAACGTACAGCAGTACCAAGACCTGAAGCTCCCCCGTCTTCTTTACAAATAACTTGAATCTGAATCAGAAGCAAAATATCCACAGAACTGGAGGTATATTGCGATCTTCCCGTACCACGCCCGAGGCGCTTGCTTCAAGCCGTAAAGGGCCTTCTTGAGCTTACAAACATATCTTGGGTGCTCTTCGGATACAAAACCAGGTGGATGATCCATGAAGATATCCTTGTCAATCTCGCCATATAAGAAAGCGTTCTTCACGTCAAGTTGCCTCTTCCTGTTGGAGTTTCTGAGGTGATCTCAAGGCAATCAATAGTTAGTCTTGCTGCCAACGCAATATGAGCTTATAGGGTCGCACATAAAAGCGTTTGGAGAAATTGGAGAAAGGATTGTGTTGGCCTTACTCATATTGGATATGAGTGGAGGACCAATCCTGTGACTGCTTGGAATTAAGTTGAGAATGTCTCAACGGGAAATCGTTTAAAGGGTTTAAACGAACGGATTTACACTAGATAATTTGGCTAAAGGCATTAACCGAATTCGACTAAAGGGTTTAGACGAATTCGGCT
The DNA here is from genome assembly GCA_033032865.1 of Dactylorhiza incarnata. Lineage (NCBI taxonomy): Eukaryota > Viridiplantae > Streptophyta > Magnoliopsida > Asparagales > Orchidaceae > Dactylorhiza > Dactylorhiza incarnata. The sequence goes on from JAWHQI010000295.1 coordinate 2,378,203, forward strand.
AATGGCAAATTCGGCTAAAGGGTTTCGCCGAATTTATATATATAGTCAAATTCGTCGAAATGGTTTTGCCGAATTCGGTTATAGTGAATAGCCGAATTTATATATAGTCGAATTCGTCGAAATGGTTTCGCCGAATTCGGTTATAGTGTTTCGTCGAATTCGGTTAATGTGATTAGTCGAATTCGGCGAATGTAAATCTGGACGGATTTTCTTTTGGTCTGTGGATAGCCTTTCCTATACCTTACGTATATAAAGGCATGCGATTAGGTCTTCGATAGAGACAGTTTTATGACTTGATCTTTCCGCTAAGAGAAGGACTGCCGACTGGAACCGTTCCGCGCGAGGGCACGTTCTTCCGTCCGCCGATCGTCCTTCCGCCGCCGCTTGTCGTCGCCGTCAGTCGCCGCCTCCCCTGGATCAGATCTAGCAGTCCGTGGGGACGTTGAGAGCATCCTTCTCCGACCTAGTTCTTGTGCGACAAGAAGCTAGGGTTCTTCATCGCTTGTGTGGACTTCTGTAGAGGGATCGATCTATTTCGATCCTTGAAAAACTCAAAGGCAGATTTTTGATTTCATCTTGGAGCACCTTGGTTGAGTATTGACTCAATCCCGCAAAGGTATATTGTATTTACTTTGCTTATTCTCTTGAATGATGAAAACCGCAAGATCCGTTGATCTCTTTTTGGGTTGTTCTTGTTCATTTCCGCTGCGCATATTCGATATGTCATCCCTTATGAAGGGGTATAGAAAACCCAACAGTGGTATCAGAGGCAGGTTGCAGTCAAGTGCATGTAAATTGGGACATTTAGAAGTGTTCTAAATGCCCTAATTTCTTCTTGGAATATCACCGCCAGGGCGCTGCCCCTTGGACCCCGTTAGGGGCTCAGCCCCTAAGACCCCGCCAGGGGCGCGGCCCCTTGGAACCCCGCTAGGAACGCATGTGATTGCGTTGTGATTTTCATGTTTCAGAGGCTGTTTCTCCTCTGCAGTAACCGTCCCTCAAAATGGTTTGTGAAACCAAATGTTTAGATTATTGAATCTGACATGAGAGACGAGCTTGTCTACTGCACAAGTGGAGTTGCTTTGCTAGTGTTCAATGCATGTAAATCTGAAGATTTGGAAGTGTTCTAAGTACTCAAATTTATCCCCTATTATCAAACTGTTGATAATCCTTTTATGTGCACATAGGGGATGCATTTGTTTTGTGTATGTGCACAGTGATTAAATGTTAATCACGATGAAACGTTCATCTAATGAAAAATAAAATCCCTTATCTAATATTAAGTGTTCGGATGCCTTCCGATGGATGACACTCTTCCTGCCTCGATCGATGAAGTGTGGGCTTGCCAAAGCAAGGTGCATTAATCTATCTTGGTAAGGGTGCGAGCGGATAATTGTGATATCCCACTGTCGACATCGGGTCAAACTTAACTAGGTGACCTTAAAGGTTGAGTGCCTAGAGGCATAGGGTTGGCATGCTCCATATGATGGATGCGAATAAAGAGTTATTCAACAACCATACAAGAGTTGCATAGTGATGCAATTGACAAATGTTGTCTACCTAAATAACCGCATTATGAGAGGAACGCCAAAGCGGACTCGTGGTGTTGGTGAAATACGGATCTTGTCCACTAAGAGAGTAGCTCGCTTAAACTCTCCGAATCGATATCAAGGGTTATTAATTTGATTAAAATAGTGGGAGCTTGATGATTTAAGTTTGGACTACTTCCTTTTGTTTTATAACTAAAAGATAACCTTTATATTAAGAGTTTAGAATTGGCGGATGTTTTCGAAGAGTCTCGCAAGTACTCCTACTTTGAGAAATTAACCGTTATCCTATCGAAGGATAGAAGTAACGGTCTTTTTCTTCTTTCGGAATATTGACAATTACGCTTCGGCTACAACGTCGAATTCTATTGAATTGAATAGTAGAAAAGGAGAGTTTTGCACTAAATGAGTTTGGAAAGCTGTGTTTGAATTTTTAGTCCAAATTAATCATTTGATAAAGGCAAGTATACCCTATCGCAAGTAATACAGGATATTTTTTTGAAAATATCGGGATCGTATATTTCCGCGGGTCGTGTTGATTATGCTACTTCGAGGAACGAACTATTATTTTATCGGAATAATATTTTTAGTTGGTTTAACTAGAGTACTAAGTGATAAAATGTGAAAGACGATAATAAGCGATTAACTAGAGTTCTAAGCGATGAGAAAGATAGCGCGCGACGTCGAATTACCTTGAGACGAAAATAGATTTTTTTTCGTAGAATTAAAAGTGATGACTTTTCAAAATATTAAGATGACTTGACCGTGGAGGTTCCATAATTATGAACGCTCCTCTCTCGAGGGTACGCCCACCTGAGATTATGAATATTCGACCGAACTCTCGTTCTACAATCGAATGTTCTTGATACTCGCTTTATGTTGTGAACCCCGCTATTGGGTTTTTATTTCCAATTCGGGAGAATTACCTCGTCCTCTCTCGAGGGTAGAGCGCACTTCTCTTTACCCGTGAGCGATCAATCCGTACGCACGAGCCTCTCGGCTAACTAGGTACGAAAACGGAAATGAAAACCACACATCGATTATGTGGCTCCACTCAACGTGATTCTTGGGTAAACCTTAAGCGTTAATTATTTTAGAAAGAGATGTTTTAATTTTATAGAAAAACTATCTTTTTGTGTCCCAGTGCTCTTCGACGTCGTGTGCTAAAGGAAATTAGCCACTCATCGGAATGGAGACGGCATTATCGGTTGAAAAATACATGTTTAATGATTAAAGCAGATATAAGCGGATAAAAAGAAAATAAAAAGACTTATATAAAAAACAGTAATAGTATCCGTCCCAACCACCTTAAACAAGCGCTAAAAAGTTCTTAGCTTCTTATTCAAGAAAGGGGTGGTATAGAAATGAAAAGACTTATAAAGGTGCAGAAATAATATCCGTCCCAACCGACTTAAATAAATGCTAAAGTTAATTAGCCTCTTATTCAAGATGGGGGTGGTATATAGCAGTTATATGAAGACTGAAATAAAACTAAGTTACAAAAAAGAAAAATATAATCTCATACACGCACACACTCTAAAAAAAACTGAAAAGAAAGCGTTTAAAATGAAAGCGATAAAATAAAGCGAAAAAGAAAACGATAAAACTATTTTATGAAAGCTTGTAAATCTAAGCTATGAAAACAGTAAATCTAGATTATGAAAGCAATAAACCTAACTATAAAAGCAATAAAACTAAATTATGAAAGCAATAAAGCTAAACTCATACACGCACACACGCTAACATTAATAAAAAGGAAGATGATCCAAATGAGAAAAACATCATTTTATTTCTGAAATCAGCATTACAACTAGACTAGGAAGACAAAAAAAACTTAAAACGAACTTAAACTGAATTGCATAAGAGAAGCTCACAATCACTCAAAAGAACTCACAATAGAACAAGAACTACTCAAAATTTGGATGAAAAATACTTCAGCCGAGCCCCTCTATTTATAGGGAAAATTTGAGTTTTACACGCCCTAGGTCACGGGCGTGACTTGAATGTCACGGGCGTGACTTTGTGAGTCACGGGCGTGACTATGGGTGGCTGATGTCGGCAGCATGGGCGCGGCTTTGAGACGTGACGCGTTGGCGGCTCACGGGCGTGACTCTGCTGGAACACGGGCGTGACTTATAGAGTCACGGGCGTGACTTGGTCAATTCTTCGAGATTTCACCTGAAAACGACTGCTAGCTGGAAATTTGTCTTTTAAAATTACACGCCCTTGGTCACGGGCGTGACTTCGGGCGTGACTTGAGCGATTTGTCGGGATTTGATCTGCATTGAGCCGTCCCGTTGATATTTGATCTTTAAAATTACACGCCCTTGGTCACGGGCGTGTCTGAGGGCGTGACCTGGGAAAATTTTGCAAAAAAAATGCAAAAACAAAAATAAAACTAAGTTAGGAACCAGAAATAATAAAGAAGCAATTTATTCATTAATTTACATAGAAAATTCACAATATTAATCAAAACTATACTAATAATTATACTAAAAATACATATATTTTATTACTTATCAAATACCCCCATACTTAAGCTTTTGCTATTCCAGAGCAAAAGTAAGAGAGATCTATACGGGATTAACATAAGTTCTAATTTTTGGCTATCGTTTTATTTTAATCATAGGAGACTGAAAAATAAAAATTCGGAGTAATAAGAGTTAAGTCCTAAATTATGCAAATGATTTAAGTAGAAAGAAATGTCCTGGCCAAAAGACTTCTTAATTAACCAAATAGCAAACAAAATTGCAATCATTAGTAAACGAGATTAGATCGAAATTATAATAACCTTTGTTTAAAGAAACATGAAGGAAAAAAAATATAAGTTACTAATTATGCTCTCAAATGATTTTTTGAATTAAAACTAGAAACAATAATTTGGTTAAGGGAAAAGGGGGTAAAAAGCCTTGGCAAATAGAAGAGTACTTGAATTAGGGGTGATGAATTGTATCATCTCACCCCTCTTATATAGTTTCCTTTGACTCCCATCGTTGGTGTACGAGGGAAAATTGACCTTTTAATTAACCCAATGCATGTGTTTACGGAATTTGCAATTCCCATTGACATAGAATCTCTTTTAACAAATATTGGGTGCCTATGTTTACGGAATTTTTGTATTCCCATTGACATAAGATCTTTTTTTTTCCTTTGTTTGTTTTTGCCATGCTAAATTGGTGTATATAAGGGGTTTTCAAGAGAAATTCTAGAATAATAAAAAAAAGTTTTGAGAGCAACCTTAGTAAGTTGAATATTCCTAGATTCCTGAAGACATAAAGTAGGGATAATTGCAGTCTAAAGTTGTTTTGCCAACATAATACACATGTCTCTATTTTAGCTAGTAGAAGTAGTGCTTGATAACAAAGACTCTATTTAAATTAAAAACATAAGATATTCTTTAAAACTTAACCCCGAACGTTTAAATCTATCGATCTTAGATAAACAAACAAATAGTAAAACTAGCGATTATGAAAATCCACAAACATATACTCTCGAAACTAAATGCTTTAAGAATAAAAGTAAAGTAGGGTTTTTATTTTTGGATATTATTTTTGTTTTTTCAACTATATATAGTTATATATATTTTTTTGTATTTTGTAAGTTGTAAATTTTTTTTTTTTGTTAATGAAAACGGTAAAACACCCCCATACTTAAAACCCAACATTGTCCCCAATGTTGTAATGTAAGTATGAAGAAGAGAAAATAACATTGCAATATATACAAAAGGAAAGAGGAAGCAAAAAGGCTTCCCTGAATGAAAGCTGGTGGGGTCGTAAGAAACCCTGCAAAAAGAGTAAAAAAGCATAATACAAATATTAGATAAATATGGGGTGCCTCCCACAAGCGCTTTGTTTACCGTCGCGTAGCTTGACGCATTTGGCGTGGTGAGATTATAAATTGGGGAGGGTTAAAGATTCCGTGTGTCCGTCCACCGGATCGCCTGCAAGATATAGTTTTAAACGGTGACCGTTAACTTTAAAATCGCCTTTTTCGCGGTGAGAGATAAGAACGGTCTCATACGGCCAAACCTCTTTGACTTCAAAGGGTCAGGACCAGCGGGATTTGAGCTTACCCGGAAAAAGACGAAGACGTGAATTATAAAGAAGGACAAGATCGCCCGGCGCGAAAGTTTTTGGAAATTTAATTTTTCGATCGTGGTAGAACTTAGAACGCTCTTTATAAAATTTATTACTCTCATAAGCGTTCGCACGCCATTCATCGAGTTCATTTAGTTGGAATTTCCTATTCTCGGAGGCTAAGTTCGAATCGAGATTTAAAAATTTTAAGGCCCAAAAAGCGCGGTGTTCTAACTCTACCGGTAAATGGCACGCTTTGCCGTAGACTAATCGATAGGGCGTACAACCGATAGCGGTCTTGTATGCCATACGATATGCCCACAACGCGTCGTCGAGTTTTGAGGACCAATCCTTCCTATTTAAAGAGACGGTTTTTTCCAGAATGCGTTTTATCTCGCGATTTACTACCTCTACTTGGCCGCTCGTTTAGGAGTGATAGGCGGTGGCGAGCTTATGCGTGACGCCGTACTTAGATAAAATTTTTGAAAACTGGGCGTTGCAGAAGTGCGTGCCCCTATCACTAACTATTGCACGGGGCGTGCCGAAGCGAGAAAATAATTTTTTTAGAAAATGGACGACGACTCGCGCATCATTGGTGGGCAGAGCTTGCGCTTCCGCCCACCTAGATACGTAGTCGACCGCCACTAAAATATAGCGATTATTAAAAGAAGGAGGTAGGGGGCCTACAAAGTCTATGCCCCACAAATCGAAGATTTCACATTCTAAATAAAAGTTTTGGGGCATCTCGTCACGACGAGAGATGTTACCCGACCGCTGGCAGCTATCGCATATACTCACAAAAGTGTGAGCATCCTTAAAGAGAGTGGGCCAATAAAAGCCTGACTCTAACGCTTTCCGCGCGGTGCGGTTGGCTTGATAATGCCCTCCAGCCGGCCCCTTCTGGCAGTGTCGCAATATTTGCGCACCCTCCTCTCTTGAAACACATCTTCGTATCACTTGGTCTGCGCAGATGCGAAAGAGAAAGGGGTCCTCCCAAAAGTAGTTTTTCAAGTCAGAGAAGAATTTCTTCTTCTGCTGAGTCGAAAAATCTTTTGGAAGGACCCGCGCGACTAAATAGTTCGCGTAATCTGCGAACCAAGGGGTAGAAGAAGTTTTTGTATTATTTATGATTAAAAGGCGCTCTTCAGGAAATCGATCATCTATTTCTGGTTCGACGAGCGCTTCTGCGACGGGGTGTTCTAAACGTGAGAGGTGGTCGGCTGCTAAATTTTCAGCCCCCTTCTTATCCCGGATCTCTAAGTCAAATTCCTGTAAAAGGAGGATCCATCGAAGTAAGCGAGGCTTGGTATCAACTTTGGCCAAAAGATATTTTAGGGCGGAGTGATCGGTGAAAACGATCACGTGTGAAAGTGTTACGTAAGGCCTGAATTTATTAAAAGCAAAGATGACGGCAAGAAGTTCCTTTTCCGTCGTTGTATAGTTAGCCTGTGCGGCATTGAGTTTGCGAGAAGCGTAATATATTGGATGAAAATATTTATTTACGCGTTGGCCTAAGACAGCTCCTACCGCGATATCGCTCGCGTCGCACATAATCTCGAACGGAAGGGACCAATCTGGCGCCACCAGAATTGGAGAATTGATAAGTTGTTTTTTTATAAAATCAAATGCCTCTACGCAGGCCGTGTCAAAAATGAATGGGGAATCCTTTTCCAGGAGGTGAGTTAGCGGTTTGGTTATTCTTGAAAAATCTTGAATAAACCGCCGATAAAAACCTGCGTGGCCAAGAAAACTTCTAATTGATTTGACGTTCGAAGGAACAGGAAGTTGTTCAATTATAGCGACTTTGGCCCTATCGACCTCCATCCCCTTGGAAGAAATTTTATGGCCGAGGACTAAGCCCTCTCGGACCATGAAGTTGCATTTCTCCCAGTTCAAGACTAAGTTCGTCTCCTCGCACCGTTGGAGGACTCTATCTAAATTTTTTAGACAATTTTTAAAAGAGTCTCCAAAGACGGAGAAGTCATCCATGAAGACTTCCATTATGTCTTCTACTAGCTCGCCAAATATTGCCAGCATACATCTTTGGAATGTAGCTGGCGCGTTACAGAGGCCAAACGGCATCTTTCGATATGCGAAGGTGCCGAAAGGGCAAGTAAAAGTCGTTTTTTCTTGGTCCTCGGGTGAAATAGGGATTTGGAAAAATCCCGAGAGACCATCAAGGAAGCAATAAAAAGGATGACCGGAGAGACGTTCTAAGATTTGATCAATAAACGGTAACGGAAAGTGGTCTTTTCTGGTGGCATCATTTAGTTTTCTGTAGTCGATGCACACCCTCCAACCCGTAACAGTGCGAGTTGGGATTAATTCATTATTCGTGTTTGCCACGACCGTTATACCGCCCTTTTTTGGGACGACTTGTACGGGGCTTACCCACGTACTGTCGGAAATAGGATAGATAATCCCCGCGTCAAGAAGTTTAATAATTTCAGTCTTAACGACTTCCCGCATGTTCGGGTTAAGTCGCCGTTGAGGCTGAATTGTTTTGCGGGGGTTTTCTTCGAGAAAAATTTTGTGGGAGCAGAATGAGGGGTTAATTCCCCTGATATCGGAAATTTGCCATGCAATTGCACGGCGATGTTTAGATAAAACTTCAACCAATTCGGATGTTTCCGAATCGGTTAAAGTAGACGATATTATAACCGGAAGTTTTAAGTTCGCGGCTAGAAAAGCATATTTTAAATGGTCGGGGAGTTGCTTAAGCTCCAAGACCGGAGGTTCTTCATAGGAAGTGGAGATTTTTAAAGCTTTCGAATCAAAAGGCTCGAAAGGCGAATTTGGCGGTAATTCGTCTAAAGGAGGTTGATTCGCCAGATCCGAATCGTCTATCATTAAAGATAGCAATTCCGAAAGAGAAGAACACTCGTCCACAAACGCGGATTCCAAATTGAAACAGGAATCATCATTCGACAGTGAGTTCCGCATGGAGGGGTTGATATGTAAAGTAATTTCGTTGTCTCCAACTCGAAGGAGGAGGCGACCGTTACTGACATCGATTAACGCGCGGGATGTTGCGAGAAAGGGGCGACCGAGGATGATGGGTACCTCGACGTCCTCCTCTATGTCCAGGATGACAAAGTCTACTGGGAAGATAAACTTGTCGACCTTGACCAGAACATCCTCCGCTACCCCGATTGGGTACTTTACCGAGCGATCCGCGAGTTGGATGCTCATTTTTGTCGGACTCGGGGTGCCTAAATTGAGTTTTTTGAAAAGAGAAAAAGGCATCAAATTGATGCTGGCGCCTAAGTCCGCAAGAGCGTACTTTATTAACATATTGCCAAAGAGACACGGGATGGAGAACCGTCCCGGGTCGTTCAGTTTTGGCGGCAATTTGTTAAGGAGATCAGCCGAACATTCCGCATTAAGGGAAACACGCGAAACATCCTCGAGTCGCTTTTTATTAGAAAGCAACTCCTTAAGATATTTCGCGTATTTCGGCATTTGGGAGAGTGCCTCGCAGAAGGGGACGTTTATTTGAATTTGTTTTAAAATACGCAAAAAATTTTGATAATTTTCGTCCTCCTTCTCTTTATTAATTTTAGACGGGTAAGGAATTCGAGGACTCAAAACATTCAGCGCAACCGGAGAATCCAGAGCAATTAGAATCGAGGAAGAGGGTGGAGGGGTCGGAGGCGAAATGCATACCTTAGGCTCAACCCGCAATGGGGAGACGACCTCCTTGCCGCTTCGAAGGGTTATAGCGTTAGCATTTTCCCTGGGGTTTGGCTCCGTATTCCCTGGTAGAGCTTCGTATGGCCGCTCGGAGACCATCTTTGCAAGTTGTCCAACCTGGTTTTCCAAGTTTTTAATCGATCCGGTAAGATTCCGGATATTTGAATCGTTGGACGCGATGTATTTAGACAAAACATCTTCGAGCGGCGAAGGTTTTGGAGGAGGAGGCTGGAATCCCTGCGGAAATCCTTGAGGATTCATATTTGGGGGCCTCTGAGCATTGTTAGGATTGCTCCAGGAGAAATTAGGGTGGGTCCTCCAACCCGGATTATAATTATTACTATACGGGTTGTTATTAGGGTTGAAGGGGGGCCTAACCGGATTACCGAGGTAATCCACCGATTCTTCGATTACATTATTATTATTATTATTCCAAGCGGGAGTGGAGGAGGAAACAGTCATCTCCGCCACCTGCTTACTTAGCCGCTCTACCTGTGAGGCTAAGAAAGTAGTGGCGTCCACTTCAAAAAGACCAGCCGGTTTATTAGGACGCGACCTTGGCACGTTCCATTGGTACGCGTTCATGGCCATTTCGTCGATCAGAGCTTGAGCCGTCTCCGGGGTTTTGTTGTTTAACGTTCCCCCGGAGGCCGCATCAATCATCTGCCGCGTAGAAAAAATTAAACCATTATAAAACGTCTGGACCTGTAGCCAAGTTGGTAGCGCGTGATGAGGACACCTACGCAAATATTCTTTAAAACGCTCCCAAGTCTCATAAAGAGACTCGGAATCGAATTGCACAAAGGATGTGATATCCGTGCGTAGTTTTGCGGTTTTTGACGGAGGAAAATACTTAGTTAAGAAAAATTCCATCAATTGGGCCCACGTGGTTATGGACCCTCTCGGAAGAGAAGTCAACCACGATTTGGCTTTTAACCGTAGAGAAAATGGAAATAAGCGTAAACAAATGGCGTCATCAGTGACGCCATTAATTTTAAAGGTGTCGCATATTTCTAAAAAGTTTGAAAGGTGCTGATTTGGGTCCTCATCTGGCAAACCGTCGAACTGAATCGACTGTTGTACCATTTGAATTATGCTGGATTTTATTTCGAAATTATTATTATTAATATGCCATGGTCCGGGTCGGGGCCGCATTTGGAATTGGATCGCCCATATTTGCAGTATCTCCGATTGACTCTTCGGGGGTTTCGAGTAAGTTTTGATCACGAGATCGGATGCGCTCACGAAGAGTGCGCTCGATTTCCGGGTCAAAAGGAATAGTCGAATCGTCCAACGAGTTTCCTCGGGTCATATACTAAAAACAATATTTTTGGATTTTCTGTTTTATTGTTAATTTTTATAAATATAAGTTTTTATATATATATACATATATATATTTTTTATATTTTATATATATATAGTTATTTTTTTTTTAAAAATATATAGATAAGGAATAAAATTAATAGCAGTTCCTACTTTCAAATAACAACACAAAGTTCCCCGGCAACGGCGCCAAAAACTTGATGATTTAAGTTTGGACTACTTCCTTTTGTTTTATAACTAAAAGATAACCTTTATATTAAGAGTTTAGAATTGGCGGATGTTTTCGAAGAGTCTCGCAAGTACTCCTACTTTGAGAAATTAACCGTTATCCTATCGAAGGATAGAAGTAACGGTCTTTTTCTTCTTTCGGAATATTGACAATTACGCTTCGGCTACAACGTCGAATTCTATTGAATTGAATAGTAGAAAAGGAGAGTTTTGCACTAAATGAGTTTGGAAAGCTGTGTTTGAATTTTTAGTCCAAATTAATCATTTGATAAAGGCAAGTGTACCCTATCGCAAGTAATACAGGATATTTTTTTGAAAATATCGGGATCGTATATTTCCGCGGGTCGTGTTGATTATGCTACTTCGAGGAACGAACTATTATTTTATCGGAATAATATTTTTAGTTGGTTTAACTAGAGTTCTAAGTGATAAAATGCGAAAGACGATAATAAGTGATTAACTAGAGTTCTAAGCGATGAGAAAGATAGCGCGCGACGTCGAATTACCTTGAGACAAAAATAGATTTTTTTTCGTAGAATTAAAAGTGATGACTTTTCAAAATATTAAGATGACTTGACCGTGGAGGTTCCATAATTATGAACGCTCCTCTCTCGAGGGTACGCCCACCTGAGATTATGAATATTCGACCGAACTCTCGTTCTACAATCGAATGTTCTTGATACTCGCTTTATGTTGTGAACCCCGCTATTGGGTTTTTATTTCCAATTCGGGAGAATTACCTCGTCCTCTCTCGAGGGTAGAGCGCACTTCTCTTTACCTATGAGCGATCAATCCGTACGCACGAGCCTCTCAGCTAACTAGGTACGAAAATGGAAATGAAAACCACACATCGATTATGTGGCTCCACTCAACGTGATTCTCGGGTAAACCTTAAGCGTTAATTATTTTAGAAAGAGATGTTTTAATTTTATAAAAAAACTATTTTTTTGTGTCCCAGTGCTCTTCGACGTCGTGTGCTAAAGGAAATTAGCCACTCATCGGAATGGAGACGGCATTATCGGTTGAAAAATACATGTTTAATGATTAAAGCAGATATAAGCGGATAAAAAGGAAATAAAAAGACTTATATAAAAAACAGTAATAGTATCCGTCCCAACCACCTTAAACAAGCGCTAAAAAGTTCTTAGCTTCTTATTCAAGAAAGGGGTGGTATAGAAATGAAAAGACTTATAAAGGTGCAGAAATAATATCCGTCCCAACCGACTTAAATAAATGCTAAAGTTAATTAGCCTCTTATTCAAGATGGGGGTGGTATATAGCAGTTATATGAAGACTGAAATAAAACTAAGTTACAAAAAAGAAAAATATAATCTCATACACGCACACACTCTAAAAAAAATTGAAAAGAAAGCATTTAAAATGAAAGCGATAAAATAAAGCGAAAAAGAAAACGATAAAACTATTTTATGAAAGCTTGTAAATCTAAGCTATGAAAACAGTAAATCTAGATTATGAAAGCAATAAACCTAACTATAAAAGCAATAAAACTAAATTATGAAAGCAATAAAGCTAAACTCATACACGCACACACGCTAACATTAATAAAAAGGAAGATGATCCAAATGAGAAAAACATCATTTTATTTCTGAAATCAGCATTACAACTAGACTAGGAAGACAAAAAAAACTTAAAACGAACTTAAACTGAATTGCATAAGAGAAGCTCACAATCACTCAAAAGAACTCACAATACAACAAGAACTACTCAAAATTTGGATGAAAAATACTTCAGTCGAGCCCCTCTATTTATAGGGAAAATTTGAGTTTTACACGCCCTAGGTCACGGGCGTGACTTGAATGTCACGGGCGTGACTTTGTGAGTCACGGGCGTGACTATGGGTGGCTGATGTCGGCAGCATGGGCGCGGCTTCGAGACGTGACGCGCTGGCGGCTCACGGGCGTGACTCTGCTGGAACACGGGCGTGACTTGTAGAGTCACGGGCGTGACTTGGTCAATTCTTCGAGATTTCACCTGAAAACGGCTGCCAGTTGGAAATTTGTCTTTTAAAATTACACGCCCTTGGTCACGGGCGTGACTTCGGGCGTGACTTGAGCGATTTGTCGGGATTTGATCTGCATTGAGCCGTCCCGTTGATATTTGATCTTTAAAATTACACGCCCTTGGTCACGGGCGTGTCTGAGGGCGTGACCTGGGAAAATTTTGCAAAAAAAATGCAAAAACAAAAATAAAACTAAGTTAGGAACCAGAAATAATAAAGAAGCAATTTATTCATTAATTTACATAGAAAATTCACAATATTAATCAAAACTATACTAATAATTATACTAAAAATACATATATTTTATTACTTATCAGAGCTCTTTAATAAAAGTCCTTATTAACATAGATAATATGTATTTTGAAATATAGTACTAAAATTTTACTTTGCAAAATTTCTTGTTGAATATCCATGGCAAGTGGATCTCACTCCGCCTTGTCCCTGAGAGCGATCCTTGAGAAGGATAAGCTAAATGGGACAAATTTCCTTGACTGGTATAGAAACCTGAGAATTGTTCTCAGGCAAGAGCGCAAGCTCTATGTCTTGGAAGAAGATCCCCCTGAAGAGCCAGCCTCTAATGCACCACATGCAGACAAAGATACTTATAAGAAGTATGGAGATGACTCCTTGCATGTTGAATGCCTTATGCTCGCGATTATGAACTCTGAGCTTCAGAAGCAACATGAGAACATGAGTTGTTATGAGATGGTTGAGCACCTGAAGAAAATGTTTCAAGGGCAAGCTCGCCAAGAGAGGTTCGATATATCCAGGGCGTTATTTCAGTGTAAGATGGGAGCTCGAGACCCAATAGGAACTCACGTACTCAAAATGATTGGGTATATAGAGAGCCTTGAAAGACTGGGGTTTCCTTTGAGCCAAGAGTTGGCCACTGATCTGATCCTGCAATCGTTGTCGGACAGTTACGAGCAGTTTGTCTTAAATTACAATATGACTGAAATTGACAAGACGCTGCCCGAGCTCCTAGGCATGTTAAGAACTGTCGAGATCAACATGAAGAAGACCAAGCCTGCTAGCCCCATACTGATGGTGCATAAAGGCAAGGGCAAGGTCAAGGGAACCATGAAGACTAAGGTAGAACCTAAGTCACATCTTGATCCCAAGTCTTCAGCACTGAAAAGGAAAGGTTTGGCTAAGGAAGGGAATTGCCACCATTGTGGTAAGGCAGGGAACTGGAGGAGGAACTGCCCTCAGTATCTAGAAGATCTGCAGAAGAAGAAGGGAGTATGACTTCCACTTCAGGTATTTTTGTTATAGAAATAATCCTTTCTGCTCCTTCATCCTGGGTATTGGATACCGGATGTGGTTCTCACATTTGTATAAATGTGCAGGAACTGAGAAGGAGAAGAATGTTGGGTAAAGGGGAGGTAGACCTGTGCGTCGGGAATGGAGCAAGAGTTGCTGCCGTCGCCGTTGGTGTTTACTGTCTTTCTTTGCCCACAGGGCTTATAATAGAACTTGATAATTGTTATTATGTTCCGGCCATAACTAGAAACATTATTTCTATTTCATGTTTGGACATGATTGGTTTTTCTTTCGTAATTAAGAACAATTGTTGTTCTATTTATAAGAATGATGTTTGTTATGGCGTTGCCCAAATGTTTAATGGTTTATATGTTTTGAACTTAGACCATCCGATCTATAACATAGAAAATACTAAAAGACTAAAAACAAATGACTTGAATCCTACGTACCTTTGGCATTGTCGTTTAGGCCATATAAATGAGAAATGCATATCCAAGCTCCATAAAGATGGACTACTGGACTCATTTGATTATGAATCATTTGAGAGATGCGAGTCATGTTTATTAGGCAAGATGACGAAAGCTCCTTTCACTAGTTGTAATGAGAGGGCTGATGATCTCTTGGGTATAATACATAGTGATGTATGCGGACCCATGAGTTTTTTGGCTAGAGGTGGGTTCTACTACTTCGTTACATTTACTGATGATTTCAGTAGATACGGATACGTGTTTCTTATGAAGAACAAATCTGAGACCTTTGAAAAGTTCAAAGTGTTTAAAAATGAAGTAGAGAACCAACTGGGAAAAAGGATAAAAGCACTCTGATCTGATCGAGGTGGCGAATATCTGAGTCATGAGTTTCGTGATCATCTGAAAGAGTGTGGTATTTTATCACAGCTCACTCCGCCCGGAACACCTCAACATAATGGTGTTTCTGAGAGGAGGAATCGTACCTTGTTAGACATGGTGTGATCGATGATGAGTCATGCAGATTTGCCCGTTTCCTTTTAGGGTTTTGCTTTAGAGACTGCTGCTTTCACACTAAATCGAGTTCCAACGAAAACGGTTCTAAAGACACCATATGAGATATGGACTGGGAAGCATCCTAGTATGTCGTTCATCAAGATTTGGGGCTGTGAGGCATACGTGCGACGTCAAATGCCTGACAAGCTGGAACCCAAATCAGATAAATGTTATCTCGTGGGGTATCCTAGGGAAACCAAAGGATACTACTTCTACTTACCGTTTGAGGGCAAAGTGTTTGTCGCAAGGACTGGTGTCTTTTTGGAGAAAGAGTTCTTATCCAGAAAGACTGCAAAGGTAGAACTTGAAGAAGTTCAAGAGCCACAAACAATGAACGAACCAGAATTGGAACCTGAGCAAGGACTACAAGATGTTGTAGCTGGAGAGCCTGCTCAAGAAACACAAGTCCTACGTAGATCTAGTAGACCAAGATTTGAGCCTGAGAGATATGGATTTCTCATGACTCAAATAGGTAATGTGTTGCTTATGGATCATGATGATGAGCCTGCAACCTACCAAGAGGCTATGAATGGACCCGACTCCGAGAAGTGCTTGAGGCCATGAAATCTGAAATGGACTCCATGTACACAAACCAAGTTTGGACCTTGGTGGAACCACCTGAAGGGGTACGACCCATAGGGTGCAAGTGGGTCTTCAAGAAGAAGACCGACATGGATGGGAATGTACAGACATTCAAAGGCCGGCTGGTGGCTAAAGGTTTCAGGCAAATTCATGGTGTTGACTATGATGAAACCTTTTCCCCTGTAGCAATGGTCAAGTCCATCAGAATTCTACTTGCTATTGCTGCGTATTATAACTACGAGATCTAGCAAATGGACGTCAAAACGGCTTTCCTTAATGGAAACCTCCTTGAGGAAGTGTATATGACACAACCCGAGGGTTTTGTATCTCCAAGTGAAGCCACTAAAATATGCAAGTTGAATCGATCCATTTATGGATTGAAACAAGCTTCTCGAAGTTGGAACCTACGTTTTGATGAGAAAATCAAAGAGTTTGGTTTCATCAAGAACGAAGATGAGCCTTGTGTTTACAAGAAGATTAGTGGGAGCATTGTTGTCTTCCTGATATTGTATGTAGATGACATACTGTTGATCAGGAATGACATTCTGACCCTGCAAGTTGTTAAGAACAACCTAGGGAATTGCTTTTCTATGAAAGACTTGGGTGAAGCGACTTACATACTTGGTATTAAGATCTATAGAGATAGATCGAAGAAGTTGCTGGGTTTGACCCAGAGTACATACATTGACAAGGTGTTGAAATGGTTCAACATGCTTGAGTCCAAGAAATGATTCTTACCCATGTCACATGGTGTGAGTCTCTCTAAGGACCAGTGTCCAAAATCTTTGGAAGATAAGGACCGCATGAAGTTGATTCCATATGCTTCGGCAATTGGATCAATCATGTATGCAATGTTATGTACTCGACCCGATGTCTCATATGCTTTAAGCATGACTAGCAGGTATCAGCCTGATCCGGGTGAAGGTCACTGGATTGCAGTCAAGAATATCCTAAAGTACTTGAGAAGGACTAAGGATACATTCTTGGTGTTTGGTGGAGAGGAAGAGCTCGTTGTAAAGGGTTACACGGATGCAAGCTTCCAAACTGACAGAGATGACTCAAAGTCACAGTCAGGTTTTGTGTTTTGCCTTAATGGAGGAGTTGTAAGCTGGAAGAGTTCCAAGCAAGAGACAGTTGCTGATTCTACGACTGAGGTCGAGTATATCGCTGCAGCGAATGCGGCGAAGGAGGCTGTGTGGATTAGGAAATTCATCAGCGAGCTTGATGTAGTTCCTAGCATTGTTGATCCCGTAGTTCTCTACTATGACAACAACGGTGCAATTGCATAAGCTAAGGAACCTAGATCTCATCAGCGCTCCAAGCACATACTTCGGCGCTTCCATCTTATTCGAGAGATTGTCGATCGAGGAGATGTGAGCATATGCAGAGTACCGACTGAAGAAAATATAGCGGATCCACTGACAAAGCCTCTTGCGCAAAAGAAGCATGATGGTCATGTTAGATCAATGGGTATTAGATACCTGAATGATTATCTTTAGTGGGAGCCTTGTGGATTGCATATTTGTTGGTTGTTTATTCATTGGATGAATTGTAATATGTACTATGTATTTCATTTTATATTTATGGCAAGTTCTTTTATTATGTCATTTATATCTGTCTGATAAGATTAATTAGCATAAGAAATGCCCTTAGAGTGTTTGCTTCCATAGGAATTCAAGTACGTGACTTGAATGTGAGAGCCTATGTTCATAAGAAGCTTCATTCTTAAATGGTCCCTGGTCGAGGTATCATCCTAGAATTTTAGGGCGAGGATGAGACCATAAGACTAGCATGTGCGTTGCCTGATGACCGGTTCTCACAGGTCATGATATTGTGATATCAAGTCATCACATGGGTACTTGTTAAGAACAAGTTGTACTGGACAGACCCACCATGAGACTACTTTGTGGATTGTTATATGAACGTGTCACAAGTAAGTCTCAAGTGACAATGGTGTTTGTGGTCCTTTGACCTGAAGTCATAGCATTCATCAGGTGAGGAAGAGCGTACTTTGATGCCATCTAAAGTCTTCTCTTGAGAAAGGTTGACGATAAGGGTGGTTGTTGGGTATGTTATGAATCATTTGGATGTTTGTGTGTGAGCAGAAATGGGATTTATCCTCCTGTATGACAGGAGTTACATCCATGGGCCCCTTGATGGAATGAGACTGAGAAATGCATGGCCATGCTTGGTTGAGTCAATATATGATATTGAGCTCACCAATTTCAGACAGTCTATTCTAGATCAGGAAATTGGGATTGAACAATTATGAGGGTGACACGGTCCATGCCTCTAGTTCTATGCGGATGTAAAGGACAAAGGTACATGACAACACTGATACATTGGTCATGACAGGCTTGTTGAGTTATGAACTCTTATTGCTTGGGTAGCAATGATGTATTGCTAGATGCCGCTCATTGTTTGTGAGACTTTTATTGATGCTTTGTGATCAAGTGGGAGACTGTTGGAGTTTCTGAGGTGATCTCAAGGCAATCAATAGTTAGTCTTGCTGCCAACGCAATATGAGCCTATAGGGTCGCACATAAAAGCGTTTGGAGAAATTGGAGAAAGGATTGTGTTGACCTTACTCATATTGGATATGAGTGGAGGACCAATCCTGTGACTGCTTGGAATTAAGTTGAGAATGTCTCAACGGGAAATCGTTTAAAGGGTTTAAACGAACGGATTTACACTAGATAATTCGGCTAAAGGCATTAACCGAATTCGACTAAAGGGTTTAGACGAATTCGGCTAATGGCAAATTCGGCTAAAGGGTTTCGCCGAATTTATATATATAGTCGAATTCGTCGAAATGGTTTCGCCGAATTCGGTTATAGTGAATAGCTGAATTTATATATAGTCGAATTCGTCGAAATGGTTTCTCCGAATTCGGTTATAGTGTTTCGTCGAATTTGGTTAATGTGATTAGTCGAATTCGGCGAATGTAAATCTGGACGGATTTTCTTTTGGTCTGCGGATAGCCTTTCATATACCTTGCGTATATAAAGGCATGCGATTAGGTCTTCGATAGAGACAGTTTTATGACTTGGTCTTTCCGCTAAGAGAAGGACTGCCGACCGGAACCGTTCCGCGCGAGGGCACGTTCTTCCGTCCGCCGATCGTCCTTCCGCTGCCGCTTGTCTCTGCCGTCAGTCGTCGCCTCCCCTGGATCGGATCTAGCATCCCGTGGGGACGTTGAGAGCATCCTTCTCCGACCTAGTTCTTGTGCGACAAAAAGCTAGGGTTCTTCATCGCTTGTGTGGACTTCTGTAGAGGGATCGATCTATTTCGATCCTTGAAGAACTCAAAGGCAGATTTCTGATTTCATCTTGGAGCACCTTGGTTGAGTATTGACTCAATCCCGCAAAGGTATATTGTATTTACTTTGCTTATTCTCTTGAATCATGAAAACCACAAGATCCGTTGATCTCTTTTTGGGTTGTTCTTGTTCATTTCCGCTGCGCATATTCGATATGTCATACCTTATGAAGGGGTATAGAAAACCCAACACTTCCAACCTTGGCAAGCTGCCAATGCGATCACCACCCAGACCAAAGTCATCTTAGCAACAGGGCTAAACGTTTCTTCATAATCCTCCCCATACTTCTGAGAGAAACCTCGAGCTACAAGGCGAGTCTTGTACCGCTCAATACTTCCGTCAGCCTTCTTCTTCAACTTGAAAACCCACTTGCAAGTCACCGGAGTAACCCCCTCAACCTTAGGCACCAAGTCCCAAGTCTCATTCTTCCTGAGGGCAGCCATCTCTTCAGCCATGGCTCCTTCACACTCCTTGACTCCAATGGAATTTTCATAACAAGATGGCTCTCTCTCATCCAAGGGGCCTGCGAAGAAACATGATACAAAGCTCACCAAGTTCCCACCCGTATACCGATCAGGTGGAATAATGGTCCTCTTGGACCTCCTCAGAGCTTGACTCTGAACCACCTCTTCCACTGCAGCTTCTGGACTAGCTCTCCTTTTAGGTAAACATGGAGCATCGCTCCCCCTGCTTCCAGAACCTGAAGCACCTGATCCAGAGCTAGAAATACAAGGAGCACCTGGAGAAATAGGTAACTCCACCAGAGCTTCTTTTGCAGCTTCCTCTGGTTCACCAACTACCATGCCTCCTTGTAACTCAACAGAAGAGCTACCTTGGTATGACATCAGCTCGTCAAATACCACATCCCTAGAGACCACATATCTCCGTGTCTCGGGATCCATGCATCTCCACCCTTTCTTCCGGTCATCATAACCGACGAAGACTAGCTTCCTTGCCTTAGCATCTAGCTTCGTTCGAAGGGCATCTAGAACATGCACATAGTAGGTAGAACCAAACACTCGAAAGTGTTCCACGCTTGGCTTCTCCTTGAACATCAACTCATGAGGGGTCTTCATGTTGATGGGACTGAGAGGCATCCGGTTGATAACATAGGCCGCACAAGACATTCCCTCTGCCCAGAAGGACTTTGGGATACTCTTGGCATGAAGCCAACATTTGCAGGTCTCCGTCAAGTGACGGATCTTCCGCTCTGCAACTCCGTTCTATTATGGAGTGTGAGCACAAGAAAGCTCCCTTTGGATGTCATGCTTCCTGCAGAAGCTAAAGAACTCCTTGGAGGTGAACTCCCCTCCATTGTCAGTTCTGAACTTCTTCACCCGCATGTTTAGCCGACCTTCCACCAGCTCCTTGAACTCCACAAACCTCTCGAACACCTCTGACTTCTCCTTCAGAAAATACACCCAAGTATATCAGGTGAAGTGATCAACCAAAATCAGCATATACCTGCTACCTCCAAGACTGGCAGTATTGGTAGGTCCAAACAGATCACCATGGATGCACTCCAATGGTCTTTTACATCTGCTTTGTGATTTGTCAAATGGAAAGCGCTGAGCTTTACCAAACTGACAACCTGCACAAACATGACCATCCCCGAAAGATGACAAGCTAGGCAGACCTTTCACCAGGCCTCTTCCCGCCATAGCTTTCAACTTATCCATTCCAACATGCCCAAGCCTTTCGTGCCAGATAGCAGCGCTGTCATTTGCCCTCATCTTATCAACATAAGAACTTGTTGAAAGAACAAACAAGTCCTTCACCCATCTCCCAACATGAGTGACCTCAGCTTTCACAGCTGAAACATTTCAGAGAAATTTCACTTCTGTTGGACCGAACATAACGTGATAGCCAGCATCCACCGCATTGGTCACCGAGAAGAGGTTCTTCTTCATTCTCGGAACATGATAGACACTCTTCAATGTAAGAGTACTTATATCATCATTCAATGAAACCACACCCTCCTTCTCACTTGTATGAATAGTATCATCAGCTGTAATGATAGCGTCATTACCTGTATATCTGCAATGAGGAGAACTTCGACTCATCCCCGGTGAGGTGATGACCACACCCAGAGTCCACTATCCAATCATCCTAATAGTTGATGGAATTCATAGCCCGAACACACGTGCCCGTCATGAAAGCACCTCCACCACACCAACTACCTTCAGAATTGGAACCAACCTCCTCCTTCCCTACATCATGCCCTGGCTGAAGATTGACCTTGCAGTCTCTTTTAAAATGACCAAGCTTGTTGCACCTGAATCATCTAGGTCCTTCCTGCTTCTTCCCATCACGCTTAGGAGCATAGCTCCTCTCCTGCTGATATGAAGTAGACGGACCATCATCTCTAGATGTCTTCTTCTTCTTGTCCCATCTCTTCTTCTTGCCGGAAAAGAGAACCTCGCCTTCTCCCCGAGAGACAGACATTCCAGCCATTTGCTTAGCTAAACTTTCCTGTGAAGCAAGTAAGTTCTTCAGCTCCAGCAACAAAGGCTTATTGGCCCAGCCTCGAACAGAAGTAACAAAGGCCACATACTCCCTCTGCAAGCCACGGATTATGTGCCTCTTCAGCTTAGCTTCTGAGATAGGCTCATCCGGGTACAAAGACGATATCTCTGCACAGAGGTTCTTCATCTTCAAGAAGATCGTTGAAATGGACAAATCCCCCTGAGTTGCTTTCGCCAACTCATTTTCCAAGAACTGTAGCCTCGCTACATTCTTCTTATTGAACAAGCCATCCAAGGCTGTCCAAATATCAGCAGCTGATCCACACCCGATGATGTGATCAAACAACTCCAGAATGATAGCTCTCTTGAGAGTGAACTCCGCCTTAGCATTCGTTCTTCTCCAAGCCTTCACGAGCTCAGCATTCCCATCAGCAGGAACCACAACTTGTCTTGCTTCTCCTCCAACAACCTCCCATAAGTCCTCGCCAAGAAGATAGATCTCCATGCAAGACTTCCACTTCTTGAAGTTAGTCTGCGTAAGGAGCTCAATACCGAGACCTCTAGCATATCCTCCTTCCATTGTTATCCCACTGATTGCTTCCACTTGAGAAACCCGAGAGAAATATCAGCAATTTTTGCTCAGCAACCCCAGCAACCTACCTCTGATACCATGTTGAAAAACTTGAGGTCCGGAGGTGAAGTAAACAATGCGGAACACACTTCACAAATCCTTTAACAAGTGTAGCACAACAGTGACAATAAGAAGAACAAATAGTGTTATGGCATTAACTATCTCTTTACAATGCGAGGTATACATGGCAAGACATGATTCATAAGAATCACGGAGGAGAGAAGCACAAAACACAAGTGTAAAACAAGCAGCAGCGACCTGACACTTGAGACCGCCAGACCGCGCGAACAAACAAGTCCGACGGAAGCCGCTGAGACCGCGCAAACAGAGTACAAGCCGCACCTGCCAGACCGCAACCACAGACCGCCAACTCGCTGCTTTATTCCATTGCTGAAAAAGAACAGTTCGCACTTCTTGATCGCCCAGACCGCACGGTCTTGATCAAAGAAGAACCCGCGAACTCTGAACAGAGAAGCTGCTATCTGCGACAGACCGCAACTCAATGCAGCCAGGCCACTTAAGACCGCCTGGTCAACTAAGTCCACTGCACAGACCGCGAACACCTAAACACAGTCCGCCCGGACTGGTTTATTCAAAGCTGGAAGAAGGAGACAAGCTAACCGCGAGCTGCAAGCCGCGAACATTTCTCGTTAATAATGACGGACCCTGCACCACTATTTATAGGGGGGTAGACGGGTGTCGTCACCGCACAACCGGGATACAATAACCGCCCATCAGATCGCGAGCGGTCTCGCAAAGCAGACCGCCCGAGCTCGGCATAGCTCACAACTCCCTTATTAAACCTTGCGGTTACAACCAAACCGCCCGGTCACTGCGGTCTCAATAAGCAGACCACCCGGTCTTCTTCCAAAGAAGACACCAATAACATCTGGCCGACTTAGGACAAGTCGCCAGACTAACCCGCGCAAGCCCCCCGGACAGAAGAGGCGGTCTCCCATATCAGACCGCTCAGAACAAACCGCTGAGACAAAACCGACCAGAGAACCAGCGCAGATCGCGCGGTCTCTGCGGTCTCCAATCTACAGACCGCCCAGCACTACTCCACTTCCACTTCAAAAATTTAACAGTTAATGCTTACATGTGAAATTATTATCAACGGAGGATCGTACTTGGGGAATTATAATCACCTAATTATTAATTATTTTGGATTGATTATGAAACTAACTTGGATTATGACCCTTAGTAGATTGGGAATTCTAACGTTGATGGTAATCGTATATAGTTTTGATACATATAAGTATATGAGCATTCTGGTGATAGTGACGGGGGTTGGTTATGGTTATATACGCTAGTTTTTGAGCCTAAGTGTTGTTGTTAGATCATGTTACATATAAAAAGCAATCTTTCAAGATGAGTGATGAGGTTAGCTGACGGATACTTATATGCCACCTTTTGATCCATGGAGGTTGAGGTTGGGTCTTAGGTCTTTGAGTGCTATAATGCGAGCCATGGGTTGGGTTTCCATGTGGTGTTTACCACTAGAATACTTATGTATATATCATTATGATTAATCGTCAAATAATGATGTGTATTGTTGTCTTGTGGAGGGACTATTGATTCTAAGGGTTGTGCACCCCAAAGAGTTCAATAGTAGAATTTTTTTTAGGATAGTTCTCAGGTTTGATCAATGGCATTTACCCTAGCTCAGGATTGCGCTTCTTTGGTGTACTAACCACCAATGAAGTCTATTTGGAAATAGTTTCTTGTTCTTGATATTATATTTATATCACTGGTAGAGGGAGCAGATGGCATGGTCATCAAGTGAATAAGTCATTTACTATATGATAAGGCTTAATAACGATCGTGTTAACACTCCTACATTTGGATAGGAATGATCCACCACCGCCATTTGACCATGATGTGTGGGGCCTGTTGCATCTAGCTACCCCTCAATGCAAGTGTTCCCATTTTTGTAGATGTCATGTTTGGTATGATAAGATTCTTATGATGTATTATGATAAGTTGTTTATAATTTATCATGATGAGTTGTTTATGAGGTAACAATTGCAATATTGAATGAAATGATTGATGTGATGACTTGCAGATGAAACTAGAGGTTATACATTATTAACTTAATCTTGTTAAATATGGATATACATTATGAATCTGATGAGTTTGTTTGCTGGCTTGATAGTAGTACTCCTCTAACAAGTATATATACATATTTTTACACTAACGCGATGACTTAAAGGAGTCTAAATACTTACTATTACATGTGCAAATACTATGTGCTTAAGAGAGTGCGCATGTTGTGAACACGACTCAGATAGAGCCAATAACATACTTTAATTATTATTTTTTTACAATGTTCTTTCTTACCGCATTCTCCTACAACATTATCTTAAATATACTTGATACGTACGGAACATGTCACGAATTTAATATATAGATAGAGTGCATATTTTTAGGTAACCGTCATATCGTTTGTTGTTGAAACCGATTTCTCGGTCTCTGTGGAGTTCGGGGCCCTCACCGAGATGAGGGGCGACCAACCCTTACTCCTCCCAAGGGAGAGCTCTAGTTTGAAGATTGAGGAACTATGGACTGGACCAAGGGCTTAGTGGGGAGGTCCCGCCACATACCCGGAAGCCCCTTAGGAACTTCCCCTCCCAAGCCACTACTAAGCTTGGGCACCATTGGAGGCTCTCCTCACACCCTAGAGAGACTTGGGGAGGGAGAGAGAGAGAGAGAGCTAGCCTAGAATGATCTCTCTCTCAAATGGTGCCCCTTGGTCCTATTTATAGGATTTCTGAAGTTGGGCTGCAAATAGCCAAATCCGGCATTCGAGATTACCAAAATACCCCCAGGTTGGGTCTGCGAACAGCCAAATCCCGCTGCCCCGAGGCGCTATACGCAGACCGACCCCCTCCCCCCAGAACTGGGCGAGAGGGGGTTCCCCCCAAGGGGGCTGGGCGAACCCCTCTCCTGGGGCTCGCCCCTCTGGGACTTCGCCCCCCTCTACAGGGGGCCGGGGGGGCGAGAGGAGCTCTCCCCCCTCTGGGGCTCGGCCCCCTCTACAGGGGGCCGGGGGGCGGCGAGAGGAGCTCGCCCCCCCCTGGGACTCGCCCCCCTCTACAGGGGGCCGGGGGCGAGAGGAGCTCGCCCCCCTCTGGGGCTCGCCCCCCTCTACAGGGGGCCGAGGGGGCGAGAGGAGCTCGCCCCCCTCTGGGCTCGCCCCCCTCTACAGGGGGTCTGGGGGGGCGAGAGGAGCTCTCCACCCTCTAGGGCTCGCCCCCCTCTACAGGGGGCCGGGGGGCGAGAGGAGCTCGCCCCCCTCTGGGGCTCGCCCCCCCTCTACAGGGGGCCGGGGGCGAGAGGAGCTCGCCCCCCTCTGGGGCTCTCCCCCCTCTATAGGGGGCCGGGGGGCGAGAGGAGCTCGCCCCCCTCTGGGGCTCGCCCCCCTCTACAGGGGGCCTGGGGGGCGAGAGGTGCTCGCCCCCCACTGGGGCTCGCCCCCCACTGGGGCTCGCCCCCCTCTACAGGGGGCCTGGGGGGGCGAGAGGAGCTCGCCCCCCCTCTACAGGGGGTCGGGGGGCGAGAGGAGCTCGCCCCCCTCTGGGGCTCGCCCCCCTCTGGGGCTCGCCCCCCTCTACAGGGGGCCGGGGGGGCGAGAGGAGCTCGCCCCCCTCTGGGGCTCGCCCCCCTCTACGGGGGGCCTGGGGGGGCGAGAGCCGCTCGCCCCCTTTGCCTCTACCTCCCTTCCTGCTACCATGATGCTCCAATGAGCCTTCGGGAGTATACTCGGCGAATATCGGGGTTGTACACAATCCCCACTCTTTTCAAGCGTGGCTCACACTCGGAAAGAAATGTCCAACCCTGCATATTCGACGAGTGTCGCTGGGAATCCGGTTATTGGTGCTATCTTGGAAAAAACACAGCACCTCCCCGAGAGGTCCCCCAACCTTGCCGGCTAGCGAGAGCCTGGCTAGCGAGACCACCGTGGGGGAAAAATACATAGCCTCCCCGAGAGGTCTTCCAACCCTGCCGGCTAGTGAGAGCCCGGCTAGCAAGACCACCTCGGGAAAAATACCTAGCCTCCCCGAGAGGTCTTCCAACCCTGCCGGCTAGTGAGAGCCCGGCTAGCGAGACCACCTCGGGGGAAAAATACATAGCCTCCCCGAGAGGTCTTCCAACCCTGCCGGCTAGTGAGAGCCCGGCTAGCGAGACCACCTCGGGAAAAATACCTAGCCTCCCCGAGAGGTCTTCCAACCCTGCCGGCTAGTGAGAGCTCGGCTAGCGAGACCACCTCAGGGAAAAATACATAGCCTCCCCGAGAGGTCTTCCAGCTCTGCCAGCTAGTGAGAGCCCGGCTAGCGAGACCACCTTGGGGGAAAAATACATAGCCTCCCCGAGAGGTCTTCCAACCCTGCTGGCTAGTGAGAGCCCGACTAGCGAGACCACCTCGGGAAAAAATACATAGCCTCCCTGGGAGGTCAACCTGCACCTGCCGGCTAATGAGAGCCTGGTCAGCGGAACCATCCAAGAGGAACTACAGCACCAAAGACTTATCACCTTGCCAGCCTCTCCAGAGATCAACCTGAACCCCCCGTCTAGTGAGAGCCCGGGAGCGGAATCGATCTGGGGCATTCCAGCACCAAACATATACCACATTGCCAGCCTCTCCAGAGATCAACCTGAACCCCCCCCCCCCCCCCCCCCCGTCCCCCCCCCCCCCCCCGATTCCGCTCTCGGGCTCTCATCTTGCCAGCCTCTCCAGAGATCAACCTGAACCCCCCGTCTAGTGAGAGCCCGGGAGTGGAATCGATCTGGGGCCTTCCAGCACCAAACATATACCACCTTGCCAGCCTCTCCAGAGATCAACCTGAACCCCCCATCTAGGTGAGAGCCCGAGAGCGGAATCGATCTGGGGCATTCCAGCACCAAACATATACCACCTTGCCAGCCTCTCCAGAGATCAACCTAAACCCCCCGTCTAGATGAGAGCCCAGGAGCGGAATCAATCTGGGGCATTCCAGCACCAACATATACCATCTTGCCATCCTCTCCAGAGATCAACCTGAACCCCCCGTCTAGTGAGAGCCCGGGAGCGGAATCGATCTGGGGCCTTCCAGCACCAAACATATACCACCTTGCCAGCCTCTCCAGAGATCAACCTGAACCCCCCGTCTAGGTGAGAGCCTGGGAGCGGAATCGATCTGGGGCATTCCAGCACCAAACATATACCACCTTGCCAGCCTCTCCATAGATCAATCTGAACCCCCCGTCTAGATGAGAGCCCGGGAGCGGAATTGATCTGGGGCATTCCAGCACCAACATATCCAACCTTGCCAGCCTCTCCAGAGATCAACCTGAACCCCCCGTCTAGATGAGAGCCCGGGAGCGGAATCGATCTGGGGCATTCCAGCACCAAACATATACCATCTTGCCAGCCTCTCCAGAGATCAACCTGAACCCCCCGTCTAGTGAGAGCCCGGGAGCGGAATCGATCTGGGGCATTCCAGCACCAAACATATACCATATTTCCATCCTCTCCAGAGATCAACCTGAACCCCCCGTCTAGTGAGAGCCCGGGAGCGGAATCGATCTGGGGCATTCCAGCACCAACATATACCACCTTGCCAGCCTCTCCAGAGATCAACCTGAACCCCCCGTCTAGTGAGAGCCCGGGAGCGGAATCGATCTGGGACATTCCAGCACCAAACATATACCACCTTGCCAGCCTCTCCAGAGATCAACCTGAACCCCCCGTCTAGTGAGAGCCCGGGAGCGGAATCGATCTGGGGCATTCCAGCACCAAACATATACCATCTTTCCAGCCTCTCCAGAGATCAACCTGAACCCCCCGTCTAGTGAGAGCCCGGGAGCGGAATCGATCTGGGGCATTCCAGCCCCAACATATCCAACCTTCCGAACCCCTCTGGAACCGGGGCCGAGAGAATCAGCTCACACAATGGACTTCCTATGCTCGCCCCCTTTGGGGCTGGGCGAGTGGGGGCATGGCGCCTCCCCTCTCGCCCCCTTGGGTCTTGGCGAGTGGGGGTCGAGGGCCTCCCCACTCGCCCACTTGGGTCTGGGAGAGTGGGGGTAGAGGACCTCCCCACTCGCCGACTTGGGCCTCGGCGAGTGGGGGTCGAGGACCTCCCCACTCGCCCACTTGGGTCTCGGCGAGTGGGGGTCGAGAACCTCCCCGCTCGCCCACTTGGGTCTCGGCGAGTGGGGGTCGAGGACCTTCCCACTCGCCCACTTGGGTCTCGACGAGTGGGGGTCGAGAACCTCCCCGCTCGCCCACTTGGGTCTCGGCGAGTGGGGGTCGAGGACCTCCCCACTCGCCCACTTGGGTCTGGGCGAGTGGGGGTCGAGGACCTCCCCACTCGCCCACTTGGGCCTCGGCGAGTGGGGGTCGAGACCTCCCCACTCGCCCACTTGGGTCTGGGCGAGTGGGGGTCGAGGACCTCCCCACTCGCCCACTTGGGCCTCGGCGAGTGGGGGTCGAGGACCTCCCCACTCGCCCACTTGGGCCTCGGCGAGTGGGGGTCGAGAACCCCCCCGCTCGCCCACTTGGGTCTCGGCGAGTGGGGGTCGAGGACCTCCCCACCTGACCTCCCGCTTGAGATTTTTGAACATCTCCAACGTCACTCCAGCCACCGGGGGTTACGAGTGACCTGGGTCGGAACTTCCTCCACCTTCGTCCATGGAGCTCATCTTGAGAGTTTCTTGAATCGGTCACACTCCACGCTCACCGCACCATAATGTTGAAACCGATTTTCTCGGTCTCTGTGGAGTTCGGGGCCCTCACCGAGATGAGGGGCGACCAACCCTTACTCCTCCCAAGGGAGAGCTCTAGGTTGAAGATTGAGGAACTATGGACTGGACCAAGGGCTTAGTGGGGAGGCCCCGCCACATACCCGGAAGCCCCTTAGGAACTTCCCCTCCCAAGCCACTACTAAGCTTGGGCACCACTAGAGGCTCTCCCAACCCCCAAGAGAGACTTGGGGAGGGAGAGAGAGAGAAAGCTAGCCTAGAATGATCTCTCTCTCAAATGGTGCCCCCTTGGTCCTATTTATAGGATTTCTGAAGTTGGGATGCAAATAGCCAAATCCGGCATGCGAGATTACCAAAATACCCCCAGGTTGGGTCTGCGAATAGCCAAA
Organism: Dactylorhiza incarnata; assembly: GCA_033032865.1. Taxonomy (NCBI): domain Eukaryota; kingdom Viridiplantae; phylum Streptophyta; class Magnoliopsida; order Asparagales; family Orchidaceae; genus Dactylorhiza; species Dactylorhiza incarnata. Next base: position 2,407,505 of record JAWHQI010000295.1, read on the forward strand.
TCCCGCTGCCCCGAGGCGCTATACGCAGACCGACCCCCTCCCCCCCGGAACTGGGCGAGAGGGGGTTCCCCCCAAGGGTGCTGGGCGAACCCCTATCCTGGGGCTCGCCCCTCTGGGACTCGCCCCCCTCTACAGGGGGCTGGGGGGCGAGAGGAGCTCGCCCCCCTCTGGGGCTCGCCCCCCTCTACAGGGGGCCGGGGGGCGAGAGGAGCTCGCCCCCCTCTGGGACTCGCCCCCCCTCTATAGGAGGCCGGGGGGCGAGAGGAGCTCGCCCCCTCTGGGGCTCGCCCCCCTCTACAGGGGGCCGGGGGGGCGAGAGGAGCTCGCCCCCCTCTGGGGCTCGCCCCCCTCTACAGGGGGCCTGGGGGGGCGAGAGGAGCTCGACCCCCTCTGGGGCTCGCCCCCCTCTACAGGGGGCCGGAGGGGAGAGAGGAGCTCGCCCCCCTTACAGGGGGCCGGGGGGCAAGAGGAGCTCGCCCCCCTCTGGGGCTCGCCCCACTCTACAGGGGGCCGGGGGGGAGAGAGGAGCTCGCCCTCCTCTGGGGCTCGCCCCCCTCTACAGGGGGCCGGGGGGGCTAGAGGAGCTCGCCCCCCCTCTGGGGCTCGCCCCCTCTACAGGGGGCCTGGGGGGGCGAGAGGAGCTTGCCCCCCCCCCCCCCCCCCCCTCTGGGGTTCGCCCCCCTCTACAGGGGGCCTGGGGGGGGGGGGGGGGGGGGGGGCGGGGGCGAGAGGAGCTCGCCCCCCCCCCCCCTCTACAGGGGGCCAGGGGGGCTAGAGGAGCTCGCCCCCTCTGGGGCTCGCCCCCCCCCCCCCCCCCCTCTACAGGGGGCCAGGGGGGGCGAGAGGAGCTCGCCCCCCTCTACAGGGGGCCTGGGGGGGGGGCGAGAGGAGCTCGCCCCCCTCTACAGGGGGCCTGGCAAGCGGGGGGCTTCCTCCTTCGCCGCTCGCCCCCTTTGCCTCTACCTCCCTTCCTGCTACCATGATGCTCCAATGAGCCTTCGGAAGTATACTAGGCGAATATCGGGGTTGTACATTTGTAGTATTTGAATCGCTATATCAAGATCATATTTCACAGGGCCTTCGTAAATACCTTTCTTCACTTCCCATTCTATTATCATATTAATTTTAATATGGATAAAGTCTTAATCTAGGATAAGATTGTCCTAGACCAAGACAGTTATGATGCAATGATAGATATGAAATATAGAGTTCTTTAGAATTAACAAATAGTGGGTTTGTTCTGTGAAAAGTAAGTGCTTTCATGATTTAATAAAATATAGATATTTTTGTTTACAAATAATGATTTATCACTCTTCTTTGTACTCTCTAGGCCGCTGAGATTCCACACCACTTTGGTTTCCTTGGGCGGGACAACCGGAGCTCTAATTTTAGAATGGCCTACCTGAGATTTGAAAAATGAGTAGGGGATCTAAAGATCGCCTTATCACACTATGAACCCCGTCACTAGGTTTTGCAACGTCCTAAATGGAAGTGCAAGGTTTCATATTCTTTCAGGAAATCAACCTGCCCTTTTTATCCTTAAGTGTGTTAAGACGTAGTAATAATGCCCAAAATCATATGGCTCGAGTAACTAATAACTAATATAAATTCGATATTCTAGAACTATAGATTCATTTTGTTATAAACTTGGGATAAAACTCTAGGAAATAAGAAAACTAGAGAAGATTTAAGATTTTAATAAACAAAGTAAATATATAATATTTAAAATTCTACAAGTATATGATTACATGAACAAACACACACAAGATACATATGAATAGGGAGGAGGAAGAAAAAGGAATAAAAGAATAGGAAACATAACTAAAGATGCCTCCTTTCTCTATGAGTTCTTCTCCTTCTCCTCTTCTCTTCATAGTGTTCCTCTCTGATATGAATTTTCTCTCATTTTTGGATCAAATTAGGTGTGTATTTTTTAGGTCGAATTATTTTATATAAAGAGAAGTTCTGTCTGCAGTAGTTTACAGTGCACATGGTCCATGACACACAGTCATGTGTCTTGACTGTGTGCCTCAATTATCATGCTAATTCACTTCTATACATGTGTGGATGCCAGAACCTGAATGAAACCAACACACGGGCATGGCACATGGTCATGTGTCTCAGACTGCGTGCCTTAAAAACTTCTCCTTCTCTCTCCAAACTACCAGACATGTGTTAGGATAGGAATCAAGGTCGTCTCTTGGTTGAAATTGATGCTTGTCCCTTTGTTCTTCTTATACAAACATGAACAACTTGCTCTATTTTGATCAAATCAATTATCCTTGCCTTGCACACGTAAACAAATGTTAAAAATACCAAATGACGTATAGAAACACATATTTAATTCATATTTAAAGGAAATAAACAATGATGAAGCATAAAATTATCATATATAATTTGGCTTCATCAAATACCCACAAACATAACTTTTGTCATTCCAAGGCAAAGCATGCTACGTAAAGAAATTCATTTAGTTTTAATAAATCCTAACAAAGTGTCTCATGACTCTCCCCTCTACATGCTAGATGGAACTAGCCTAATACACACAAAATTATAACATAGAATTTATTTATAAAATATTAAATTGTGTTATAAATGAAATGAGAATTTATGTGATCATTATCCTTTGTATCCTCAATTCATATGTAGTTGATTCTTCATGTCATGCTTTGATAGGGTTACATAAGTCAACTTAAATACAATCTCCTTTCTTATTAGTGCTATTCCTTAAAAAGTCATGCAAATTTCCCAAACCTTACAAGATGAAGGTAAGAATAAGAATCATTAGGACTTTTGATAGGTTGTATCGTGGTTTAGGAAATAAAGGGAAAAGATAAATCATGTTAGCAACTTTTATCACTACTAAACTATGTTGAGCTTTGTTCTTAAGAAAGGATCACATTTCCCACTCAATGCATGTATACACCCCCACACTTATTTTTTTGTGGAGGTTTTTTTTTTCTAATTTTCAACTCCTCCTTTTTGTACTTCTTCTTTTTGTAGAAATATATATATATATATACTTTTGGATTTTATACATCTTTCACATTTTTTCTTTTATACTACCCATATCACCCCCATATATAAGTGAATCATAGTGCCTCCAATAACATTCTCATCATTCCCATAAAATCACTTAGAACAAAATGTAAAATTTGTTAAGATAAATAGAGGAGATTGTTGGGAAAAACCCTTGATTTAACTTAACAAATTAATTAAAAGTGATTTTATTTACTAGGAGTTAATTTTGCCCATTGTATAGTGAGGGTAAATTGGTCTCTAGATGTCTTAGGATGTCACACTCAACCTAGGGTGTCAAGACCAGTTAAAGGGCTGCAAATTTGGGCAAAGTTAATAATGGCGTCGAATGGAATTCGATGCAACATCGAGTTCATGTCGACGCTACTCCGACTAGAAGTCCAAGTGACTCAACTCTACTGTCGGAGTAACACTAGTCGACGTTACGTCGAATAGATATCGACGCAGAGACCAGAGACTTGTCGAAGGAACTTGAGAAGTCGACGCAGCTTCTACTTCATCTCGACGCAGTTTATGGAAGTCAGAGTGGATACTATTCAACTCGACGGATGCGTCGAATAGACGCAACGTCGACTAGCTTAGTTCAGTCAGAGCACATAAGAAATCGAAGCAGCTCTTAGATGAACTCGAAGCAACGTCGATATGAGAGGAAGTTAATTCGACGCTACGTCGAATACAGTCTGTGAAAGTTCAATCTTTACAGCTATCTTTTTGATGCTTCTATCATGGCCCACATCTTTCAGACCGTTCTCCAACGGCCTAATAATTACCTAAAGAAGAAGGAAACATTAAAGAAGGAGAAAAAGGCTTTCTTGGAAGTATACATCTCCAGGTTGGAAGGGTCGAGAAGTAATTAAGGAAGGAAAAAGAATGTCTATCAAATATACCTTTTCAGGTCTTACCTAACAAGGAAACAAATTCAAAATAGAGACAGGGTATATAAGGATAGAGAAGGAAGAGAAGAACTGAGCATTAATCACTACCAGCCGTCTCTTCTCAAATTAGGGTTTCCCGTCTTCTTCTCCCTCACCCTCAGGAACCCTAATACAGAGCTATGAAAGAGAATAGAAGGAACTGGTGTTCTTCATCTGATAGACCAGAAGATCCAACTGTTGCTTCTCATCACCATCATATAATAGCAGGATCTGAGTTAGAACAAGTCAAAAAGGATCTGACAAACAAAGTCTCTGCATATCATCACCATCAAAATCAGGGGATAATCAAGAGCAGATTCTGTGGGACTTCACATTGGTTGTTCTACAATCAGCCATCATAAGAATTCTGAGAACAGAATTCCTTCAACCTTCTCCCTTCTCCTTTCTCATTCTGCAAAAGAGTTTTATTAATCCCTCTTCAAAGGATTCAGTGGTTCAAGATCTCCTTATCAAATGATCTGGTGGTTCAAGATCTCCTTATCAAATGATCTGGTGGTTCATGATCTCCTTATCAAAAGATCATTGGTTCTAAGAGTCTCCTGATCAAAAGACTCAGGCACAGTGGTGCATTCCTACCAGGTGGTAGAAGAGAGGACTGCTCACATTTTGGGGAACCTCTATAAAATTCATATTGTCTGTGATGTCCAATCTTTTATTCTGAACTTTAAATTCCTACTTTTTGTACTCTGCCTGGATTAAATAAATTATTGAACACAGTTAGGATAGAAAATAATTTAAATCTCTATTCACCCCCCCCCCCCCCCCCCCCCTCTAGAGGATTCTCAGAGGCGCACTGTGCACTTTCATGGTAGAATATCTGAAATTGGTTCCTAAGGCTCCTTGCAAACTCTGTCAAAAATGGGACATATACCTGAAATCCCGATCTGACACAATGCTTACTGGAACACCATGCAATCTATTAACTTCTTGCAAATAAAGCGAGGCAATCTTTTCGGTAGAATAGCCAATTTTATAAGGCACGAAATGGGCACACTTGGTCAACCTATCAACGATCACCCACACAGCCTCATGCCCTCGGGAGACTTCGATAGACCGGTAATGAAATCCATAGAGATACTCTCCCACTTCCATGCTGGAATATCCAGAGGCGTCAACTTACCTCCAGGTCTTTTATGATTTGTTTTGACGCGCTGACAGGTATAATATTTAGACACGAACTTCGCAATATCATTCTTCATACCTGAACACCAAACAATTTGCTTCAGATCGCGGTACATTTTTGTAGAACCAGGGTGGTAGACAAGGGTAGAACCATGAGCTTCATCATAAATCCTTGCCTGAATCTCATCAATAGTGGGAACGCGGAATCTACAACAATTTCTTAAGGTACCATCCTCATCAATTGAGAAATCCGGCAGCTCTCCCCTTTCAGTCCTACCTCGAAGATGTTGCAGGTATGGATCATCATTCTGATGTAACCTCATAAGAGTAAAATAAGAAGGATCTTCATCTCTCACACTAGACGGCCCAACCGCAGGCTTCACAGCTATATCCATCAAGTAAAACTCATCCACTATGGACTGCATGGAGAGATTAAAGATATAAGCCGACTTCCTACTCAAATCATCCGCTACCACATTCGTCTTGCCTGGATGATAAAGAATTTTCACTTCATAATCCGCAACATACTTCATTCATCTGCGCTGACGCAAGTTAAGCTCCTTCTGAGAGAAAACATAAATCAAGCTCTTATGGTCTGAATAGATCTTGCAGGACAATCCATACAACAGATGTCTCCACAGCTTCAAAGCATAGATCACAGCTGTAAATTCCAAGTCATGTGTAGGATGATTTATTTCATGAACCTTCAATTACCTAGACCCGTACGCAATCACTCTCCCTTCTTGCATCAGAACACAGCCGAGACCAACTCGAGACGCATCCATATAAACTGCAAACTCTACATTTTTAGTAGGCAGAGCCAAGACAGGGGAAGAACACAACTTTCGCTTCAACCCTTGAAAAGCTTCTTCACACTTGTCACTCCAAATAAAAGATGCGTTCTTCTGAGTAAGCTTAGTCAACGTCGCAGACAAAACTAAAAATCCTTGCACAAACCATCGTTAATACTGCGCCAACCACAAGAAACTTCTTATTTCCTTTGGCGAGGCCGGTCTCTTACATTCCAAGACTGCAGAAATTTTTGCCGGGTCCACAGAAATCCCCTCTTTACTTACGACATGGCCCAGAAAAGAAACCTGAGAAAGCCACAATTCACACTTGCTCAACTTGGCATACAACTTATGCTCTCTCAAAGTTGCTAGAACCAAACGCAGATGCAGAGCATGATCTTCAGCGCTTTGCGAGTACACTAGCACATCGTCGATAAACACCACAATAAACTGATCCAGAAAGTGTTTGAATACTTTGTTCATCATATCCATGAAGGCAGAGGGCACATTTGACAACCCAAAAGACATTACCAAGAACTCAAAATGCCCATACCGAGATCGAAAAGCAGTATGCGGCACATCTGCCACTCGAATCCTCAATTGGTGATATCCCGAACAGAGATCAATCTTCGAGTAAACACAGATACCCCACAACTGATCAAACAGATCATCAATTCGCGGCAACGGGTATCTATTCTTGATTGTCACTTTATTCAACTCCCGATAGTCAATACACAGCCTCATCGATCCATCCTTCTTCTTTACAAACAGAACAGGGGCACTCCAAGGCGAAGAACTGGGCCTAATGAATCCACTCTGCAAAAGCTCATCCAAATGGGTACGTAGCTCCTCCAATTCACGTGGTGTCATACGATAGGGTGCCTTTACAATCGGACGAGCACCGGGCTCAAGGTCTATAACAAACTCTACCTCACGGTCAGGAGGAAGACCAGGAAGACTGGCGGGAAATACATCTGGAAACTCTTGCACCACTGAAATACCCTCAACCTGAGGTACTCTAAACGCAGACTCTAAAAGTGAAACAAGGTAGGCACAACCACTGAAGCCCAAATATCCCCGTGCACATATGGCGGAGATAATCAGGGAATCCTGATGTGGAGAGCCATACACACTCAGGAGATGGCCATCATCCATCAGAAGATCTAAGCGCTTAGCCTTGCACTGGATGACAACATTATTTTTGGATAACCAATCCATGCCCAAAATCACGTCGAAGTCTTCCAACTTTAACACCTTGAGATCGGCTATAGCTAGGAACCCTCCTAACAGAATCGGACACCTCTTGACACTCTGGTTTGCTACCACAGAATCACTAGACGGAAAATGGACGCAGAGCGGCTCGTCGACTTGATCAACGGTCCAGCGATGGCAGTCAACGAACCCTTTCGCCATAAAAGAATGGGTGTCACCCGAATCAAAGAGAACACGCGCCCACCGATTTCTTACCTTAAACTCGCTTAAAGAACCATCACAACACATTGCTAAAACAAAAGAGCATACAAGAGAAGCTAACTACTAGGACAAAAACAAACCTGAGATCACTTGGGTAGAACATTGGGCTTCTTCCTTAGTCACGGCATTTAACGCAGCTTTTCCCCGATCCGTCTGCTGCTGCTGCTGCGGAGGCGGAAATGCCTGAAGAGGAACAGTCTGGCTAGCTGGCTGGAACTGCGGGCACTGAGACTTTATATGCCCTTTTTGACCGCACTGGAAGCACGATCTATCCTTCGGCCGGCAGCGGCCAGCCTTATGCCCCTTTTGACCACAATGCAAACACACCTTTTCTTTAGACCAGCAGTGGGCCTCATCATGCCCCTTCCACTTGCACGACACGCAGGTCACCTCACCTTTTGACTCACCTTGGATTGCTAGCACTTAAACTTGCCTTTGTGCGACCAACCGCTTAAAGCACTTTTCGAACGGGTGACCCAGGCGGCCACAAAAACTGCACGTTGGCCCGCCCTTTTTACTTGGAGCTGAGCTACTGCTCTCCTCACCTTTGCGCTTTGCTTTCCTTAACTCTTTCCCACGGTTCTTGGCGCTATCAATCGCCTCAAATTTCAGGGCAGCTTTACCGCATCCGAAAGGGTCTCATATCGGTAAGCGCATGCTAGCTGCTGAATCTCGCTATGCAGACCTCCCAGAAACCGCTTCACCCCACCCTCTTCTGTAACCACTAACTCTGGAGCAAACCTGCTCAACTTGCTGAATTCAATCTCATACTCACCAACCGTGAGCTGCCTTTACTTTAAGTGCAGAAAATTAGTCATCAATCTGTCTTGCTCAACAGTCAGCAGGAACTTCTTCAACAACATCCCCTTGAACCGATCCCACGAACAACCATTAGTAAGCCCTTCCTTTTCTCTAATCCACCATCCCTTCGCAAGGCCCTTCAACGGGAAGGGAGCGACCATATTCTTTTGGTCGGCTAAAATTCCAGAGTAGAAAAACATCTCCTCCATTGATATGATCCAATCGTCTAGCGCCATAAAGTCAGCTCTCCCATCATAGGTCGGGAGTCCTAATCGTTGGAAGTGCGAAATAAAATTCATCTCAGGCGGCAATGAAACAGGAGGCACCAGAGGAGCGAGAGGAATAGGTACAGGTTGGCCTACCGCAGGATTCTGCACCCTCGGCTGCTGCCCAGCGGCAGCAATCAACAACGTCTGAATCTGAGATTGCATTGCATCCAACTGTCTTGACAGAGCCTCATTACTCTGTCGCAGACTTTTGATCATAACCTCACTCTGTGCACCCGAAGACTCGCCCTTAGATTGGGAAGTCAACCTTGTCGCAACACGCTTCGACGACATATCTGTACATACGAAAAAACAACTCATCAAAAGTCTAACTTAGAACTAGAATTTCCCCACTTAGATCAAACCATACAAATAAAGACACCTGCTCTTGCTGCTACATTGCTCAGGGATTTTTTTTTTTTTGATAAATGATGTCATGCTTTAATTTTAGGGTGATATACTATCATCCTTTGACTCTTGTGCATATCATATGTTTGCATGAATATTTAAATTCCCATTTCAAATCATGTGTGTACGAGTGTCATTATGTAAATCTCTAGCTTGGCACAGGTGCTTATGCAATGTTATGATATGCATGCAGTGTTATGCATTCTAAGAAAGCCTTAATACATGTCATGAGTAGCGTACACATGAAATATTATGCATCTCATACTACATAATATCGCATGTAACGAAAGGAAAAATCTAATGGAACATTCATGTGATGATTGTTATGCATCTCATACTACATAACAGTCACATGTTGTTATGCCTATGAGAATCCATATACAAACACATATTATGCATCCCATACTACATAATATATCATGTATACTTCTGTCATGCTTATGAGTGTAGTGTTCATGCTTCAGCCAAGACGCACAGATGACACTTTGGTGTGTGTATTGATGCGCAAAACTATATCCGCAAAAGACAACGGCAAGTGTACCGCGTCGAAAGTGGTATAGGTTTATAAAAACCAAGGTCGTATTAGACTCGGGGTGGTTGAGTAATTCTACTTTGAAAATCGTTATTATCTTATCAAATACAAATTGAGTTGTTGTTGCGAATAGTAAAAATTAGAAGAAATGCTAACGAAATTAAATCGAAGGTTTAAAACTAGTACCCGGTCTTTGAGTCACCTCAGATATAGAGAAAATTGAAATGAGAATAAATTGCAATTCTCTTGTTGAAGAGGCTTTGACCGTGGAGAGGAGCTGGAGATGGCCGGCAGCTTGGGCAGAGCAGCAGCTGGGGAGGTGGCCGGAGCTCCATGCAAAGGTGGCGGTGGCTGTTCTTTCATACGCGCATATATATATATATGTATATATATATAAATAAATAGATATATAAATGTATATATATATAAAAATAAATATATATGTATATATAAATAAATATATAAGTATATATAAATAAATATATATGTATATATAAATAAATATATATGTATATATAAATAAATATGAACAAAGGCCATGCATAGATTTCACGTGAGGGGCTCGAACGGGTGCGGAGGCAACATGAAATTATTTGGACGAGAGTGGTTGTATTCAAAGGTGGCGGCGATGACGTTGCGCTTTCGGGGTTTTGGAGGAGGCCGAAGTGGTCGAGCACAACATGCATGCGAAGGTGGTGGAGCCGAACTACACACGGACGAATCTGTCTTTAAAATTATGGACGCGATGGCGGGATATTGCACATAACTTCACCTCAGGCCTGCCGTATTTCTACAGAATAGAAAAATATATGAGTTAGAACATAAGATATTATTTTTACGAAAATTTATAAAAACAACGAACAAAATGCGATAATTTATTTAAATATCTAATAAGATATTAGCCTAAAACGATGACTAAAATATCATTCATCAAATACCTTCATACTTGAGCTTTTGTTATTCCAGAGCAAAAGAGTGAGAAAGAATTACAAGACATCGATATTATTTCTAATTTACTAAAATTTTATTAAACCAAGAATAAGTCAAAAGCAAATTTTTAGGAATTCAAGAATTAAGTCTTAAGTTATGTTGATAATTTTAAAAAGAGAAATTTGTTTAGCTAACTACTTCTCAAGATAACTATTTAGCAATCGAAATTATAGAAATTTTTAAACAAAATTAGATTGAAATTATAGACACTCTAACATAGAAGAAACTTAAGGAAAAGACACCTACCAAAATATTGCTCTCTTAATAATTTAGTTTAGGACTAGAAATAATGAAATTGGCTAGGGATGGGTTTAAATGGAATGGCCAAATGGAGACAAAGGATATGAAGAGGTTTTTGATTGGGGTGATGAATTTTATCCTCTCAACCCCTTTTTTTTAGTATATGTAATACCAGAGAATGATAGACTATTATCCTATCATTTCCACGACATATACACATTGTTTCTCTCTTCATTTTTTTATTTTTGGGTTGCATATGTTTACCAGAGAATAAAAAACTAACATCTCCTTATTCCCATGACATATGATCTAACAATAGGGGAAAAAAATACATATGTTTAACAAGGGTAAAGAAATACTTCTAGTTTATAAATTAAACTATTTTGAGAGCAACTTTTTTAGTGAAATGAAATTTCCTAAGATCTTAAAGTTAAAAGAGAATATAATAGAAATCTAGAGATGTTTAGCCAATTTACCACAAAGTGAAGCTATTTAAAATTAAACGGAGAAGTAGTGCTAAATTAATTCTCTAATCGAATTAAAAACATAAAATTTTTCTTAAAACCAAATTACTTCAAATTTAAATTTAACAAATTTTGATAAAATAAAATATTAGCTAAATTAAAAATGAAAGAATACTTATAATCAAACCTCAATAAAAATTTCTAGAACAATAAAAACAACAAGGCTAGACATATTTATAATTTTTATTATTTTTTTATAAAATATTTCTTGGACTTCCCGAGGGCTACCCGGTGAAGGGTTCGCAAGGTACTAGGAGCTGTGATGGGAGTTCATGCCCAAAGCGCCCTTTCCAAGAAATTAGATTTTTATAATTTTTTATCATTTTTTTATCAAATAAAAATACAGGGAATGCAAAGCTACACCTCCATACTTAAAATTAAACATTGTCCCCAATGTTTAAAACTAAGTATGAAGAATACTTGAAAGAAAAACTTTTAAAAGAAAAATACATAAAATTAAAGATAAGGAAGGGGTGCCTCCCAAGAGCGTTTTCTTTTTCCCGTCTTTAAGCTAGACTGTTAGTGTTAGGAAAAAGGAAATTTAAAAGAGAGGTGGACAGGCAACTCCCTTAATTTGCGCTGAGGCGAATGTGCCGACTTCAGTCGTCCGGCTACTCCTCCGCTTAACATGTGATTCTTCGTTTGTCTTTGATTTTGAATTTGCAAATCTAAATCACTTATACATACCTGAGGTGATTTGAATTCAAACAGATGAGCGGCATATGGATCATCAATTAATTGGGGTAGCAACGACTCATCTTCAACCTGGAAATTATTAGTATAAAGAGAATCACAATTAAACGTGTCAGATAATATTTCGCAAGGAGGAGGCGCTTGCGAAAATATAAGATTAAGCTCCGGCTGTTCCTTTTCTAAAATAAAATTTTCATTTGAAAAATCTAGCGCGTTACGAAGCGGAATAAAATTTTCGGACACAAAATTTTTGTCAATTTTTGGTTTGATAAAAGAAATTCGTGAATATTCATGACAAAGAAAATAAAATCCGGGTGGAGTAGGGGAAGAAACTTGTTCTTCTTCTACTTCATCCGGGTGCCCATAACCTTAAGAAATTCTTGGTATAATAAGTTTTCTTCATCCTTGGTAAAAGAAGTTACGTGATTACATGAAACCACATGTTCCTTCATAACTAAATTATCCAAAGATAGAGAAGAAACACTAGAAGAGATTAAATTTTCCTCTAAATTTTGGGGGGAATTATCAAATTGAATCGGTGGAGATTCCCCAAAATTAGAGAAAGGCAATTGCGGCGCAAAAGAAGAAGAACAAAAATTCGGATCTAAGGATTTATCTTCATCGCCCCGAAAACTATCCGGGTGACCTTGCCACCAAGAATAATCTACTTCGGAGGTAGAAGAACAATTATTAAACACCGAAAAATTATTCTCATTAGAAAAAGCATTTTCATCAATGTTTGGAAAATTATTTTCATGAAAAGCCGAGAAATTTTGATCGTAATTATTATCAAAGTTTGCAATATTTTGATCGAAAGATAAATTATTTCCATGAAAAGAGGAAAAATTATGATCGTAATTATAATCAAAATTATCTCCATTATATTGAGGAAAATTATTTTCATAATAATTATTTTGATAATAAGAATGTAAATAACATTCCTCACTTTGATGAGGCGCACCACAATAATGACAACTAAATTGGCAACTTCGAGCGGCTTGTAAGAGATAAAGTTGGTTTCGAAGCTCGGCAATTTTAAAAGCCAATTCAGATTCTTTCATAATTTAAAAAATAAATAAAAAGGAAACAACTTTCACTTAAATGAATGGAATTTTAAAAAATATTTTTATTATATATATATTTTTTTCAAAAATCAGGTTAAATCGGTCCCGGACTTCCCAAGATCTACCCGGTGAAGGGTTTGCAAGGTACTAGAGGCAAGCCCAAAGCGTCCTTTCCAGGAATTTAGATTATGTCTTTTAAGATTTAAAAAAAAAAGGGGGTGAGAAGAAAGAGAACGATAAAATTAATAACTATTTCTTTTTCAAATTATCGACCAAGGTCCCCGGCAACGGTGCCAAAAACTTGATGCGCAAAACTATATTCGTAAAAGACAACGGCAAGTGTACCGCGTCGAAAGTGGTATAGGTTTATAAAAACCAAGGTCGTATTAGACTCGGTGTGGTTGAGTAATTCTACTTTGAAAATCGTTATTATCTTATCAAATACAAATTGAGTTGTGGTTGCGAATAGTAAAAACTAGAAGAAATGCTAACGAAATTAAATCGAAGGTTTAAAACTAGTACCCGGTCTTTGAGTCACCTCGGATATAGAGAAAATTGAAATGAGAATAAAATGCAATTCTCTTGTTGAAGAGGCTTTGACCGTGGAGAGGAGCTGGAGATGGCCGGCAGCTTGGGCAGAGCAGCAGCTGGGGAGGTGGCCGGAGCTCCATGCAAAGGTGGCGGTGGCTGTTCTTTCATACGCGCATATATATATAAATATATATATAAATAAATATATATAAATAAATATATATGTATATATAAATAAATATATATGTATATATAAATAAATATGAACAAAGGCCATGCATAGATTTCACGTGAGGGGCTCGAACGGGTGCGGCGGCAACATGAAATTCTTTGGACGAGAGTGGTTGTATTCAAAGGTGGCGGCGATGACATTGCGCTTTCGGGGTTTTGGAGGAGGCCGAAGTGGTCGAGCACAACATGCATGCGAAGGTGGTGGAGCCGAACTACACGCGGACGAATCTGTCTTTAAAATTATGGACGCGACGGCGGGATATTGCACATAACTTCACCTCAGGCCTGCCGTATTTCTACAGAATAAAAAAATATATGAGTTAGAACATAAGATATTATTTTTACGAAAATTTATAAAAATAACGAACAAAATGCGATAATTTATTTAAATATCTAATAAGATATTAGCCTAAAACGATGACTAAAATATCAGTCATCATGTATGCAATGAATCAGGATTCTAAAAAAAACGAATGGTCGTTCGACTACACCGTCTAACGAACCAAACGAGCAAAACAAACCCCTCTGATACCAACTGTCACAACCCGCATTTTCCCTCATACATAATTATATAAATATATGATCAGAGCCGGGGAAAACGCGCGATGTGATGCCACGTCCGGTAGGGGAAAACTACTGACGCTCAGGCCTCTTTAATGCACAGAATACCTTTCAAAATAGACAAATTTAAAGCCTTATAGTTCAAGTAAGTTTATCTTTAAAAACGTGTCCTTCGGCCCAGTGGATTAACTAGTCCGCCCGTAAAAATCTATAAATACGCTGCGGAAAATACTTTCGTTTTATCTTAAGCGGGCAAGCCAACAAAGAAACCCTAAGGATATGCAATTTCCTGAGTTTAGTATGCATAGAAGGTTTTCGTATACGCAGTTTAAAGTACGTGATATTCGTATAAAATCATGCTATGAAATTGAAATGTAATTTTCTTGATACTTAATATACCTATCATGCAACCTAATATAAAGCATTCCCAGAGAGCAAGTACTCATCAACAAGACGTACGAATAGAGCAGCAAAATTAATTGTATACAACTAGAAACTACTATGGGCATCAACAATCTGACACGAACCCATAGAGAAAACTCGTGAAAGTCTACAAATAAAGAAAAGGGCACCTCACCGAGGAGAGAAGAAGGCACCACCTACAAGAGCCTGGAAGAAACCTCATGTCCACCAGCTCAGCTACAACATGGACATAAGCCATTTCAAAGAAAGGATTGCCTCAGCCCAAAAGGGGAGCAAGAAAACCACACAAAAAGCTAGGTAGGATTACCAGATAACAAGAGAAAATAGGAGTAAAAATACAACAATAAAGTCAGCTCAAAAACTAGCACCAAGAGGGCTTAACCAACCACTTGTTCGTCCATGCAACTCAAAGGTGATGGTAAAACTGATCAAAGTCAACCACTTGTCCGTCAGTGCGGCTGGAGGTGATGGTCAAACTGATCAAATCTAACCACTTGTCCGTCAGTGCGCCTCAGAGGTGATGGTTAAACTGATCAAAGCCAACCACTTGTCCGTCAGTGCGACTCAGAGGTGATGGTTAATCAACCGCTCAACAATATTTCGCATTACTGTCTTACCATAATGCTCAAGAACTCACCCTCCGGAAACTATTCGACGAATTTCACTTCACTCGACGGATTTACTTCACTCGATGAATTTTAACTTCACTCGATGAATTTTAACTTCACTCGGCGAATTTTAACTTTACTCGACGAATTTTAACTTCACTCGACAAATTTAGCTTACACTCAGTGGTTTATCCAACGCGACCTCGCAAACACTCGAGACGTTACATGGGGTGCGGCCAAACCGCACCCAAGGGGGTGAGGCCAAGCCGCACCCCCATGGGGTGCGTCCAAGCCGCACTCCAACGGGGTGCGGCCATAGTCGCACCCTTATGGAGTGCGGCCAAAGTCGCACCCCCATAAGGTGCGGCCAAACCTCACCCAAGGGGGTGCGGCCAAGCCGCACCCACAAGGGGGTGCGGCCAAGCCGCACTCCCCTTGCCAAGGTGCGGCCAAGCCCCCCCCCCCCCCCCCCCCCAGCCTTACGGAGGAGGCGGTCGAAACCACACCCCCCCCCCCCCCCCCCCCCCCCGCGTTGGGTGAGGTCGGAGCCTGACTCCCCCTTGGGGACGCGACCTCTCATCTATCCGTTCGTTGTCGCGCGTCGAACACCTCCGTGTTCGTTGCACGCTCAGAACGCTCTCATGTTCATTACGCGCTCAGAATGCTCTCGTGTTCGTCACGCGCTCAGAACACTCTCGTGTTCGTCGCGCGCTCAGAACGCTTCCGTGTTCGTTGCGCGCTCAGAACACTTCCTTGCGCGCTCAGAACGTTTCCACGATCCCGACACCCACGCAGTTAACATTTTCTAATTTCTCAGATTACAGGTCTCGTTCGTCGCCTTCATCACCTTCAACGAAGCTGCCCGAACTGCCCAACCTGCCCAAACTGCCCGAAGGGCGAGACGGTCATTTACGAAAAATGGAGATCATCCTGCTCCAAACTGACAAACGTTATTCGCTCGTTAGGTGGTTATGGTGGTTACGACGACAAAATTACCAGACTACCCCCTGCCAAAGCTTTAAACGGAGCCCGGGGCTTTCATTTCCATACACTTTTCTTTCTGCATTCAAGAGAGTTTCGTTGAAGATTTCCTCTGAGTCCTCCTTTGGCGCTCGAAGATCTCCTTCAGGCTTCGAAGATCTCCTTCGTGGACTTGGAGATTTCCTTCACTCCGGACGACCATCTTCCTATGTGATCCGGGTATCGTTTGAATCCCTAAAGGCGACTCAGTGTTCTCACTTTTGTTCTCACTACCGTTCTCAGAAGAAGTACTTAGTTTTCTGAGAGGTAGTCTGTCACCCTCAGAGTTCTCTCTCTCTCTCTATCACTGTAACGAGCAGCGGCCTGTCGCACTCGAGTTCTCAATTTCTAATTGTAACCCCCCTGCAGATAGTGGAAGTTAGCTGGCACAACTCCGGTCGCATGATTTTTCACTCTTTCCGGGTTTTCCACGTCAAAAGTCTTCGTGTCATTTACTAATTCACTCATTGACTGTTTGCGCGCTCGGTTCGCTTCCGAGCTAAGGTGGTTCAATTCGACCAGTCTACCAGAGCACCCGGGCGACCCGCAAAAATAATCTCCTGGGAACAACTTGCAACAACAACTGTCAAACGCCTTCCCCAAGTTCCTCAATTTTTTTTAATTGAGATTAAGATTTTGGTTGTGTAGTGGAAAAACGTTGCTCAATGGATGTATGTTATTCAGATGTAATAGATGAATTTGAGTGCTATCAGATAGTATATATGTATTCAATGTTACAAACAGTATAATTAGTATGCTATCAGATAATAATATATATGTTCTTTATCAGTTAATAAATCTAATTTGAAATCAACATATAATAGAAAATCAAATGATCAAAAACAACTGGGAAAGAGGATTTTCATTAACAACACACACAACAAGTTCTACTTCATCGTTTTTGTTACCAGGAAAAAACAGGAAGAGGCAAATACATAAAGGCCTCACAAAAGACAAGCACAAGTCCAAAACAGGACAACAGAAAAAGAAGGCCCACGGCCCAAAGACCGGCTAACACAAAAAAGGGAAACTGATATAAAATGACAAGCACAGCTAGCGGAAAAGATCTGTCATCCTGCAAAGTCCCTAAATAATGTTTATGGTTCTGACGGCTTCTCCTTCTTTTTCTCCAATGTTTGCAGGTTGCTAACGGCGGGCTTGTCGTGATTATGTTCCAACATCCTCTCGTAAGCTTGACAGTCCGCCATCTTCAATCTTGCTCTCTGATCTGCAAATGAGGAAGTGGAAAGAGGTTTGGTTAACATATCTGCGAGTTGATGTTGCGACTCGCAATATTCGACTACGATTTCTTTCTGGTTGATTAGGTCGCGTGTGTAGTGAAATTTAATCTCAATATGCTTTGATTTGTTGTGGAAAACGGGATTCTTGGCAAGAGCTATTGCGGAAGTGTTATCAACGTTAATCAACGTTGGGTTTCCAATTTCCTCGATCAGTTCATGCAAGAGGTTCCGTAGCCAGACAGCTTCTCTGGCGGCTTCACTTAAGGCAGTGTACTCTGCTTCGGTAGAGGAGAGCGCGATGGTCTTTTGTTTTTTTGTACTCCAGGAAATGATATTGCTGCCTAAGAAAAACAGGTAGCCAGACGTGCTCCTTCTGTCGTCGGCACAACCAGCCCAATCGCTGTCAACATATCCTTTCAGATCCATGCTTTTTCCTTTTGAGTATTTTAACCCCAAGCCTTTTGTTCCATTGACGTACCTCATTATTCTTTTTACGCCCACCAAGTGTTTGATGTTGGGGGCTTGCATGAAACGGGACATTATACTCACTGCCAGCTCCAAGTCAGGCCGGGTATTGGTCAAATAGATTAGAGACGCAATCATACTTCTATAATTCTCAGCATTCACCTTCTCTTCTCCATCCTCTTTTCTGAACTTCTCCCCAGTGATCATGGGTGTTTGTGTTGGCCTGGAGTTTGACATGTCAAACCGAGTGAGCAAATCATCTGCATACTTACTTTGGTTGATATAGATCGCCTCAGGTGTTTGGGTGATTTGGATGCCGAGAAAGTAATGGGCCAAACCAAGGTCTGTCATTTTGAAGGCAGATTTTATGTGGGCTCTAAATTCATTTATGATGTCCAAGCAAGACCCAGTGATGTGCAGATCATCAACATATAGGCACACAAATAGAACTTCACTGTTGGGATGTCGCTTGTAATAGATGGATGGTTCAAAAACAGATCTCTGTAACCCATGCTCTATCAGATGCTTGTCGATTTTAAAATTCCACACTCTGCAAGATTGCTTTAAACCATACAAAGCCTTTAATATTCTGAGGACTTTGCTTTCTTCTCCTTTCTTTACATAGCCAGCAGGCTGTTCTACGTAAATTTCTTCCTCGATTGAGCCATTTAAAAAGGCAGATTGCACGTCCATTTGGAATATGGGGTAGTGGAAATGGGCTGCTAAGGAAATAATGAGACGTATGGACTCAAACCTGGCAACAGGGGCAAACGTTTCATTGTAATCTATCCCGTACCTTTGCGTGTAGCCTTTTGCTACTAATCTTGCCTTATACTTTTTCACTTTCCCATTCTCATCATATTTAACTTTGTAAATCCATTTTAATCCAATGGTCTTTTTGTGAGGTGGCAGATCACATAATTCCCAAGTCTTGTTGTTTTCTATAGCCATTATTTCTTCATTCATGGCAGCAATCCAGTGGGTGCTGGTGGCGGCTTCATTGTATGTGGCTTGTTCTTTAATAAATAGGGCAATGCTGCAGTTTTGATAGAGTTCAGTAATGGATTTGTACTTCTTTGGCGAGGATGGGGATGATGATTCTTCAAGGATTGGACAATTCTGTAGACCAACAGCCTCTGGCAATGGTGAAAATAAAGTTGGTGAGGCTGGCTCAACCTCCTCAAGAGGAGGAAAGGAAGGAGCAACCCCCAATTCAGCTGGCTGTTCAGGAAGAAAAACAAGATTGGATGGCTCAGGTAAGTCACATAGCTAATTATCTTGGGCAACCCCTGGAAAAAGAATCTGACCCGGAGTATTTCCCAAATTCCAAGTTTTGTTTTCATCTATTATAACATTTCTTCCAATTGTTAGCTTCTTGGTGATGGGGTGATAAATCCTGTATCCTTTGGACACTTCACTGTAACCAAGTAGAATTCCACTGGCTCCCTTCTCATCAAGTTTGTCACGACTTGTTTGTGGTTCCAAATTGAAGACTAGGCTTCCAAACACCCTCAAGTGACTAACATTAGCTTTGTGACATGTCCAAGCTTCGAAAGGGGTGCAAAGATTTAAGGCACGGCAAGGAGCTCTGTTGAGAAGCTGGGTAGCAGCAACCACGGCTTCGGCCCAGAAATCTTTGGGCATAGATTTTTTACGGAGCATGCACCTGGCCATTTCAATGATAGTTCTGTTGCGCCTTTCTGCCACCCCGTTCTGTTCAGGTGTATGACTAACTGTGAGTTCATGATTGATTCCTTGCTCCTGGCAGAAGTTGTTGAATTCATAATTGACAAATTCTCCCCCCCCCCCCCCCCCCTATCTGTGCGAAGAGTCTTGATAGTGCAGCCGGATTCATTTTCAACCCGGGCTTTAAAGTTTTTGAATGTTTTGAAGGCATCAGACTTGTGAGTTGTGGGAAAAATCCACATCATTTTGGTGAAGTCATCCACAAATAATATGTAATACCTGTTACCAGATAAGGATGGGGTACGGGATGGTCCCCAGATGTCTGCGCGCACAATCTCCAAGTGGGAACTGGTTTTCCTTGAGGCTTGGGATGGGAAAGGAAGCTTATGGATTTTGTTTTTGGCGCATGTATGACATAGGGGTTGCTGAGAATTTATTTTGGGCAAGCCTAAAACAAGTTGATGTGAGTGTAGAAGTTTGAGATCATCAAAGTTGAGGTGGCCATACCTGTGGTGCCATTGTTGACTGGTTGTGTCTTCAACAACCTTCATATTCTGGTTCACATGTTGCATGGACAAAGGGAAAACTTTGTTGGGGGCCATCTTCACTTTGGCAACAATATGGGAGGATTGCTTCTCTATTATAGTACAGCAGCCTTCATCAAAAATTAATTTGTATCCTTTGTTGATTAATTGTCCCACACTCAGGAGACTTTGTGCTAAGCCAGGCACAAATTGGACTCCTGAGATATATTTTAACTTCCCATGAAAAGATCTGACGGCTATAGTGCCTTTTCCTTTGATATGCACAGAATTACCATCTTCTAAAACCACTTGGGAGCAAGCATCTTCATCCAGATTAATGAATAGATTTTTGTTATGGGTCATATGGTTGGAGCAACCGCTATCAATGTACCAAACATTATCTGTAGTGTCATCAATTTTATCTCCTGTGTAGAATACGTAATCATCTTCGTTTTGGCTTCCAAAGTGAGCTTCTTCAGGAACATGAGGGGCAGCCTTCTGCTTGGACCAGCAGTCTTTAGCGAGATGGGTAGGCCTCTTGCATGTCTTGCATCTATAATAGCACCTGTCAGCAGTGTGGTTGTATCTCTTGCACAGTTCACAGAATGGTGGCTCATCAACCTGTATTTTTCCTTTCTCTGCTTTTGTATAATCAGGATTTTGTTTCTTTTCTGCTTGAACATTAACTTTAGTCTGGAAGGCCTGCTCTAAGGTTTGTGATTCATACCTTTTAACTCTTTCTTCATGAGCTTGCAGAGACCCGAGAAGATCTGTGAGGGTGAGGGTGCTAAGCACTTTAGTTTCTTCAATTGTGGTGACAATCACGGCATATTTCTGCGTGAGCGTCTTCAGGACCTTTAGGACAACTTTTTTCTCTTCTATCTGATCTCCATAGTTTTTTATCTGATTTGTGAGAAGGGTAATTCTAGATAAATATGAGTGAGCATTATCACTATCCAACATCTTCAAGGTATCAAATTCTTGCCATGCATTTTGGAGCTTGATAGATATAACCTTGGCTGATCCCTGGAATTCATTTTTTAGAACTTCCCAAGCATTTTGAGCAGAATCGGCCCCCATGATTTTTGGAAAAATGCTTCTACCAATACCTTGTTGGATGTATAGAAGAGCCTCTGCATCTCTTTTCACATTCTCAGCATAGGTAATTTTCGTGGCAGCTTCCCAGTTAGCTAGAGGATTGTCATCTGATGGCTTGGCAAAACCTGAAGTAATGAGATCCCAGAGACCCTGTGAAATAAATAAAGTATGCATCTGGACTTGCCAAATATCAAAACCATCTCCTTCAAAAATAGGCACTCCGGTGGGAGAGTATGAGAAATTTGCGGCGGGAGAGCTTGATGATGCCATGTAATGAGAAAACAAAGAAAGGAAACAGATGAATCCTCACGATCTCTGATGGCAGAGAGAGCGAGAGGAACCTCCCTCTGATACCATAATGGAAAATCAAATGATCAAAAACAACTGGGAAAGAGGATTTTCATTAACAGCACACACAACAAGTTCTACTTCATCGTTTTTGTTACCAGGAAAAAACAGGAAGAGGCAAATACATAAATGCCTCACAAAAGACAAGCACAAGTCCAAAACAGGACAACAGAAAAAGAAGGCCCACGGCCCAAAGACCGGCTAACACAAAAAAGGGAAACTGATATAAAATGACAAGCACAGCTAGCGGAAAAGATCTGTCATCCTGCAAAGTCCCTAAATAATGTTTATGGTTCTGACGGCTTCTCCTTCTTTTTCTCCAATGTTTGCAGGTTGCTAACGGCGGGCTTGTCGTAATTATGTTCCAACAACATACACATCTGCTTTGAATTCAATGTATTATCACTTAAGACACGTGTTTTTTGCCCAAACGTAATTTTTTCGCCGGGTGCGCATTTTTTTCGGGCACATATTTTTCTCCAGGACGCATATTTTTCGCCAAGGTGTGTTTTTTGGCCCATCAACGTCGATCACGAGTTCTTCGATTGCGAGAGCATTTTTTGGCACGGAAGCACATTTTTTGCCAGGACGTGCATTTTTTGACCGTGCGCACATTTTTTTTACTGGCGCACATTTCGCCCGAGCTGGTATTTTTTGGCCCAGGTGTGTGTTTTGCGGCCCGGGCAAAAAATGCGCGGTTGGGAGAAAAATGTGCGCCCGAGCAAAAAATGAGAGCACGGGACGAAATAAACGCGGTTTGGCGAAAAATGTGCGCCCGGGCAAAAAACATGTTCCCGCACGGAAAACGCGCTTCAGGGCGAAAAACGCGCGCTCCACAAAAAACACGCACCCCGACGAAAAATGCGCGCCCGGGCGAAAAATGCGCACCCCGGCAAAAAATGCGCACCCCGACAATCGCGCGCCCTGGCGAAAAACACGCGCCTGGGCGACAAACGCGCGCCCGGGCGAAAAAACGCGCGCCCGGGAGACAAACGCGCGCCAGGGCGAAAAACGCGCGCCCGGGCGACAAACGCGCGCCCGGGCGAAAAAACGCGCGCCCTGCGCCCGAGCAAAAAATATGTTCCCGCACGGAAAACGCGCTTCAGGGCGAAAAACGCGTGCCCCACAAAAAACACACGCCCGGGCGAAAAACGCGCGCCCGGGCGAAAAATACGCATCAGGGCGAAAAACACGCGCCCGGGTGAAAAATGCGCGCCCGGCCGACAAACGCACGTCCGGACGACAAACGCGCGCCCAGGCGAAAAACGCGCGCCCGGCCGAAAAAACGCGTGCCCGAATGGAAAAATTCACGCCCGGGCGAAAAAATGTGCGCCGGACCGAAAAACATTCTCACTGGTCAAAAAAACGTGTGCCCGGGTCGAAATTGCGCGCTCGATCGAAAAACGCGCTCTCGGGCGAAAAACGGGTGGCCGAGCGAAAAAAGAGTGCCCGGGTGAAAAATGCCCGGCAGGCCGAAAAACGCCCGCCCGGGAGAAAAAGACGCGCTCCTGTGAAAATTGCGCGCTCGAGCAAAAAATCGCGCTCTCGGGCGAAAAACTCCCGCCTGGGCGAAAAACACGCGCCCGACCGAAAAACACTTGCTCGGCCGAAACACTTGTCCGACCGAAAAACCCACCCTGCAGGAAAATGCACGCCCGAGTGAAAAACGTCCGCGTAGGTCGAAAAACTCTGGCGAAAACACTCGATTATGCGGAAAAACAATGGGCGGAGGTATGAATTGTCGATTTGATTTTTTTGTTCATAGTCAAAGCCATGAGTTTTCACATGAATGTCAATATCTGCTTAAATTTCATTGCGGCGAACATTAGGATTGGATTTCTAATCGATAACGTCAATTCCAGAAAGTCAATTCCGTCCAAACGAATGGGCCCTAATGGATATTGTTCGGCAGTAGCTAAATTTAATCTTTCCTTTTTAAAAAAAATTGGTGTTTCAGAATTTTTCCATTAGTTCTATAATTTTGTCATTGTTTTATTGCTTTTTCACTCCAGGATTTTATTGCGTCCGAATAATTTCAAATAATTTTTAAATATATAAGAAATAAAGAACAATAAATATAATAAAACTAAGTAAAACTACTAAGGACTGAAAAGTATAAATTCCTTTTCTCCGAACTAAGGATCCGTTTGGCACGGTGGTGGCAGTCATGAACACTGTGGTTATGAACCATCGTTCGTGAACGCCCAACCTCACCTAAGGAACTTCATCCACTTTTATGTTCAAAACTAATTATCTTTTCTTAGCGGTGGTCATAATCGTTGTCATCCAAACTCACCGGAGCAAAAAAGACGCGCCAAATGGAGCCTGAGTTAATAATATTTGGTTGTGAGCAACGATATGATGACTTTATCAGAGTTTAAATTTGCAGTACTAACAGGAGTTCTTTGAAGAATTGCATCCAAATTTCAAATAATTTGCACGGTTATTGTTGTAAAGGAGTGCACTCGATGTGCTTGACCTCTACATCCAACATGGGTTTGTACCCCTGAGGAAAAGAAGATCAATTTGAAGTAATTGAACTCACATTCATCTCCTTAATACTAAAAATTTCAGAACCAAACCCTGACATTGAACTTTGAGGAAAACAAAAAAGTTCCAGGTTGTTGAATATGTTGGAATAATTTTCATATATTTTTATATTAATATAAAAAATACTTTTTTCGGTTTTAAAACTTTTACAGGGTATCATATATATATATATATAAAGCAATATTAATAAAATTGCATGAAGGAGATAGAGAAATAAATAAGGGTCCGTTCGGCGCGCAGGTAATGGCTTTCTGGAATTGGCTTTGGCCAAAAAACCAATATCTGCAGGAATTGGTTTTGTGCAGAAAACCAATTCTGCTGTTCGGTTGCAGGATGGAATTCAGTGAACAGAATTGGAATTGATGTCTGTAAGCTGTTCGGCTGCACGATGGAATTGGCTTTCTGGAATTGAAATTTTTAAAATTGATATTCTATAAAATTGAAGTAGCAATTTAAAATACCAATATTAATTGAAGTTCAAAATTATAAATAAGTTCTACTACATAACCATTGTCCAAAATAAAAATACAGAAATAGCATAAAGTCAACAATCTAGCGAATATGTCAACAATCTAGCATAAACTCAACAATCTAGCGATCAAACTGCATACGCAACCATGCGTCCTTCAAGTCTTCAGGTAGCCTCATGAATATGTCACGTTTAACACTATCATGACATAGTATATCCATCGCCTTGAGTAAATCATGATGGTTTAAATCAGTCATCTGAGTCAGTGCGACATATATGTCATCGACATTGCTAGCAGACTTAATCCCCGATGCTTTTTCTACGGAGTCAACTAATTTCTCTATGGCCACCGCTACGGCATCCGCTCCTACCGGTCGCTTTCTCCTCCTTCTACTGCTTCCTTCTCCTTCCACTCTTGTCTGTTCTTGTGTATTAGTTGTTTTCTCTGTCATAGACTCCACATCTACCTCATTTGTCATCTCTGTTGCGGTCGCGGCATGACTGCCAGTTGCTCTATCAGTCCCGCAGAGCACAGCCAAATCAGACCAATTGACGATAACTTTGTCCTTGTAATGTTTGACAGACGGATGAGCCTGTAAAATAATAATTAGTTAATTATTTTAATAAACCAATAAAACTAATAATTTAATAAAAATCATACCTTCACATAGTTAGCCCACACTTCTTCACTATCTACCCTGACCATATTTCTTTGACAATCCCATCCAAATCCGCTTGTGTCTAGCATCGCGCTGACTTCTATGTAATACTTGTTCCAAGTTTTTAGGCGAGCCATTAACTTCTCTTTGGATAGCTGATACTAAACATTTGGATAACCGATACTAAACATTTGGATAACCGATACTAAACATTTGGATAACTGATACAATATAAGATCTAACAAATTTGCAACAACATTAAGCAAAGTAGTTTAGATCTGGCAAAAACGAAATTTGCAACATACAGCAGTTATTGACCAATTAAGATCTTGGTATCCAAAACCGACAATTTACACATACACAGTTTAGCAGCTATTGACTGATTAAAGCAGCTATTTTTTGTAAAAAAATGTGATTACACAGTTTAGTTTAGATCTGCAAAGATTAAAAACGAAATTTAGTTTAGATCTGGCATTAACGGATACTAAGCATCTGGTAAAATTTAGATCTGGCATTAACCGATACTAAGCATCTGGTTTTTCTGTAGAAGCTAGATGAAGAACGCTGAAGAACGAAATTTAGATCTTGCAAAAACAAAATTTACATCTTGCAAAAAAATAGATCTGGCAAAAACGCTGGAATAAAAATAGATCTGGCAAAAACGCTGGGAAAAACAAGGAAGAGGAGGAGGAAGAAGAAGAGGAGGAGGAAGAAGAAGAAGAAGAAGAAGAAGAAGTGCAGGAGGAAGAAGAAGTGCGAGGAGGAAGAAGAAGTGCGATTTCAGAAGAAGAAGTGCAAGGAGGAAGAAGAAGTGCGAGGAGGAAGAAGATGTGAGAGGAGGAAGAAGAAGTTTACCGTAGAAGCGATCGGCGCGACTGAAGAAGTGCGAGGAAGAAGCTGGAGCGAAAAAGGTCGCGAATGGAGAGTAGCGATCGGCGCGCGTATGTCGCTGGGACTGGAGAGGAGCAAAGCCGACCAAAAAACACGCAAGGAGGTAAGAAATGGGGCAGCGCGCTTTTACCCTAAACCCAAAACCGTCGGTTTTGGGATGAAATCCAATGCCGGGTTAATTCCGTCCCGCCGAACGCAGGCAATGGCTTTACTATTTCCCAAAGCCAATTCCGGAAAGCCATTGCCTGCGCGCCGAACGGACCATAAGAGATCAATATAGTTTAGAATCGAGCCTGAGTAAGGCGTGTGATCACTGCCCTAAAGAAGTTGCATCACCCTCCGGCAGGGCTTTCACCGATGCTCACTCCTCCAAGGTACAACACCCGGCTAGATCCCGTAAGCTCCGATGTGCGCGGACACTGAAGAAGCACAGAGCACCCGAACTCCCACTTGATGAAGCAAACGTAAAGAAAATGAAGCACGAAGAAGTTCGTCGGAAGAACAGAGAGCACGAGAGCAGATTTCCGAAAGCACAAAATGTCAGTACAGAAAACGATTCAGAAAATCTCCTATATAGGAGTCTCGAAAAAATAACATGTAATTAATTCGAACGGTTATAATTGGAAGGCGATAATCGTGCACATAAACGTGGAAGATTTCCAACGTAAAGAGTAATGGCGAGAAAAGCGCGTAAAAGAACGGTTAGAAATTACGCGTAATAATTGCGCAGAGAGAACGCAAAATGACATAGGTCGCGTCGAGTTCAATTCGACGCTGCGTCAAAATCATATCGACGCAACTCGACATTACGTCGAGTTCTTATTGACGCAAGTCAAAACGACGGAGTTCTATTTGAAGCAACTCGACGCTACGTCGAGTTCTTATCGACGCAGGCCAAGCCGACGGAGAACTTGTCGACGCGAGTCGACGCTACGTCGAGTGCTTATCGACGCGGGTTGGGCGCGTCGATTTCCATTCGACGCAACTCCAATTACAAACGAGCTAGTCGACGTGACTTCGAGTTCTACTCGTCGCAGCTCCGACTTCTATTCGACGCAACTCCGAATAATAAAAAAATACTAAAACTATTTTGTACAAAAAATACAATTCAATTATTCCCCAAATCTAAAATCCGGATCCGGTCCGGTCCGGTGCGGTGCGTGCGAGCATGCGCGCGCGCGTGCGTGGTTCATAGTTTCTCCTTATGTTTTTTTGAACAAATATGAAGGTGTGAACTAATATATATACACCAACAAGAAGACAAATGAGCATGGTGTTGGAGTTTCTGAGGTGATCGCAAAGCAATCAACAGTTAGTCTTACTACCTGTAACACCCTCATCCGTTCAGAAGCATATAGCAGAAGGTCCGGCCGGGGCCCCACGCCATATACTACAAACAAACGGAAACGTCACTTAATTGAATATGCAACGACATTATACCACGAAGCCTAACTCAGAGCATTCTATGCGGAAGTAAAAGAGAGAGAGACAGAATTATAAACCACAAGACCCGAACTCGGGTATGTCCACTTCTATTAACTTGGAATAAAATGTTTTACAACACACAAAAGAGGCACTACGGCCTTACAGTTTACCAACATCGGCGCGCAGGCCGGCCATACATAAAAACAGAAGAAAGGACAAAAGGCCTTCAAGGGCCGCAGCAGCGCAGGGGCTTCAGCCCGCCAAGGTCCCGCTCGGTCCAGCTCCTGTACAACAAGCCCACCAAAGACGGTGGCAAAACAGGGCAACGGTCAGCTAAAGCTGACCAAGTTATAACGACCCCACCCCTTCGAGGAGGTGGCAGTTCTAAACGTCCCTGCAAAACAGTCTCAACGGCATATATATATATAAGAGTGCGACTAGCAAAACCCACAACATTTCATACATATGCAACAACACAAACGTGGGAATGGCCTCCACGTCTCGTGCACTCAGGCACTCTTTGGTGTACTACGCCTTCCACCACCATCCACTCTTGATGGCTTTGCCCTTCGAGGCTAAAGTCGGCGGCCCGAATACCAGGGTCCTCCGTGCTTTAATTGTGAACATAACGTAGTCCGAAGACTCTGTCCCATTGCCTCCCGACATGCTGAACGAGACTTACTAATCAGGTGTTGCAATGGTGCGGTTTCAGGTTCGCCAAATGCCCGTTGTTCACAGCTCTCATTGTACAACACGAAAAGCGGGTATGGCGTCCCCTCAGCCCAGGAATTCTCAATCAGCCGGCTCCACAGGCCGCTAAGTCATCCACCAGGACACCACCCACAGGTCGGGTACACCGGCCTCAGGTCCCCTCAACAGGTGGGCACATCAACATCACCAGAACTCAGTCTGGGAAGCTGTCGCCCTGGCGACATTCACTGTCGCCAGCGACAGTGCACAAAACCCTAATTTGGCTTCTAGCTGTGGGTGCTTCCCGGGGCACACCCCCAGGCATTGCTGCACATGCAGTAGCACTCCCACTGCCTCAGAACACCCAAATTCACCAGAACCCAATTCTGGGGAGCTGTCGCCCAGGCGACGGTCACTATCGCGCCAGCGACAGCTGGACAGAACTCCATTTCTGCCTTTTAACTTCGGGTGCTCCCCGGGGCACGCCTCCGGGCGTTGCTGCGCATGCAGTAGCACCCTCTAGCCCTACGAGGCAAGTATAACAACACGGGGTTTTTCCCCGGCACGCACAATACTAAAAAGTATCACCAATCCGGACGAACCGTCTCGGATGGGCTTCACACAGCGCGCCTACGTCCATCTCACGCGTGGACTCTACATGAATGCAAGCTTTGACGGGGATAACACGAATCAACCCGTCGGAGGCCACGACCTCACCCTTTGGGTAGGGGCCTCAACGATGTATGGGAAAGGACTAGAACATGTCCAAATGGGGTTAGAAGAGTTCGTTACCTTTAAATGCCGCTTCGAGCCCATGGCTTGACGTTCCACACGGATGGAAAGGAGCGTCTTGCCCTCCTCTACGCGTAGCCACCAACTTTGAAGGGATTGGATGAGTGTAGCTCCTCCAAACCCAAGCTCCAAGCTAGGGTTTACTATTTCTCCTTCTTCTCCAAGCTCCTCTCTCTCTCTCTCTTAAGAACCCTTAAGGAAATAATGGAAAAGGATAGGTTTTTCGGCCTTCTATGCTCCACCGAGCCTTCCAAGCCAAAACCAGCCCCCAAAGTCAAAGTGCAATCAATGCCCTCAATTTCGGCCACAAAGTCCAACTTTGAGCTGTCGCCCGGCGACAGCCGCTGTCGCCCTGGCGACAGCGATATGAACCGACATTGACCCGTCAACGCCGTCCGACAGCTCACGGCAGAACCTTCTCAACAGGACGCTATCGCCCGGGCGACAGCCACTGTCGCCGGCGACAGCTCTGGATTCCAGAATTCTGAATTTTCTGATTTGGGGTCTTACAACCCTCCCCTCCTTATAAGAATTTCGTCCCGAAATTTTATAAAAAACGCTTATATACATATATAAAAAAAATGTCTTTACACAAGGGGAAAAAAAAGATAAACGTCACCGAAACTATGGGTGTGCAAAAATAACCGAAGAACCGAGAACCGAACCGGAACCGAACCGAACCGAATGATTTGGGTCGGTTCCAAATAGGCTCGGTCCGGGTCCGGTTCTCATAATACCAGAACCGATAATTTGGTTCGGTTCCTGGTTCCAAGGGTCGGGTACCCAGAACCGACCCGAGAACCGAATATCAATGCTAAAAAAAAATATTTTGAAACAACTATTATAGTCATATCACTTGATACGAAAAAATAATTGAGAATATTGTCGTATGACTAAAGAGAATAGGTATTGTACTCATGTAGTTGTATGACTTCAATATTATAGAGAATCGTGATACAATTATTTTAAGACATTGATAGTTATATTACAAATAATCATGAGTTGAAAGAGACATTTTTTTAATTATTTTGAGACAGGTGGAACCGAGAACCGAACCGGAACCGAACCGAAGCAAGCGGTTCGGATCCGGTTCTATACTTTAGGACCGTGGGTCGGTTCCGGTTCCAAAAGTTTGGAACCGAACATACATGGGTCGGTTCTTGGTTTTGGGTGGAACCGAACCGAACCGATCCGAGTTGCACCCCTAACCGAAACAGCTCGGGGAACTCCTCCATCATGGTCTGCTCACGCTCCCACGAGAGCTCCTCGCGACCGCAGTTGTCCCAACGGACCTTTACCATACGGGTCGCCCTGTTCCACAACTGACGCACCTCAGCATCCTCGATGCTAACGGGCCTGACCGCCGTCTTAAGCCCACTATCCACGGGCACCTGATCCGCCGCGACCACCTGCGTAGGCTCTTGCACTGCCTTCCGCAATACGGAGATGTGGAATACATCGTGTAGCCCGCTCAGTTCCGCCGATAGCGCAAGCCTATAAGCCGCCTCGCCGACGCGCTCGATGACCTCAAAAGGTCCAAGGTATCTCGGACTCAGCTTTTTCAAGCGCCGAATCCTGGACACGCCCTTGAATGGCCTGATCTTCAAGTAGACCCAATCGCCAACGGCGAACTGGACTTCGCCTGCCTATCCTGCGCAACCAAAAGCCTCTCCCGGATCAAACGCACCGTC
The DNA here is from genome assembly GCA_033032865.1 of Dactylorhiza incarnata. NCBI lineage: Eukaryota > Viridiplantae > Streptophyta > Magnoliopsida > Asparagales > Orchidaceae > Dactylorhiza > Dactylorhiza incarnata. The sequence continues at coordinate 2,438,286 of JAWHQI010000295.1, forward strand.
GAAGTCGCCTCTTCGACGTCTTTCCTCTTGAAGAGCTTCGTCTCGCCCGTTTCCGCCCAAGCTAAGGGAGTGAGGCACTTCCTGCCATAGAGGGCCTCGAAAGGCGCCATCTGAATACTCGCCTGATAGTTGTTGTTGTACGCGAACTCAACAAGAAAGAGGTGATCTTCCCACCCCTTGCCAAAATCCAGGACGCACATCCGGAGCATGTCTTCCATCGTCCTGTTGGTACGCTCAGTTTGGCCATCCGTCTGAGGATGAAAGGCCGTGCTAAACTGCAGCTTCGTACCCAAAAGACGGTTGACTAGCCTCCAGTCGCTCGAAGTAAAGCGTCCATCACGATCACTGGCGATGCTACGGGGCACACCGTGCAGTCGCACTATAGTATCAACATATAACTTCGCCAATTTCTCCACCGAGTCATCCCTCCGGTTGGGGATGAAGTGCGCCACCTTCGTCAGCCGGTCAACGACTACCCAGATGGCATCGTTCCCGCTCTGCGACCTCGGCAGTCCATGCACGAAATCCATGGAAATGTCATCAAATTTCCACTCCGGAACAGGCAATGACTGCAAAAAGCCACCGGGCCTCTGACATTCCGCCTTCACTAGTGCACAAGTGTGGCACTTGGCCACGTAGTGAGCGATGTCCCTCTTCATACCCGGCCACCAGAAAAGGACCTTCATGTCCTTATACATCTTCGTGCTCCCCGGATGAACTGAATACCTGGTACGATGCGCCTCGTACATCAACTCATCGCGCAGCTCACCCACCTTGGGGACGCACAAACGGTCACCTCTCCACAGCAACCCGTCTCGAACCTGAAACTGGGCATCCGGCCCACCACCAGCATCCTCCGCGTAGCGCTTTAAGCTCGGATCGAGTTCAAAAGCCCGGCGGACTCTATCTGCGAGGTCGTACTGCACCTCAGTCCAACTCAAACAGGCACCGGCACCGCTCCTCTTCTCTACGCAAGAAATACTCAAGGCCTCCAGGTCACGTATCAGGTGCTCATCATGCATCTGAATCCAGTTGGCCTGCGCTGGAGCACTGCGACTGAGTGCATCCGCAACAACATTCCCCTTCCCGGGAGTGTAGTGGATCTCGAAGGTGAAGTCCCCCAGGAACTCCATCCACCTCTGCTGCTGCATATTCAGCCCTTTCTGCATCAGAAGGTACTTCAGGCTCTTATGGTCCGTGAAGATATCGATCTTCAAGCCATACACATAATGCCGCCAAAGCTTCCGGGCAAATATCACGGCCGCCAACTCCAAGTCGTGGACCGGATAGTTCCGCTCGTGCACCTTCAGCTGGCGAGAGCCATACGCTATAACCTTGCCATGCTGCTGCAGAACGCAGCCAAGGCCGCTCCTAGAAGCGTCGGTGTAGATCTCGTAGCCCTCCGTGCCGCAAGGCAAACATAAGATCGGAGTCGTTGTAAGCCGCCGCTTCAACTCCTCGAAAGCCTGCGCACACGCGGGCGTCCAAATGAACTCCTGCATCTTCCGTGTCAGCGTCGTAAGAGGCAGCGCAATCCGTGAGAAGTTCTCCACGAAGCGCCTGTAATAACCGGCCAGCCCGAGAAAGCTACGGACCTCCGCTACAGTAGAAAGGACAGGCCACTCCCTAATGGCCGCAACCTTCACCGGATCTACCGCCACACCTGAACCACTAACCACATGGCCCAAGAACGCCACGGAAGGAAGCCAGAACTCGCACTTCGAGAACTTGACATACAGCTGGTTCCTCCTCAGAACCTCCAAGACTACTTGCAGGTGATCACCGTGCTCCTCCTCGGACTGAGAGTAGACCAGTATGTCATCAAGGAAGACGACCACAAACCGGTCGAGGTACTCTCGGAAAGTCCGGTGCATCAAATCCAAAAACACCGAAGGCGCATTAGACAGCCCAAACGGCATCACGGTGAACTCATACTGTCCGTACCTCGTACTAAAGGCAGTCTTCGGGATGTCGCACTCCCTGATCCGCACCTGATAATAGCTGGACTTCAAGTCCAGCTTCGAGTATACTGTCGAACCAACGAGCTGGTCGAACAAATCGTCTATCCTCGGAAGAGGATACTTGTTCTTCTCCGTCAGCTTGTTCAGCTCCCGATAATCGATGCAAAGCCGCAGGCTACCGTCCTTCTTTTTGACAAAGAGGACCGGTGCACTCCAAGGTGAGGAACTCGGACGCACGTAGCCCTGCTCAAGCAGCTCCTGCAACTGCAGCTTCAACTCTGCCAACTCTTTCGGAGCCATACGATACGGCGAGCGGGCCACATGCTTAGCGCCTGGCACCAACTCAATCGTGAAATCTATCTCCCGCTGCGGTGGAGCACCGGGGAGCTCGCTCGGGAACACATCGGGGAACTCTGCTACTACCGGAACATCTACTAGGCTGGGCCTCGGCGTTGAAGCCTCCACAAGAGCAAAGAATAACTCCGCTCCCTGTCGCACCGCCTTGGACACCTGGAGAGCAAACATCAGCATCTTGCTCGATCCACGCATGCCCGCAAAGACCGTCTCACGATCGGCACCTTGCCCAAACCTCACCCCCTTGGTGGTGCAATCGATACACGCACGCTGTTCCGACAGCCAGTCCATACCGAAGATAACATCGAACTCAACCAGGGGGAGTAACGATGTCTTCAGGTCATACTCCCGACTACCAACTAGAACCTTTACGCAGCAACTCCTCTCCACACGCATCGAATATCCATTCGGCAGTAGGACCTCCGGTCCATCTGCAGAAGCAATCGACGGCGCACCAATACGTTGGACGAAGTCCGACGATAAGAAGGAGTGCGAAGCTCCAGTATCGAAAAGCGCTCTCGCAGGAATGCCTAAAACATTTACATAGCCTACGCCGCCAAACAGGGTTAGCATGAACATTAGAACAGTTATATAAAACAGTAAAGACTGTATCTTAAATTGTACCTGTCACGACGTCCTTGGCTTTGATAGCCTCCTGCTGATCAAGACTAAAGACTCTGGGCTGCGGGGGAGCCATACGGGAGGCAGTGGACTCAGCTGCCTTCCCCTTCTCAGAATAAGCTGGCCCAGTCTTCTTCTCTGGCCTTGGAAGCCCACTGCGGCAATCCCGAGAGAAATGGTCAGGCTTGCCACAAGTGAAACAAATAAGAGGGCCACGTCCAGACGACGCGCCCGAAGCAGAGGGAGCTGGCCCAGATACTCGAGCCTTCTTCCAGCGACTCAACCTCCGCAACTTCGTCGCACTCGGCGCTTTGCCCTCTGGCACTGCCTCGACCACAGCCACCTTGCCCTTCTCCCTGAGCATGTCCTGCTCAAGTGCTCGGGCTGAACCCACGAGGGTCGTGAAACCCTGCGCCAACGGCCCTGTCAGAAGGTGCCGCAACTCAGTACGCAAACCCCCATAGAACCTGTTCACCCTTCTCTCCTCATCATCGAAAGAAGTTCCAGCATAACGCCCGAGGCGGGTGAACTCATGCAGGTAGTCATCAACCAGTCTACCACCCTGTGTTAGAGCCAAGAACTGGTTCTCCATCGTGATCTGCTGCGACTGAGGCACATACCTTGCGAGGAAGATTCTCGAGAACTCTTCCATCGGCACATCAACCAGTTGCCTTCCCGCAAACTGGCGCCTCTCAACCTTATCCCACCACCGCCTAGCTTCCTTTTCCAGCAAGTAAGAAGCAAAGGTTACCTTCTGCGCTTCCTCTGACTGTGTCGCTGTCAGAATTCGCTTCACATGCGACAACCAGTCCTCGACCTCAGCTGGGGATTCAACCCCGGTAAACGGAGGAGGTCGAAATCCCAGAAAGTGCTTCAGCTGCTGCTCAGGAGCACGCCTCACGGGGACTTGCTCCACTCTTAGTGGCTCTTGGGCCACTTCCTGCACCGGCGGTTGGCCTTGCCTTTCAGGCTGGCCATTCAACGCAGCTAGAACGGCTTCAGTAACTAGCCGAACTAACTCAGCAGACGGAGTTGTAGGGGCCTCAGCAGACCCACTACTCTCATGCACATCACGGGGACGCGACGGTCCCGCTGCACTTCGAGTGCCCTACACAAGTGCAACACACAGTTAGGCGACAGCACAGTCGCAACTAACAACAAAAGGAACGCTCAGGTTCCAAAATCATGCAATTATTGTTGGTTTGTTGTTACATTTTATTCCTAAGTGTACATTTTTGGGTTTATTTTACGTCTCAACGGTAGCGCACACACGTGCTCACCACCCCTTAAAAGAATTCGTCCACGAATTCCGTAGAAGGATACGGAACCTTAGAAGCTGATACCAATTTGTAACACCCCCATCCGTTCAGAAGCATATAGCAGAAGGTCCGGTCGGGGCCCCACGCCATATACTACAAACAAACGGAAACGTCACTTAATTGAATATGCAACGACACTATACCACGAAGCCTAACTCAGAGCATTCTATGCGGAAGTAAAAGAGAGAGAGACAGAATTATAAACCACAAGACCCGAACTCGGGTATGTCCACTTCTATTAACTTGGAATAAAATGTTTTACAACACACAAAAGAGGCACGACGGCCTTACAGTTTACCAACATCGGCGCGCAGGCCGGCCATACATGAAAATAGAAGAAAGGACAAAAGGCCTTCAAGGGCCGCAGCAGCGCAGGGGCTTCAGCCCGCCAAGGTCCCGCTCGGTCCAGCTCCTGTACAACAAGCCCACCAAAGACGGTGGCAAAACAGGGCAACGGTCAGCTAAAGCTGACCAAGTTATAACGACCCCACCCCTTCGAGGGGGTGGCAGTTCTAAACGTCCCTGCAAAACAGTCTCAACAGCATATATATATAAGAGTGCGACTAGCAAAGCCCACAACATTTCATACATATGCAACAACACAAACGTGGGAATGGCCTCCACGTCTCGTGCACTCAGGCACTCTTTGGTGTACTACGCCTTCCACCACCATCCACTCTTGATGGCTTTGCCCTTCGAGGCTAAAGTCGGCGGCCCGAATACCAGGGTCCTCCGTGCTTTAATTGTGAACATAACTTAGTCCGAAGACTCTGTCCCATTGCCTCCCGACATGCTGAACGAGACTTACTAATCAGGTGCTGCAATGGTGCGGTTTCAGGTTCGCCAAATGCCCGTTGTTCACAGCTCTCATTGTACAACACGAAAAGCGGGTATGGAGTCCCCTCAGCCCAGGTATTCTCAATCAGCCGGCTCCACAGGCCGCTAAGTCATCCACCAGGACACCACCCACAGGTCGGGTACACTGGCCTCAGGTCCCCTCAACAGGTGGGCACAACAACATCACCAGAACTCAGTCTGGGAAGATGTCGCCCTGGCGACATTCACTGTCGCCAGCGATAGTGCACAAAACCCTAATTTGGCTTCTAGTTGTGGGTGCTTCCCGGGGCACACCCCCAGGCATTGATGCACATGCAGTAGCACTCCCACTGCCTCAGAACACCCAAATTCACCAGAACCCAATTCTGGGGAGCTGTTGCCCAGGCGACAGTCACTGTCGCGCCAGCGACAGCTGGACAAAACTCCATTTCTGCCTTTTAACTTTGGGTGCTCCCCGGGGCACACCCCCGGGCGTTGCTGCGCATGCAGTAGCACCCTCTAGCCCTACGAGGCAAGTATAACAGCACGGGGTTTTTCCCCGGCACGCACAATACCAAAAAGTATCACCAATCCGGACGAACCGTCTCGGATGGGCTTCACACAGCGCGCCTACGTCCATCTCACGCGTGGACTCTACATGAATGCAAGCTTTGACGGGGATAACACGAATCAACCCGTCGGAGGCCACGACCTCACCCTTTTGGGTAGGGGCCTCAACGATGCATGGGAAAGGACTAGAACATGTCCAAATGGGGTTAGAAGAGTTCGTTACCCTTAAACGCCGTTTCGAGCCCATGGATTGACGTTCCACACGGATGGAAAGGAGCGCCTTGCCCTCCTCTACGCGTAGCCACCAACTTTGAAGGGATTGGATGAGTGTAGCTCCTCCAAACCCAAGCTCCAAGCTAGGGTTTACTATTTCTCCTTCTTCTCCAAGCTCCTCTCTCTCTCTCTCTCTTAAGAACCCTTAAGGAAATAATGGAAAAGGATAGGTTTTTCGGCCTTCTATGCTGCCACCGAGCCTTCCAAGCCAAAACCAGCCCCCAAAGTCAAAGTGCAATCAATGCCCTCAATTTCGGCCACAAAGTCCAACTTTGGGCTGTCGCCCGGCGACAGCCGCTGTCGCCCTGGCGACAGCGATATGAACCGACATTGACCCGTCAACGCCGTCCGACAGCTCACGGCAGAACCTTCTCAACAGGACGCTATCGCCCGGGCGACAGCCACTGTCGCCGGCGACAGCTCTGGATTCCAGAATTCTGAATTTTCTGATTTGGGGTCTTACACTACCAACGCAATATGAGCCTATAGGGTCGCACATAAAAGCGTTTGGAGAAGTTGGAGAAAGGATTGTGTTGGCCTTACTCATATTGGATATGAGTGAAGGATCAATCATGTGACTGCTTGGAATCAAGTTGAGAATGTCTCAAAAGGAAATCGTTTAAAGTGTTTAAACGAATGGATTTATACTAGATAATTCGGCTATATGATTTAGACGAATTCGGCTAAAGGGTTTAGACGAATTCGCTAAAGGGTTTAGACGAATTCGGCTAAGTCAAAATTCGGCAAAAGTGTTTAGTTGAATAAATGACAAATTCGGCTAAAGGGTTTCGCCGAATTTATATAGACGAATTCATCGAAATGGTTTCGCCGAATCTGAGTCGAATTCGGTTATATTGTTTAGTCGAATTCGGCGAATGTAAATCTGGACAGAAATGTTCTGTTTTTCCTTTGGTCTGCGGATAGCCTATTTTATACCTTGCGTATAAAAGTAACGCGATTAGGTCTTCGAAGTAGACAATATAGATCGAGCCTTTTCGCGATTTCTGGAGAGCGGAAGACGGAAGTGTTCCGATCGCTCTCGTTCCGTCCGCCGACCTAATCGCCGCCGACAGTCGCCGCCTCCCCTTCAACGGATCTAGCAGTTCGTGGGGACGCATATGACGTTCTTTCTCCGACCCATTCCTTGTTTGACAAGGCTTTGGGGTTCTCCATCATTCGTGTGGATCGCTGTAGAGGAGCCGACACATTTCGGTTCTTGGAACTTAGATTTTGTCTACCGGATTTCTTCTTGGAGCACCTTGGTTGAGTATTGACTCAATCCCGCGAAGGTATATTGCATTTTGCTTTCCTAATCTCTTGATTCATGAGATCTGCAAGTTCCTTACTCTTTGGGTTGTTCTAGTATTTCTTCCGCTGCGCACATTTGATGTGTTCATATCATTATGAATGGTATTTTAGAAAACCCAACACATGGTGGGACTAATAGATTCATCCTTCATACATGAAAGGTTCCCTCCAAAATTTAGATTCCCTCCAATTTGGTTTTGGAGCTTTTCATCACATATGATGAGTCAAACGTCAAACATCATACTAGGCTCCAATGAAACATTATAAATAAATGTTTTATTTACAAAATTTCTAACAGAATAATGATGTAATAAGGGCAGCCCGGTGCACAAGGCATCCCCGTGGAGCGAGGGTCCGGAAAAGGGTCCCACCCAGGGGCAGATCCAGGAAGTTTGATAGGGGGGGGGGGGGGGGGGGGGGGGGGGGGGGGGGGGGCAATCAAAGAAGCAAAAAAAACGACACCTAATGATATTGACAATAGGAGACTCAAATAATTTAGACAGCAAGACCTTGCTTTTTTGGTACTTTAAACTTAAAATTTAAATCATTGTATAATTTATATTAAATTTTTGCATTTTTAAGTAGAGTGACTGCTTGTTTTTTTATGGGATAAAAAAATCGTAGTGAATGCAATAGCATAGAAAAATGAGAATTGAACAGTGAAATGACTAAATCATGGCAAACATGATTCCACCGTAGAAATGACATTGAAATAAATACCGTAGAAAACATGAAAAAATAATGAAAAAGAAGAAGAAGAAATGTAATACGACCCATACCTGATAGGAATGGTAGTGCTTGGCCGTGATGGGGTTAGAGCAACGACGACAAGGTTGGAAACTCGGCTCTCTCCAAAAAAAGGAAAAAGAGAATTGTGTCGGTCGCCCCCCTAATATTAAATGTAAATCAAAGCCCGGGCAGCAGAAACTCGTCTCTGCTTCCTCAGTGTTTCAGTTTTTTTCCAGCCTGAAGAGCATCGCCCAAGCTTCGAGAAAGAACAATGGCATCTTCGAGAAAGAACAACGACATCTTCGAGAGCAGAACATCCTCCTTGTCCAATATCAGGTGTCATGGGATGGAGTGAATCTCCGGCGACGGAAACATTGATGATATTTCACTCTCTCTTAGATTTACCGCACAAGAAGAAAACTCTAGGACTCCACGCCTCCATTGGATGAAGGCTTTAGAAGAAACAAGAGCAGGATGAGCGGGAAAATTAAAGGAGCGGGAGATCTAAAAGTTGGACTCCTCATGAATTTTGGCACCTAGCGTGGAGGCCGGAGCAGGGCATTTGGCGTGGCTGATTTATTTGAGAGGAGAATGAGACACGTGACTTTTTACAGCTGTATTTTAAATAATGCAGGTATACACTTAGGTTTTTTTAATTTTTTAAATATCTTGGGGGGCCCGCGGCGCTGCTACCCCCCCCCCCCCCCCCCCCCCCCCCCCCCCCCCCCCCCCCCCCCCCCCCCCCCCCCCCCCGCATTTTTGCAAGAGGCTGCTTCCAGGATTGTTTGCATGTATGCATAAGGCACTCATGTGAATTAATTTGATTAGTCGCGCAGCTACTGTGGAATTGTTAACAGCAAATCAAAAATGGCTATCCGCACATCATTGTTAACAACAAATCTTTTTTTTTTTTTGTGAAAATTACTAATTGCAAACAAAACTGTTAAAGGCAAACCGTTAGTGTTAACATCAAACCAAATTTAAATCTAGATATTGCTCAACGTCTTCTTGCAATTGTATACAAACCGGTCAAGCTCTTAGAGGGTGTCTCAAAATCTAGTACGATTCATTCCCATCCTCCTCCGTGTCAAAGTTCCTCTCACATACTCCCCCTTATGCTTGATGATGAGCGGGGTAGTCATGCAACCCCATTCCCAGCACATCGACCAAGCTATTAAACCACATACTCCCCCTTATGCCTCGTCGGCTTTCCCTAGATAACATCGAAGAACACCTATGCTGATTTCGCCCAAGCTTCTCCACACAAGGTCCTTCAGGAGTTCGCCCAAGATTTTCCACCTCTGCTGAGTTCGCCCAAGCTTCCCAAACTCAGCTTTTCCTCTGCTGAGTTCTCCAAAACGCACCTCCTACTCCTGAGGTCGCACGAACTCAGCTAGATGCACCATTTCTCACTGTTACGGCCAGTCTTCCTACTTGATTCCGTACTGGACATGAGCCCTCTCGACAGATCCAGATTAAGATGACAAGGTGTCGAGGCCAGCGGCCTTCATTTTGTTCTAGAACACATCCGCTCTCTTTAGCTCCGGCGAAGGGGGTGTGGGAAGCAGGGCGACAAAAGGGGGAGGATTTCGGCGAGTAGCGTGAGGATGGTTTGCAGCATAGGGTTTGCGTGTAAAAAAATGTATTTTAGAATGTGATTTTAAGTGTTATTGGTGTGCAGATAGCCATTTTTGAATTTTTGTTCGTAATTCCCTTAAAAAAAGTGGAGTGAAATAAAATACAATTAACAAGATAAAAGATTTGGATGGTAGGTGATTTCTGACCAGACCAAATTAATCAAAGATATACAATATTATATTTTTAATTTTTTTAGGAAATGTTAATAATTTAAAGTAATTTAATAATTTATAATGCAAAATTCTGATTCATTCTTGCTCTACATTTTCTTTTAGAGCGATGTTAAACGCAGGCCAATTTTGGCTAAATGCAGGCCACATTTTTTTAAAAAGAGCGATGTTAATCGCAGGCCGATTTTAGCTATATGCAGGCCACAATTTTTTTAAAAAGATATCATTTTTCCTTTTGAAACTTCAGGAAAATGATTCGAGTAGTTTAATACTTCATGTATTATGTGTTTTTTCCTTCCATGCAATCGTGTCCACAAGGAATTTACTCGTTTGTCCGAGTCCGATGTGTTTTTAAATTACAATTGGCCTAAAGCAATTCATGGGTATTTGCTACGGCGTTGGAGATGGCAACGATCGCGACATCGTCGGCGATGGCGGAGATGGCGGCGATCGCGGCGTCGTCGGCGATGGCGGCCATGGCGAAGATCGCGGCGTCGTCGGCGATGGCGCGATCGTGGCGTCGTCGGCGATGGCGACGATCGCGGCGTCGTCGGCGATGGCGGCGATGGAGGCGATGGCGGCGATGACGGCGATCGCGGCGTCGTCGGCGATGGTGGCGATGGTTATACTTCGGGTAGTTACATCGCTAGTGGGGTTCTTTGGATAACCGCATCCCCATGAATGGGGTGTGGTTAGCGCCTTTAGGGATACTCCATCAATAGCTCTCCCAGATTTACTGACGAAACAGTGACATTCAATGTAACCTCGCATGCATGATATTTTACTTACTTATTTTATGAATGCTATTTTGCTTGGTGATTTATTTAGAAAAATATTAATTTGATTTTTGAATATGGTATGTAAATATGAAATTTGGCCTGCTTGAATAATTTTTTGGCCTACATATATCCGCGGCCTGCATATAGCTAAAACCGGCCTGCATTTAACATCGCTCTTTTTTATAAACTGCTCTTAAGACTATTTTAAGAATAGCTGGAACTCCTCTTGGATATGCAATCAGGGTCTATGCTTTGGCACTTTGCTCTTGATTAAATCCCAAAAGTTAATACAAAATGTGGGCAGAAGCCTCATATAACAAACCAGATTACATATCCAAATGGAATCTTAGTATATGATTAGCTTCAATCCTCTAAAGTTGCATATTCACATACAAAACAGCCTCTAAAATAGATTCCACTGCGTGAACAACAGCCAGTTTACACGAGTTGAGCGCATTATTCTGCAGTTGCATTATGATCAACATCACCATGGTTATCTTGTTTCTTGATCGGTTGATTGGGCGGCGACGGCGATTCCAAAAACTGCAGCGGCAGGCAGCGTTTAGTAAAAAACTTGGCAATGCCTTTCTCCTTTCGGCATTTGTCTGTGGAAGTACAATGACCAAATATCAGTTGAATATTCACATTGTCGTATTTTTAGTATTAGTAAGTACTTGTGACTGAGAGTTGCCATACTTGTGGAGGGTGATAAACCAAGGCGATCCAAAACCTCTTTCTTCACCTAAAAGAAAGACAAGTATCATGAGATGAATATTCACAATTTAAAGAGTATCGCAGGTACGACAAGCTCATGATCAGTGTGCAATTTTAGAGTCACGAAGACAACTCGAAGTGCGTAGAATCTTTTAAGATTTGTAAATACATCTAGTGTACATATCAAAACTTCTATAGAGAGATACAATTTAGGGGAAAAGGGCCAAAAGGCCCATCATAAAAGAGGGAACCCTCCCATTTTTAACATCCAAGTACCCATTACAAGTACAGTAAGTACCAAATTCTGAGAACTGATAAGTGTTCTTGTTCTTCCAGTTCCCTCGTGTTCTTATGAGTTGTTCGAATGAAGATTGGCTTAAGAGCGAACCGTAATAGGCTCACGGTTGGTCCATAACCTCATTTTTACAACTTAAAAGCTCTCCCATGGACTCGATGAATTATTCATCAAAGCACCCAAAAATAAAATATAAATAATAATTGACATAAATTTGAACTCAATAAACAAACTCTAACAATTCGGTCAGCCAATCTTTGCTTATATTATGTGTTAAATATTTATATATATAATTAAGTTTTGTAACTCCAATAATTTTCTCCCAAGCCATCAGAAACGCCTGGAATTATAAAATTCTCTGAATCTTGTCACCCTGGTTCAAATTCAAGGAGACAGTTCCTTTTATGATAGAATAAATGATTCCTCTTAAGTATCCATCATATTTATTCCTCTACTTGAATGCCCCACATTAACAAAACACCAAAGCACGATTTAACACCATCATTTAGGACGAGGGCTTCCCTCTTCTGCATGTTCACCTCGGGGGGGGGGGGATAACGCATCAGTTCGATTAATATCTTTCTATGATCACCATGTCTCACTTGGCTATATCTTTTACATGATGACAGACTTGTTTTCTTCTTTAGCTTCATGAGCTTCCTTCCTGAAGTGTATTCAATAAAGCTTCCATTCCAACTTAGAATTAGCCTGCTTAATAGGCTCTGCAAGACCTTCAAGCCTTTTCTAGAGGGTGACCCATGCTCAGTCGTTGGGGTTCTGTTTGACTTCGCCCATGCATGACCCTCTTTTGATAGATTTATTGCTCACTTCTACTCTTTGGAGTTGGAAGGACACTCCGGGGAAGAGATTCATCTTCGCTACGCGCCTTCAAACTTTTACTATTGTCCCGCATTCCTTCTATCAAATAAGCACCCCAATCAGCCTAACCAACAGAACCCGTTTCTGTGGAACCAACAAGTTTCTCCCAAGAAAACAGAAAATGTCTTGTTTCCTAAAGTTTCTATCTCATTCGCGGAACAAAGAAAGCGGGCTTTGCTCGAGGCTTGAATGTAATTTAATTTGATAAAAATCGAGCAAACTTCTTCATTCATTCAGGGAGAAAATATATAATTTAAATAGACCTAAATAAGATTTTAATCAAGTAAAATTTCTACAGTGAGATGGAAAGCAGTACAATAACAAAAATACCTGCCATCGATGATCAGAAAATTCTGAAATCTCGCGAACTTTAATCTTTATTTGAGATTTAGAAATGCTCGAGAACTTGAGTTGAATTGATTCTACAACTTTGTTGATATTCTGTGGAGATGATTGGATAATTCGAACCTGTGGAAGATTAAAAACAAAAATAAATCAAGTTGAATAGTAAAAATGGGTGGGATATGGAGAAATGGCAGATTAAATTTAAAATAGAAATATAATTTTCAATATCAGCTTACAAATTCTGGCAATTTTGAATCTGGAATAACAGCAGCAGCAGCTGGAGAAGTGCTTATATTATTAGCCTGTGAAAGATGGTATTCTTGATCTTTACTTGGTAGTTGATCAGTTGGTACAATATCGAAAGCTGAAACTCCAGGGCAAGCCCTAATGCATAGGACCTGCAAGCAGATCTGCTCCAACCTTGCAGTTCCATCTAGAATATCAGCATTCATTGATGCTGTTTTTTCATGAAATAAATTCGTAATTATTAGCGGATGGCATTTCCGAAGAGCCTGTTCTGTCAGATTGTTAAGATATTTTTGTTGTTGAAAAAATGCTCTATACTCCTCATTTTCAGTTTCTATCTGAGAGCATGTTATGCTCCTGGACTCTTCCTCCATTGCATCTGTTTTTTTGTCAACTAGAACCCCCTTTTCAATAACAAATAAAATATAAAAAAAAGTTATTTTTTTACTGCAAGTGAAATTTGATCTAAATTGTAGATCAAGAGAACTCTAAAATGAAACAGGTAAAATACCTCATTCTCCGAAAGATATCCATCTGGCACAACAAAACCATCTCCACTTTCATCATCACTGCCCTCCTTTGGGTCTTCTTCGTCTAAAAGTACATCCTCTTTGTCCTCACAATCTGATAGGATTTCTCCTGGTTCTTCCTGCATAACAAAAGAATTGTAAAAACAAAGTAGTTTTGAGTAATCATTCCAGAAGTGAAGAAGAGCACAGAATCACCTCCTCCCATTCCTCATCGCTGTCAACTTCATAATCCAACTCTGGATCTTTCCTATAAGGATTTCGAGGCCCAACAGCACTACTGAATCATGAGAAGATACTATCAGCATTTCTAATTAATAAAATTTCAGTCATAAGTAGTTTCAGATAGAGTTAAATGCCACCTTTTCCTTCTCCAGGTACCATAATATGCTGGCCTGTTACTCTTGTCAAACTGCAGAAGCTTTTTAACTAAACAAGAAACCGGGTCAATTTCGTTGTTATTGGGATATTCATTGCAATCTGCGAAAATTTCAACACATTCACCCAATTGCTTGTCAAACAGTTGTTTGGTCGCAGATTGAAGTTTCTTGTCCACAAAATCTTTTTCCAAAAGTGTGAATTTATCAAGAGGGCCAATTTCAGGTGATGATCCTAGTAATTTCAAGTCTTGGACCAAGTTAACTTTTGGCTTGGATCTTACCCACCATCTCCTGGATCTGTTTGAATGGGAAGCTTTATGCCATCTAGCTATATGCATTCTGCAATTCATGCGAAAAATATTTACTAATACTGAGTCATATGCAAACTAATGATCAACTAACGTGTCAATTATCAAGTAATTGCAACAAAGGTGGGCGCCAATGGCAGCTCCATTTGTAAAATTTGACGATCAAAATATCTTTTTCCCCGTACTACTTTCAACAGTTTCCTGGTCCAGCAACCTTAGGATCCATTTGGCGGGTGGGAAATCCCATGGCACGGATCAGGCGGAACCCACGGCGGCTTCGCAGCCATTTGGCTGCGCCACGGTCGACCATTCCGCCGTCCGCGCCTGAATGAAGTGTGGGAATTCTGTGGTTTTCAATCGCTGGCGCTGTATCCACAGTTTTCAACCGAGTCCTTAGTGAAAGTTACATACCCCATGCATTAAGCTAACGCCGAAACAAGGCTCAGTCAAGTATGTCAAGGTTCTTATCTATACTATAATAAAAAGAAAAACTTGAGTTGGTCATGGTCCTAAAATAGGACCATCAAATGAAATCTAAGCTCGTTGATTTCAATCCCCTTGATTTAACGAAATACGTGATTTTTTTAATACTTAAAGCTGGCATAAAGGTTCTTATAGATATTGGCGCTCATGTATCCCCCCACCCAGTGTGATGCGTCAATAGTACTCGGCCTTCATTTCAGTGATGGTCAAGTATTGTCGCAATCGCACATTACACACAAGGGGACCCCTTGCACAACCACAAGTGAGCTCAAAATATATAATGCATGGAAGAAAAAGAAACAAAATAAAGTAAAAGCATGTGAACAGCTTGGTAGAACTAACCTGCGTAGGTCCTCTAATGCAAGGCTTTCATGCAGTAGTAGAGTATGATCCATCAAGGATGAAGTTGTGCTAACTATACTCTCACTTTTACAGGTTGTATCAAACATCAAAGATTCTCTTGACGGCATTGACTCAAAAGTATCATTCAGCTTTGTACGCTTGAGAAACCGTTCCATAAGTGTTGCCTGCTTTTGTAATTTAAGTTGTTTTTTGAGTTCAGCTGATTCTTTCTCGTGTCGTTGTTGATCCCTTTTAGCTTGCACTTCTTGCTTCTTAAGTTGTTTTATTTGTTCAGCCTTCTCCTTTTCAAGACGTTTTTCCTCCAGTGCAATTTCTCCTTGGATCCTTTTAAGCTCATTTTCCTTTAAAGGAAAGAAAAAAAACACCAATTTCGCTTCAGAAAAATTCTACAACCAAACTTTTGGTGCTTTACAAACAAAAGAACTAGAAAATCATTACAAGCTTTTTCATATGTTCTACTGAGTTGATGGATTTGAGTTTGATTGAGATTTTGCAGGGCTAGCACTTATATTACCATTTTTGTTCAAGATGGCAGTAAAAGAGATGTGTAAAGTAATGATAACATGTTAAGTGGTAGGAAGCACTGGTACGCCTGAGAGCCTCACGCACCTGTACTAGGTATATTTCTGGTAACAGTACGTACCGGATACAACACAATGCATCTAGGTACGTGTGGCCTTACAATATTAGGTATTTGTGAGTATTTTTCCTTCGCAAGGCCACAACACGTCTCAACAATGAATCAGCAATCCAACGGAGCAAGCCAGTGAAGTCCCACAATATCAGCTCAAGGCCGTCGTCGTCATCAGCGGAAGTTTCCCGCATCTTCGTCTTCGTGCATCCCTGGTCTTTGTTGATAATCTTTGAGAGCAGTGAGCAGGGACTTCTCAAGGCCATTAGAACCTAAGTCCTTGCTAAAATTTAGGGTGACAACCACATGGCCTCCAAGAATTAGGAGGAAGGAGACTAAAATTTTCAGGCTTCGATTTCTAGTTAATTTTGCATCAGGGTGACGGTCAGGGTCTTCGCAGCAAAATTTTCTGGCTCTGATTGATAGCCACAGCCTTCAAATTATCAAATATCAATTTCATGACATTCTCTTCTAAATTATATATATATACTATATCCCGTTGTACCCGTATTCTTTTTTTAGTTTTGTCATACCGCCCTACCGGATGCATATCGTACCCGGTACTAATACCCGTACCGGTGCTTTCTAGGTTAAATGTAACTGTAAGAGACATAAAATTTATGTTAAAGAGGTTTCCATATACTAGTCCCAATTATAGAGGGTATCCAGCTACAGACTACAAGTGTGCATGTCAATTTGAAATATACAGGGGCGATTTCTCTATTTACCGTGTTTTGTTTCTCCTTCAGCTTCTCTTGATCAATTCTTTTCTTCGCCATCTCAGCATTCTGTCTATTTTTCTCAAGTTCTTTGATAAGCACTTTCTCTTTTAGTTTTGCTTCTTTCTCAGCCCTATAATTATTGTAGAATAGTTACCATCAGTAATAAATCCTGAATGAGATTATTGAAGATAAAAGCATTAAGAGACCATTCATTCATACATACATCTCCACACTACTCCTTTCCTTCAATTTTTCAACCAACAGAATTATTTTTGAAAGATTCAACCCTTTTTGAATCCTCTGAGAAGATTTCATCAAATCATCATGTTGATTTTCATGAGCCGACTTTGACAATACTGAAATTGTAGCTGCATTAAGCAAGAGAAAATAACAAATCAGTACAAAAGCTAGTTAAGAGTATGTAGCACGGGGACGGAAACGGGATACGGGATACGATACGAAACGGATACGAGAAACGTGATTTTAAAAAAAATACGGATACGGGAAACGTTTTGAATTTTTTTAATTATTTTAATATAAGTATTAATTAATATAAAAAAATTAACAAACTAAGGTACCATCCCAGTCACTACATTCAATAAAGAATAATTGGCGCACAATCCTGTTTTTTAGGCACAATGAGAAAGATTAGGCTAGGAGAAGGTATTGGATATCACAGGAAGAGAAAATATGAAAAATAGCTCATGCAATTTATTCATTGAGGTATCCAAAAGCACAAACATTATTTATAGTGCCTACAAGTACACATTTTAGTTTGATTTATTTATTACCAATACAAATTACTCAGGAGTCAAGATTGGCCCTACAAGTACACATTGAGAACTAATATCATAATAGGTAATGATGATCATCAAACTCTTCACATAAACAAGATCTTCTTTGGCATTAAATTAATACAATGATTTTTTAAGGAGAAGAAATTATTTGTAAGAGTTAGCCACCATTTAATATGAGGCGTGACTTCGCCTCACGCCGTGAATAAAATTGTGGGAAACGCGTATCCCGCAAGGGGGATACGCGTTTCCCAATTAATTTTTTTATTTAATTTAAATATTGTGTTTCCTACGTTAGGAAACGTTTCGGAAACGCGTTTCCGAGCGTTTCCGAGCGTTTCCCGTATCCGATACGCGTTCGAGCCGATACGCGAAGCATTTTTAAGTATCCGTGCTCTTACGCCAATTTTAGAGCTCTCGGAAGATAATACATGCAGTAAAAAAGAGAAACAATGCAAATCTTATATAAATATAAATTTTTACACCGTTAGGAAACAAGAGAAGTAAATTGCAATTATCTTACTCAGAAAACAAAAGCTTGAATCTCCAAAAATATAAGTTTAGCACCATTACAAAACAAATTTGCACAAAAATATGGACATATTTGTAGGTATGCTAATTTTTCATGCAACATTCAGAAAGATAACAGAAGGCAATAGAAAAGGGTAGGGCATTGTTATAGAACATTAGCTTACCTTAATTACTTAATGGGGATAAAACAGCAAGAATCCATTGCTTACCATCATTGACCAGAGACTTTTAAGAAATGACTACCTTACCAAGTCCATAAATTGTACTTATGAATATGATTTGAACCAGACAACTTAAGGTCAAAAACACTACTTAACAATGCTCTCCAATTGGTTTAGGGAAAAAATGTAGGAGGCTTGCGAGAGTGAGGAATATGCATAGAGCTGTATAGGCTATGTGACATCTCGAGGAAAGGGGGTTGTTATAGACATGTTTCAAGAACTGACATTCCAGAAGGTCATTATATTTCCTAAATGTTTATTTCATTTTAGAGCTTTAGGGAAAATTCAATTTTGTAAAATTCTTCTGGTGAAAGGATTAATCTTGTATTTAAACTATTGGGGAATGATAAGAAAGAAGGGAAGAAGTTACCATAATTCTATCGCCCCCACACACATGGACTCAGTCGCCGACAAGTGCTGCTCATCCATGTGAAATTGTGAGGCATTTCTTCTTCCTTCACATTTCTCCATTCATCTCTCTCTCTCACACACACATTCGCTATCATCATAGGAAACAAGGATTCAAGAAAGAGGAAGGAGAAGTCTAGGATTCTCCCATTAGATCTGGTCTTCCATTAATCTGTGATAAGATCCACTACGTGGGCACACAACAAATTGGTATTAGAGACAATAATCATGGAAGCTCCAGGGGACAAGTTCGACACACAAGAAGATGATGCAAGAGGTAGTGACTGATCTCGCAACCAATGAAGCCAAATACCACGCTATGTAAGCGGAAAATCAATTGACCTCCAATGAAAGTGCCTTTTGACAATAGAGAGCATAAGAAAAGCACACCAATTTCATCTGAAGGATTTTGCAAGCCAACCTGGGCAATCGCTGTGCGGGCTATGCTTCAAGTGTGATGAGTCAAAGATAATGGTACATCAGCGACAAAAGCTCTTCAGGCTGGCGTTATACGAGCTCAATGAACAGGAGGTGGAGATGAGCAAATTGACCAGGAAATAACACTTCATGCCATCATTCAGGTGAGGAACTCCAATGTAGATCAAAGATATAATTTGCAGTGGTAGCCCTTATTGATTCCGGTAGCATGCACAATTTTATCAATAAGAGCACCACTCGATGCTTGAAGTTATTTATGCGCACCTGATTGGGCATGCAGGTTGCAATAGCCAATGGTGGAAAGGTCTGTGACCTAGGATTTGGAAGGGATTCCAGCTGCAAGTTATACATGATTGTTTCTCGATAATTTATATATCATCGCACTAAACAAATTTGATACTAGGGGATTCCATGTCCTTCTAGTTGGCAAGAAAGTATGTTGCATGGAAAGAAAAAACATACTTCCCTTCATCGGGTTTCAGCTACAAGACTGTCTTACTCCCACTGCCGCGTGGCCCGTGTAGGACAAGTTATTGATTGATTTCTCATGTTTTTTAAGGGCTAGAAGCCCTACCTCCTCCACGTCAATAAAATCATATTTGTCTCATATTGAGCATGACTCTGGTGACTTTCAGAACTTACAAGTATCATTTCCTGCATAAGGATGAGATCTAGACAATGTGACCACATGCCACGACAAGACATCATAAGCCTCGGTTAGTCTCCTTTTTCTTCTCTCATATTTGTGGATAAAAAAGATGGAGTTTAGTGCTTTTGTGTGGAGTACAGTGAGTTGAATGTGAGGACGGCAAAGGAAAAGTTATGTATAGCTATGGTGGATTAGCTGCTTGACGAACAACATAGAGTTAGTGTGACGAAGTTTGATCTCAGGCTTGGCTACCATCAAGTGTGAATGGATCCTAAAGATAATGAAAAGGAAGCTTTTTTGTGCGCACCATGGGTATTTCGAATTCTTGGTTACGTAGTTTGCTTGATCAATGCTCCCTCCGCATATTTAGCCTATGTTGAATGAGAAATTCATCCATATCTGAGGAAATTCATTTTAATTTTTTCCGAAAATATCCTCATATATAGTAAGACATGGGTGATGCATCTATAACAAGCAAACAATATTATAATTGATCAGAACTCATAGTTGCTCCCAAAGAAACGATAGGTTTTCCTTCAAGGACAATAGAGTTACATACCTTGGGCACAAAGTCCATGGTTAAGAGACCTTTGTCGGGTCAAGTAAGATCAATGGAGTGTTGGAATTGTTTGAATAAAGGACAACCATAGCCATATGGGGTTTCTGGACCTTACTGGCTACTACTACAAATTCATAAGGAAATATGGAAGTTAGCCTCACCATCGACCAGCCTCCTCAGGAGCACGATGCTCTCCTTTTGTTGAACTTTGCCAAGGAATTTCAAGTGGGAGTGGCAACAACATTGGGGCAGTTTGATAGTAGAAGGCTCGCCATACTGTCGCCTTCTCCGCAAGATCATAACACATCATAAAAAACTAACCATCTAGGACCAGGAGTTAATTTGGCCTAGCCAAAGTCATATATAATAATCCAACTTGTGGGGGAACACTTATTGATTAGAACAAACCATTACAACTTTACATACTCCATGGAGCAAAAATTAACCATATCATCACATCTACACTGGATGAACAATTTTTTTTAGGTTTTGATTTTACTGTCTAACATAGAGCAAGGTGACTCAATCAGATAGTAAATGCCAAATCCAGGAGAGATGAAGATGTCGGTGGATTGTATGCCATTTTTAGGTGACTCGTGAGCCTATTTGACGTCATAAGCAAAGAGATTGAGGGGTCCCAAACCATACCTATGTTGCGAGCACAAATTCACAATGGAAAAACAAAACCAACATGGACTACAAAATAAGACTTGATTTACTCAACGGGTAAAATCTATTTTCTTCCCACTTCTCTTATAGTACCCACCATCATAACCTCCATAAATAATCAAACCCATAAAGGAGTTCATAAGACACCTCCTTGTGTGCATGCATATTTTCATTGGAAAGGACTAAAAGGAGAGGTACAAGCCTTATCTATATATTATTCAGTTTGTAAATGTAATAAGGTTAAACACCTCCGTTTGGAAGAATTACTCCAACATCTTTCCATCCTTAATCAAGTGTGGGCGTATGTGTTTGTGGACTTCATTGTCGGGTTACCTAAATATAAAGACAAAATAATTGTACTTGTAGTGTAGATTACTTCTCAAAGGGTGCTCCCTTCATTAAGATATCTCATTCCTAAATAGCTATCAATGTGTCCTAAGTTTTCTTTGAGCACATCTCCAAATCCCAAGTCCCAAGATCAGAGTGTCATACAATGGCAAGGCTTTGACCAATCATTTCCGGCAAGAGCTTCTCAAATTGAGCGAGACGCAACTCTCTTTATCATCAACATACCATCCCCAATTCGATGGACAAACAAAGGTGGGCAACAAGACTATTGAAATGTACTTACGACATTGCACAATGCTAAACCCAAATAATGAGTCCAACGGATTTCTTGGAATGAACATTGCTACAATACACCTTATCATACTTCGTAGCATGTGACACTTTTTTGCGTGACGTTCAATCGTGATCCCTCAAGCCTTCTCCCTTATATAACAAATTCAACTTAAGTAGATGGAGTTGACCAAGCACTCCAAGACCGCAACAAGATTCTAATCACGAGTCATAATCATCTCTTACAGGCTCAAGCACAAATGAAGTAATATTACAATGAGAATCATCTTAAGGTCCAATTTAAAGTGGGGGGCTTAGATTTCGTTGAAGTTACCATCAAAAAAGGATTTCTCTAACCAACATGGTCATAGTCATGTGTTGGGTTTATGTTAATGGGACACCAACGATGAAAGTTCTTCATGCTAAAGATAGACAAGCTTGATGAACAAGAGGTCGAGGATGAGAACTGACCATTGGAGTGAAGAATTCCAAGACAATGAGATCAAGAATTTTATTTACAATCAACTTGTGTTAGCCTTCATTGATTTTAGTAGGACACAAAAGTTTATCAGCGAGAGCACAACTCGACGCTTGGAGCTATCTATCCGTACTTGACTAGCCTTGCATGTTGTTGTATCCAATGACGAAAAGCTTGCAACCCAGGGTTTTGCGGAAGATTCCACCGACAAGTTATATACGATTGTTTCTCGATAGATTTATATGCCATCCCTTTAGACAGATTCAATGTTGTATTGAGAGTAAATTGGCTCAGGACATTCGGACCGATAGTGTGAGATTTCGCCTCCCTCATCACGTCCTTCAAGTTGGCAGGAAAGCAAATTACATGAAAAGGATACACAAAAATCTTTTCCCCTGATTCAAACTATGCAAGAATCATCCTCCTCCATCTAACTTGTAGGCGAAGTTACTGGTTGATTTCTATGATATTTTTTGACCTAGAAGCCCTACCTCCTCCACGCTAACAAGATCGTCACATTTGTCTCCTACAAGGCATGGCTCTGGTGGTTGTTAGACCTCACAAATATCCTTCCTACAAAAGGATGAGATCAAGACAGCACAACCACACATTACAACAAGACATCACAAGCCTCAGTAGTCTCCCTTTTCTTCTCTCGTACTCTTGGTTAAAAAAAGTGATAGGGTCAAGTGCTTCTTTGTGGACCACAATGAGTTGAACCGGTGAAGGAACATTGTATAATACATATGTTGGATGAGTTGCTTGACAAACATCATGGACTTAGTTTATTTACCAAGTTTGATCTCCGATCAGGCTATCGTCAAGTGCAGATGGATGCTAAAGATATCCAAAAGATGACCTTTTTGCATGCACCATATGTATTTTGAGTTATTGGCCATGTCATTTGTCTTGATCAAGCTCTCTTCACATTTTCAAGATCTAATGAATAAGATTATGCCTACCACACGAAATTCATTTTTTTAATAATATCCTCATATACAATAAGATATGGGTAGAGCATCTACAACATCTGCAAACAGTAATATAGATGATCATAACTCATAGCCTCTCCATAAAAAGTAAGAAGTTTTCGTCGAGTATGAAAGAGTGTGGAATAGTTAGATCTGAATATTTTGTTTGCATATTATCGCACAGATGTGAGATTAACTAAGATAATAATATATGTATAAGGATTCAAATAAATCTAAATAACACAATCACAGAAGAATTAGAGAAAAACATAGATCATCCAGACGACACAATGAATTTTATATAGATTCCCCAATAAGTGGGTACGTCCTCACTTCCACAATAAGTGGGCTAACACTGTCTCTTGAACAAAATGGCGAGCCAACTCCACCTGGAGGCTCCAACCCAATGTCGGCCTTTTCCGTTGGAGGCGACAGAACCCTGGATCTTGTTTCGGGTAATCCAAACACTACAACACGATGGATCTTAGTTCGGGTGATCCAACTATAAAAATCTATTTTGAAGGGAAAGATCAAAAACCCATTACAATGAGTGTTTTAGATCAAGCAGATTTATCACATAGAGAATAGTGATTCATGTATTCCAGAAGAAGGGGATCAGTTACAAATGAAAGAGAGATGGACAGCAAAGAGAGCACTTCTTCTTGTTGTCCTTTGAGATATATATATAGATTGCCCTAAAAGACGCGAGAACTATATAGCATGACACAATCAAAATGGCTTCTTGGTGGGTTGATGATGATTGCTCCGGGTATCTTTTTGAATATGATATTAGAGTGCATGGTGTCCTCGTCGACGTCCTTGGCTGCTACTAGTGCCACCTCTGTTTGATCGAATCCAGATGAATCGTCAAGGAACCACCGTCGTCTCTCTCGGATGCTTCCTGCGAAACCGCTCTTCCCTCGTGACTTCTTCCAGTGATCGCTCTTCTGTCGTGAATTTTTCCAAAATTCTGTTACAACAATTATAGAAATCGGTGAGCCGACAGTGACTCCCAGCTACTTGTACATGATTTCCAACCGGACTTGCGTACGTGCTTCCACAGCGACCGATTTTGCTTCCAAATCACTCGACTTGGCTTCATCAAGGGCAGATCTTGCCTCTGCTGGTGATTGTGATAGTGCATTTGGTTCGGCAGTAAATTGAAGGTAGTTTTGTGTGTAATTTCAAATGTTGTCGTATTTCAATCTTGATTCGAGAATATTATTTCGAGTTGGAGCTTCAGGTTCTCATAACACTTTTAGACATGAGTTAAGAGGACTGGTGATGGTGAGATTACTTCAATGAATAAATCTCTAATAACAAGTGGCGCCCTTTCTGTGTGCCCCAGTTTTAGTGAGCACGCATGGACTAAAGGAGGGGCATCAAGACTGATTGAAGCATGGGGAGGTTGCAACCAGGGGTCTTGCATCACCAGGGGTCTCGCATCACCCTGGGCAGTCTCGCCAACCCCCGGGGAATCTCGCACAACATCCCAAGGGGTCTCGACATCATCAAGGAATCGAATGTCTCGGCAATGCCCTTTTGAGACCTCTCTTAGCGGCTCCTAATTTTCCGGGTTGCCCGCAAAAACATGGAGTTGCCCATTGGGTGCATCCCCCAAATCCAATAAATCCCCCACCATTTGTACGAGGAAAGAGCAATGGTGGTAATCCAAATCAGCTAGAGACCAAGTAGAACTGGCACGTCTACCTGACCCTCTAGCACGAACCGTCTTTCTTTGTTCCCGGAGGAGGAGTTCCTATAACTCTTGGATTAGAGGTGAAACCTCCAATTTCTATCTCTTCACCGCATTATCAAATCTATCTCTCTAGCTCCCTCTCTTCTATCCGCACGTCATTTCAGTGGCATAGCTCGTGGTCATCCAGGTCCGAACTTTCTTAGCGAAGCACAGATCACAACTTCAACACTTACCTCAAAGAAGCTAGGATGTATTGAAAACTACATACAATGGAACAATGATGACCTCATGTACTTAATTAGCTCATCTTACTGAAGTCCCTCCTACCACTGCGATTGCATGTTATACCATGTAAGAGAAAGAAGAAGCTTAAATTGTGAGCCCGAGGTGTATGAAAATTGCAGTTTTTGATTTAGTGACACATTGCATAACGACCAAGATTGTAAGGGACCATTCAACATCTGTGTACAAGAGAAACAGTAACTTAAGCAGAATATATGACTTATGACAAATGTTAACCAAATATGAGACATGCTCCAAGTCTGTGTCTAAATAACAACAACACTCAAGCCTTTATCCCACCAAAGTCTGTGTCTAAATACTTTGATAAATTTAGTAAAGTTGTTGAAGAACTGAATTCTTTTCTCCCCATTTCTACCGGTGTAAGAGTTATGCAACAATGGATAGAACAGATCATGACGTCCTTTAGAGGGCATAGTCCAAAGTTCGAAACAATTAAGTCACAAGTGTTGGGAGATACTACTGAGATGACTATTGTTGAACCCATCTCATCGGTTTTCTACATGTTTAGAGAGACTTCCAATAGTACCAATGTTGGAGTAGACTCACTTTCCTGATCCTATTGCTATTTGTGTTCACTCAAGTAACCACAGTGCTTGTGTTTCATCTATTTCAAATACTTGGATCATCGACTCGAATGCCTTTGATCATATGACGAGCAATGCAAGTCTTTTTTTTTCCCGAATGTTTAGTTTTCTTAATTCATATTTTCCTCCAATTCGTTTTTATGATGGTTCCAATTCTAAAGCCAAGGATGTTGAGACTAACATATACTAAAATTTCATTGAGTCTTTTATATGTTTAGCATATTGCAGTATCATCATTTCTTCTTAAATAACAAAAAATGTGGCAACGAAAGAAAATTGTTGAAATAGCTAAAATTCACAATCAATGATTTAAATGACGGACTGCATATCAGTTACATCGGCCAACATGTTGGTTATAAGAGAAAGTGCAGTGACACAAATATTTATTGCAATTTTAATATAATATGTTGGGAAGAACCTCTTGATTTGATATATCAGATTAAATAAGTGATTTAGGAATGTCATATGAATGTCTAGAAAAGCTATAAATGTAATGTATAAGCATGAAAAGTTGGCAGAAGTAAAGACATGAAAGACAAAGGAAAAAACGTTGAAAGAAAGCTCGTACGTCGAGAAGTAATCGACGTACGTCGAAGAGTCAAAATAGCTTACGCTAAGTTCTCTGAAACTTAACATAAGAAATCTAAGTTCAGAATTCAGCTTACATCGATTTCTTATATACTCAGAAATTGATGAACGTCGAGAAGTAATCGACGTTTTTATAAGCTTATGTCGAATTCTCCCAGGATGCCAATTACATCAGTTGAGCAGATTAAGGTCGTAATTGTATTTCAAATCCAACCGTTGATACTCCATTTAAAGAAAGAGATTACAAGGAATCAAAGATGAAAAGAAAAATATTGAATCAGATGGTCTCCTATAGATACAGATGATTCAAACAGAGAAGTAGCTAATCAAGAAATTAAAAAGAAAGATCGTGAATTCTTCTCTTCTCTCTCACGATCTAAGAAAGACTCATCTTCTCTCTGAGTCTAATTCTTATCATTCTAATTCTTATCATTCTTCTTCTTCTCTCGATCTGAAAATGGTTGTTACTGTTGCTAGCCCCAAAAACAAAAAGAAGTGATCGATTGTTGTTCTGTCTTTTTCTCTTCAAGAACAACCGATCAAAACCAAATCAGTATCAACACAGATTATCAAATTCAAAGATACTTTCAGAGCTTGTCGAAGAAATAATATTATTGTGGAAAGTCTATTACATCCATCCAGTCCAAAGAGTTTTAAGAATCCATCTCCAAAGAATTCATGATAGAGTTTTAAAAATCTCTCTTCAAAGAATTTAGTGGTTTTAAGAGTCTCCTTATCAAAAGACTCGGTGGTTTTAAGAATCTCCTTATCAAAAGATTTAGTTGTGATTCTAAAAGTCTCTTTATCAAAAGACTCAGCATTATTTAATGATTTCCTACCAAAGGGTAAAAGAGATGACGTACCCAGATTTGAGGAACCTCTATAAAACTTATTGTGTCGTCTAGATGATCTGCTCTATAACTGATTTCTTTTACTGCATAATCTTTCTTTTATTTATATATAATTTATGGCATGTTCAGTGATTGATTGATTTAAAAGTTTTAAAATTCTATTCACCACCCTCTAGAGTAATTCTCAATTACTATTCCGCACTTTCAATTGGTATCAGAGATAGGTTAATCATAAAAAGGCTAACACATTGATCAATCAAGATCCTGATAACTAATAATTTGTTCTTGAAAGGTTCACACAATCATGAGTTTTATACAGATTTGGGATTATGTCACATCCAGATCTCCTATGTGTAATTTAAATAAATTTTCTTTATAGAATTCTAAAATAAAATTGTATATGAATTCTATTGAGAAAGATATATTTGATTCTATGATTACAGGTTCATATATTCCTACAAAGTTGAATGTCAGTGGAGAGACTGTAATCAAGCTCAAGGCAGAATGGAATGAAGTGATAAGAAAGACATATCATATGATGCCAAGGCGATGAACATCCTAGTGTCTACAATGAGTGATGACATCTACCAAAGAGTGGTAGACTATTAATCAGCAAAAGAGATCTAGGAATCTCTAGTCAGAATTGTAGAAGAAAGCTCAGATGAGAGAAAGGATAAGATATTCCTCTTGATCTCTCAGTATGAGAACTTCAAAAATGATCAAGATGAGATAATTGTTGATATGTATCAAAGATTCAGCCTGATTGTGAGTGAGCTGAGAAGGCTTGACAAGGAAATCTCTGCCAATATTTTTTTACTTATGTATGCCCTGTTCCGGCACCTTTGTGAATGGTCCATGATTTTCTAGCATTTCATCTCCAATCTGCATGTGAGTTTATGCTCATGTTGCTTGTGAGATTCTGCCCTAGCATCCTTTATATTTATGATTTTGTCTTCATGTGATTATATGGTTACTAGCTACCTATTATTCTTCATTATATGGCATATTCATGTTAGATTTTGCATTATTAATGAGATTCTGCCCTAGTACTATTATTGTGGTTCCTGATTCCTCATTATTAATTATTCAAAGTTCAAAACTCTTGATTCAGGATTCAAAAGTAAATTTTGTGCTTAGTTAGATGTTACTTCGCCCTAGCTTTGTATCATTGTGATTATATAGTTCCTTTTGAGATTTGTTAATTGATCACTATTGTTGGGGTTTCACGAAAAATTTTGTATCTTGTGTCTTGTTAACTGTTGTTATTGTGCCTAAGTTTTGTGGGTTGTTTTGCCCAATGATGCAGATGTAGGTTGACATGTCAATGTGGGGGAAAATAGAACGACACTGATACATTTTACTGCACTTTTTTAATATACCGAGTGTACAACATTGTGTGCCTTGTTACAGCTTCCTGCGATTATATCTTTTTTTTATGCCTTGCTAATTATTGTCTAGTGATTTGCAACATATAATGACTATTCATGATTCACACTGTTGTATTCGGTATTTTGGTCACACGGATAATGTTTCTTTGTGCTAGATTGGTTACCGATTAATTATGATATTGAGATGCTCTTGGCATATCTTCTCTTTGAATGGAACCGTAGGTTAATGAAGTATGTTTAGTGCTCTATCTTTGTTTCTTTTTTCATATTGAGTAAGGCTGATGAATGATGATATTGAGGTGCTCTGGGCATGTCAACTCCTTGAATGGAATCACGAATTGATGATGGTGTAATGATCCTACATCTTTGTTCATTATCTCGTGCTTAGCAAGCCTTATGAGTGATAAATAACGATATTGAATTACTCTGTAATGAATTTTAAATATTAATAATGTTTGAAATTTCAATGTAAGTACCTGGATGATAATTAATGAATTGACGAAGCTTTGGAATTTTTCTTGATGTTGCATTACAAAATTAAAGCTCATTTTATGTAATTTTTCTTTGTCAGTTTTTATTTTTTTTTTATTCATCATTATTTATGTGACTAATGGTCAAAGAATGGACTCGTTGAAGGCTTCTAGTAAAATGCCTAGTGAAATGGCATCGACCAGTAGAAATAACTCATTTCCAACTTCATTTGACGGGATTATAGGGCTATTCATACGGGGTAAAATTGAGGCAGCTCTTAATTTTGCACATGAAACCAAGAAGTCTAAAAGTGATAGCTTACAAGTCAGCTTAGATGAGGCGGTTGTTGGATGGGAGGGTGACAAAAATAACTCCTCTCAAATGAGCTTGTTCTCGAGGGTAGGGGCAAAGAACTAATAAATCAATTTTCCCACCCCAGTCCGGTAAAGGAGCAGAAAGCACAATAGACAATAAATATAAGAATAAGAGGCTAAACATGATGCATACTTGTAAATTGCTAGGTAGGCATATGAGAGGGATATTTTGTTCAATGTCATAAATAGTGCTTCATTCCAATAGATATTGCATGTTGTTTGACCCTAAGATGAAGGGTCTAGCTTCTTATGAGATGGAGAATTTCATGTGGATGGAGGTACGGCACACAAAAGAAATGCTAAGCACATTAACTCAAACCAGCAAGTTGAATGGATGTAGTCTTCTTGCCAATGTATGGGCAAACCGAAAAGCGAGAAATATAATGAACATGTGATGCACATCATTGAATAGATGTAGTCTTGAACATTTATATTTGACTGAGGATGGGCAATTGGTAGCCTTAATGGCACAAGAAAGGAGACTATAGTGCACGTTGTGAAGGATAACACAACCAATAACATGGATGCATCATGATTAATGGTCTTCAAGAGGCCAGAGAACTTTTGGATTTTGCATGTTGTGCACAAACTAAATTCTCCTTCAGGACATCGCAAAGTTGAAGCAAATCAAGGGTGACATATCCATGGGAATTGGGATGTCCGCTTATTGTATTTATTTAAGTTAATATCATGAACTTTGACATGTTTAGAGACGAAGAAAGATTTGTGTTGAGATATTAGTTTATATTATTATTTAAGTCTTTTAGTCTATGTGATATTAATCTCACATCTTGAGTTCATCTTTATGAGTCCCTATACTTTCTATATAATGCCCCTATGAGAATAAAACACCACTTCTGTTTCTATCTTATTTCTTCTAACATGGTATCAGAAGTGGAATTGACTCTTCCCTGAAATTTGGTTGGCAACATACATTTCACGGTGGCTTCCTCTCTCGATTCCTACTGACTTCTCCTCTCCCGCTAGCGTCAATCCATCTGAGCTCCTCGATGACTTCCGCTGGCCCTCGTCGATCCCGGATGCGCTTCTGCGGATGATCCCGCTTACTGTCAGCGTATTTGTCACTTCCATCCACAGACGGCAAGGGTCCTGTTGCTGCTCCTCGTCTTTGTTCCCAACGACGACTGCATCTGTTGATTTCATCAACGATTTTTTCTTCCCCTGACCATCTCGTCAACGAAGGGCTCCGCTTCTTATGGACCCGTCGAGCCCATCGTTGATCGGCGATGACGTTATCGTCGATGCTCCTGATCCCCGACGTTCCTGTCGCTATTACTGGCTGTTTTATCGGTTCCAGTCGACGATCCATCTACGTCTGATCCCGCCTGGAGATTTTTCTGTCGATGATGCTTGCGACTAATCTGAAGCTTCCATTGATGATCCTGACAGCTGCTTCTGTTTCAGATGCCGCCAACTGCTACTTCTGCCCGTCGTCAATCCTGCATATGTTGATCCAGTCGACGATGGCTTCCTTTGCAGTTTCGGCCGTCTCCTGCACTTCCTTTTCTGATGTCGTCCAGTCTTTTGCTTCTGCTCCGGACGCTTCCTGTCGCTGCCCTATTTTTTCTGATGATTCCAGTCGATTCCAACCTTTACATCCCCTTCTAGGGTGGTAACCACTCAATGATGGAGCCTCTTATTAGTTTGGTTGTTGTTTATGTGTCTTTAATCGACTTTGCAGTATTGTTGTTAGTGTCGTCGTAATGTTTGTGTTTTATGCATATATGCACGTGTTTTTCACGTGAGGGAGTGTTTGGGACGAATGCGACTCGGATGATCTTTCCCGACCTTTCGCCTTCGTTCTATACGGCCTCTAGGCATATGTCATATGTTGTTATGCATCTCCCCATATTTCTTTCGATTAGTCGTGTGTTGGGACACGACTAATGTTGGTGTTCTAATCTCGGTGGGTTGTGTCGCGCGTGACCGTGTCATGCGGGACTGTGTCGTGTGGGACCACCCTTTGTGCGGATTATCCCCGACAGATTATCCCGACGTATTATCCCTGGTTGCCCGTTTGATGATTAACCCCACATCGTTTGTTCCCTTCCGCAAGTTGTGTGTGTAGGTGATGTTGGTTGACCTTTCTATCCAGCGGGTTGTATCGTATGGGAGTATCCCCGGTCACCCGTCTATTGATTTCTTTCCAGCGAGTCCACGTCGTGTGTGGGACCTGCGTCGTATGTGGCTATGTCCCCGACTTGATTCCCCAGTTTGGAATTTCCCCCAGTAACTTGTCTGTTGTTTTGTCCCACATCGCCTACCTCCATTGTCGTTATTATGATGTCCAAGCTGAAGGTTCCCCCTTCAGCTTGAGGGGGAGTGTTGAGATATTAGTTTTATATTAATATTTTTAAGTCTTTTAGTCTATGTGGTATAGTCACACATCTTGAGTTCGTTTTTACGAATCCCTGTATTTTCTATATAATGCCCCTATGAGGATGAATAAAACACCACTTCTATTTCCTTTTTATTTCTTCAAATAATTTGAAATCTTATGATCTTGTTTGACCATGCGTGACTAGGGCCCTGTTTGGGATACCGGTGTCGTTTTAAAAAGGGGATGTTTAAAACGGAGATGCTAAACTGTATTTTCAAAACTGTAGTTTCAAAACTGAGGCTTTGTTTGGTTAAACTTCATTTCGGTGGCGGTTTAAATTATTTTCAAAATTATCTTCACATAAATTTTATTTATTTCGAACGGATTTTTTTTTTGAATTTTTTTAAGCAAAAATAAGTATTATATATGTGGATTTTTTACAGATTTATGGATATAATTTTATTTTTTATAGGAGTTAAATTGATTAAATAAAATTAATTAAAATTTAAAAAATATCCCAAACAGTCGTTTTGAAAGGGAGAATGGAGGTCTCCGGGCCTTTTCAAAACGGAGGAAAAAGCAAGTTTTAAACCGGCCGTTTTAAAATGATAGCAATTTGGTTGTTGCCAAACACCTGTCCTCCGGTCCGTTCAGAATGGAATGGAGTCAAAACGGGCTCCCAAACAGAGCCTAGATTTGTTATATTGTTTCTATCTTTAGATAGCATCCAAGAAATTAAGAAACAATTGAGGAAGATGTTCACTTCTAGAAAATAGGAGGCAACAAAATTGTGAAGCAGTGTCTTGGGCAAGCAGGTCGAACTGATGGGGATACACTTTCAATGGAAAGATTGTATGAAAACATGAACAAAGCTGGAGAGGAAGTTGTTGCTCTCAATTTTAGACAACAACAACACTCAAGCCTTTATCCCACCATAGTGGGGTTGGGTATATAGATCATTTGTCGCCATTGCTCTCGATTTTAGACAACAAAATTTTTCCTATATGTAAGTTTATAGACGGTAGATGAGAGAAAAAATGCTAACCGTCTTCACTTAGTCAGATATTTTCTAAGCCACTTCTTATATTACCATAATAGGGATGAGTTACATGGAGACCCAAACTTTATTGGTAGATTTATGTTGTCTTAATTATAAGTCGATTTATGTTGTGTCTTCATTAGGAGTAGATTTATGTTGTCTTCATTAGGAGTAGATTTATGTTGTGTCTTCGTTAGGAGTAGATTTATGTTGTGTCTTTGTTAGGAGTCGGTTTGCTATGGTCATATTTTAGGAGTATTTTAATTTGAAGTTCTTATGCTTTTTAATTAGCCAAATTGTTAGGGGGCATACTGCAAAAGTGTCCATTGTAAATCTATTTAAAGGGGCCTTAGTCCATGAAAGAGGCAAGCAATAAATTATCTCACTTCTTCTCTCCTTCGTTCTCTCCTTCCCTAAGGTAAGGGTTTAGTAGCTCTCCCTCGATCTCCAAGCCTAAGTAGACACGGTATGGCTCTGTAGTATCTTCGGTATCATCTCCACCTCTGCCCGCCTCTAGTAGAGTCAAGGGGCGCTTCCCTTTAGAGTAGACAGCCCCAAATCAACCAGATCCACAAACGTGGAGTGTGAATCCGCCAGGGTTCATAACATTTGATATCAGAGCTTGTTGATTCAGGCTCCTGTTGTTACCGTTATTAATTAATTAGTATTAATTATGTCCTTTTATTTTAATGACATGTGAGCCCCCTCCTCCCTATATAAGGAGGAGGTATGGGAGTGTTATCTTCATCTTTGGTTATTAGAGTTTGATTCTCATTTGAGAGAGGGGTCTTCGGAGGAACCAGCCTCCTAGATCTTGGCCGGAGTTCGTTCCGGATTGTATCCGTTTTTTCCGTTTAATGCAAACATGTCTCGTCCTTTGTTCGATGGCGTATCAATGGTCAGACTTGCCGCCCCCGCCCGCTCGTTCCACGCCGTCGGGGCTCGAGCCACGCTGGACATTCAACGCCTTGGAGCGCCGCCTCAACGAACGGGGCCGCCTCCTTGCGTCCATGCTTGCAAGTGTGCAACGTCTCGCAACACGTTGGGGCCATCCCACGTTGTTGCATCCGCCTTCCACAACACCCCTCGCACAGCCTTCCACCCGGGTTGTTGGCCGCTCGCCGCTTTCAGCACATCCTGTTACTGTCATCGACCCACTTCACCAACGTCGGGGCATCTCGGCCCTTACCGCGCCGGAATCACCGGATCCGCTTCCTCCTCTGTGGGCGCTACTTCTAAACCTACCTCTCCGGGCAGACGACGCCCTCCAGCCAGCTGCCGACCTCCCCGAACTCACGTGTCGCCCTTCGTCTCCGTCACCAACACCGTCGTTGCGCCCTCCAACACCGTT
This sequence comes from Dactylorhiza incarnata, assembly GCA_033032865.1. Lineage (NCBI taxonomy): Eukaryota > Viridiplantae > Streptophyta > Magnoliopsida > Asparagales > Orchidaceae > Dactylorhiza > Dactylorhiza incarnata. Next base: position 2,472,042 of record JAWHQI010000295.1, read on the forward strand.
GCGGCCACTCTCCTTCCCCCCTATCGACGAACACCATGGCAAGTCGTCTCGGTACTGGACGGCCACGACAGAGATGTCGTTCCCCTTCCCCGCTGGCATCGATGCAGCTCTCCTACCCAACACCGCTCTCGCGCCGATCCCGACCGCAACAGCAGCAGCCCGCGCCTCCGGCACCGTCGGCCTTCAGATCCAGCTCGCGCCTTCTCCTGTAGCGGCAACGCACGACCGCGACCGCTTCCTTCCGTGATCATCTTCTTCCTCCTTGCGCGTCGAGTCCTCTTCTGTCGCCTGCATCAACCTCTCGCCCAGCTCGGCCGTTATTTTCCCTCTTGAGTCGCGCGCCTTCTCAGCATCCTTCTTTTCCCTAAACTACCGAGGCCCCCTTCCCATCATCCCCTGCCCACAGCTTTACTTTCCCCCCACTACAAGACAAACTCCTCTCCTTTTACCTCCCTACCCCTTACCTCGTAATTTTTTATCATTTCTACCCTTCACACATCTAGCCAACCGGGTTGTTCCGCTGACCCCCTGATGATCGTTAGCCGCCCCTCCCTCTTTCTTTCAATATTTTGTCATTTTGCAGCTTTTATTAACACTCTCACTACCCCTCAGCGACAAGTTGTACGTCGCTTCCGTACATAAAGATCCCGACAAAGATTTAGGACTCGACCTTGCGGACAAGGCCGATTTTCAAGACCGGCGTATTGTTACCGTTATTAATTAATTAGTATTAATTATGTCCTTTTATTTTAATGACATGTGAGCCCCCTCCTCCCTATATAAGGAGGAGGTATGGGAGTGTCATCTTCATCTTTGGTTATTAGGGTTTGGCTCTCATTTGAGAGAGGGGTCTTAGGAGGAACCAGCCTCCTAGATCTTGGCCGGAGTTCGCTCCGGATTGTATCCATTTTTTTCTGTTTAATGCAAGCATGTCTCGTCCTTTGTTCGATGGCGTATCACCTCCACATTCCGCAATCCACAAAAACTTCCTTCCCTTGGTGATTTCGGCCGCTGCAATTGCATACATCCACGCATCGATTCACCCCCAACAGCGAGTATGTTATATCTCAAGGCCTCTACTTTTCAAAGTCAATTGATTGTGTGTATAGCCGCACTCAATCTCAGACACTTTGTACGAGTCGTTCTTATTGAAGTTGAAAGTAAACAGTTGTCGACCTTGAAGGACTCTCTCCCAACCAGGTGTCAATGTCCCAACAGCGATAGCGTGAAATTCCAAGTGCGTCGACGACATTTGATCATAAATTGTGCGCTCGGTCTAACAAGCGGAATGCCAACCTCCTTCTGCCAGGTATCTAGCACACCTGACAACGACCCCCTTGCTGACTTCCCTCTGCTAAGTGTCCAGCACCCCTACCTGTGACCCCCCACTGACGCCAGGACACTCGCAGACCACCTGAATCGTTATTGTCCCAGCATGCGCCTTCCACTTGTCAACATTTTTCTTGCCCGATATCACAACTCGTCTCAGACCCTCGGTCCTTCCCAGTTGCAGCACCTAGTAGGGACGTCGGTCTTTCTCCTTTTTGAGCATACCCTTCTCTTTTTTGAGCCCCACGCTAGCATGCAAAGTTGTTTTCTCCTTTTCAAGATTAATGTTTCAATCCCAACTAATTAGTTTAAAAATATATACTATAAGAAGGGCGTTGTTAGATCTATTTCTCTGACGGTTAAATTGTATCACATGATGAATCACTCTTAACAAAGAATGCATCAATCATTGTTTATTGCATTTGTTATTTATATCCCATCATTGTTGATAGAAGTTCATATATGTGTGTGTGTTAATTATCGAGACCTCCTCTGGGAGTTTGCATAATTATAGGTTGCACCCCTCTATCTTTCGAAATTACATTTACCTCCCCTCTAAGTTTCCCCAGTTTACAAAAATGCCCCTTCCGTTAGAAATATGGATGAAAAATGATAAAATCAGCCAAACTATTTTATAATATTTCAATTTTATCTTTTTACAATGATTCTAGATTCATTACAAAGGGTAAAATGTAACGCACCCTTTTTAATGTAGACTAATTACAAGGTGTAAAATTGGAATATCATAAAATAATTTGACATATTTTATCACTTTCCATCTATATTTTTTTTTAAAAGTCACACCTTTCAATGTAGTTATTACAAAGGGTTAAATTGAATATCATAAAATAATTTGGCTGATTTTATCATTTTTCATCCATATTTCTAGCTGAAGGAGCATTTTTGCAAACTGGGGAAACTTAGAGGGGAGGTAAATGTAATTTCGAAATATATAGGGGTGCAATCTGTAATTATGCAAACTCCTAGGGGAGGTCTCGGTAATTAACCCTATATATATGTAGATACTATAATTGCAGGCAATTATATGTTTATAATATATATATATATATATACATATATGCATATATATAATATAATATGTAATTATATGTATATATAATAGAATATATATTATAATGCATATATAATATATGTATATATATATGAACATGTAATTATAATATTGGTGGCACGGGGCTCCGCCCCTACGGTCAATCGTGATAGTATCCCGACCCCGAGAGGTACGGGGCTCCGCCCCTATCAATTAATTAATGCAGTTTAAAATAAACACATTATAGATTAATTAATGCGGAAAGTTGTTATACACCACTTTTCAATATTTATTAAAAAAATTCACCTTAATGCATATATTATCATGCATGTTAAATCAACTTTATTGGTAGCTCCTCGAAAATACCATTGACATGCATAATGACAGTCTTCCTCAAAAAGACCGTTGGAATGTCTAATGATAGCCTACCATAGTAGGTCTAGGAACTCTACTAAATACTTTTTCGATTTTATGAATTTTCATCATTATTTTTAATTTGGAGATATGGTGTAATTACTTAAATGTGCATTGTATTTTATTTTTTTGAAATATATTATAATATATGTTAAGTCATCATATTAAAACAATAAGTCTATATTTGGCAATTTTGAATGTTTCACCAAAGCCAACTTTTGCCTTTTAATATTATATATATACATATATATATATATACAAGTGACAGTGCACGGGGGGCCCCCCGTGCCCCGCGCGACAGTTCCCTGTCAGCCCCCGGCGGGCTCCGGTCAGGCCGGCGGCGGAAGTAATTATATTTTTTCCTCTTTTTTATTTTCTTAGAAATTTTAAATAATTAATTTTTTGTATTTTATTTTTAAAAAATTTAAAATATCTGTAATTTAAAAAAAATAATTTTTATATAGTTTATGTATATATATATTATATTATATATATAATTTATATATATATATATATATTTTTTATATAATTAAAATTTTTACGTTTTTTTTTAGAAAATCCGCCGCCCCACGCCGCCGGTGGGCTCCGGTCAGGCCGGCGGCGGCGGAAGGAGACGTGGGGGGGGGGGGGGGGGGGGGGGGGGGGGGGGGGGGGGGGGGGGGGCGACATGCTGCAATGGCATAAACAAAAGGGTGGGCGATTAGCGAGGAAGTAGTGGGGAAGTAGCGGGTAGAGCTTACGGAACAGGCGGGGGATGGCGATGAAGGGGGGAACTGGGAACGGTAAACCTGAAGTCTCACCAGTAAAATCATCTCGGCGTCGCACCGTGAGGGAAGGACCGACAGTTGCCCAAACTGAAATAAACTATTGATCCATGTCACCTTCCCATGCATGCGTATAAATACTAAAACTGGAATACGACACCCGAATCGGACGACTCATAACATATGATCCGACCGAGTGTCAAATAAAACTCAAAATAAACAAAGTAATATATAAAAACAACTAGCAACGACCGTCCATACGCATCCGTGAACTCGGATCGCCCGAACGGGTAGCAGTTCACGGCCTCCTACGGGAATATACGTGTGTGGGACGGCGATCCACATCAACTCCCCCCCCCCCCGACTTGAAAGAACTCATCTCTGGTGAGTGAGTGAAGACGGTCATACTCTCCGCGGAGCCTAGGGGCGAGTCGTTTTAGCTCCTCGGGAGAATCCAAGTGTCATCCGAAATCGGGCGGCTGCTCCAGCAAACAAGATATCGCAATATATCTCGCCCTCCTGCTGTGGTGACGTCATGACCAATTATCTGAAATGTATCTCCGGTGGGCAAAGGTAACTCTGAATGAAAGTCTCCATCTAAGAGCTGAGCCGGTGGAACCGTTGGTGGCGTGAGGTGGCTCTCAAGCTGAGGCGCAATCTGCTGGGGTTGGGGAGAAGTGGCAGGAACTAAAGGAGGTTCTAGATGTGGGTGTGCAAAAGGGGTCCACATGCACGCGCTCCTCGTAGTAAGGAGTTAAGCTCTCTATATTGAATACTTGGTTGATTCCAATATTCTGAGGGATGTTAATCTCATAGGCATTCGTACTGATCCGTCGTATAACTGTAAAAGGACCTATTCGGCGAGCGCTCAATTTTCTTGTCGTTCCCAATGAGAACCTCTCAGGTCGTACGTGCATCATCACTTGCTCTCCAACCTCAAAAATTGTTCCCTCGTGTGTAGATCTGCTTGAGTCTTATAGTAATCATTAATCATTGCAATTTTCTTTCGGACTGACTCATGAAATGCGTGCACAAGCTAAATAAAAGACTCTGCAGATTCACTGGGACGGGCTTCCAAGGGAACGCCAATCAGGTCAGTGGGCTTTCTAGGTTCATAGCCTAACATGACATGAAATGGACTCAGACCGTTGGTCCTATTAACTGAACTATTATATACAAACTCGGCTATGGGCAGGACGGATCCTAGGTAGAAGGACTATCCCCAACTAGATATCGCAAGAGTGTTCCTAGGCTACGATTGGCAACCTCAGTTTGATCATCCGTCTGTGAGGAACCTCAGTGTCGTACCAATTTTCTTCCACAACGTTTTCCAAAAAAAAAAACTCATGAATCGAATATCGCGGACGGAAACTATCGAAGTGGGTAACCTGTGATACTTGAATACTTCTCTAAAGTATAGAGCAGCCACATGAGAAGCGTCAGCAGTCCAATGACAAGGAATACAATGTGCAATCTTAGAGAAACGGTCCACCACTACAAATATCGAATTGAGCTTCCTCAGGGTGCGAGGGAGCCTGAGTACAAAGTTCATGCTAATATCAGTACAAGGCATCTGTGGTATAGGAAGCGGAATGTATAACCCTGTGGGCTGGCGTGATCCCTTCGCGGTCTGACAGACTCGACAGTGCCTAACAACCCGTGTAACATCCTTCTTCAGGCTAGGCCAGAAGAAGCGGTCCTCAACTAGTGCAATCGTCTTGTACCGACCAAAATGTCATGTTGCTCCGCCTGCGTGTAGTTCCCAAATAAGGAAATCTCAGAGGGATGTCTGAGGTACACAGAGGCGGGACCCCAAGAATAAGTAAGCGTCTGAGATTACATAACCCTCACGTAACTCAGGAGGATCTCTTGTCAGAGCGGCATAAATATCACCAAAATCTGAGCACTTCTGGAAATCGTAGACTATACACTCAAAACCCTCAACTCGTGTACTCATAGTATAGAGGATGCTGAATCGGCAACTGAAGGCGTCAGCCAGCTTGTTCTCAACACCCGCTCAGTGTTTGAGGACGAAATGATAATACTGTACACTCCACCCATTTCGCGTGGCAGTGGCCTAGTTTCTTCTGCGAATCGAAATATCGCGGGGCCTGATGATCAGAGTACAAAACAAACTCCTTATGCGGAAAATAGTGGCGCCAATAACGAATTGTATGCACGACAGCATAGAACTCACGATCATAATTTGAGTACTTTTGTCGGGTTTCATTCAGTTTCTCACTGAAGTAAGCAACTAGATGAGTCTCCTAACTAAGTATTCCAACAATACCAACTCTTGACGCATCACAGGCCACCTCGAAGGCCTCAGAGAAATCTGGAAGGCATAGGACAGGGGCAGATGACAACTTCTCCTTAATCTCTTCGAAGACCTGTGTGGCCGCCTTCGTCCACACAAAATCTCCTTTGCGGAGACAGCTCGTAAGGGGGGCATAATAGAACTGAACCCTCGAACAAACCTGCTATAGAAGGTGGCAAGTTCGTGGAAAATACGGGCCTCGTGAATATTCATTGGGATAGGCCACTCACGAATGGATTTAACCTTGACAGGATCAACCGGAATGCCAGATGCAGAGACTATGTACCCTAGAAAGTGGATAAACACAGATAAGAATGAACACTTCTTCAAGTTGATATAAAGATGCTCCTTCGGAAGGAGATCAAATACCAGGCGAATGTGGTGCAAGTGCTCGGTATGGCCCTGACTGTATATCAATGTCATCAAAATACACTACCTGAAATTTGCCCATGTAGGGCAGCAGAATCTATGTCATCACCCTCATAAACGTGATGGACGTGTTCGATAACCCGAATGGCATAACCAACTACTAATACAAACCGTCCTTCGTCTTGAAGGTCATCTTCCACTCATCCCCCTATCAAACTCTAATTTAATGGTACTTGCTACGGAGGTCGATCTTCGAAAAGATCTGGGAACCGGCATCGAATCCAGGAGATCGTCGAGGCGGGGTATGGGAAAACGATATTTCACTGTGATTTTATTAATGGCACAGCTATCAATGCACATGTGCCAGCTCCCGTCCTTCTTCAGGTTAAGAAAGCGGGTAATGTTCACAAACTCAGGCTCTCTCGTATAAAATTCTTCCTAAGAAGATCATTGACTTGCCGCTTCAGCTCACTTCAGCTCGGCATGCTCAGTCAGATTCATGTGATAATGGGGTAGGTTGGGCAAAGATGCCCCCAGGACTAAATCGATTGCATGTTGGATATCCCTCAATGAGGGAAGCTCATCAGGGAGCTCCACAGGCATAATATCTAAATAGTCATCCAGCAAATGACGAACGTCCGAATCAGTACTCACAGTGTTTGTAGGGGCCTCAGAAGCCACGGTGGTTGCCACTACAAACATAACCCTAGTGTCGAAACTCTCTCTCATAAATTCACCCTTTCTCAAAATATGTAGAGGTCTCGATGGCCCTGCATTAATGGACGAATCGACCTTACCCTGGGGAGTGTCCCTGGGTTGGGTCGGAGTCAGGGTAATCTTTTGACCCTTATCAAAGAATACACACGTGTAAGATCGACCATAACATGTGGCATCACGGTTGTACAACCAGGGTCGTCCAAGTAGTACATGTGCAATGTCCATGGGTATCACATCGCACCAAACCTTGTCCTTCACGGGCGCTAATCGAATCGGTATTAGGCACATCTGCATCACCTGAATGGTAGATTTGTCCACCCAAAGGACATGGTAGGGATGTGGGTGTAACTCGGTTGTAAGTTGCATCCTCTCCAAGCCCTTCTTGACGACTATATTCATACAGCTTCCACTATCAATAGCGAGCATGCAGGGACCTCCTGCGCTCGGAAAGTATGTGTAGAAAATCACAATACGACGTCAATCCTCCTCAGCACGAGGGATGTGCAGAAGGCGTCAGATGACTCCTAGCTCCAACGACCTCTCAGTGTCACTCTCCCATCCCTCCTCCACTAAGGTCGTAATCTCCTCAGCGGATGTGTCCTCAACCTTAGTGTTGGGCTCGCCCTCTTCCTCAATCAGTAAATTCCTAGTCGGGCACTGCGCAGCCATATGTCCTCTGCTAGAGCATCGATAACACCTGACGCCCCCAGGTTTGGGGCCTCCCGAGACAATGGATTTCCACTTAGCATCTGCAGGAATGCGAGGAGGTGTCGGGGCAATGGTTGTGGCCGGGGCGGATCTTCTAAATGTAGAGGTATCAGGTCGAGGTGCATTCTGTCTCGAGCCTGCAAGGCACGGATATTGCTCATACTCAAGTGCAAGCTGAAAAACCTGCTCAACTGTCTCGACCCTATAGGGAATCAGTTCCCTTCGGATATAAGATATGAGTCCAGACCGAAAGAGGGATGCAATAGCAATGGGCTCCAATATATCGCTCCGTCCTACTAACTCATCGAAACGTGACATGTATTCGGCAATGAAAAGGGTCCCCTACCGAAGGGCAAAAAACTGGTCTAAGGGCTGGTCTCGATACGAGGTAGGAAGGTATTTATCCTTCAACGGCTACTTCATTTCGGCCCATCGGGAGATGGGGTAATAGTCGTCTCGCCGGCTCAAGAGACCTCTCCAGACTCGTCCAGTAAATCATCTTGGCGAACCGCACCCGCCTCTCGTCACTCATCTCGTACCAGTCAAAATAATGATCCATGTCCATGAGCCAATCACTAAATGCCTTAAATCTAGGTGACCGTCAAAGGATAGTGCATCAATACGGACATGTCGAGTAATATCATCCTCTATCGGGGTTGCTCTGCGGCGTGGCTCTAGGTAGTCATCATATTAATCGTCATAGCCATAATTGTGTTGTGCTGGTGGGGCACGACCTCTATGACCAGGTGGGGGCAAGGTTCGTTGGGATGACGGTGATCTCCCATAGGGGCTAGACCCTGCCGATACTCATAAGTCAGATGGGGACTCCCTCTCGAGGGAGGAGGGGGATCTCGGCGAAGTACATCTCTAACACGTCTCTCTGAAAAAGGTGGAGCATCCCGGGGGTCGCCGGAGCCTCATCATAATGTGGAGGTGGAGCTTAACCTCTATGGGTTTCTAACTGGTCCACCCTAGTGCTAACCCTAGCAATGACGTCAAACTGGGTTCCAATCTGATCAAATCAGTCGAGTACAAGTCTTTGAAATTCAGCGGGCGTCATGTCCGACTGCAAATTGGCAGCCTGATCGTCGGTGAGATTCGGTTCAGACATAGATGGGTAAAATAACCTACCACTACGTAGCATAAAGCGCCGCCCAACCTACCTCTTATATCAATTTGATGCAGGGGTAATCTTAAATGATGGCTTCCCTAATATGCAACTAAATGAGATGCGACACGGCTACCGACGACTACTAGCATGAATACATATGTGTTCAACATTCCGATTGAAATGGCAAAAGTAATAAATTAAAATAAAACAAAAGCATAAGCATAATTGTTCACAAAATAGATTAAAGAAAGCAAGTTCCATTCAGCAAACAACCGATGGGCAATTACTTTCAAACACGCGCCGAATAGGCCCTGCAAATCACGTGACTTCACAGTACTAAAAGCAAATATAAGATAGCAACCAACAGAACATGTGTCTAAGTACTCAATAATGGAAAACAGTAATTCCAAATAACGGCTTACGCATGCAAGTGACGGCAGAGCGAGTTAAGGAAATCCAAGGTGGTTGGCTCCCTCTAGGGCTGCAGGCGGCTGGGCAGTAGTGAGGTGGGACTCGGGTAGGAATGTGGAGTACTCCGCAGTGGAGGTTGACGGGAAAGTGAGTATTGCGGGTTGTGAGGGGTCGGGCTGTGGGAATCGGCAGGAATGTAAAGTGTGGTGGTTGTAGGGAATCAAAAGGAAAAGGAGGGTTGTGGCTGTGGGAATCGTAAGGAATAAGAGAATTGCAACTATGGGGATCGAAATTGAGGGTTGATGTCAAGAACAGAGCAACAAGCGGAATCGTGGAAGGAGTTTGACGGGTTGCAATGGCGTAAACAGAAAGGTGAGCAATTAGCGGGAAAGTAGTGGGTAAGGCTTACGGAACAGGCGAGGGATGGCGATGAAGGGGGGAACTGGGAACGGTAAACCTGGAGTCTCACCAAAACTGAAAGAAACAATTGATCCCTGTCACCGCCCCATGTATGCGTATAAATACTAAAACTGGAGTAGGGCAGCTAAATCGGACGTCGCATAACGTCTGATCCAACCGGGTGTCAAATACAACTCAAAATAAATAAAGTAATATATAAAAACGACTCAGAACGACCGTCCGGATGCATCTGTGGACTCGGATCGCCCGAACGGGTAGCAGTTCATTGCCTCCTACGGGAATATATGTGTGTGGAATGGCGATCCCTATCAACAACAAAACAATTCAGTATGTGATAAGGAGATGTTGCTTTATTCCAAGTAGTTAAGCATTGAGGTCATTATCAGTTGCTACTTAGGGAAAGAGCATAGACCACCCAACTACAATGCCGTCAGACAATCAGGGCTATAATAAGAATAGTATATGAAGTTGATGGACTACCTATAGAAGTACAGTATGGTGATCAACAGATAACATATAAGAAAATGGTATATAACAAAATGGTTGATGTGCTCTCTTGGCTACTCTTAACTTATTGTTTGAGTACTATTTTGTAGGCTCAGCCATGGATCTAATTGTACAAGGAGTTGTAACCGCAGGACCCTTTCTCAACAAAAAAACTTAGGGATCCGCACGAGGATCCCACAGCAAATTACATTTGGAGGGATGATCCCTCTATAAGGAGGATTGTTATGTTGTCAATTGTTGCAATGCAAAGGTGTTGATTCTATACCAACTAGTAAAACATTGGCTTCAATATTAGTCGGGAAGGAGACAAACGAGCATGCAGATCACCGCCCACTGCAATACCATCATAATTATAGCTATAACATACATGACATGTAATTTGATGACATACCTACAACATTACAACATGGTAATCAAATATAGAAAAAGGGAAATTAACAAAATAGTCTATATGATCTCTAGGCCTTCGCTTCTTGTTTGATATCATTTTGCTTGTTAGTCAGTCCATGGAACCAAAAGTACATTCTTCAAAAAAGATCAGGAGGGATTTGCGCGAGGGGCCTCCATCCGGTTACACTTGGAAAGATTACCTCCTTTAGAAGAATGAAAGTTATATACCTTAGATGTTACAGACTGCATTAAATGTGTGAAGCACACCCTGACAGTTTGGGTATGAAAAGATCCTATTGAACTTGCAACGATGTGTTTAATGTGAAAACATGCATCAAGATGTCAGTTAAGTTTATCAAGAAATATTTGTTGCACGATACCTCAAATCCTACCAACCATCTGTGTTGGAGTATTCTGATAAGTGTGTTTGAAGCCTAATTTAGGAGCAAGGATCCTAATTCCATATGGATATAAGCGGGAGGAACTTCAAACCCCATGAAATTTGTACAAGTGTGCACATGCTCAAAAAAGCACACATGAATTTTAGCAAAAATTATGATTGTTCTTGATCTGACACGCAGCCTCTATCCAATCTTGTACATAAATATAATGATTTTGTAAGCTAGAAATATGCATACATGTTTTTCCCAATTTGGACAAAATCAATCAGTGAAGAAAAGAACATAGTTGATTTTTAATAAAATATACCATACAACTAGCATGAATCAAAGTAGAAAATAAATAGTTTCCAATAGAATGTAAAAACTATCACACCAAAAAATCTTCAAATATCTGCATCCTTACAGCACATGATGATTGCTACTAAAGCTGACCAGCTAAGTGAAAATGGATAAAAGCAGTGAAGAAAGTGATGATCAAGCAAGTCAACTCCTTCAAATGGAGGTGATAATTTATTTTGGAATGTGCTAACTTCAATTATGGGGCATAAGTAAACCAGTAAAGCAGGAATATAGTTAATTCTCACGTGGTGTTATAAGAATTGTGTGGCCTAAAGTAGAAAATAGCATAATATATTTACTATGAGCAAGAAATCCCTAAAATCCTCTTATTAATTATCAGTCCTTTTGCTAGCACTTGATTCCTCCTGTTGGAACTGACCAAATAAAGGAGAAAGAAAAATAAGACAGGAGATTGTGACAATGAAACAACCATAGTAACTCTTTTGAGGCGCCTAGATGCTAATTACAGGTAGCAGCTATTTCAGAATATGACGACAAAACAATTTTGTAGGGGATGATTACCTGAAAGTACTGAAATCCTCTCATGAATCTTTTTTCGACATGTACGGCGGATACTAAATAAGCCACGTTGAACTTTGGGCAAAAGCTTCATATCCCTCGTCTGCAAAATCGAAACATTCAGAGTTCAATATTACAGATAAATGATAATACACTTACAACACAATTAAGAATAGCATTTGAAAACCATTACCTCCCAGCACCAGAGGCACTTCTCAGATTCATCTTCCAGCACATCAGCATCCTCATTCACTACACCATACATCATTCTCTGGCCAACAAAAAGAACGGCACTTCGAACAGAGGCCAAAGTGACACCTGGACTTCCATCTTTTGCTTTCATCTTGTTATAGATCTCATCCACCAATGCTGAGAAAGAAAGCCTACTCTCCTCCAACATGCATGCAACCGCTGAATTCATAGAAGGAAATTCACCCTCTTCAAGATGTAGTTTGTAGGAAGATACCTCTTTGTAGAATTCAAAAAGTCCATCAAGCTCCTTTTGGCATTCCTTTATAAGAGTCTGTTTATCCTCGCCAGTAAAACTTCGATCAATACAAGCCCTTTTTCTCTTCTTATGTGTAGTTTGATTTGGGGTGACATTTCCATCTAAGTCAAGTGCTTTACATATTCCTCCAGGAGATGTGTTAATATTCATCGAGTTACCACAAAATGACAGCATTCCGCAGCCTTCCACTACACCTTCCAAAGATTGTTCTGTCTTTTGCAACCCTCGTAATCGACAATGTAACTGGATCAAACAACTAGTCCTTTTGAAACTCCTAAGCAGAATTATACAAAAAAGTCACCGTTTCAAGGGTTTGGAGGCTCACTACAGGTCCTCCCACAAGAATCAGCTTCCTTAAGATCGAAACTTACCTGCACTAATATACTAATTAAAACCAAAGAATAAATATGGAGCGAACGAAACATAACTACGAACCAACAAACATTTGCATTTTAGATGCCTTTTAGTAAGCGCAACTATCAATTCAAGCTACCAAAAAAGCTAAGAAGATAATGGAGAATGTAGATCGTGCCTAGAATTTGGGCCTGAGAAGCGGAGTGAAGTAGCTTCAAGAGTGCATTAATTGCGGCAGTCAAGAAGCTAAAAATCAGTAAAATCGGAGAATGAAAAACCCTGGCCTTTTCGTTTCATAAGAATTGAGAGAAAGGAATTGGTTTTGGCCAAATACCTTCAATGCGTAGGTTTTGGAATTGGGCCAAAATCAATTTCTATGTTCGTTTGCAGGAAAATTTTCAGGCACGGGAATTAAATCTTTTTTTTTGTTCGAGTGCAAGATGGAATTCAAAGACAGGAATTGATATTTTACAGAGCGGTCATTCCTTGTTTGCACTTGCGTGTTTATAGAGCCAATGTATTTAACAAGGCCTGATGGAGAGAGAACAAAAATGATGGTTAACCTTCTGAATAAAGTTCGGACTTTTTAAGAACGATTAGAGTAGTACAAAATGGCAAGTTTTACTGGACCCCTTAAGTTAAAATGTATACCTTGGAAAGAAAAGATTGAGACAATCCACAGAACAACCCAAAATCATTATCAGAAACCACATGTTTTTCATTTGAAAATATAGAACGATCTAGAGTAACCACTGAAACTAACATAAAATAAGGTGGGTGAAAATCAATTGGTAACATTAATAACACTGGAAGGTGGGTGAATGCAAAAATCTAATCACGCAGGCACATTTTATAAGCGTCGGGTTTATCCCATTGCTTTTCGGACCAATATAAAGTGCAAGTTATAAGCACATAGGTCGGGGAGCATGTCTATTAATGAGGGAGGAAAGCATCCAGCAAGAGCTTCTCAATGATCTTCTGAGGACGGAAGAAATGTTGGAAGATGTTGTGCCCTTGATGGTAAATAAGCCTTGAAATAAGAAGCTTTCAGAAGAAAACTGACACGGAGCACATGAATAAAAAGGTTGACATATAGTTCTTCCTAACTTCCTATAGAATATATAATGCTTAATCAGTGACATCCAATGTAGATTCACATATGGGCCCAGTAAAGAGGACTCAGACTTTTGAACCCAATATATAGCAAAATTTCCTCTAAAATGATGCAACATAATATACAAAATGATAGCTATAGAATATGATAGCTATAAAAAATGATAAACAAAATGATAGCTATACAAAATGATAGCTAATAGAAATGAGTTCACTTTAACATATTTGTTTGTCAAGCTTGATACTCATTAAACATTGTTATAGTTAAGTTATCTCTGAATGTGGTCCATTCATTTGTCACTTGAATGGGTTCAACTGTATCCGCATACTCAAAACTATCTCCGCTACTATGTCGTGTTTGACAACACACACAGAAGAAAACTTGTTTTGAACACAAACACTAACACACACAGACATACAACACACAAACACACACATAACCACACGTATACACACACAAATACAAAATACACAACCATACACACACATACACAAACATAGACACACACACACACATACATAATCATACACTCATACATAATAGACACAAAATCATACACACAAACACTAACACATATATTCATAAACACACATGCACACATATATAAACACAAACACTAACACACAAAGACATACAACACACAATACACACATATAACACTCAATAACACTCAATACACATACAATACACAATAAACACATATATAAACACAAACACGCACATACACAAACATTCGCACACAACACACACAAACATTCGCACACAAGACACACAAACATTCACGCAACACAAACACAAACAAAAACACAAACATACACACACAAACACACACATAACCGCACACATACACAAACAAATACAAAATACACACTCATACACAACCATACATACACACACAGACACACAAACACACGCATACATACATAATCACACACGCATACATACACACATATATAAACACAAACACATACACAAACATACATGACCACACATACACACACAAATAGAAAATATACACACAAATAGACACAAGCACACACACACACACACACATATCTACATATATAAAATCAAAAAATAAAAATTTATGTCGTCTACATATATAAAACAAAAAACTTTTTAAAACTTCAACAAGAGCTTCACAAGAATGCTACCACAAGAATAAAAACACATAACCATGCTACCAATATCTTTTTAAAACTTTCACAAGAATATCAAAGAATGCTATCAAAAAAAGAAAATTGGTATACCTAACCGGAAGGAGGTGGGCCGAAGAGGAGGAAGAAGGGCTTGTAGGCGTTGGAGGAAGAAGCTCCTCGCCGTCCTCGCCGGAGAGGAGAAATAAGGAGCGGCACTTGGCTCGATTAGGTCGCCCAATGCAGTGCTCGGCCGAAACTGCGCAATAGAGCTTGACTACGGGAGAAGAGGACCACCTTGCCCACGCTTGAGGAGGAGAAGCTGAACTCCGTCCCCGGAGAGGAGAAGCTGGACGCTCGCCGGAGAGGAGAAGGGAGAAGCAGTCGCAAGTCGCGAATGGGCAAGCAGCGGGATTTCTCGCTTTCGAGGGCTCCCCAAAACCGACCACAGTGGTGTGCGCGGCCGCAAATAAAGAAAATGGCGGGAAACCCTACGGATTTGGAGCTGAGAATGGAGCGCGCGGGTGCTAGCTTAGCAGGGAGAAAGGCCGCTCGATCGTTTCGTCCGGAGAGTAGACAGCGCAACTCGAGAGGGAATGCTCTATGAAGAGAGAAACCAGTGAAATTTGTGGGTTAGTGGGAAAGGGGCGGGTGGGAATGAAATTTTCCCTCCATATATATTTTGTTTCATAAATAAAATTTAGAAATTAAATATTTATTTTTTAATCAACTATAAATGTTTTTTTCAATAAAGAATATTTTAGTTTTAAGGCTGCGTTTGGCCCCCCATTTTCCTCAATTTCGGTCCAAATGAAAGAAAATTTTAGTGTTTGGCGCTATTTAGAATTTTCGTTTTTGCTCCGTTTTTTCGTTTCAAACCTGAGTAATTAGTGTAAAGGTATATTCGGACATATAACGGGCTATGGGGCTTTGCGCGTGAAAACCCTAGGTATTCTTCTATATATACCTAGCTGGGGGCAACGAAGAGAGAGTTTCACTTTGACCCTCCTTCGGATGTTTCAAGCACCCTTCACATTTTCGAAATTTTTTTGCCCTAAGGGTCGCTCGCTCGTTCCCGTCGCTCCCGTCCGCGAAGCTTTCGCGATCTGCGATCTCCCGCTGCTCTCGTCGCTCGTGAACGAGAAGCTCCTGCTATCGCTGCTTTCGCGCAAGAGGAAGCTCTCGCCGCTCGCTCGCGCCCGCTGATCCGGCCTGCTGCCGCTGCCGCTGCTTGCGATCGTCGAAGGAGATCGTTTCGCCCTCTCCGGTCGCCGGATCCAGATCTGTCGTCGATGCCTCTGTCGTTTTGCCGTCACGGAGGTCGCCGGATCCAGATCTGTCGTCGACGCCTCTGTCGTTTGCCGTCACCGAGGTCGCCGGATCCAGATCTGTCGTCGACGCCTCCATCGTCGTGCCCTAGATCTGCCTCTCGTGCAAAGAAGACGGAGCCGCTGCTCGCAAGAAAGGGTGTTCGCGCACGACCGCTGATCGTGCGCTCGACCCCTCACGCACGATCGATGATCGTGCGCTCAGCATTTCACGCACGACCTCTGATCGTGCGCTTCTCAACAGCCACAGCCCGTGCGTTGTGGTTCTCCCGTGCCTCCAGATCCCCCTCAGCCGCCTTCCGCCTCTTCCCGCCGCCGCCGTCTCCAAGCACAATGATGAAGGGGAACTCCATGGCGTCCCCCATTCCGATGATAAAGCTGGAGAAGTTCACGGCGACTGAGTTCAACGCCTGGAAGTTGAATACTCAGTTCGGGATGAAGTTTCTGAACGTGTTTTACACAGTTCAGTTTGATGGTGCTGAGGTCGTAGGGACTGCTGATGAGGCACAGTGGTTTTCAGATGAAGACTTCTGTAGGGACTACCTGCTGAACTGTCTGTCCTCCAGCTTGGCCCAGGCCTACATGAAGATGAGCACTGCAAAGGAGATCTGGGATGCATTGCAGGAGCACTTCAGGCAGGAGGAGGACCTGTCCAAGACGCACCTAGTGGACAAGTTCCACTCCTTCAGTTTCGACGAGGAGAAAGTCATTCTCCCTCAGGTATCAGAATTTGAAAATTTAATTGATTCCCTGCATAGTGAGTCTATTAGTCTGCCCGATAGTTTTGTTGCGGGCACGATTGTGTATAAGTTGCCCTCCTCGTGGTACAATTTCAAAACGAAAATGTACCGCAAGAAGATGCAGGTTGGTCTGAACGACCTCAAGCGTTTCATATGCATTGAGGACGAGAACAGGACGAAGCACGCTTTGGAAGCTGTTGGCAAGCAGAAGGCTGCTGCCAACATGATTTCAAGCTCCAAGCGGCCTCCTCCCCCTCACAAGACCAAAACGTCTCGTAGTAGCCACCAGGTTGCAGACCCGAGTAAACCCTCTAAGAAATTTAAGGGTAAATGTTATAACTGCAACAAGTGGGGACACTGCGCATCTGACTGCAAGCTACCGAGGAAAGAAAGAACCCGGGCACCACAAGAAGGCAACCAAGCCCATCTAGTTAGCCAAGCTGAGCCATCCGACTTTGTTGCCATGGTCGGATACGCGCAGGCCAGCACAGAGTGGTACCTGGATTCTGGGGCAACGTGCCACGTTTGCAACAATGATAATCTTCTGACAGAGCTGAAGGATGCAAATGAATCAGTAACTGTGGCAAATGGAGACTCAGCTGACGTCATAAAGGTGGGGAACGCAACTCTGGTGCTCTCCTCAGGTAAGTCTTTAATTTTAAAGAACGTTAAATTTATTCCTTCATTAGCTGCTAACTTAGTGTCTATTAGTTTATTATGTGATGCGGGTATGTCGCTTAGCTTCTGTAGTGGTAGGGTAACTTTGTCAGCTAACTCGCACTATTTTGGATGTGCTTATGTCCAAAATAGGATGTACCGTCTGAGTCTAGCAAGTGAGGTAGTCCAACAAGTTCAATTGAACTTAGTTAGCCCTAGGACTCTACACGAGAGACTAGGACACGTAAACTACAGGAAAATGTTCCAAGTAGCTAGAACTCACAAGATCACATTAGACACTAAGTCTCCACTTGAAAAATGTGAAGTGTGCGCTCAAACTAAGATCACTAGGAAACCTTTTGGCACGGTTACTAGGAGCACAACACCTCTTAAGCTTATACATTCCGATATTTGTGACTTTAAGAGTTTTGTCACTAGAGGTGGGAGGAAGTATATGATCACGTTTATAGATGACTGCAAGAGATTTTGTCATATTTCGTTGCTTAAAACTAAAGATGAAGCGTTTGAAAAGTTTTGTCTTTTCAAAACAAGGGTAGAAAACCAACTAAGCATGAAAATAAAACGTTTTAGGAGTGATAGAGGAGGAGAATATATGTCCAGTGAGTTCAGATGCTTCCTTGCTTCACATGGCATCATAGCAGAAACCACTGCTCCTTACTCCCCCCAATCTAACGACATAGCCGAGTGCAAGAATAGAACGTTAACAGAGATGTTGAATTCTATGTTGCTCACTGCAGGCATGCCTTCCGCTTATTGGGGCAAAGCAGTCTTGACTGCGAACCATATTCTGAATAAAGTTCCTCATGCTAAGTTAGAGGTTACTCCCTACGAGATTTGGTTTAAGAGACCCCCGTCGTTTACTCGACTTAAGACCTAGGGCTGTATAGCCTATGTCAGGGTTCCTGACCCTAGGCGGCTTAAAGTTGGACCTAGGACCAATACTTGTGTCTACTTAGGTTGTGCTGAGGACAGTGCTGCAGATAGGTTCCTTGATATTTCTAATAATATCATAATAGAATCTAGAGATGCGGTGTTCTTCGAGGATAAATTCCTCAAAGATAAGAACTTAACGATCCCAGGAATGCAAACAACTATTACTGAGGAAGATCCTGAATCAGTACCGAGCACCTCCTATTCCGTTCCGGTAGATAACTCTGGCCTAGAGTCTAGAAGGACTTCTCTAAGAGAGCTGTACAACCCTCATTCTCTGAGGGTGGACCCACCCAAGGCCACGTAGACAGAAGTCAAAGGTCAAAGGGTCAACACAGTGACCAGCAGTCCAAGGCAGAAGCAGAAAAGACCCTGGCGAGTATGCAGGTGATACTCGCCAGGTGGGCGAGTATTGACCAGAGGAGCTCGTCCCGCGCAGGAAAGCAGCAGAAGACCTGGGCGAGTATTGGCCCGGCGTGTGCGAGCAGCATCCAATACTCGCCAGATGGGCGACTATGGCATAGTACTCGCCGAGTATCCCATAGTCACCGGGTTGGGGGCTGGGCTATAAAAAGCCCCCCTACCCTTTGGTTTTCCTATAAATAGGACCCCAGGGGTACTTGGATTGACACCTGGACTTGAGCTTTTGGACCCCGATTTCCGAACTCTCGAGCCCGTCACCCTTGCTTTTAGCCAAGTCGGTGCCTTCCCTGTACCAAGCTCGGCCACTTTGGTTTCGGAGGGGAAGACTCTCTTGAGCTTCTGGGTACGTGGTGGGACCTCCCTGTCGCAGCACCTGGGGTCCTGTTAGTTGCTCTTCTAGCTTCGTCGTCATTGCCAGCCAAGTCATCTCGTTGGACTGCTGGGCGAGTAGCCTCCGGCTGCATCAGTCTGAATCATGAGGTCAGGAATTTCCTGGCGTCAACAAGAGCGAATTCCCAGAACCTTCAGTAGTGACTTTGTGACTTACCACGTTGAGGTCGATCCATCCACCTATAAGGAAGCGATGAGATCCAGGGATTCACTACTCTGGAAAGAAGCTATAGATGAAGAGATGAATTCTCTTCTTCAGAATAACACCTGGACGTTGGTTGATAAGCCAAAAGGGGCTAAAACCGTTGAGGAGCAGCTGTAGCCTGGAAGTCCAAGAGGCAATCCTGTATTGCACTCTCTTCTATGGAATCCGAACTCTACGCTCTTGCGTTAGCAGGAGAAGAAGCCGAATGGCTGAGACATTTGGTGATGGACATTCTTTTGTCGAGCCTGAAAATGAGTTCTGTTGCAGTTTACTGCGACAATCAGGCTACTAAAATGATTGCTACGAACTCTTTGTTCAATGGCAAAAGAAGACATCTCAGGCTGAAACAATCCTGGCTGACATCTCTCACAAGTCAAGGGATTATGACCCTAATTGATGTGAGATCGAAAGACAATGATGCAGACCCCTGGACCAAAAGATTGAATAGAGCTCTCACAATAAAAACATCGGGGGAAATGAGACTAAAGTTCATAGATGTATGAAACTTTCCTCCGCAGTTTTATGTTTTGACAGTGAGAACCTACAGTCGCAACATTCAAGCATCTAATAACAGACTGAAAACCTAAGATGGTTTGATGCCGGTTATTCCACACTTGATAACCAAGCACCACTCTCATTGTATGTTGATTCGAGAGTTATTCAACTGGAAATTGAAAGTCGTTGTAAATGTTAATCTAAACATTATTGGTCACAGCACATTATTCCACATTTGATAATGTTGCACGTGATGTGTGCCCACATGTGTTGGTGAGGCACATAGTGATCAGTAATGAGTAAGATAACGTGACTAGTCCTAGTTAGACTGGATGAGATGATGACAGAGTCACTTCACCGTTGCTAGAAGTGCTAAGCTCATTTAGTAAGAGCTAGTTTACTTTAAACGTCACTGCATATGTTTATGAATTCATAGAGTCTGACTCATAAAATTCCTTGCAGGCTACAGTGGAGATTGTGGAGGAGAAGTAGACTTGGACATGGATGACGATGATCTACTAGATGAGTAGAATCATCAAACGTTTTAATTCATGTTATCCTGTAATAATTATTCAGACTATGTTTTGGGATAAAATCTGTGTTTTTTGGTTTGCCGTTTAGGCAAAAACCTTTTTCTTGTGTTAATTAGTATGATATATCCTGAATGCTTTGTTTAGCTTGAATTATTATTTTGTCTACTCTCCAGCACCCTGAAACGTTACCGTTATTAGTCACGAATATAGGAGGAGATTGTAAAGGTATATTCAGACATATAATGGGCTCTAGGGCTTTGCGCGTGGAAACCCTAGGTATTCTTCTATATATACCTAGCTGGGGGCAACGAAGAGAGAGCTCCACTTTGACCCTCCTTCGGATGTTTCGAGCACCCTTCACAATTAGTCCCTTTTCAACTGGACCAGAGAGGCTCCAGTCCCCCTTTTCAACTGGCCCATTTTAAAATTGGAACGAAGCAAACAGCGTCAGTCCCCCAAACGCAGTGTGGGGTATTGTATCCACAATAGCCCTGATTTGAAGAAGTCCCCTTCAAACTAGGATGAATTGTAATTGTATTTGATTATGCACTTTAGCTGTGTTGTGACAGGTCATTCCACTCTAGGTACAAACCAATGTCAGGTTTCAATGAGTCGTCAAACACAGGCTTGTGCAATGTAATCCCTCATTGTATAGACCAAAGTGTTGGCTCATGTGAGATCTCTCTATTGGGATGTACCTCATTTCCTAAGTGCAAGAGAAGGAGGACTGGAGCTGATGGTGGACTTTTCATAAAAAGGGATTTTTCCCAAGTAAAATTCGGTTATATCATTCAGAAACATATAGTCGAATTCGACTATATAGTTGGGATGGATATAATCGAATTCGGTGAATCATAGTTCGAAATTTCCTTGAAGAATTAGAATAACCGAATTCGGTTATTGCAATTCGGTTATTGCAATTCGGTTATATCATTTAACCGAATTCGATTCGGTTATTGCCATTCGGTTATACCATTTAACCGAATCGGTCTGCAGTAATTCTTCCGGTTCGTTTTTGAATGCGCGTTTCCTAGGGCTTCTCCTATGTACAGTACACGTGGAGTTAGATCCATAATTCGCGCTTATGACCGTTGGAAGAAGACTCTATAAATACCTAAGGATTATTTCCAGATAACCAGGAATCGAGAATTGAAAAAGAAATCGCACATTACTTCTGACGGCCGACTGTTCTCACGCAAGTGTTTCGTCTCCGACAAAGCCAGCGATTCTTGTTTCATCTTCTAAAGATTCAATCGACAAGATCAAGATCCGATTAGCTCTCATCTTCTGTTGATCAAGTCGATTCAAGTTCTCAGATCTAGCTTCAAATCGTTTTCAAGATTTCTTCATTCTTCATTCACAAAGGACTGAAGTTCACTGCTAAGAAGAAGAAATTTATTTCTCAAGATCTGAAGAAGAACTTCATCTGAAGTTTAAGAAGATTATTTCCAATCTACGTTGTGTTGTAATAAACAATTTTATAAACTTTGTAGGAAGCTTGCTTCCGAGTGTTGTGTAGATCCTTGGTTAAGGATTGAGTTGTAGGAGTTGTTTTTACTCCGAGTTGTAGGAGTGGTGCACTCCGAGTTGTAGGAGTTCTTACTCCGAGGTGTAAGATTATTTTAATCTGAGTTTGGTGAAGTAGCCGAATCTAGCCTCGAAGAGCTAGATAGGCGAGGCGGGAAAGAGGAGTACCCACATCGGGGAACCTCTATAAAATCCTTGTGTCTGTGCTGTGCTTTATTGTGTGCTTTTCTGTGCTATTTTTAATTCCGCGTAAAGACATAAAATCCACCTATTCACCCCCCTCTAGGTGATTTAGGCCGCAACTAGATACTTTCAATTGGTATCAAAGCTAGGTTGTTCGCTATAAGGTTAACACCTTGAACAAGACCTCCTTATCTAGTTGCCTGAGCAAGTATGTCTGGCATGGATAAGACCAAGGATTCCGTCAAGCTTCCAGTCTGCACAAAAGAGAATTTTCCTATGTGGAAGGAGAGAGTCAGATTCTTCATGGAGGCTGCTGATCCAAGAATATTTCAGATTGTGGAAGAAGGTCCTCATGTTCCTATGAAACCATCTTCCATAAACTCTACAATTATGGTCGCCAAGAAGATGCTGGAACTCACAAAGGATGAGATTGCACTGGTCTCTCTGGACAAGAAGGCAAAGAATATCATTGCAGGTGCAGTCGATGATTCCATGTTGCAGAATCTTCTTCACTGCAAGTCCGCCAAGGAAATGTGGGACTCTCTGGTTGTTCTGATGGAAGGAACAGATGAAGTAAGGGATGATCGAAGATCATTGCTGAACCAAGAATACGAAGCCTTCAAGCAACGCTCTGGTGAATCCATTTCTGATACTTATGAGAAGTTCTTTAAGATCGTAAATGGTCTTAGGAACTATGATCGTGAATTCACTACTGGCGAACTCAATGATAAATTCCTAAGATCCCTGACCAAAGAATGGGACACTAAAGTTATAGCCATTAGAGAATTCGGAAAACTCGGATCAACGGAGCCACAAATGTTGTTTGGGAAGCTCTTGTCCCATGAATTGAAGTTGAACACCCGTAAAGCTGAAGAAGAAGGAACCAGAGCCTCTGGAAGGGAGAAGTCCACTGCACTTAAAGCTGTAAGTTCAAGAAAAGGCAAGGCTCTCTCATCTGTCAGGAGATCCTCCTCTGATGAAGATAAATCTGATGCTAGCCCCTCAGGCTCAGAAATGTCAGATGAAGAGTTCTCCTTACTCTCCAAGCAGTTCAAAAAGTTCTTTAACAAACAAAGGAACTCGAGAGGTCAAACCTCGTCTTCTCGTCATAGAAGATCAAACCGTAATGAGGATCATCACAAAAAGAAGCATGAAGATGACAGGTATAAATCTAAACCTAGTAAACATTCTTCTAACAATATCGTTTGCTATTGCTGTAATAAGCCAGGACACATGATTGCGGAGTGTCCATACAAGAAAAAGGAAGGCTCAAAGAAAGAGGATAAGAAATCCTACAAAGGTAAAAGGAAAGAAAAGAGCCTCATTGCAAAGAAGCCAAAGACTTTGAGTGACAGCGACTCAGAGGTGTCAAGCACTGATGAAGAAGCCTACTTTGGGCTTATGGCACAAACGGATGATGAAGCAAGCGACACCTCATATAAGGCAAAGGTAAATCTTCATACTCCTCTTTCTGCCTCTGAGTGTGAAACTGCATCCAGAGCAAATGAAGACTATTATTCACAGGATGAGTCAGAATTAATGACTCAGTACAAAGCTCTTTTGCAAAGTTTTGACAAATGCCGCAAGGTTGTCAGATCTCAAGCAAAGGAAATTGTCTCTCTCAAGAACGTGGAATCGGCTCTGAGAGAGGAAATCGAAAGATTAACTCCCCTCGGAAATGAAGTCCAATCCTTGAAGGAGGAATTAAGAAGCTCTACTGAATCATCAATTCTGAAAGAGAAACTTATAACTGAACTGGAAGAAAAGCTGGTGGCAGAGAAGAAAATATCAGAAAGCTTCAACAAGCCAAAAAATGTTCTTCCTCTTATTTATAAGTTCTCCACTCCTGGGAAGGCTAGTGGCATTGGTCATGAGGCTGAAAGTAGTAAGGCTGCCGAGATAAAAGCCAAAAGAGGTAAAGGGAAGGCTGATCAAAGTCAACCTTCATTCAAGAAGGTCGTTTTTCCGACAAACCCGCTTGACTTTGAAACATCCTATGGTCATCTCACTAGACCAATACCTGTTGAATCTAGCAATAGATATCAGGGATGGAGCCGACCTCGAAACTTTGACTCAACTCCTTTCAAGGCGCCTTATGAAGAAGTAATTCTCAAAGACCATGGTCCATTTGTTCATGGATCAGTTGCAAAGAAAGCACCAAAAGTTAAATCTGTTAGTGCTAAGCCTAATGAGAAGGTGGAACCCTGTGTTTGCTGCAAACACGAGGCATCCACCTCTAAGAAGGTTGCTCCTACTAGACCTCCCGTTCAAAAGGTAAAGCAGGAGAACAAGAGAAGGTACAACCGATTTGATTGTTGGTGCTGTGGCAAAGTTGGTCACTTCGCCATAGATTGCTGGTTTAATTACAGTTATGTTAAGACCCCACGAGGTAACAATGCAAGAGTGACTCCTCGCACTGTTAACACTCAAGTTGGTGGTCATCTGACAAGAAGCCAAGGACCCAAATCTGTTTGGGTTCCTAAGGGCAATTGACTATTGATTGCAGGTATGTCCAAAGGCCAATTCAAATCCAATATGGTACTTGGACAGTGGATGTTCTCGGCACATGACCGGAACAAGAAGTTTGTTACAAGAGTATACACCCGTGAAAGATGGTCCAAAAGTTATTTTTGGCGGATCTGATCGGGGAATCACAAAAGGCTACGGTATGATCACTAATGGTACAGTCTCTTTCACAGACGTGGCTTATGTTAAAGGATTACAACATAATCTCATTAGCATAAGTCAACTTTGTGACAAAGGCTATATGGTAGAATTCTACAAGGAAAAGTGCTTGATAAAGTCGTCTGATACGTCAGAAACTATTTTAACAGGCACTCGGAGTAGAAATATCTTTTGTTTAAATTTTCTTTGTTTAGACTCTTCTACACCAGTGTGTCTTTTAGCAAAAGATAGTGCATCTCTCTGTGACCAGTGGCACAAGAGACTAGCACATATTAATTTCAAAACAATAAGTATGTTATTCTCTCGCAACTTAGTTCGTGATGCTCCAGATGTTAAGTGCATTAAAGAGAGACCTTGTCATGCCTGCCAAATGGGTAAGCAGACTCGGGCTACCTTTAAGAGCATTATTGGCAAAGATTCCACCAGATGCTTATATCTGCTCCATATGGACTTGTTTGGTCCCATGCCAATCCGAAGTTTAGGAGGCAAGTCTTATACGCTGGTTATTGTTGATGATTACTCACGCTTTGCTTGGGTATTCTTTCTGAAACACAAGTCAGACACCTTTGACTCGTTCACCACATTCGTCAAGCAAATTCAGAATGAACTGGAATGTTCTGTGGTCAAAATCAGAAGTGACCATGGTACAGAATTCAAGTCTGGGGCTATGACCGAATTTTGTGAAAGCCTAGGTATCTTTCATGAGTTTTCCTCTCCTCGTACTCCACAACAAAATGGAGTAGCTGAGAGAAAGAATAGAACACTCATAGAGGCTTGCAGAACAATGTTGAGTGACTCTTCTCTCCCAGAATACTTCTGGGCTGAAGGAATCAACACTGCCTGCCACGTGCAAAACAGAGCACTAATCAACAAGAACCATCATAAGACCCCTTATGAACTCCTGAAGGGCAAGAAGCCAACCTTGTCTTATTTTAGAATCTTTGGCAGTAAATGCTTCGTGCTTAATAACGGGAAATATTACAAAACTAAGTTTAGTGAAAAATGCTTTGAAGGTATCTTCGTAGGATATAGTAGCCATAGTAAGGCATATAGGATTTTCAACAAGAAAACCCTGGTTGTAGAAGAAACTTTTAATGTTATATTTGATGAAACTAGTATGCTTCAAAGCAGTTCTTCTAGTGTTTTTGTTGAAGATGCAGATGCAAGGTTCAAGGACATAAACTTGGAAGAAGCTGTAAAGGAAGATGCTCCAAAGTCTGTTGAAGTCAACATTCCATCCGCACATGAGGAAGATGAACCTCAAGAAGATGAAGATGTACCGGAAGTGCAGGAACTCCGTGGAAATCCAAATGCTGGAATGATCCGACACTTAAGGGACCATCCTGCAGAGCAAATTATTGGAGATACCCATGTTGGTGTAAGAACAAGAAGAGGTACAGCTAATGAAGTTTTACACTTAAGTTTTCTTTCACAGGTTGAGCCAAAGAAATTCGATGAAGCAAAGAACGATGCTTCATGGATCATAGCAATGCAAGAAGAACTCAATCAATTTAAGAGATGCAAAGTGTGGACGCTTGTACCCAGACCCAAAGGACAGAATGTCATTGGATCAAAATGGATATTCAGAAACAAGTTGGACGAGGATGGTGTGATCATCAAAAACAAGGCCCGACTTGTTGCTCAGGGGTATAGACAAGAAGAAGGGATCGACTTCGATCAAACTTTTGCTCCCGTAGCAAGGCTTGAAGCCATCAGGTTGTTTCTAGCGTATGCTGCTCACAAAGGATTTAAAGTCTTTCAAATGGACGTGAAGTCAGCCTTCCTTAATGGTGATATAAAGGAAGAAGTATACGTAGAACAACCCCCAGGTTTCGTAGACTCCTCATTCCCTGATTATGTTTATTTTCTTCGAAAAGCTTTATATGGTCTCAAGCAAGCTCCCCGTGCTTGGTATGAGACGTTGTCTAGCTTCCTCCTTGAAAACAAATTCACAAGAGGCAAGATAGACAAGACATTATTTCTTAGGGAAGTAAAAGGCAAGATTTTGCTAGTGCAAATCTATGTCGATGACATTATTTTCGGATCTACCGATGACAACCTCTGCAAAAAGTTTTCCAACTTAATGCAAGGGAAATTTGAAATGAGTAGTATGGGAGAGCTGAAGTATTTCTTAGGACTTCAGGTAAAGCAATCTGAAGATGGAATTTTCATCTCTCAGACAAAGTTTACCAAAGAGTTAATTAAGAAATTCGGAATGGAGAACGCAACCTCTATGAGGACTCCAATGGGTTCAGCTATGTCTCTAGACAAGGATGAGAAAGGGAAACCTTTTGATGAAACAAAGTTTAGAAGCATAATTGGATCCTTGCTCTACCTTACTGCAAGCAGACCGGATATAATGTTTTCAACATGTGTTTGTGCTAGATTTCAGGTGAACACTAAGGAATCTCACTACTCAGCTGCAAAGCGGATTTTGAGATATCTTAAAGGCACACCAAATCTTGGCTTATGGTACCCAAGAAGTAATGATTTCGAACTCACTGGTTTTTCAGATGCTGATTTTGCAGGAAGCAAAGATGACAGGAAAAGTACTTCAGGAACGTGCCAATTCTTAGGAAAACGGCTCATCTCCTGGAGTAGTAAGAAGCAAAATTGTGTTGCTATCTCAACTGCTGAATCGGAGTATATCTCTGCAGGCAGTTGTTGTGCACAATTGCTCTGGATAAGGAACCAACTTGAGGATTACAACCTAAAGCTCAAAGAAATTCCTATGTACTGTGATTCATCAAGCGCCATAGCAATTGCCAACAATCCCGTGTCTCACAGCAGGACAAAGCACATAGAGATTCGTTATCACTTCATCCGAGAGCATGTGGAGCACAAGGACATTGATCTTAGCTATGTCCCGACGGATCGGCAAATTGCAGATATTTTCACTAAGCCGCTCGACGAATCAAAGTTCAATTATTTCAAAATGGAGCTTGGTATGTTAAACAAAGACTCGTAGAGACTCTCAGAATCTCAGAAGACAAAAAGATGTTTTGTCGAACCTTCATTTAACCGAATTCGGCAACTCTATTTAACCGAATCCGGCGATTCTATTTAACCGAATCCGGCGATTCTACTTAACCGAATCCGGCGATATCGATTAACCGAATTCGACTAATTTCCTTTAGCCGGATGACGAATTTTCTGGAATTCAATTCTTTCCTAAATGGAATTCGAAGGGTCACGGTTCAAATCTCAGGTACGCGCTCTCTCTAAATCTTCATAACACTATATAAATGTTTCTTAAAAGAGAAATTCGAAACCCTTGACTTCGAATCGCGCGGCTCTTCAACTTCCGATTCGTGCGTCAGTTCGTGCTCCTCTTCTCCGACCGACGATTGATAGTTTCCATCGATTCATCGTCTTCTTCAACCGACACTCAACTGGTTCGCTCGAATCCTCGCTTCCTCACCTCCTTCAACCGATTCAAGAGAAGCTACGCAATGCCTAAGAAAGCCTCAGAGAAGCTGCTCTTCGGGAGTGAGCTAGTCAGAACTGGTTTCGACACCTCAGTTGATGAATTCAGAAACATTGTTCTCGTTCTTGAGGTGGCCGGTCTGGGCTATGTTCTAGAACATCCCTGCAAGGTGCTTGAATCAGAAGTTCTAAAATTCTTCAAGCATGCAGAACTGAGAAAGAGAGGGTCTGTGATAAAAAGCAGGATTGGTGATGTCCAAATCAAGATTACTTCTTCAAGTCTGACCAAGCTTCTCAAGCTACCAGAAGTTTCAGAAACAGATACTCTATCTCCAAAGGATTTCAAACAAGCTCTCCGGTTTTGTGGTTTGCCCAAAGGAACAAAATCCATTTATCGAAAGCAGATGAATGAGGAAGGAAAATTGCTATCTGATATTATGGGAAAGGTTCTCCTCTGTAAAGTCGGCTCTCACGACTATCTCTCCAATGATATGTTCAAGTTGCTGGGTTCAGTTATTTGCAGAAAAAGGGTTGACTGGGGAAGAGTGTTATTTGACAGAATCTCCGCTAGTTTAAATACCCCAAATTTTGGGAGAATTCTCTCTCTATATCTCTACCGTCTGGATAAAACAAGATTCAGCATGAAGAATGGAACTCCCCTCCATCATTTCAAAAGAATTGACTCCTCTATGATTGAGAGGTGGTCCAGGAAAGTTGGTGAGTCAAGAGTGATATCTCCCAGGGCTCCAAAAGTTAAGAAAATTCCCCGCACTGAATATGACAGTGAAACAGAAAGTGATCCATCCAGTCAGAAGGACAGTGAACAGGAAGCTGAGGAACACCATGAGAACCAAGATAGTGAGAAAGAAAATGAGAAGCAGGGTGTAGACCTGAATGAGAGAGAAGGTGAACCCTCCAAGGGGGAGTGTTCCAAGCTGCCTGAATCTAATAAAGAAGAAAATGCTGATAGCCACATCGACAGTAATGGAGATGATGAAGGGGGAGATGATCCTGATACTGATGCTGTGAAGACAGGTCAGTCAGAGAAAAGTCAAGCTGTTCCTCCTGAGGCTGCTATCCCCGCTCAAATTGAGGGGGAGAATGTTCATTCTGATCTCTCTGCTCCTGAAGAAGATAAGCAAGAGCAGGCAGACCTTCCTACAACCCCTGAACATGTTGCTATCCTCATAGAAGATAACAGTGCTGCAGGGCCCTCTGCCTCAACTTCAAAAGTTAAGGGAAAATCTGTGCAAGCTCCCAAGGTGCACAAAATCCAAATAATAGTCGAAGACAGGAGAAATGAAGAACCCTCTCCTCCTCCAGCTCAAAATGAAGAAACTCTTGATACTCAACAGTTTTATCACTATATGAAGGATGTGGATTCAGCAGATTTCCTCGTAGCAGAAGATGATTTTGGAATCTCTTCTCGCTTGCAAAATCAACCTCCCTCTGCCGTCGACTAAATGCTACTTAGTATGGAAGAAATGCTTATCAAACAGAAAAAGTATTTTGAATTTGCTATTCATCAAATCTTTGACAAGACCAGAGATATAAACAAAGGAATGGGCAATCACTTGCAATCTCTAGCTCATAGCATGGACAAGGTAACAGAAAAACAGGATGAGTACTTCTCTCTGGGTGCATCCTCCCTTAAGTATGTTGGGGAAGGATTACATGCCGTTTGTGAGAATACTACAAAGCTCTCTGAAAATCAAGAGTACATGTTTCAGCATGATCAACAGGGAAGATCTTCAGTTCAGAACTCTCTACAGGCTATCAAGACAGAGATCATCCAAACCCTAACTGAAGAAGTCAGAAAGGGGGAGGAAAGACTGCATGAACGAATTCAAACTCAAATCTGGGACTTAAATAGAGAGTTAGAAGGAAGGATTCAAGAATCTCAGTTAAATGTTCAATCTCAGATTGCTGAAGTTTCAAGAAGTATTGATAGCAAATTTCAAGACCTATATGGTTATCTGCACCAAAATCAGGTTTGGTTGCATAATGAGCTATCAAGAGGCTTTGCCTATGGTTTCCAAGGGACAGGTCAATCTTCTGCGCAGCCAGCATTTCCTTCTGAAGTATTCCATCCGGACATTCAGGTTGCTGCTCCGTCTGAACCTCTTATTCCTCCTGAAGTTTATCATTGGTCAGACGATGAAGAAGATTTCTCCAGGAAGAGAGCTAGAGTTGATCAAGGAGGATCAAGCTCAGGTGGTTTTATGCATGATGCTAGAAGGGCTGCAGGTCCCAGACTTCTAGAACCAAGAGCACCTCATCCCAGGAAGATTGTTGGAGAACTGTGGAGTCCGGAATCCAGGAATATTATTTTGGACACTTATAATCTTGTTATGAACTCAAATGAGTCTGTCGACAATCACTACGATAGAGATGAGATCCACAAATGGGAGATGGCTAGGCTCAAGAGAAGAATTCACTACAGGAATCATCAAGATGATGAAAAGCCTCCTTCTCCTCCTCCAAGATACTATCCAAAACCAAGGGCATATTTTACCAGACAATTGAAGAAAAGTCAAAAGGAAAAGACAAAAGAGAAATGATGGATGCTTGATCGCTAGACTCTATTTCTCTTTTAAGAACATTTATATATTGTTGTCTAATTAATTTTTGGTGGACTTAAGTTTTTGTTTATGATGACTATATATAGCTTCATAGCTCAGTTCTTTACTTGCTTATATTTATTTTTCTCCTAGCAATTCACCTCAGTAGATAGGGTTCTGACTTCTTCAAATAGGGGGAGATTGTTGGGTATTGTATCCACAATAGCCCTGATTTGAAGAAGTCCCCTTCAAACTAGGATGAATTGTAATTGTATTTGATTATGCACTTTAGCTGTGTTGTGACAGGTCATTCCACTCTAGGTACAAACCAATGTCAGGTTTCAATGAGTCGTCAAACACAGGCTTGTGCAATGTAATCCCTCATTGTATAGACCAAAGTGTTGGCTCATGTGAGATCTCTCTATTGGGATGTACCTCATTTCCTAAGTGCAAGAGAAGGAGGACTGGAGCTGATGGTGGACTTTTCATAAAAAGGGATTTTTCCCAAGTAAAATTCGGTTATATCATTCAGAAACATATAGTCGAATTCGACTATATAGTTGGGATGGATATAATCGAATTCGGTGAATCATAGTTCGAAATTTCCTTGAAGAATTAGAATAACCGAATTCGGTTATTGCAATTCGGTTATTGCAATTCGGTTATTGCAATTCGGTTATATCATTTAACCGAATTCGATTCGGTTATTGCCATTCGGTTATACCATTTAACCGAATCGGTCTGCAGTAATTCTTCCGGTTCGTTTTTGAATGCGCGTTTCCTAGGGCTTCTCCTATGTACAGTACACGTGGAGTTAGATCCATAATTCGCGCTTATGACCGTTGGAAGAAGACTCTATAAATACCTAAGGATTATTTCCAGATAACCAGGAATCGAGAATTGAAAAAGAAATCGCACATTACTTCTGACGGCCGACTGTTCTCACGCAAGTGTTTCGTCTCCGACAAAGCCAGCGATTCTTGTTTCGTCTTCTAAAGATTCAATCGACAAGATCAAGATCCGATTAGCTCTCATCTTCTGTTGATCAAGTCGATTCAAGTTCTCAGATCTAGCTTCAAATCGTTTTCAAGATTTCTTCATTCTTCATTCACAAAGGACTGAAGTTCACTGCTAAGAAGAAGAAATTTATTTCTCAAGATCTGAAGAAGAACTTCATCTGAAGTTTAAGAAGATTATTTCCAATCTACGTTGTGTTGTAATAAACAATTTTATAAACTTTGTAGGAAGCTTGCTTCCGAGTGTTGTGTAGATCCTTGGTTAAGGATTGAGTTGTAGGAGTTGTTTTTACTCCGAGTTGTAGGAGTGGTGCACTCCGAGTTGTAGGAGTTCTTACTCCGAGGTGTAAGATTATTTTAATCTGAGTTTGGTGAAGTAGCCGAATCTAGCCTCGAAGAGCTAGATAGGCGAGGCGGGAAAGAGGAGTACCCACATCGGGGAACCTCTATAAAATCCTTGTGTCTGTGCTGTGCTTTATTGTGTGCTTTTCTGTGCTATTTTTAATTCCGCGTAAAGACATAAAATCCACCTATTCACCCCCCTCTAGGTGATTTAGGCCGCAACTAGATACTTTCACGCAGCCTAAGACTTATGCCCGTCGTTCTACAAGAAAGGATCATTGGAGTTTAGGTGGCATTTGTTTCGGCTTATTTGTAGCGGTGCGGCAGGACAAAAACACAGGTTGGTCAATAAAGTGTGTTTGGGTTTAGGGCTATTTTTCATCCAAACTTCATTTCACTCAAACAATTTTTTAACAAAATTTTATTTTTCTCAAATTTCATTTTCTATCGGATGTTATCCATCAACAACTCAACCAAACAGAGTCTACTATTATTATCCGAATTACTCCATTCCACTAGAAAGAGTCATTAGAGCTTACTCTTATTATCCTAATTCTTTAAATAAAACTTTCTCTCAAGGAAGAACTGTGCGGCGGTCAAAGGTGTCACCATTGCTCAATGCTTACTACTCTTGCTTGAACTCAACGAGCATATTGTTACTTCAAAAAGACTCTTAATTTTCAGCAGCAATAGTTGTGCTAGATAGAGCCTTAATTTTCTCGTAACTTCAAAAAGAAAGAAAAAACAATCGGATGTCATGTTACCGTATAAAGTGCATAGTATTTCAATCTTATTTGTTAGAATATAATTTGAATATAAGAATTACTACAGTTACTCTAGATTTAGTTAGTATTAATACGAGTTAGTGTTAATAAGTTTTTGACCGCTATGACATGTGGATACAAATTTTGAAGGAGATGCGATGACGGTGTATAGGTCGAAGTAATAAAGTGATATAAAAATATCTAGCATCGAATCCTCGAGGAGTGCGAAGCAAAGATTTCTAAAAGACGAATATCTCAAATTATCTAGGTGATCGATTATGGAGGGTTGTTGATTATACTTGATGGGGTTCCCTAAAAACAGTTCTGTAGAATCAAAGAT
The DNA here is from genome assembly GCA_033032865.1 of Dactylorhiza incarnata. Lineage (NCBI taxonomy): Eukaryota > Viridiplantae > Streptophyta > Magnoliopsida > Asparagales > Orchidaceae > Dactylorhiza > Dactylorhiza incarnata. Next base: position 2,505,487 of record JAWHQI010000295.1, read on the forward strand.
TTTTTGATGCGACCTTGACCGGCTCGTCAATACAATTCCAGAAGGCTCGTTCTCATGTAATTCTGAATCTGTTTGTTCTCCGAAGCAGACGTCGGAGCGCACGTGCACACATACACACAAGCCACACCTCTTGTAAGACCCTTTTTTCCCTTTCAAAACCGGGTCTTATGCCCAGAACCGCCGCTTTGCGGTGTCACCAACACACGGGAAGGTCGCCACTACAAAGCGCTGATCCTGCCGGTCATATCGATCACAGAAGAAGAAAAGTAAAAACGAATAATATAAGTTCAAGTACACAAATCACATGCTATATTTATAAATGTCCACATGGTATAACTGAAATAACAAGTTACAATAATAAAGGGCTCATGCCTTGTACATCATGTCCTCACTACAAGATCACTCGCGGAAGCTAACTACTAATCACTCACTGATCCTGAAACTTGTGCTCCTGTACTAAATTGGCCTGCCTCCGTCTGCACCGGCCTCTGGTGCTGCTGCGTCTCCTCGATCCCCTAAAATGATATGGTCCACCGACCGTTAGTCAAAAAGACTAAGCCTTATGTTCCAAATCCCACCCCCAATGGCTCCTAGGCACCGTGTGGGAGGATGAAGCGGAGGACATTAAGGGGTATAAAACAAAGCAGATGACGGCGGATCTTGTCTATAGGAAATGACTACAACTACACATGTGTATATAGATAATTGAAGCAGTAATATAAAGCATGGTAAAGAGCAAGTAAAGAACAGTAAGTAAAGCAGGTACGTAATATAAAAGTAATCATTGGTTTATAAGAATGCCCATACAAACCTATAGACCAAGAGGTCGTTTAGCAAGGCCTATCGTATAAAAAGTCTCATAACCAATTTATACGATCGGGGTAGGGGTTGAAATGCAATGTTCATGCCATGACATGCATAGTTATGCAGTTTATGCTATGTTCACACAAGTGCAACTCACACACTTCGACTTTATGCGCACAGACCTTTAGTTCCCTCTTTTTGGAGCTAGCAAGACTCCCAGGATACTCCCGTAGTGGCAAATGGAAGCGGTGGGTTGGGCCTCGCCCACCTCTAGGTTGGTATTCACACTATCTAACCTAGACCTATCGTACGCCTCAACGCAAAACCGCGGTGCATCTGTGTACTCTTACTGGCTGGACCACCAGATTTTTATGGCTAAGTGCAAATTCCACACTTGCCGAGTCAACGTATTGACGTCAGTGTGAACAACCGTCCAATACCGAAGACCCACCACCTTATGCACATGCAAACATGTTTACCATCTATCTCCGAGCCATAAGCTCCCCAGCTAACCAGCCCTTCACCATAACCTTCTGAGCCACCGGCTCGCTGGACCAACCCGTCCGCACCAACAAGCATTACTGAGTCACAAGCTCACCAGACTAATTAGTCTGCTGCTACAACCACTGAGCCAACCGCTCGTAAGATCAAACTAACTAACCTCCCGTAACCACGGGGTGTGGGTGTGCGTATTATTAAGTTAATCTTGTACAACAACTTATCCCTACAATTTATGGTTAATCTTGGACTTCCCGAGGATTACCCTGTAAGGGGCTCGCAGCGGTACTAGGAGCTACGATGAGATGATAGCCCAAAGCCCCATTTCTCAAGACACTTAGTGTTATTGGTATCTACCCATAAGAATAACCCCCTTACCATTTCACTTGAATTACTCCACGTATTTTATGACCTTCTAAAGGGAAAGACGATCTTTCGTCGGCACCGGACACCACCTTACCCTTAACTCTCCGAGCACACTCTCATCTCATAAACTCACATTGGTGACCTCACATCATTTCAACCAGTCTAGGTACAACCTCTACCTTCCATTCCCACCTAATGATCCATAAAGTACTCAGGTTTTACAGTTTCACTATACGCAGACCAACGGTGTTATATGAGTTACATACGAGGAGGTACTCCAAATATTCTTCCAACTGACTCAAGCTATTTACTGGAGGTCTATCATGATGTTTTAAGACTAAATCCAGAGAATCATATCTTTCCCTAATTACTTGACATTTATTTAATTTCTCCAATATTGGCCAAGCATGAAATTAAACACGAAGTGTAAGATCTTCTTATGATATGACCCCCATAAAATCATGGAAAATCTATGATGTCAAAATAACAGTAATTCCAGAATATCAAAATTTTAGTGCTAGATATTGACCACTAATTACAATATTGAATATTTATCCAAAATTAGAATTTAAAGAAAGAACCACTAAAAAATACTTGTCTACAAATTTTGGGAAAATTACCAGACCTTCATGTTAGTGAGAAAAGTTTACTTGCCAAATTTCAGAATTTATAAAGGCCAATTAATCACATAATTGAATATTCCAAAGAAACCCTTTCTAGGGAAAATTGTGAAGGAACCTACTGTTAAATAATTCCAAAAATTATGGGAAACATACCAGACCTCTAAGATGATTAGGAAAATCATTTTCTCACCTAAATAAATATTCCAAATAAATCCTAATATGAACATGTTGTGAAGTAGCCTACTAATAACAATCTTCAAAAATTATATAAAAATTTACAGAGCTTTTTAGTGCCATGAAATGTCCTATCACCAAGTTGCAAATTTTTCTAGAGAGTATTAGACCCTCAATTATTTTCCTTAAGACTAAGACAAAATAAGTGCCTTGTGAATGAAGTACTGGTTAAATCATTTAATTAATTACACAAAAATTACCCGAGGTCTATCATATGATTATAAAGGTACTACCAAGGTTTCATCATCATACAAGACTATTTGAGCATGTAAGTTCCTCTCAAAAGGAGGTTCCCGAAAATGGTTATAACCCAAATAAGAGGGAATATTAGGTCCTAAAATTATCTTAAAATTTCCTAAGGAGTGTTTGCACCTCATGAACTTATCTACCAAGTTTCATGACTATCCAAGGACATGTGCCCCTATGTCATTCACAAGGCATAAAGTGCAACCCTAAGGTTAAAACTAGGGTCCTAGGGCATATCCACCCCACATCACCCCAAATTACCCATGGGGGTGTCTTATGTGATCCTAAACCAGTGTCCAAAGTTTCACACGACTTGGATGAGATTTGTTCACCAAATTCCATCATGTGCACTTTTGATCTAGTTTGACCAAATTTGGGTTAACTAATTGCTTAACCAAATCAGTCCCAATTGGGCTGAAATTTTTACCAGGGTCATATAATAACCCTAAAGAGAACCCACCAAAATTTGGAGGGAGTTGAAGGTCATTAGAATCTAAAATTAATTAACATATGAATTATGAAATTATTACAAAAACCTTAGAAAAATGTTCTCCTAAAATTCCCATCTTTGGATATGTTATAGAGGTTGATACAAATAGTCTAGGTTTCAATTTTTATGCCCATATCATTTCCCAATCAAAAGTTATTCAAGAAATGGTGGCTGTCCTACACTAAGGACTAGTCCCACCAAAACGGACCTACAAGGAGCTACAATACTTCTTTTGGGCTGAAACAAAATTTAAAATAAATTAGACTCTAAGGGCTACAACTTTGGTGTTGGTCACTTTTTCTATAGAGGGCCCTCGGTATTTTTAATAAATTAATCTATGTACAGCAAAATATGTGATAGAAAATACATCAAATAAACATTTATATCATATGATTCAGCACAGATCTTAAAGCAATTTCTAGGGCATCCCTTCATCTTCTTTAGTGAGCCAAGGGCCAAGATTGCCTCGACCTGGGTGATGTTTAGAGGCATTTTCCTGGCCAACCGAGCGCCTCCCCGGCCGGCCAATGCCACCACCACCTTCCTTGAGGTGGTGGCCGACGATAGGAGGTCTTGGCCGGCCGGTGGTGGCCGAAAATGGGGGTTTAGGCAAGAGGAAAAAGCTCCAAAAAATGGAGTTCTTGGCTCACATTATCTAGGGCCAATTGGCCTTAAAGCTTGCAAGCAATAGATGTGGATCTATCCACTAGGGTAGAGGAGAAGAACCAGACCTCCAATGGGGCTTGAGGGTGGTTGTTTCCCGGATTTGTCATGGCCGCCCCCTTCAAGATGTGCTCATTGCCGATCTCTTGATTCTCCACCAAATGCAACGATCTAGGACTCGATTTCAACTGATATCCCTCTTCTGAAGGTGATGGAAGGGTCAATTTGAGGAGGGGGAGGCTTAATGGTGGAGTGCCATTAATGGCCATTTAGGTTTCACTTGAAAATTCTTGAATTCTCCACCGGATGGCATGGGAAAGGCTGGAAAACGTCTTAGAATTCAATGGGGAGATGAATGGAGGCTGTGGGGAGATGAATGGGGTGGCCCATGGCCTTGAATGACCACTTTCTCTCTCTCTCTTCAAATTGGGGAAAACTCCAAATTTCTCTCTCCTAGTCACCCCCTTCCAGAAATTGAGTGGCATTCCATGTAATTTCATCCTCATGAGGCTAGTGTGTCACTTCAATTGGGCCTAGCCCAAGTGGATTGAGCTTGAGTTAGCCTTTTCCCTCTTTTTGGGCAAGGCTGACCAAGTGTTGACTTGAGGTGTTGACATGGTCAACTGATTGGTTGACTGGTCTAAGTGGTGTGTCTTGAGTCCCTTGATACCACCCAAAGTTGGTTGAGTCATGGTGGTGCCCCAATTGGGCCAATTTATCCAAAAGGTGTTGGTTTGACCAAAACAGAGCTAGAGTTGACTTGGGTCAAATTGGCCAAATTGGTGGCCCCATGATGAGGGTTTTTAGTCCATTAAGTCCCTAATATCCTTATAAGGGTAGGGGAAAGTTCAATTTGGCATGGTGGAGGTCAATTGACCCTAATTAGGCTACTATGACCAATTTGGGATTAAGGTTGACTTTGGTCAATTTGGCCTCTTTGGTTGACCCCAATGGGTCCTTGGTGCTCTAAGGGAACCCCTAAAGGGTTAGGTGTTCTATGGTGGTGTCAAAGGGTCAAGGCGGGGACCTTAAGTCCAACTCTAAGCTTGGTAATTAGAAATTACTATTTGCAGACCAAGGTGCTCTTCCCCTTCAAACCTAAGGCCAAGTGATCTCTTCAAGCTTCCTAGGGCTTTGTCATGACTTAGTCATGACAAAACCACTCTAGGGGTCTAGTTATTTGGGGGATGTTACAAATCCCAATAAATAAAAAATAAATTTGTCCTCGAAATTCAGGCTAGGTTCGCGAGGTTTTCACCGAGAGTGACTGAACGTAACATCCCCTAAGAATTGAAGTTATTTCTGACTCGAAGAGCACCGACTATCTCTGCCACACTAGTTGTAGTGGCTCTCAGGTGAATCAATCGATCGGAGGCTACCAGGCCATCTATAGTAGAAATTCGTTGCTCCGGTCGTAGTAGAGCTCTCCTAAAGGAGGAGACATGGAAGACATTGTGCACTCCCGCTAACTCCGGCAGCAACTCCAGTCTATAAGCCAACGGGATGATCCACTCCCGGATGCTGTAGAGCCCCATCTATCTCAGACTGAGCTTCTTCCGCCTGCGAACCCGCAAGACTCCTGTATCGGACGTATCTTCCGGAACACCCGGTCTCTAACCTGGAACTCTACCTGACAATACCATGCATCGTCATACCTGACCTGGCTTCTCTGGGCCTCCAGCATCCTAACTCGAATCAGTCGGACCAGGGCATTTAGTTCCTCCACAAATTCCGACCCGAGTGCCTTGGGATCCACATCCTGGATCCAAGATAGTGGAGTCCTGCGCCTCCGTCCCTCTGAGGGTGGAAAGCTGTGCTGACGTCAACCAAGAGCCTAGATAAGCCTGGACTGATCTTCACTTTTTGGTCGTAAACCGTCCATCTTGATCCGACATGATCGTCCTGGTCACACCACGATAACAGACAAACTACTCAACGAATCCCATCAGACACCAACAGGAGCGTCCTTCCAGCCCGGGGTGACCCTAGCTACCTTGGTCAAATTATCTTCAATGTTCCAATTACAACTGTGTTCAGAGTGGTAACCTGTGTGTGAAATCCATAGTTATGTCCTCGAACTCCACTCCAACCTAGGCAGTGAATGTGGCTGTTCTCCAAAGACTCTTGCACTTGGTCTACACCAGTCGACAAACCTGACAGTGCAACACAAACCTAAGACATCTTTCTTTATTTTGGGAAGCTACATGTTCTGGCAAAACACCATTTCTTCGGTGACTAAAGCTCTTGTTTGTACAGGTAGACACCGCCTCTATAAAGTTTTCTCTACACATTCAGATTCTTTTTCTTTCAAGCGTCCGAGTGACCAATCATCTCTACTCCACGACTTATCCAGTTCTTACCACTGGTGGAATTGATCAGATCATCAAGCGTCCCAATCATCCTCAAAATTTAAGTGGGGGTGACTCGTGAACTTTTTTGAGTATATGTTAACCAACCATCACTAGTATCAATGTTTGTAAGATGGCTCACAATCATTTTGATTCATAAGGTATACGGGTAAAATCTTTTGAAACCCTAAGATTTTCACACGTCAATTTCATCAAGGAAATATCATCACGTTTATTTCACCAAATTCTTATCACTTTCACATATGCGAGTCTTGATCACTTTCGAATGGTCCAAAGTAAGATAAACTTAGATCGTTCTTATCATAGTAAACTTAAATTTTATATTCTAAATCCAATAATTCATCGTTTTAGATCTCCGGTTATTCATCATCATGGCTCCCAAGGTATAAGGGCTATTATTGTAGTTAAAATTTTCTACCACGACATGGCGTGATTTTTAACAATTCATAAGTTAATCGCTTTCGAATGCCCCCAGTCACAAGAACATCAAGTATAACTACAACTTGTATGACCTAGTTTCCGTCCTCAACTTCTAGAATGGGACATCAGCATTCCATTGTCCTGGTAATACTACAGATCATTATTCCGAACATACTGTTACACCATCTCATCTTTGCCCGAGTAACGTCGAATATGATCAACTTCAAAATCATTATGTTTACGACGCAACACTTTCTAAATTAAATCTCAGGGAAACCCAATTCAGTCTTTAATTTGCCCAATAAACAAAAGGTAAGCCCCAATAAACAAAAGATAAGCCACTATCTATTTTGGGCTAAGTATCTTCGATATCACCATGTTATATTTGTCCCAAGTATGCAAACAATTCTTATGGCACACAACCTTAGACTTGGGGTTCTATCTTGAGGCTCATTGGTATACTCCACACCTTAGACTCTTCCATGTACCTTCTACAACAACCTTATCAGGGTCAACACATGACACAATCCTAAATGGTATCTTCTAAACTTTAAATTCATATCTGATGGTGGTTGTCTCTATATAAACATGTCACCGGTACGAGGGTTAGATCTACGAGTCCCATACCATTCTGCTTATGTGTCAATCTCTCTTTCTCTAGCCTCTTTGGGGTATACTCGTACCTTAATGTAATTTATACCTACGGTCTATTTCAGACTAGGGAATGGTATAAATTGTCATGGTAAGTCATGTGACCTAGTAGAGTTTAAATCTAACTCATTGACTAAGGGTCTATCTAAAGAGATCTTTGTAGCCTGAGGTATTTCCCGCTGGGGGCAGGGTTCGCCACAGTCTACAAAAGAAAACTTGTCAAAAGATTCAGTTAAAAGTGGGTTTTTTCATGTGATTTCCCCATATGGGCACACCATTGCTTTCGCTACTTAGTTTGTCCTCAAACTAAACTCGTGCGGGGTGGCCCAGGGTTTGTGGACTTCTTTTCTTCGGATCGAGGTTTGCTTTGATACCAGTTTGTAAGACCCCATTTTTTTCCTTTCAAAACTGGGTCTTACGCCCAGAACCACCGCTTTGCGGTGGCACCAACATACGGGAAGGTCTCCACTACAAAGCGCCGATCCTGCCGGCCATATCGATCACAGAAGAAGAAAAGTATAAACGAACAATATAAGTTCAAGTCCACAAATCACATGCTATATTTATAAATGTCCACATGGTATAACTGAAATAATAAGTTGCAATAATAAAGGGCTCATGCCCTGTACATCATGTCCTCACTACAAGATCACTCGCGGAAGCTAACTACTAATCATTCACTGATCCTGAAACTTGTGCTCCTGTACTAGACTGGCCCGCCTCCGTCTGCACCAGCCTCTGGTGCTGCTGTGTCTCCTCGATCCCCTAAAATGATATGGTCCACCGACCGTTAGTCAAAAAGACTAAGCCTTATGTTCCCCACCCCACCCCCAATGGCTCCTAGGCACCGTGTGGGAGGATGAAGCGGAGGACAGCAAGGGGTATAAAACAAAGCAGATGACGACGGATCTTGTCTACAGGAAATGGATACAACTACACATGTGTATATAGATAATTGAAGCAGTAATATAAAGCATGGTAAAGAGCAAGTAAAGAACAGTAAGTAAAGCAGGTACGTAATAGAAAAGTAACCATTGGTTTATAGGAATGCCCATACAAATCTATAGACCAAGGGGTCGCTTAGCAAGGCCTATCGTATAAAAAGTCCCATAACCAATTTATATGATAGGGGTAGGGGTTGAAATGCAGTGCTTATGCCATGACATGCAGAGTTATGCAGTTTATGCTATGTTCAAACAAGTGCAACTCACACACTTCGACTCTATGCGCACAGACCTTTAATTCCCCCTTTTTGGAGCTAGCAAGACTCCTAGAATACTCCCGTAGTGGCAAACAGAAGCGGTGGGTTGGGCCTTGCGCACCTCTAGGTTGGTATTCACACTACCTAACCTAGACCTATCGTACGCCTCAACGCAAAACCGCGGTGCATCTGCGTACTCTTACTGGCTGGACCACCAGACTTTTATGGCTAAGTGCAAATTCCACACTTGCCGAGTCAACGTATTGATTTCGGTGTGAACGACTGTCCAATATCGAAGACCCACCACCTTTATGCACATGCAAACATGTTTACCATCTATCTCCGAGCCATAAGCTCCCCAGCTAACCAGCCCTTCACCATAACCTTCCGAGCCACCGGCTCGCCGGACCAACCCGTCCGCACCAACAAGCATTACTGAGTCACAAGCTCACCAGACTAATTAGTCTGCTGCTACAACCACCGAGCCAACCGCTCGTAAGATCAAACTAACTAACCTCTCATAACCACGGGGTGTGGGTGTGCGTATTATTAAGTTAATCTTATACAACAACTGTTGTTTATTGGGTGTCAACTTATCACCTAGAGGGGGGGTGAATAGGTTTTTCAATTTATATTATCCCCTTTTTGGTGTTCTTGATTTCTGGTTAGTAGATCTAAGAGTTATAAAACATAACACAGAAAACACACAATGATATATAGAGGTTCCTCAAGACAGGGTGTCTTGAGTAGTCCTCTTTCCCTCTGCGCCTACCTAGTAGTGTGCTAGGCTCGGCAAATACCGCCAAAAACTTCAGGCCCTCAAGCCTTACAACATGGACCCGCAAGTCCAACAGCCTATGCCCGCAAGCCCCTACTGCCCCCGAGCCCACAAGCTCGACACTCAGGCCCTCAAGCCCTACACAACACAGACCCGCAAGTCCTATGCTTACATCCTAGGCCCGCAAGCCCCTACTGCGCCCGATCCCTCAAGCTCGACAAGATAGGACCCGCAAGTCCACTGCCCTGGCCCTCAAGCCCCACAACTCTCCAGCCCACAAGCTAGATGGCGTCGGACCCGCAAGTCCACTGCCCTGGCCCTCAAGCCTCACAACTCTTCAGCCATCAAGCTAGACAAATAGGCCCGCAAGCCTTTACAAGAGATTACAGTAATAAGACTGTTACTTCTGCCGGATGAGGATTGACAACTTTAGCCTGTTGAAGATCGGCTTCTTAAGGTTGAAGAAGATGCTTTTTGATCTGGAGATTCAGCATTGGATCTTCTTCAGCCTTCACTTCTTTTGCCTGGTGTTGATCAGCTACTTTTCAGTCGATGATGATGACTGATTCTTCAGAGAGCACTTGATGCTTGCTCTCTACTTGATCTTCTTCTCCGCCGAGAATACTGTTCTATTGAAGTGTAGCGGCGAGATAATTTCTCGTTCTTTTTCTCTTTCTTCGAAGAATACTTTTCTAGGGCATCACTATTCCCTTTTATAGGACAGATGAGCCGCATAACGATAACATGTGATGTCCTTTAATGTCAGACGTCCATTCCATCAGAGCACGCACTGATTGGACAATCAAGCGACGACATTAAATGCTGACAGCGCGTCCGCAACATTTGAATCTGTCTCGACGATATTTCCATCGTTACGACGTCATGGACAATATCTCCACGACAGGACTTTGTCGAACCCTTACGCCTTGATAGATCTTCAGTTATTCTTGCTTCTGCCTCTCATACTGGTATCTCGACGATACGAGATATTCTTTCTCTTCTGCATATACGACGATATGCTCTCTCTGACTGTGTCGTCGTAATCACCTTGATTTCTCGACGACATGCCTTCTTTACGATGATGTTCGACGCCATCAGTCATACTTAGCCTTTTCAGCGACAAGGCTTCTTCACGACGATGTTTGTTCTTTCTCGATGACATGGCCAGTTTGGTGAAGTCGACGATACCGCGTCTTCTCTGCGTTCGACGATCTTGCTTCTGCGTTCGACGAACACGCCAAATCTTAGCGGTCGTCGATCTTCCTTCTGAGTTCGACGAACTTGCTTCTGCGTTCGACGAACACGCCAAGTCTCAACGGTTGTCGATCTTCCTTCTGAGTTCGACGATCTTGCTTCTGCGTTCGGCAAACACGCCAAGTCTCAGTGGTCGTCAATCTTCCTTCTGAGTTCGACGAACTCCCTTCTGCGTTCGACGAACTCCCTTCTGCGTTCGACGAATCTTGTTCTTCTTGACGATATATATAGTACTTACAGAAATAGTTAAAGTACTTGACATTTGTCGATCTCTGCAAGCATGAGCTAGATGAAACATTAAATACAACTTGCACTTATCTTTGAGCTGAGCACTTCTTCAAATCAGGAACATTGCTGGGGACTGTTCCCAACAATCTCCCCCTATTTGAAGAAGCCCTAACTTACCTCAATGATAAATGCGACACATGAAAAGATATATCATTTCAAATAGTAACATCACACTTAAAGCAACAATCACATAAAGAGATGAGATGTTCTTCAAGCATATAAATAAATTAAATGTTCAATAATAAACATTAGCATTCATTTGCCCCATCAAAATAAATTAAGATTATAATTTGTTGCCCCATCAGCGTCTGCTGCTGTTTGCTCCTTTGTTTTTCTACCTTTGCCTCTGAAGGTAGTTGATGGGCAGGGGAATTCTCTTAGGAGAAGGAGGAGGACCTTGTGGGAATGCTAGCTTGTGGTTCTTCCTCCTTTCCACCTGCTTCAGATGTTTCTCCCATTCAACTGTCTGATATACTCTTTGATAGTCCTCTTGAGGGTATCCAAACTGGATCCATGATTCTGTTATTATTTCTGTTGATGCTGGACTCCACCTTCCGGATTGTGTATCCAGCTCAACTTCCCTCAATCTCTTTTGCCGATATTGGCTGCTCTGACTCCTCTTTCGTTTCCTGGAGGTTGCTGATTCTCCAAACTCTATTCCATATTCGGCTGAGTCAGTGCTTGCAGACGGATTAGCAGGTTTATATCGTGATGGGGGTTGCTTCATTGTCTGCTTTATCTGATTTGTTATCCACATCGCTTGATTTGAACTGGCGTTTATTATTTCCTTCTCCCCCTTTAGGGCTTGTTCAATTACCCTTTCCTCGAGTACTTCTCTGACTTGATTCAGCTTTTCATGCAAGGTTTGTTCAGTTACATCCAGATTGTTGTTTACTTCCAGCAGATGTGTATCTAAAGTATGAGCGTTCTCATTAACCTTATTCAGAATTTGATTTCAGTTATTTTCAGCATCTGTCTCTATCTACTTAAGACCATAGTACACATTGTCTGAGAACGTGCCTTGCTTTTTCAGGATTTTGTGGGTTTGATGTCCCACTTTATTAACTTCCTCACTCAGTTTATCGATTGCGAGAGCTTCCATAGTATAGAAATAAGCGCATTGGGTGTTGAGGTTGTGTATGTCGCTCTTTACTTTCTGAATTTCCCCCTTCATCTCTTTCCGTAGACTGTCCACAGTTTTTACTATGAATTGTTCAAGATGTTTTCGCTGAGCAGACATTAGGGCTGATAGCATGTGGAAGCGAGATCCTGCCTGAGTCGAAGATGGCTCAGCAATTTGTCCTTCTTGATCTCCTCCTCCTTGTGGATCTGCTTCACTTACATCTTCAGAGGATTCTTCACTGATGTGCACTGTGACCTTGGCTTTCCCCTTTGAACCTTCTGGCAGGGACTCACTTGGAGCTATGAGTACCACTTTGCTTGCTATAGTTAACTCTCGGCAGTCTGAGAGACTGATGTCTGCTGTTGGCTCATTTCCTTGATCATCTAGGGCAGAGTACCCCAGTTGGGTCTCCCCCTCAACCTGTGCATTCTCCTTATGTGATCCCTCCAGCTGAGAGCTCCCCATTAAACATCTCTGCGTCTTGGGCTGAGCTCCCAAGTTGGGACTCCCCCTCAGCAGGTACACTCCCCAAGTTGGGGTTTCTAGCATTTTCAATAACCTCTGTGGGAGAAGGTTCATGGATTGATACAGGAGCATTTTGGCTTGCTGGGGGTGGTGCCATGTCATCAGAGCTGCTTGATGACTCTTCTTCTTCGGAGGGGTTTATTTGGGTTGCTGGTTTCTTCTGCTTCTTTGGAGCAGGCTGGACATCAGAGGATGGTTTGGGTATGGACCTATCCCATCGGTCAAGCATCTTTGTATCCAATTTCTTGGAGTAATGAAGAGGTACTCCCATTCTCTTATGCAATGTATCACCCTGGATGTTTAGAAGAAAAAGGGACAATATTATTCCATATGAGGGGGACTTCAGGGTGTTCTTTACTCCCAGGAAGAGGAATTCACTCCAGTTGGTTTTCTTAGAGTGGATTATTCTGGCCATGACAACAAACATGTCTTTAGATATGCGGTCGTGGGAACCAGGCTTGCACAACAACAGTTTGCCAACAATGTCGGCTAGCAGCTTCCCCTTCTGATTGAATTCAGCTCTCTTGATAGACCCGTAGGTCTTCCCTGTGTGTCCGCACCATGTGTAGCTTGCTGACATATCCTCAGAGGTCAGCTCTTCTTCTTCCTCTCCCCCTTGGATGCTTGGCAGGTTCAGTGCTTTTCCAAGGCTCTTTGCATATATCTTGACCTTCTTGCCTCCCACCATGGACCTTATCCGTGTTTCAGTGTGGTCGAGTTTTGCTTCGGCAAAGAACTCACCTAATTCCCGGTGGAGAAGAACCGAGGGTTCACATAGGACATATTCTAGTCCAGATGCCTCCAGCAATCCTATTACTGATCTTATTTCGTCAGAGCAGGCATTGAAGCCTCCTCGCTGAAGTTCACAACCTGAGATCACTTCTTCTTTCTTGGGAGCTATTGATTCAGAGTGAGAGAGAAGGCAGCACGACAAAGGAGGCGAGGGTTTTTCGACGGAGTGGCTTAGGGCAAATGATAGCGTAATTTTTATTTTCGAGCATTCACTCTATTTATTGTGTCGGTAGATGAAGAGGCGCGTACCTTAAAAATCCAATCAGACGGCTCCGATGGACCCATCTAATCCCGATAAAAATTGCTCGATTATATTTTGCCGACGTGGTTATTGTTGTCTAAATGCTCCTTGGATTCTTATCCTCCCAGCTCGAATCTTTGTCGTCGTAACGTCTATTGTGTCGTCGTAACAACTTCTTGTATTGACGAGTCAATTCTTCCTTACATTTCTGCCTAAGACATTCTTCCGCTCTGCTTGGGAGTTATCCTTAGGCACCAACCCTATCCAGCTTTTAGCCCTCTTTTAGTAAGATACCTGCATTAGTTTTGTTAGTAAATAAAGTTTGCTGTTCTGACAATGGGTCAGAGCAACCACCTTGTCCAGGGCCCAGATTTGCTTCTGGTGGGCACTTGGACTACCTGCAAAATATGATTACACGCCCTTAGGAACCCAAGTGAATTTGGGTCCTAGGAAATTGTTAGCTTTGACGGGCATACTGGATATAACTGCCCTAGGGTATGCATAGTGATTATGAGAAAGATTATTTGCCAGTTTAGCATTTGTTACCATTGGAGCAGTTGGATTGTACCAACAATCAATTGCAAAGTGCCCAGTTTTTCCACAGCACCAGCATTCATACCTGTTATATCTTCTTTTCTGTCTGACTGTATGAGCAGTAGTTCTTTGTGTGTGAACAAATGAATGAGGCAGAGAAGGTGAACTTTGCTGATGGTAGATATGATGTTTGCTGTCACGGCCATTCACTGTTTTCCATCTGGATTTAGTCTTTTCTAAGAATTTCTTCTCTTCTCTGGGCTCAACAAATTTCTGCCTCCTCATAACTTCTTGAGGTACCTTTATGGTTTTTGGCATGTTCTTTGCTACACTTGTGGAGTTCCCAAACTTGAAATACCCAAGATTGGATTGCCCAACATTCTTGTTGGAGGGTGAGATTACATTCCTCAAGTTAGCCTTCTTCCCACATGGTCTGCCTGATCTGTCTTCCTTAAAGCATCCCTGCTCCCTTTTTTGAGTGGAGCAACAACCATTTACCAGTAGAGGAGAGGTCTCTGGTTTGGAGGAGCTTGTCATAGGCTTTACCATAAAGGGGAGTTTACTCTCCACCCTTCTGATGTTGTCATTTTTAGATTTCAGGACTTTGGGATGAAATTTGTCCTTCTTCAGAAGAACTACTTCTCTGGCTAGTGAGCAACACAGCTCTTTGCTCTCAATCAATGCCTTCAGAGTTTTTCCAAATTTGTCTATCAAGTCAAGGTTGGAGCTTGCCTTGAAGTCCTTTTTGAGTTGACAAAACTCTGCATTCTCTAGAGTTAGCCTTTCTACTTTCTCTGAGAGATCAAGATTTCTTGCTTGAAGAGAGGAGATCTTTGCATCCTGCTCCTTGCACAACATCTTGAGCATCTTGACATCTTCTAAGAGGTCATTGTATGACTTGGGCCAGTCATCATTACCAGATGAGCTCGTCTCCGATTCTGAGTCTGAATTAAATATAGGAGCTCTTATGCATACCTGTTCAGGTGAGACTTCATCCTTGACTTCTTCCTCTGACTCAGATAGGACAGTCAGTCCAAACTGATTTTTCTCTTCTGAGTCTGAACACCTTGAGTCACTGTCACTCAGTGTTCTGATTTTCTTCTTAGCTGCTTTGCTTCTTTCTTCTTCTGATCCTTCCATAAGGATTGTTAGAGAGTCCCACATTTCTTTTGCTGTTGTGCAGTGAGCCAGTTTCTGAAATGTTGAGATGTCAACTGCATCAGCAAGAATATCTTTGGCTTCTTTGTCCAAGCTGGCTAGGAGGCTCTCATCTTTTATTATAGTCATGGAGAGTCCTTCTTGAGTAATTAAAAACATTCTGGGATCCATTGCCTCCATGTAAGTTCTTGCTCTAATTTTCCAAAGGGCAAAGTTCTCTCTGGAACAAACAGCTATCCTTGACTCCATAAATGTGATACTTGGACACCCAATGACTGTTAAGCTTTTCTTTGAACAACCTCGCTTTGATACCACTTGTTGTTTATTGGGTGTCAACTTATCACCTAGAGGGCGGGGGGGGGGGGGGGGGGGGGGGGTGAATAGGTTTTTCAATTTATATTATCCCCTTTTTGGTGTTCTTGATTTTTGGTTAGTAGATCTAAAAGTTATAAAGCATAACACAGAAAACACACAACGATGTATAGAGGTTCCTCAAGACAGGGTGTCTTGAGTAGTTCTCTTTCCCTCTGCGCCTACCTAGCAGTGTGCTAGGCTCGGCAAACACCGCCAAAAACTTCAGGCCCTCAAGCTTTACAACACGGACCCGCAAGTCCAATAGCCTAGGACCGCAAGCTCGACAATCAGGCCCTCAAGCCCTACACAATACAGACCCTCAAGTCCTGTGCTTACGACCTAGGCCCGCAAGACCCTACTGCGCCCGAGCCCTCAAGCTCGACAAGATCGGACCCGCAAGTCCACTGCCCTGACCCTCAAGCCTCACAGCTCTCCAGCCCGCAAGCTAGATGGTGTCGGACCCCCAAGTCCACTGCCCTGGCCCTCAAGCCTCACAGCTCTCCAGCCCTCAAGCTAGACAAATAGGCCCGCAAGCCTTTACAAGAGATTACAGTAATAAGACTGTTACTTCTGCCAGATGAGGATTGACAACTTTAGCCTGTTGAAGATCGGCTTCTTAAGGTTGAAGAAGATGCTTTTTGATCCGGAGATTCAGCACTGGATCTTCTTCAGCCTTCACTTCTTTTGCCTGGTGTTGATCAGCTACTTTTTAGTCGATGATGATGACTGATTCTTCAGAGAGCACTTGATGCTTACTCTCTACTTGATCTTCTTCTTCTTCGCTGAGAATACTATTCTATTGAAGTGTAGCGGCGGGATACTTTCTCATTCTTTTTCTCTTTCTTCGAAGACTGCTTTTCTAGGGCATCAATGTTACCTTTTATAGGACAGATGAGCCGCATAACAGTAACATGTGATGTCCTTTAATGTCAGATGCCCATTCCATAAGAGAACACACTGATTGGACAACCAGGCGGCGATATTAAATGCTGACAGCGCGTCCACAACAATTGAATCTGTCTCGACGATATTTCCATCGTTACAACGTCATGGACAATATCTCGATGACAGGACTTTGTCGAACCCTTACGCCTTGATAGATCTTCAGTTATTCTTGCTTCTGCCTCTCATACTGGTATCTCGACGATATGAGATATTCTTGCTCTTTTGCAAATACGACGATATACTCTCTTTGACTGTGTCGTCATAATCACCTTGATTTCTCGACGACACGCCTTCTTTACGACGATGTTCGACGCCTTCAGTCATACTTAGCCTTTTCAGCGACAAGGCTTCTTCACGACGATGTTTGTTCTTTCTCGATGACAAGGCCAATTTGGTGAAGTCGACGATACCGCGTCTTCTCTACATTCGACGATCTTGCTTCTGCGTTCGACGAACACGCCAAATCTCAGTGGTCGTTGATCTTCCTTCTGTGTTCGACGAACTTGCTTCTGCGCTCGACGAACACGCCAAGTCTCAGCGGTCGTCGATCTTCCTTCTGAGTTCGACGATCTTGCTTCTGCGTTCGACGAACACGCCAAGTCTCAGCGGTCGTCGATCTTCCTTCTGAGTTCGACGAACTCCATTATGCTTTCGACAAACGGCATTCTACGTTCGACGAACTCCCTTCTGCGTTCGACGAATCTTGTTCTTCTTGACGATATATATAGTACTTACAGAAATAGTTAAAGTACTTGACATTTGTCGATCTCTGCAAGCATGAGCTAGATGAAACATTAAATACAACTTGCACTTATCATTGAGCTGAACACTTCTTCAAATCAGAAACATTGTTGGGCACTGTTCCCAACAACAACTTATCCCTACAATTTATGGTTAATCTTGGACTTCCTGAGGATTACCCTGTAAGGGGCTCGCAATGGTACAAGGAGCTACGATGAGATGATAGCCCAAAGCCCCCTTTCTCAAGACACTTAGTGTTATTGGTATCTACCCATAAGAATAGCCCCTTACCATTTCACTTGAATTACTCCACGTATTTTATGACCTTCTAAAGGGAAAGACGATCTTTCGTCGGCCCCAGACACCACCTTACCCTTAACTCTCCGAGCACACTCTCATCTCATAAACTCCCGTTGGTGACCTCACATCTTCTCAACCAGTCTAGGTACAACCTCTACCTTCCATTCCCACCTAATGATCCATAAAGTACTCAGGTTTTACAGTTTCACTATACGCAAACCAACGGTGTTATATGAGTTACATACGAGGAGGTACTCCAAATATTCTTCCAACTGACTCAAGCTAAATCCAGAGAATCATATCTTTCCAGAGAATCACCAAAAGGTCTATCATGATGTTTATCATATCTTTCCAGAGAATCACTAAATCCAGAGGTCTATCATGATGTTTTAAGACTAAATCCAGAGAATCATATCTTTCCCTAATTACTTGACATTTATTTAATTTCTCCAATATTGGTCAAGCATGAAATTAAACACGAAGTGTAAGATCTTCTTATGATATGGCCCCCATAAAATCATGGAAAATCTACGATGTCAAAATAACAGTAATTCCAGAATATCAAAATTTTACAGCTAGGTATTGACCACTAATTACAATATTGAATATTTATCCAAAATTAGAATTTAAAGATGGAACCACCAAAAATACTTGTATAAATTTTTTGGGAATATTACGAGACCTTCATGTTAGTGAGAAAAGTCTACTGGCCAAATTTCAGAATTTATAAAGGCCAATTAATCACATAATTGAATATTCCAAAGAAACCCTTTCTAGGGAAAATTGTGAAAGAACCTACTGTTAAATAATTCCAAAAATTATGGGAAAAATACCAGACCTTTAGGATGATTAGGAAGGCTTACTGACTGAGTTTCACAATTTATGGAAATCATTTTCTTACCTAAATAAATATTCGAAATAAATCCTAATATGAACATGTTGTGAAGTAGCCTACTAATAACAATCTCCAAAAATTATGTAAAAATTTACAAAGCTTCCTAGTGACATGAAATGTCCTATCACCAAGTTGCAAATTTTTCCAGAGAGTATTAGACCCCCAATTATTTTCCTTAATACTAAGACAAAATAAGTTTCTTGTGAATGAAGTACGGGTTAAATCATTTAATTAATTACACAAAAATTACCAGAGGTCTATCATATGATTATAAAGGTACTACCAAGATTTCATCATCATCCAAGACCATTTGAGCATATAAGTTCCTCTCATAAGGAGGTTCCCAAAAATGGTTATAACCCAAATCAGAGGGAATATTAGGTCCTAAAATTCTCTTAAAATTTCCTAAGGAGTATTTGTACCTCATGATAGTTTATATAGGATGTAGTCTTAAACACCTAGAGGGGGGGGGGGGGGGGGGGGTGAATAGGTTTCTTTTATTTTAGGCTTAGTGTTTTCTGAATTTAGCTTAGCAAATTATCAAGCACAGAAAGCACAAAGAGAATTATAGAGGTTCCTCAAGACAGGGTGTCTTGATTAGTCCTCTTTCCCCCTTCACCTTTCTAACAATGAGTTAGACAAGGTCAACTTCTCCAAACTCTGCTCTAAGAGCCTACAACATAGATCCCACAGGATCTCTCAGGTTTTCCCAAACCCTACCTCAGGCACAATAACCCTAACTCAGAGGAATCCACCTCCTACAACTCAGACCACCTCCTGGTCCTACCTCAAGCTGAACTCTCAGCTCTACAACTCAGGCCAATCAACCTTACACACTCAGGCAATAAAGCCCTACAGTCTCAGAACCCAAAGGCTCCTACAAATGATATAATAAGGATTACAGATTGAAGGAAGAAGAGATCAAGACATGTTCTTCTTCTTCTTAACAGCTGCTGTTGCAGACTTGAACCAGGGAGGAGAAGTGTAGCTCCAACTTGATTCTTCTTGATCACCCCTTCAGATGTAAGACCCCCCTCCCAAATCGGCGGTCCGACCGGGGGATCTCATCGCACACTACCCTTTTAGCACGACGCCGAAGCGATCCCGAAGGGTGGAGGTACTAGCTTCTCCAACCCCCTTCCTGGAACGCCCCGTTGTCACGCCTAGGGGTGATGTTAAGTGAAAGTCACCACACACCAACAGAGTAGGGAAGCAGTATTCTAGCGGAAGACTTCATTAAAGAGTGCACTTTACAGCACTTAGCGGAAGACGTAGTAATATAGCGGAAGATTAATCATCACAGAAACCTTAAACTCAAGACCTGTATGAATAGCATCCATACCTCCGCCGCATAAAATCCTAACCATCAAGGATTTATTGCCATTATATATATACCCTGGGATAGGGCACCAAAAAAGGAATGCGTCTTAACAACTATGTACCTGAAGTAGCATGCTCTTGTGGCTTCCTCCACACTTGAATGCTGTCTCTCATCCGCACCTGTCACCTGTGCTAAAGACAAGTTATTAGAACCACAAACAGAATCCAACTCATACTAACAAACAAACATAATATAACAGTTATAAGGGAGGGGATATCTGGACTCTTATTGGGCCGAGGCGGTCTTCCCACGACCACCGCCTACGTACTCCGTATCATCCTGCATACGGTCTCAGGCCCACGTAGTTCTATTAGTTTCGCACGGGTTGCCCTCCCAGACCGTCCGGCGTGCGTGTTGCCTTAGAGTAAATACTCATCGGCCATCCTATATCCTCCAAAGGCACATTTTCCAAAGGCACATTAAATTCCCGTAGGAATTATTCTCAAAGGTAACCTTTCATTCCCGTAGGAATTATTTCTCGAAGGCAACATTTCATTCCCGTAGGAATTATTTCTCGAAGGCACAAGGTGTTCCCGTCAAATCTAAATTTTAGTCAATACGGAATAAAACCCAAAACATCGACTCGTCTGCGTTGCTGCGAGAGCGGCAGCTAGTTCGGTATTATTTAGGGTTGATGCTAAAGGAACGTCCCATCTTCATATCAACTCTAAATAATAAGCAATAAAGAAGGAAAAACCAAAACATCGATCTGTCCGCTCTGCTCTACAAGCGGCGGCCAGTTCAGCACTATTTAGGGTTGACCCTGAAGGAATGCCCCATCTTCACGTCAACTCTAAATTAATAGGCAATAAAGAAGGAAGAACCAAAACATCGATCTGTCCGCTCTGCTCTACAAGCGGCGGCTATTTCAGCACTATTTAGGGTTGACCCTGAAGGAATGGACCATCTTCAGGTCGACACTAAATTAATAGGCAATAAAGAAGGAAGAACCAAAACATCGATTTGTCCGCTCTACTCTACAAGCGGCGGCCAGTTCGGCACTATTTAGGGTTGACGCTAAAGGAATGCCCCATCTTCACGTCAACTCTTAAATTATATGCAATAAAGAAGAAAAACCAAAACATCGAACTGTCCGCTTGACTCCACAAGTGGCAGACAGTTCGACACTATTTAGGGTTGACGCTGAAGGAATGCCCCATCTTCACGTCAACTCTAAATTATATGCAATAAAGAAGAAAAAAATCAAAACATCGAACTGTCCGCTCTGCTCTACAAGCGGCGGACCGTTCAGCGCTATTTAGGGTTGACGCTGAAGGAATGTCCCATCTTCACGTCAACTCTAAATTATAGGCAAAACAGAAGAGAAGGCCAAAACATCGATCTGTCCGCTCGGCTCTACAAGCGGCGGACAGTTCAGCACTATTTAGGGTTGACGCTGAAGGAATGTCCCATCTTCACGTCAACTCTAAATTATAGGCAATACAAAAGAGAAGGCCAAAACATCAATCTGTCCGCTCGGCTCTACAAGCGGCGGACAGTTTGGCACTAAAATATAATTAAGGTGCATCATAAGCAGCAATAAAGGCTGGAAGCAGGGGGCCATAATATCAAGTAGTAAAATAGGCCGAAAGCAGATGCCATAATATCAAGCAGTAAAATAGACCGAAAGCAGAGGCCATAATATCAGGACCAGTGCGAGACTGGAGAATTGAAAGTACAGAAAGTAGATGCGGGGGACCAGTGCGAGACTGGATTTAAAGATACTGAAAGCATCAAATAAGGACCAGTGCGGGACTGGAGTAATTAAAAGTACTAACTGAAAGCAGTAAATGCAGGACCAGTACGAGACTGGAGGAAATAAACAAATAAACAGGTTAGTAGTCCAATCACTCCATAATCAGGAGGCTTCTGTTCCATCTCCGTTCTTAGGAGGAAAGTTCTGTTCTATCTCCGTTCATAGGAGTAAAGTTCTCTTCTGAATTCTGCCTCTTTATTATAGTTCGAGCAAGAGTTTTATTTGCTCCCTTTTTAAAGACGGCTTTAGGTGGATATGTTATCACAAGTTCCTTAGCTTCTCCAACAGACGATTTCCGATGTCCGGGAATTATTTTAAACGCGGCTTGGTGAATCATAAGACCCCATGTTGCTTCGAACTTGAGTTTGCACGTTTATTTATCGGGTCATTCTCTAATGGTGATATTATCCACCGATTATAACTCATTTGTGTGTTGCGTCCTCTTCTCCCAAGTTTCGACAAATCGACAAGTGAAAACACGATCAACTTATTCCAAAAAATTGATGTGTATAAACCCTTGTCCAAACGATCCCTTTATTTTGATAGTACGTTCAAAATACTCGTTTAAAAGCTTATAAATTTTCTCAAAACTTTTCGATCCTTTGAGGGGGTTTATTTTGCTCAACCAAGCATTAATTAGGCATTTTTTTAAAAATACCAACTCAGTTTGTAAGAACCCAAAATTTGAGAATACCTCCAAGAGGTCCTAGTTGGAGTCTGGAAATTTTTCCAAAAATTTCCAAGATATTTAAGGCATTTGATTTGTCCAAACGAACTTTGTAACGACCTTTAAAAATAGCAAATCATTTTATAAAAATCCCAAAAATTTACTGGAGATAGACATTGACGGGATTTAAAACTTTGATATTTAGAGTTTTTCGTTTTGCTCGAAAAATAAGCCCCGAACAAAAAAAAAGAAAAACCATTTCTGCTTTAATAAGGGACGGGGGTGCAAATAGCCATTCTTGGTTCCAGATCCTGCGGCTGAGATGGAGCTGCAGGGAGCGCGCTCCGTTATTCGGCCCCCGCAGTGGATCTGGACAGATCCGCTGTGGGGGGCGCAAAAGCTGAGGCGGGGCGGGAAATGAGGTTTTCCCAGCCATCCGATCTTCTGCATGAAGATCGGACAGTGGGAATGGTTCCCGTTGGTGCAGGAGGCGGTGGCCTCCTCTACCGACGTCCGGTCCACGCCAGTCGTCGGCGCCGCCCCCGGTCGACTCGCCGGGGGCCGGTGACTCAGTCGGCGGTGGTTCGGTGGCCAGACGCCGTCGGCCACCGCCGGAAAAAGCGAGAAACCGAGAGCAGGGTGGCGCGATCGTCCCTGCTACCGGCGGTGTCGTGCCACCCTGCCTTTCCGTTGACGCGCGCCCCACACCCTTCCACCACCCCGACCGGCGTGCTAGGGGTCGACCTTCCCTCCGGTGGTGGTTCGGTGGCCGGATTCCGTCGGAGGCCACCGAAAACGGCCCACTCGAGGAGGATACCTCGGGCACCGTCGGGGCTGCTCTTCCTGGCGGTACCACCTCCGGGAGACTCGTCGGGGGGATATGATGATCCTCCTCCGGTGAGGTGGAACTGTCCAGCCGCCTTTGGTGGGCTCAGGAGTCCTTCCCGAGCATGGTGGCTGGAGGTGGCGCTCGAGGTCCTTCCTCCTCTTACTCCGGCGCCGGAAGGTCGCATGTTGGCGGGTCTGGTTTCGATCTGGGTTGGGAAGCTGCCCCCTCAACTGGGGCCGAGGAGTCCCTTAAATAACTAAAGCCATGGCCTCCTCCTCCTTCTTCCTTCACGGCTAAGTTTAACTAAGGTTAGGGGTAGAGGGCAGCTGGCAGCACTTTGTTGGAGAGGAGGGGAACCTAGGTTAGGTCTTTAGCAAAATATCCAAGACCACTCATGGGTTTGGGGATTAGCTTAGGCTTGGAGTGAGCTTAGATTTAGATTTAGGTTTGGAAGGGTTAGGCTTGGCAAAATATCTAAACCCACCATGCCCTTTGCTTTGAGATTGGTGCTTATCAAGAAGATGTGAGGAGATGGGGCTTTGGTGGAGAGGTTGAGTGGTTTGTAATTTAGAAAAATCCTCTTTTGGAGACGGTTTGACCAAGTCAACCCTAAGTGGGGCCCCCCTATGCATGTCAAAGTTTACATAGGTCCGCGTCGCCAAGTGTCGGCTCATCGGTGATGTGCCGGGGTTGAAATCAAGCGTTTACGTATCTCGAGATTCTTATAATTTTACGAGTAATATTTTTATTTAATTGACCAAACGACGTTGGAATCGAGCGAAACGAACTTTGTTGCACTCGTATCGACCATACGAGTCTAACACAACTGACAGAATTCAATTCAGAGCTCGTTTGCTTAACATTTGAAAATGACGTTGTTGCGACGCTCGATATTACTCAAAATAGTCGTTTTCTCCAAACGACCTCGGATTGGAACGAAACGAGTTCTGTTGCACTCGTATCGACCATACGAGTCTAATGCAACTGACAGAATTCAATTCGGGGTTCGTTTGCTTAACATTTGAAAATGGCGTTGTTGCGACGCTCGACATTACTCAAAATAGTCGTTTTCTCCAAACGATCTCGGATTGGAACGAAACGAGTTTTGTTGCACTCGTATCGACCATACGAGTCTAACGCAACTGACAGAATTCAATTCGGAGTTCGTTTGCTTAACATTTGAAAATGGCATTGTTGCGACACTTGATATTACTTAAAATAGTCATTTTCTCGAAACGACCTCAAATCGGAACGAAACGAATTCCGTTGCACTCATATTGACCATACGAGTCTAACGTAACTGACGAAAGTCGATTCGGAGCACGTATGCTCCATATTCTAAAATTGCATCGTCGTGACGCACTACGATACTCAAAATAGTCATATACTACATATGACCTTTGATCGAAACGAAACAAGTTCCGTTGCATTCGTATCAACTATTCAAGTCTGACGCAACTGACAGAATTTAATTCGGAGCACGTATGCTCAATAAATAATTTTGGCGTTGCGGCGAAGCACAATGCTATCCAAAACAGTTATTTCTCCAAATGACCACCATTAGGTGGTGAAGGTCAAGTCGTGGTTGTCCTATGACCCAGCCTAAGCTCTTCCAAGGGTTCAACCGAACCGGCTAGACCCTATTTTAAAGTTGGGATGTTACATCAGATGTTGGACTTGATCTACTTGCTCTATCTTGAGATGAATCAAGATAAGCAATCTCTTTTCTCCTTGCAGCCTTGTGCGAGCTCAGTTCTTGGCTGTCGACAATGGAACAATATTTTTTTTGTGTGCTGGAGAGTAAGATCAATAGAAAAGGTTGTTTGCTCAACCCTAACTTATTCCTTTTATACACCACTGACCCTCAACGGCTCTTAGCTGTCCTCCTGACAGGTATGGGAGTGATTGGTGGACCCCATTATGCATTTCTGCAGCTTGCGCCAAAAGCAGAACCCGCCAGATCACTTTTGAATCTGTCTCAGCGGTTGGGATGAGATGGTCAGCCGTCTCAGTGGTTGCTTCTATCCCGTCTCAGCAGATCCGCTGAGACAGACAGTTGTCTCAACGGTTTTCTTCTATCTGCAGCTCAGCTTGCCCAGACACCTTCTCAACGACTCCTGGTCTTGTCTCAGCGGTTTAGCTGAGACAGAGAGCTTGTCTCAGCTGATCATACATTACACCATGGTGTGCCCTAGTCCTGCATACTTATGAGATAGAAATAGGGTTTATCAAATACAACTTGTACTTTGCATTGAGTGTGAGGTCTCTTCAAATCAAAGGAACATTGAGGGTCATTTTCCCAACAATCTCCCCCTATTTGAAGAAGGCAGAACACCCTCAAATGCTAGAGTACATTACTCATAAATTCTTGATATGTGTTATTGCAATAATGAGTTCAACATATCATGCTTAGTGCATCAGTTATTTTAAGACAGATGGTTGTTATGAAAAGATTCTACCACAGAGTTTAATCAATCCATCAGTAAGATTTGATAAACATAACAATGCAGCATAGATTGAATTAACCAATCAAAACAGGGTAAGGTTTAAATATAACTCAGATTTAGCTATGATACAAGCTGATTACATTAACAATCCATCAATTTCAATCCAGATAGAATAGTAATTCAAAGCTTAGTTTGCATACATATATTCATAAACTATTTTTAGGCAAAGTATAATTAAGTTTGCATCCACACAATCATAAGTCATTATAGTTCATTAACATTTATATACATAAACTGTTTCAATAGTCATTCAAAGCTTTCTTTTCTTATAAGAAGAACATTCAGGAGAGTTAACAACTGCTTCTTTCCCTTTCACTGAAGCATCATCCATGTCATCAACAACAGTGTTATCTTGACCTGGAGGCTTCTTCTTTTCAGCATTGGCAACCTTGATATCAACAATTCTTTTCTTATTCTATTGCCTTTGGAAATACATATATGGTTTTGGAATGTATCTAGAGGGCAATTTCTTTGGATTTTCCTTTCTTACCAGTTTTGCTTTGAAAATTTTATCCCTCTTAGTATTTCTCTCCAAATGCTTTATCCATTCTTCAGATGGATAGAACTTGTCAATATATTTACACACCTGACCATGGCATATCCAGGCATTTAGTATGATGTCCTTGGAGTCATCACTCCATTGCTCATGGTCAGGGTCATTATTCTGCACCTCCCTTTGTTTGGCCATAAATTCTTCAGCCAGCATTACCCTTTCCCTTTGCCTTCTCTTTTTCAGATTCTTATCTTGGGCAATTGCCTCTTGATGAGAGAAATCCCAGTCTTCTTCCCTGTTGACATCTAGGATAGGAAGATTCAGAGCAATCCTTGTCCCTTGTAAAACTTTCAGGGTGAGGTCAGAATTTATGATAGCATTTGTGTCCTCCCCCTTTCTGGATTCTTCATATATCTTTTGATGGAGGTCTTGCTTGGCTGCAGTTATTGTGCCAGAGAGGGTTTGGAACACATTCTCTATATCAGATTGAAGCACATCATTTAACTTGCCAACTTCTTCATTCAGATGGGAAGATGTGTATTTTTCAGCAATGGATTGGGAGACATATGCAATTTCTGCTTTCAGCTCTTCCTTGTACATGTCAGCTTCTTCATTTAACTACATGGCAGTGGAATAGACATACTCTTGGAGATGATTGGTTGACTTCTCTATCACTTCATCTGTTTGACTGACATAATTCTTGACATATGTCATGTCCTGTTCAGACAGCTGGAGGTGTTTGTCCATAGATCTTAGAATGATATTCTGAGAAATTACAGATTTTTCAGCCAGATCAAACCATTTGGACATTTGTTTGTTGAGTATTTCAGTGTTTTCCTTTATTTCCTTGACCTCAGACATGTCTTCAGCTTTCACATTTTTGATGGACTGATCCACATATTCCCTTACTGAGGTAACTGATTTATCTAGATTAGTTTGCATGGAGGTGAGATGAGACTGAAGCAGCAGGTTTATGGCACTGAGAAGAGCCTCATTGGGTGAGGTGGAGGAAGAGGCTTGCTGAATGTTGATAACAGGAGCTGGGGCATCATCCTGCTCATCTTCAGTGTCAGCATCTTGATGATCACTCAGATTGACATCACCAACATTATCATCCTCCTCCCCCTCAGAGTGAGCATTCTTTTCTGTTGAGTCCAGGAATGCTGGGACAATGAGTTGGAGTTAGATTGAACTACTTAGAGGTTCTAAGGATAATAATGTAAGATTTACCTAGAACTTCATCTTTCTCTGCAGGAGGAGCATTCTGCACCTCCCCCTCAGATAAATCAACTTGAATGGATGAATCTAGGAATTCTAGAACAAGAATTGTAAAGTTAGATTTTATGATTCTGAATGTTTAGGCTGGGTTTTTAGGGCTTACCTATAACCTGATCTTTATCAGCTGATGGTTCTTGTGACTGCTCCCCCTCAGATGGGGTATCAGATGAACCTTATGAAGGTAATGACCACAGAGCTGGTGCATTTTCAAGAATGTTTCTTATTCTTTCTTCAAGACTGAAGATAATTGTGTCAATCTGACCTTGTAAATTTTGAGGTGATGGTCTTGCGTTCACATCATCATCATCATCATCATTGATTTTTGTAATATCAATGGGTGATGGTTCTTGTTGATACTCCCCCTCAGATGAAGCACACACCAGTTCTTGAGGATCTGGGGTCCACATTAATTAAATGTCAGATTTGACTAACTATTGTTATTAGCTATGATTAATGGGTTAGGAGGAGTTAAATTAGTTACCAGAAGTTATGACTTTGTCCAGCTGCTGTGGATGGACAGGTTCAGTTGACAGGTCATTTGGGGTAGCCTCTTTGTCAAGAATGTTGTGTGACCCAATGTCAGCACCAACATCTTCATCTTTGTCTGAATGATCAGATTCAGAATTGGACATGATCAGCCTTGTTTTCTTAGAAGATGAGGGGATTGCCCTCTCTTTTCCTTTAGTTTCAGAGGGCTGACTAATAGGCAATACCCTGGTGAATCTTTCTAAATTCTTGATGTCCATTCTCTTGAGATAGTGAAGATTTGCTCCTTTGGATGTGTTGAACTTGTCAGGGTGGGTTTGCAGGAGGCCGTATAAGGAGAGAATTCTTCCCATATTGGGTGTCTGAAGGCATTCCTTTATTCTTTGAAAGATGACCTCTCCCCAAGAGGTTTTCTTTTTCAGAATTATTCCTGTCATGAGGTCAAACATGTACTATGATATTGTATCATGGGACCCTGGTTTGCAAAGAATGGCTTTTCCCACAATATCTGATAAAAGTTTTCCCTTTTGGTTGAAAAAATTCCTCCTCAATGAGCCAATTTTGGCATCATTGTACTCTGTCCATTTTAGAGCCTTTTTCTTATCTTTTCCAGAGATGTCATCCTCCTCACTTGGACTGCAGGATGGAAGATGTAATGCTTTTTGTAGTTTTGTTGGGGTTATCTTGATTCCATCTTCTCCAATCTTTGACTTGAGGGAGCATTTGGAGGTGGACAACTTGACATTACCAAACCATTCCGGAACTTCAGTTCTGAGAATGGCACAGGGTTCAGATAGTAGAAATTCCAGGCCTTGGTCTTCTAGGAGTTGAATGACTCCCTTAATTTCTTCTGGAGCATGGGCAAACCCATGCCTTACTATCTCATATCCTTCAAGAAGATCTTTAGAGCTTTTGGGAGCCATTGCAGTGGTGGAGGAATGCACTGGGATGGAAGAGTAGGTGATTCATCTTTGCGGTTGGAAGAGAAGGGTCGTGTGCTTTTCACTAATCAGATTGGCTATTTATATGGCTTAAGACTTAGGTAAAATTAAACCTAGTAATTGGATTTGATTGCTCTTATAATTGTAAGTGTAAATGGGTCAACTGGGGTTCATCGAACTGAATTAATTCGTCGAACACAAAACTGAGTTCGTCGAACTGAATCTGGGGTTTGTCGAACTGAATTAATTCATCGAACACAAAGCTGAGTTCGTCGAACTCAAACTGGAGTTCGTCGAACTGAAGACAAAATCTGCTGAACTGGCTGGAAGACTGAATTTGTTGAGCTGAGGAGCAATTTCGTCGAACTGAAACACGACGTTCGTCGAACCCAGGAAAGAGTTCGTCGAACTGAAGACGAAATATGTTGAACTGGCTGGAAGACTGAATTCGTCGAGCTGAGGAGTAATTTCGTCGAACTGAAACACAACATTTGTCGAACCCAGGAAAGAGTTCGTCGAACTGAGACTTTTCCCAGCTGTCTAAGTGCAACCTGAAGCTCAGCTGAAACAGATTGTTCTGGTTAAGCTGATCATACTACTTTAAAATCATTAGAGATAAGATTACCTGAATGCCTAATCATGTCTCTCATAGGGTTGATGTGTCAACATTTTAAGTTATATCAAATCAAGATTGGAAGAATGATGTGTTTTACACTATTCTACATTTAACATTCCTAGTTCAATATGGAAGGCATTAAACTTGGCCTCATCCAATGGCTTAGTGAAGATATCAGCCACTTGACTGTCAGTGGGGACAAATTCAAGGCAGATATCTTGAGATTCTACATGTTCTCTTATAAAATGACATCTTATTTCTATATGCTTAGTCCTGCTGTGAGAGACATGATTCTTAACAATAGAGATAGAACTGGACGAATCACAATAAAGAGGAGAGTTACTTACCTTGAGTTTGTAGTCCTCTAGCTGGTGTTGAATCCACAATAGCTGTGCACAACAACTCCCTGCAGCAATGTATTCAGACTCAGCAGTGGAGATAGCCACACTTGTCTGCTTTTTGCTGCTCCATGATATCAACCTTCTTCCTAGGAATTGACAAGTGCCACTTGTGTTTTTCCTGTCTTCTTTGCAGCCTGGAAAATCTGCATCTGTACATGGATTCATCAAAGGCCTTGCCCTTCTCATCCTTGTCCATGGAAATGTTGGACCCCATGGGAGTTTTCATGGTGGAAGCTGATTCCATCCCAAACTTCTTGATAATTTCCCTAGTGTACTTG
Source organism: Dactylorhiza incarnata (assembly GCA_033032865.1). Taxonomy (NCBI): domain Eukaryota; kingdom Viridiplantae; phylum Streptophyta; class Magnoliopsida; order Asparagales; family Orchidaceae; genus Dactylorhiza; species Dactylorhiza incarnata. The sequence continues at coordinate 2,535,613 of JAWHQI010000295.1, forward strand.
GTCTCTTCCTTCAAGTCACCATTGAGGAAGGCTGATTTGGCATACATTTGATACACTTTGAACCCCTTGTGTGCAGCATAGGCAAGGAATAGCCTAATTGCTTCCAACCTTGCAACATGGGCAAAGGTTTGATCAAAGTCTATCCCTTCTTCCTGTCTATACCCCTTGGCTACCAGCCTTGCCTTGTTCTTTATGATTGTGCCATTTTCATCTAACTTGTTCCTATCATGTGCCTTGAGCACCCACTGTCCAAGTACCAAATTTGGTTGAGGCTGGTACTTGAACTATCCTACAAGAAGGAGTTTAGTTATCCTTAGGAGCCCAAATAGCTTTGGGTCCTAGGTACTTGTTAGCATGATGAAAAGACCTTACACTAGCTGCACCCTTTGCAGGAAGGCTCATCTTTGCACATGACACATTAGGATTGTGCCAATAGTCTATGTCAAAGTGTCCTACTTTACCACAATACCAACATTCATGAATGTTGTATCTCCTCTTCTGAATATTTCTTGAGGGGTGTGCAACATAGTCCACATGTTCAGGAGGAGAGACAGTAGCTTTTCTCTTGTTTCTTTCAGCAAGGATTTGGCTGAAAGTCAATCTGTGGAAAGTCTTAGTGGTCTTTGTATTAATGGCATCAACTTGCTTTGGCTTTTGGGCAATGCAAGTTTTGATGGCATTAGACACTGAGCAATTAGACATGTCCACTGATTTGACAGCAGTCATGTTCTTGGCTGAATCAACCTTAGAAGGGCTTGCTTTCTTATTCTTGAATGAAGGGGCTGATGTACCAAATACAAATGGTCCAGGTTGGGCCATTTGAATTTCCTCATGGGGAGCCTTCATAGCACTAAATCCCATTCCCTTTCTTCCACTATGGGAAGGAATGTTTTCCTTCCTATAGGTACTTCCATTCTTCCAGTGACCATACATGCTTTCATGGTCATACTTGTTGGAAGGGAGTAATACCTTTTGAAAGGTGGTTTGAGGCTTAGCCTTACCCCTGCTCTTTTCTCCACTCCCTTCTCCTGCTTCCATTTTATTGAATCCTAGTCCTCTCCTATTGGATTGAGAAGAGAAGGAGTCAATAATAGGGAGCACAGATTTTGGCTTGGAGAATTGAGCTACTAGGCTTCTTTCTTTCACAAGCTTCTCCGCAAGATCCTTGATGACCTTGTTCTTCAGGGATATGGTGCTCAGATGGGTGATAGTTATCCCATTCAGATGGCTAATTTCCCTATACATTTGATTCATCTTGGTAGAAGATTCAGTGTATTCTTGTTTTTCCATCTTAAGGGAATCAATCTCTTGGGCTTGCCTCTTGGCTAGCTTTTTGCTCCTTTTCAGAGCTTCCAAGAGAGCATCATACTTGTCAATAAATTGATTGACATCCACCTCAGCTTCTGAATCACTTCCATCAATTGATGAAGGTCCTCCAGATTCTGGGCCAGTCTCATAATCAGAAGAGGATAAATAATGAATTAATACCTGTTCATTTTCTGAGAAGTTCTGACTGTCCTCCTCATCAGTGATGGCCATAAGGCCTAGCTGAACATTGTCCTCTTCATCCTCCTCTATATCACTATCTGAGTGTGATAGAGGGGCCCTGACTCCAAACTTGGAAGCAGGATAATCTTCATCTTCTTCTGCTGCAAACAACCTTATGTAGGCTTTTCTTCATTCTCTGAATATGAAGTTGAGGATTCAGATTCACTCCAGATTTTTCCTTTCTTTGCTAGGAAGGATTATTCACCCTTCTTATCCTTTTGGTGATGGTTATTCTTATCACCTTTCTCCTTTCTTTTGTCTGGACAGTCAGCTATGACATGTCCAGGTTTGCTGCAGCAATAACAAATAATGTTATTTGAAACATGTTTACTAGATTTGGAATCATACCTGTCACCCTTTGGGTGCTGTCTTTCAGGTTTCCTGTGGTCTTTCTTGGAGTGTGATGAGGAGGAGTGTCACAACCCGCATTTTCTCCGAATTTAAGAATATCAGAGTAAGAGAAAATACACATCATGATGCCACGTCATACAGGAGACAACTGTAGACGCTCAGGCGGGAACCTATTACTTAACTAAACAAACTTGATTATATGATAAGTCATCATTTGAAATCATTTATCAGGGGTTTTGAGATAAGAACTGTGTCTCTCAGTTCGTGGATCAACTAGTCCACCGAGAAAGTATATATAATTGCAGCGGAAAGTACTTGATTTAATTTACTTAAAGTCCTACATGTATGCAAACGATGGAGCATGAGGTAAATGCTATGCACATAACTAGGCGTACTGTAAGAGTAGAAAATACCTTTAGGCGACTTTAAAGTAAGGGTTTCAGTTAGAAAGAATGCAATGAGGATGAAGAAAAAACATTTTATAACTATAGTGCACCTAGCATAAATCATTCCCAGAGGGTAAGATACACATGATCTAAAAGTAGTGGCATAATCTGGCAAATAATCTATAAAGTATAAAAAGGGGCATAATGGGCGTCAACAACATGACACTAACCCATTGGCACCAACTAGTATGTCTGAGCACAAGAAGTAACTAAAACAACTACCTCGCAGCAGCGGGGTGAACAACTACTAAAACTCTGAACTTAAGGCTACACCACTAGCCGCTACGGCTCTGAACCTGAGGCATTCAATAAAACAAAGAACGCCTCAGCAAGGAATTACAAGTGGCAGAAAACTAGCAGAAAAACAAGCAAGGCATAAGGGGTACCAACCCAAGCCAAATTTACCGAAAGAGAGCTCCAAACAAAGAACCAACAAGCATCAAGTGCACTAAATACCAAAAGAGGAACAAACATGTTCATTTATTTAGTTTCATCAATTAAAGAGACTGATCAGCTCAAATTATACGTGAGCGGTTAACTACCTCTGCTACCCCAAGCCCAAAAGCAGGTGGGGGTACCACTAGAACCAACCACCCAAACACGAATACCGTGCAAGGCTATAACATTTCCCCCCCACTGTCCCCCAAACACAACTACTGTGAAGGGCTAAAGACAGTAGTTCTTATTACTTAAATTTTAATTAAACACGGGACGCAGCCCGAAAGGATAATCACTGGAAGGCCCTAAGAAATCGGGTCAAGGCAAAGTACACCTCGATCAATATGAATCATAAGAGTAACTCAAATGTTAACAGACCACAATGAGTAAAAAGAGGTTCAAACGAGAGGGATTCGAGATCAGGAGCACCGAAGGGTCACTGGCAATCATCCAAGTACACCCGAGGGGACACGAGATTCAAACACAGAAACTCAACGAAATCACACGCGCACCTGGCGGGGCTCCAAGGGGCCGCGCCCCTGGCGGGGTCTTAGGGGCAGAGCCCCTAACGGGGTCCAAGGGGCAGCGCCCCTGGCGGTGGTCTCACTGACCGATCATCGAGCGGGGTCAAGGGGCAGAGCCCTTGCGGGGTGCGGGGCAGAGTCCCGTCCAAATTTTTGAAATCCCACCACCGGAAACTGCACAAATCACATCAAACGTGATCTTCCAAGACGAAAACATGGAGGGCAACACCAAGGTTTCTCGAGAAACGAAAAGGGCAAGGAATCGAGGACATAACTCGAACACTAGGGAACAAAGGGCTGAGGATAAAGTTCTCGAGGACTCCATAGACAGAACAGAACCTCACGAGATATCAAAGAGTACAGGTATGACATTTCACGAGAAATCCAGAAGAAATCAAGGAGCAGGGAAACAAAGTTCTCGAGAACTCACTCATGTCTCGAGAAATCTACGGCAGAGACAATCATGTCTCGAGAAATACAAAGGCAGGAGTCAAATGAGTTTTCGAGAGATCAAACGACAGAGACAGTTATGTCTCGAGAAATCCAAAGGGCAGAGACAGTTATGTTTCGAGAAATCCAAAGGGCAGAGACAGTTATGTCTCGAGAAATCCAAAGGGCAGAGACAGTTATGTCTCGAGAAATCCAAAGGGCAGAGACAGTTATGTCTCGAGAAATTCAAAGGGCAGAGACAGTTATGCCTCGAGAAATCCAAAGCTGCTCTCGAGCTACAGCAAGAACAAGGGGATTGTATCGACCACGGTTTTCTCCAGGGAAAAACTAGATACTAGGGTAAGATTGAGGAGGAGAAAATCAAGGGGAGGTTCTAGATCATAAGTTACTACACCAAACACACAAAACTCTTGCTAATCAGCATGACAAGAGCTCAAAACGAGCAAACCAACCGTCAAAAGAATCAAGAGAGAAAGAGGAAGAAACCACTTGCCTTAACCTTGCAGAACTCCACTAACTTCACTCCGAAAGCCAAGGAAACTCCTGAGCACGGAAACCTGGAACGATTCGGACCAAAAGGAGGAGTTAGGCCACTACCAAAACTTCAAAACCTCCACGAAGAGAGACAAGCTTACCACTAAGACGAAGATCTCGCCGAGAGCTTTCCAAATCTTCAAACCAATCCCGATTCTGACCACTACAGCCCTAGAAATCACCGGCCGGAAGCTCTCCGAAGCTCCGCTCTCGCCCTAACCCTCGGCGGCTGATTTTGATCGAGGAAAAGGAAGATGAATAGGAGGAGGGGATTTTTGGCTTATAAATAACTTAAATTTACTATTTAATTACTTAATTAATTCCCCAATTTACTTAAACTGCGAGGGCGACCAGATTACCTCGGATTTCTACGAAATTCGCGCCTTAACTGAAAAACGGCGCTACGAATCCAACGGCGGAGTCAGAATTCAATTCCGACGAGCCAAACTCCGGATAAAGCCTTCCGAAGCTAAAATCTTGATATCCACTCAAAATCTTCACTTTAACTCGAAATGACGCGAAATCTCGCACGCTTGACCTAAATCACAAGCTTTAACTAAGCTAAAACTCGAAACACTACCAGACGAGCTGACATAACGCCCTTTCGCCAAAATTACGTCACAGAGGGTACGTAAAATAATTAACGAAAATCAGGGGCGTTACAAGGAGGGCTTGTTCTTCCATTGATTCCTCCTCATCATCTTCTTGAACTGCCTTGAAAAGGCAGCAAACTCTTCATTAGAGGAAGAGCTATCTGAGGTGCTGATTTCAGATTTTTCAGATTCAACACCTCTCTTTGGAGGAGACACCATCCTGCCCTTGTTTTTCTTGGAGCTGTCAGCTTTGAGAGCTACAGATTTCTCCCTTGCTCGAGCCCTTGTTGAGGTGTCCTCTTCCTTTCTTGCAGACAACTGCATCTCATAGGAGAGCAACTTTTCAAACATTGTATGAGTGGGGGTCTCACCAAGCCTAGCCACTTCCCTGATAGCACAGATTTTTGTGTCCCAATCCACGGTTAGAGATCTAAGGAACTTATCATTCAGCTCATAATCAGTGAACACTCTCTCATAGGTTCTCAGCTCATTGACTATTCTGAAGAACCTCTCATATCACATAGAGATGCTCTCCTGGCTGAGCTGCCTGAAGGCTTCATACTCTTGGTTAATGAGTGACTTTCTATCATCCCTCACTTCAGCTGTCCCTTCCATATATACTACTAATGTGTCCCACATTTCCTTGGCAGTAGTGCAGTGTACTATGTTTTGAAATGTGGAATCATAAATAGCATTAACTATGATGTTCTGGGCTCTTTTGTCCATAGTGAACAATGCAAGTTCATCCTTGGTCAAGTCATTGAAGGTCTTGGGCACTCTTCTTGTTGGATCTATGGTGGAGGCAGTTTTAAAGGTGAAAGGACCTTGCTTTACAGTTATGTAGATCCTTGGATCAGATGCTTCCATAAACAATCTAACCCTTTGCTTCCATATGCCAAAGTTTTCTTTATTGCATATGGGCAACTTCATGGACCCCATCTCCTTCTGCAATCCAGAGGAAGCCATTGGATTGATAAGACTATTCCTTTATAGCATCTGGTCAGACAGTTATATCCTTCTTGACCAACCTCCCTCTGATACCACTTGATAGTTTATATATGATATAGTCTTAAACAGCTAGAGGGGGGGGGGGGGGGGGGGGGGGGGTGAATAGGTTTCTTTTATTTTAGGCTTAGTGTTTTATGAATTTAGGCTAGCAAATTATCAAGCACAGACAACACAAAGAGATTTATAGAGGTTCCTCAAGACAGGGTGTCTTGAGTAGTCCTCTTTACCCCTTCACCTTTCTAATAATGAGTTAGACAAGGCCAACTTTTCCAAACTCAGCTCTAAGAGCCTACAACACAGATCCCATGGGATCTCTCAGGTTTTCCCAAACCCTACCTCAGACACAGCAGCCCTACCTCATAGGAATCCACCTCCTACACAGACCACCTCCTGGTCCTACCTCAAGCTGACCTCTCAGCTCTACAACTCAGGCCAATCAGCCACTCAGGCAATAAAGCCCTACAGTCTCAGAACCCAAAGGCTCCTACAAATGATATAATAAGGATTACAGATTGAAGGAAGAAGAGATCAAGCCTTGTTGTTCTTTTTCTTAACAACTGTTGTTGCAGATTTGAACCAGGGAGGAGAAGTGCAGCTCCAACTTGATTGTTCTTGATCAGCCCTTCAGATGTTGGACTTGATCTACTTGCTCTATCTTGAGATGAATCAAGATAAGAAATCTCTTTTCTCCTTGCAGCCTTGTGTGAGCTCAGTTCTTGGCTGCCGACAATGGGACAATATTGTTTTGAGTTTGTGTGCTGGAGAGTAAGATCAATAGCAAAGGTTGTTTGCTCAACCCTAACTTATTACTTTTATACACGACTGACCCTCAATGGCTCTTAGCTGTCCTCCTGACAGGTATGGGAGTGATTGGTGGACCCTATTATGCATTTCTGCAGCTTGCGCCAAAAATAGAACCCGCCAGATCACTTTTGAATCTGTCTCAGCGGTTGGGCTGAGATGGTCAGCCGTCTCAGCGGTTGCTTCTGTACCATCTCAGCGGATCCGCTGAGATAGACAGTTGTCTCAGCGGTTTTCTTCTATCTGCAGCTCAGCTTGCCCAGACACCTTCTCAGCGGCTCCTGGTCTTATCTCATCGGTTCAGCTGAGACAAAGAGCTCGTCTCAGCTGATCATACATTACACCATGGTGTGCCCTAGTCCTGCATACTTATGAGATAGAAATAGGGTTTATCAAATATAACTTGTACTTATCATTGAGTGTGAGGTCTCTTCAAATTAAGGGAACATTGAGGGTCATTTTCCCAACACCTCATGAACTTATCTACCAAGTTTCATGACCATCCAAGGACATGTGCCCCTATGTCCTTCAGAAGGCATACAGTGCAACCCTAAAGTTAAAACTAGGGTCCTAGGGCATATACACCCCACATCACCCCAAATTACTCATGGGGGTTTCTTATGTGATCCTAAACTAGTGTCCAAAGATTCATACCACTCGGATGAGATTTGACCACCTAATTTCATCATGTGAACTTTTGATCTAGTTTGACCTAATTTGACCAAACTTGGGTTAACTAATTGCCCAACCAAATCAATCCTAATTGGGCTGAAATTTTTACCATGGTCATGCAATAACCCTAAAGAGCACCCACCAAAATTTGGAGGGAGTTGGAGGTCATTAGACCCTAAAATTAATTAACATATGAATTATGAAATTATTACAAAATCTTAGAAAAATGTTCTCCCAAAACTCTCATCTTTGGATATGTTACGGGAGTTGATACAAATAGTCTAGGTTTCAATTTTTATGCCCATATCATTTCCCAATCAAACGTTATTCAAGAAATGGTGGTTGTCCTACACTAGGGACCAGTCCCACCAAAATGGACATACAGGGAGCAATATTACTCTTTTTGGGCTGAAACAAATTTTAAAATAAAGTAGACTCTAAGGGCTACAACTTTGGTGTTGGCTACTTTTTCTGTAGAGGGCCCTATGTATTTTTAATAAATTAATCTATGTACAACAAAATATGTGACAGAAAATACATTAAATAAACATTTATATCATATGATTCAGCACAGATCTTAAAGCAATTTCGAGGGCATCCCTTCATCTTCTTCAGTGAGCCAAGGGACAGGATTTCCCCTACCTGGGTGATGTTTAGAGGCGTTTTCCCGGCCACCCGAGCGCCTCCCCGGCCGGCCAATGCCACCACCACCTTCCTTGAGGTGGTGGCCGACGATAGGAGGTCTTGGCCGGCCGGTGGTGGCCGGAAATGGGGGTTTAGGCAAGAGGAAAAAGCTCCAAAAAATGGAGTTTTTGGCTCACATGATCTAGGGCCAATTGGCCTTAAATCTTGCAAGCAATAAATGTTGATCTATCCACTAGGGTAGAGGAGAAGAACCATACCTCCAATCGGGCTTGAGGGTGGTTGTTTACCGGATTTGCCATGGCCGCCCCCTTCAAGATGTGCTCCTTGCCGATCTCTTGTTTCTCCACCAAATGCAACGATCTAGGACTCGATTTCAACTGATATCCCCCTTCTGAAGGTGATGTAAGTGTCAATTTGAGGATGGGGAGGCTTAATGGTGGAGTGCCATTAATGGCCATTTCGGTTTCACTTTAAAATTCTTGAATTCTCCACCGGATGGCATGGGAAAGGCTGGAAAATGTCTTAGAATTCAATGGGGAGATGAATGGAGGCTGTGGGGAGATGAATGGGGTGGCCCATGGCCTTGAATGCTATGAATTCACCTTGAATGTCCACTTTCTCTCTCTTCAAATTGGGGAAAACTCCCAATTTCTCTCTCCTAGTCACCCCCTTCCAGAAATTGAGTGGCATTCCATGTAATTTCAGCCTCATGAGGCTTGTGTGTCACTTCAATTGGGCCTAGCCCAAGTGGATTGAGCTTGAGTTAGCCTTTTCCTCTCTTTTTGGGCAAGGTTGACCAAGTGTTGACTTGAGGTGTTGTCTTCGTCAACTGATGGGTTGACTGGTCTAAGTGGTGTGCCTTGAGTCCCTTGACACAACCCAAAGTTGGTTGAGTCATGGTGGTGCCCCAATTGGGCCAATTTATCCAAAAGGTGTTGGTTTGAACAAAACAGGGCTAGAGTTGACTTGAGTCAAATTGGCCAAATTGGTGGCCCCATGATGAGGGTTTTAGTCCATGAAGTCCCTAATATCCTTATAAGGGTAGGGGCAATGTTAATTTGGCATGGTGGAGGTCAATTGACCCTAATTAGGCTACTTTGACCAATTTGGGGTTAGGGTTGACTTTGGTCAATTTGGCCTCTTTGGTTGACCCCATTGGGTCCTTGGTGCTCTAAGGGAACCCCTAAAGGGTTAGGTATGCTATGGTGGGGTCAAAGGGTCAAGGTGGGGACCTTAAGTCCAACCCTAAGCTTAGTAATTAGAAATTACTATTTGTAGACCAAGGTGCTCTTCCCCTTCAAGCCTATGTAATGACCTAGTCATGACAAAACCACTCTAGGGGTCTAGTTGTTTGGGGGATGTTACAAACCCAATAAACAAAAAAATAATTTCGTCCTCAAAATTTAGGCTAGGCTCGCGGGGTTTTCACCGAGAGTGACTGAACGTAACATCCCCTAAGAATTGAATTTATTTTTGACTCGAAGAGCACCAACTATCTCTGCCACACCAGTTGTAGTGTCTCTCAGGTGAATCAATCGATTGGAGGCTACCGGGCCATCTATAGTAGAAATTCGTTGCTCCGGCCGTAGTAGAGCTCTTCTAAAGGAGGAGACATGGAAGACGTCATGCACTCCAGCTAACTCCGGCGACAACTCCAGTCTATAAGCCAACGGGATGATCCACTCCCAGATGCTGTAGAGCCCCATCTATCTCAGACTGAGCTTCTTCCGCCTACGAACCCGCAAGACTGCCTATATCAGACGTATCTTCCGGAACACCCGGTCTCCAACCTGGAACTCTACCTGACAATACCACGCATCGTCATACCTGACCTGGCTGCTCTGGGCCTCCAACATCCTAACTCGAATCAGTCGCACCTGGGCATTTAGATCCTCCACAAATTTTGAGCCGAGTGCCTTGGGATCCTCATCCTGGATCCAAGATAGTGGAGTCCTGCGCCTCCATCCCTCTGAGGGTGGAAAGTTGTGCTGACGTCAACCAAGAGCCCAGATAAGCCTGGACTGATCTTCACTTTTTGGCCGTAAATTGTCCATCCTGATCCGACACGATCGTCCTGGTCACACCACGATAACGGACAAACTACTCAACGAATCCCATCAGACACCAACGAGAGCATCCTTCCAGCCCGGGGTGACCCTAGCTACCTTGGTCAAACTATCTTCAATGTTCCAAATACAACTGTGTTTGGTGTGGTAACCTGTGTGTGAAATCCATAGTTATGTCCTCAAACTCCACTCCAACATAAGCAGTGAATGTGGCTGTTCTCCAAAGACTCTTGCACTTGGTCTACACCAGTCGACAAATCTGACAGTGCAACACAAACCTACGTCATCTTTCTTTATTTCGGGAAGCAACATGTTCTGGGAAAACACCATTGAAAGATTATATAGGTATATGATCTAGTTCACCTAGAGGGGGGGGGGGGGGGTGAATAGGTCTTTTGATTTTTACTTGTTATATTTAGATAGTTAAAACTATTCTATGCAAGAAATCAAGCAGACCCAGAAAGCACACAATTGTTTATAGTGGTTCCCCATGATAGTGTGTCTATAGGTAGTCCACTTTCCCCCTTCACCCTTCTAACAGTGTGTTAGACAGGGCCAACTCCTCCAATCTCAGCTAAAATAGCTTACAGCACAGATCCCTCAGGATCTCTCAGGTTTTCCCAACCCTACCTCAGGCACAACAGCCTTACCTCAGATCAGCCACTGATCCTACAACTCAGACCACAACAGGTCCTACAATCTCAGGCTAACAAGCCCTACCTCAGAGGAATCCTCCTCATACAACTCAGACCACAGCAGGTCCTACCTCAGAGGAATCCTCCTCCTACAGCTCAGGCAATAATGCCCTACAACTCAGGCTAAACAACCCTACCTCAGATCTTCACAGATCCTACCTCAAGCTGTCCTCACAGCTCTACAACTCAGGCAGTGAAGCCCTACAAACTCAGAACCCAAAGGTTCCTACAATAAAAGATTTGTTGAAGCTTACTACAACAGACAGCAGAAGAAGTCCCCTGTAGTTCCTGCACACCTGGTGCTTCCTTGTAGCTGGAGATGTTGATGGCATCTACTAACTGATCTTCCTCTTCAGATGAAGGATGGAAGATCACCTTGATCCTGGTAGAGGAGCTTTCTTTTTCTCTCTTCTTCTTCTTGCTTGTTCAGTGAGCAGCAGGAGAAAGACGAGAGCTCTAGCCGTCAATGGAATAGTAATTTCTTTTAGCACTCGACCAGCACCTTTCCAAAGTGCCCTAACTTCTTCTTTTATACACCCCCAACCTTCAACGGCTCTCAGCCATCCTTCTGAGAAGTATGGGAGAGATTGGTGGACCCCACAATGTCTTTCTACAGCTGGCGCCACTGGCAGAACTCGCAATCTGCGTTCGACAAACTTGCCATACTGGGTTCGACGAACTTGCTCCACTCTGTGTTCGACGAACACGCCAAGCTCTGCATTCGATGAACTCGTCATGCTCTGCGTTCGACGAACTCATCATGCTCTGCATTCGACAAACTTGTCAAGTCTCAGCGCTCGCTTCTGTTCTGTCTCTGTGTTCGACGAACTGTGTTCTGCGTTCGACGAACACGCCAAATCTCAGCTGTTTTCTTCTGTTGTCTCTGTGTTCGACGAACTGTGTTTTGCGTTCGATGAACATGCCAAATCTCTTCTATCTGCATGCTGCTTCTTTCCCGTCTCAGCGGAGCCGCTGAGACAGACATCCGTCTCAGCGGTTTCTTCTATCTGCAGCTCCTTTCCCGTCTCAGCGGATCCGCTGAGACAGTGAGCTCGTCTCAGCGGATTCTTCTATCTGCAGCTCCTTCCCATCTCAGCGGATCCGCTGAGACAGTGAGCTCGTCTCAGCGGATTTGACCCTTCGTCTCAGCGGTTCTACTGAGATAATTCTTCATCTCTCAGGAGTTGATTTCTCCTGAACTAAGGGCATGATTGGCCCTTTCTCTTGAGTTACCTAAGCCTGTATATCTTACACAAATATGGCTTTATCAAATACAACTTTGTACTTAGCATTGTGAGTGATGCCTCTTCAAATCAAATGAATATTGAGGGCAATATTCCCAACAATCTCCCCCAATTTGAAGAAGGCAGAACATTCCCAATGCTAAGGTACATACTCAAGTAAAAACATATCATGAAAATGATCTATGTAGCATTCATGATAACATTGCTTAAGATAACATTGTTTAAGCATGCTTTGATACCTCATGACAGATTATGTTAAGCTTTGACTAGCTCATAGGTTATCTCCCCCTATCTAACTCAGATTATGTAGCATATTCATAATAACTTATTCTGATAAATTTTATCAGAGGGCTAACTCTGATTTGGTCATAGCATTGGCCATCTCCCCCTTTCTGATTTCTTCAACTATTTTCCTTTTAGGAATTGGGAGACAACATTTACCAACTCCCCCTCAACCTGAGCAGGGACTTGCTCCCCCTCAATGTAAGTACTAATAGCTATATTAGCTGTTCTTGTTCATTTTGAACAACCCTTTCTAGCTTCTCCTCATTTGGAGTATATCTATTGATCTTATGATTGAAGGGTAAATGAAATTACATCTTATACCAGAGTTCGTCGAACTCAGAGTTGAGTTCGTCGAACATAAGCTCGACGTTCGTCGAACCCAGGTAAGAGTTCGTCGAACCCATAATTTTCCCAGCTGTTTTAAGGGTAATCTGAAGCTCAGCTGATGCCGATTTTTCTGATCCAGCTGATCATACAACATTATACTGTTCTACATTTAACATTTTAGGCAGATTATCTATCCTATCATGTGGAATATGCCTACTATAAAGTTGATCAATTCAGATTTCAGTTTATCATAACAGTGCATAATGTGAGAATTGTACAGATGAGAACATAAGCATTTTAACAATGGATATTGATTCATAAATGAACTCATTCTAAATTCAACATTCCTAGTTCAATTTTGAAAGAATTGAACTTGGCCTCATCCAGTGGCTTGGTGAAGATATCAGCTATTTGATTGTCTGTGGGGACATATTCAAGTTTGATATCTTCACACTCTACATGCTCTCTAATAAAATGGTACCTTATTTCTATGTGCTTGGTCCTGCTATGGGAGACAGGATTTTTGGCAGTAGAAATAGCACTGGATGAGTCACACAGCAGGGGAGATTGTCTAACCTTTGTGTTGTAATCCTCCAATTGATGTTGGATCCACAGAAGTTGAGCACAACAACTATCTGCATCAATGTACCCTGACTCAGCTGTGGATATGGCCACACTGGATTGTTTTGCTGTTCCAAGAGATCAACCTTCTCCCTAGGAATTGACAAGTGCCACTTGTGCTTTTCCTGTCTTCTTTGCACCCTGCAAAATCTGCATCTGAATAGCCTATTAGTTCAAAGTCATTGTTCCTAGGGTACCAAAGGCCAAGATTTAGGCTGCCCTTGAGGTATCTCAAAATCCTCTTGACAGAGGTGTAGTGAGATTCCTTAGGACAAGCCTGATACCTAGCACAAACACATGTAGAATACATAATGTCTGGCCTACTAGCACTCAAGTACAACAGGGATCCAATGATACACCTGTACATGGATTCATCAAAGGCCTTCCCCTTTTCATCCTTGTCTAATGATACATTAGATCCCATGGGTGTTCTCATGGTGGAGGCTGGTTCCATCCCAAATTTCTTGATGAGCTTCTTGGTGTACTTAGTCTGGGAAATGAAAATTCCATCATCAGACTGTTTCACTTGGAGCCGAAAGAAATATTTAAGTTCACCCATACTGCTCATCTCAAACTCCCCCTGCATTAGATTGGCAAATCTCTTGCAGAGGTTGTCATCAGTAGACCTAAATATTATGTCATCAACATAGATTTGGACTAAGAGACACTTGCCCCTTGTTTCCCTAAGAAACAATGTGCTATCTATCTTTCCCCTCAAGAACTTGTTCTTGATGAGAAAGCTAGTCAATGTCTCATACCAAGCCCCGGGGCTTGCTTAAGACCATACAGAGCTTTCCTAAGTAGATAAACATGAGATGAGAGAGTTGGATGTACAAAATATGATGACTGCTCTACATAAACTTCCTCTTTCAGATTTCTAGTCAAAAATGCTGATTTGACATCCATCTGGTACACCTTGAAGCCTTTGTGGGCTGCATATGCAAGGAATAGCCTTATGACCTCCAACCTTGCAACTGGGGCAAAGGTTTGGTCAAAGTCAATTCCTTCCTCTTGCCTATACCCCTTTGCAACCAGCCTTGCCTTGTTCTTGATGATTGTCCCATTCTCATCCATCTTATTTCTGAAGATCCATTTGGTGCTAATTATGTTGTGTCCCTGTGGTCTTGACACTAACTTCCATACTTTGCATCTCTTAAATTGCAACAGTTCTTCCTGCATTGCCTGAATCTAGAATGGATCCAAGTTGGCCTCTTCAAATTTCTTAGGCTCTACCTGTGACAGGAAACTGAGGAACAAGGCCTCATTGTGAGCCCTGCTCCTAGTTGTCACACCTTGCTGAACATTCCCAATAATCTGCTCTATGGGATGATCCCTTAGATGTCTTGTAGCTGCAGTCAGTTTGTTCTCAGCTTGCTGTGCTGTTTCTGCTGGTTCATCAGTGTCTTCATTAATATTGACTGCTTCCTCTTCAGGGCTGGCAGCATCAGAAAGAGCTTTGCTGCTGCTTGGTGTGTCTGGTAGAGACATCCTTTCCAAACCTTGTTCATTTCCTGTCAAGACAGAAGATCTAGACCAGCCATTATATATTAGGCTGGTCTCATCAAATACTACATGCATAGACTCCTCTACAACATTAGTTTTCTTGTTGTACACTCGATAAGCTCTACTATGAGAGCTATAGCCAACAAGAACACCTACAATGCATTTCTCTGCAAACTTTGTTAATTAAGATTTTCCATTGTTCAAAATGTAGCATTTTGAACCAAAGATTCTAAAATATGAAATTATAGGTTGTTTGCCTTTCAGAATCTCATAGGGAATTTTTCTATGAACCTTATTGATGGAAGCTCTATTGAGAACATGACAAGCAGTATTGACTGCCTCAGCCCAGAAGTATTCTGGGAGTGAGGAGTCACTTAGCAGTGTTCTCCCAGCTTCTATCAAGGTCCCATTCCTCCTCTCAGCCACACCATTTTAGTGTGGAGTCCTTGGGGAGGAGAACTCATGGGTGATACCATATTCTTGGCAAAACCTTGTCATAGCATCAGATTGAAATTCTGTGCCATGGTCAGTTCTAGTTCTGACCACAACACATTGCAAGTCATTCTGAATTGCTTTGACATGGGTTATAAAGATATTTAGAGTATCAGACTTCTTCTTTAGGAAGAAAACCCATGTATATTTTGAGTGATCATCAACAATCACCAAAGTATACAACTTCCCACCTAAGCTCTGAATTGACAAGGGACCAAACAAGTCCATATGCAAGAGATAGAGACATCTTTCAGTGTCTTTGGTGCCAATACTTTTAAAGGTGGCCCTTGTTTGCTTACCCATTTGGCAAGCATGACAGGAACCATCTTTAATACGTTTTAAATTAGGACTATTCCTAACAAGGTTTTTAGAGAAAAGTCTATACATTGTCTTGTAGTTAATATGAGCAAGTCTCTTGTGCCATTGAACACAGAGAGACTCATTCTCATTAGCTGCAATACAAACAGATGTAAGAGAATTACTGCAAATAAAATCTAAGCAATAAACATTCCCACTCCTAGTGCTTGAGAGAATAGTCTCTAAGTCCTTAGACCTTTTAATCAAGCACTTGTCATTGTGGAATTCAATGACATAGCCTAGGTCACACAGTTGACTTATGCTTACAAGGTTGTGTTGCAACCCTTCAACATAAGCTACCCTTGTGATGGAAACTATGCCATTGGATATCATACCATATCCCTTGGTGATTCCTTTTTCAGATCCCCCAAATATAACTTTGGGTCCATTCCTCACAGGCTTGTAGTCCTGTAGAAGACTCCTTGTTCCTGTCATGTGCCTTGAGCACCCACTGTCCAAGAACCAAATTTGGTTTAGGCTGGTACTTGAACTAACCTGCAAGAAGAAGTTTAGTTATCCTTAGGAGCCCAAAAACCTTTGGGTCCTAAGTGCATGTTAGTCTGATGAGAGAATCTCACCCTAGCTGCACTCCTAGCAGGAGGGCTCTTCTTTGCATTAGGTACATTGGGATTGTACCAACAATCTATGGCAAAGTGTCCCACTTTACCACAACACCAACATTCATGAATATTGTATCTCCTCTTTTGAACATTTCTTGAGGGGAGTGCAGTACTGTGCACATGTTCAGGAGGAGAGTCAGCTGCATTATTCCTATTTCTCTCAGCAATGATTTGACTGAACGTCAATCTAGGTGCTGTCTTGATGCTCTTTGTCCTAATGTCATCAGCCTGCTTTGGCTTGGCATCCATACAAGATCTGATGGCATCTGTCACTGAGCAACACGCCTTGTCAATAGATTTGACATCAGTTATTTTCTTTGCTGAACTAGATTTAGAAGTGCTTGCACCCTGATTCTTGAATGAGGGGGCCAAGGTACCAAATACAAAAGGTCCAGGTTGGACCATTTGAATTTCCTAACGGGGAGCCTTCATGGCACTCAATCCCATCCCCTTTCTTCCACTATGGGAAGAAGTATTTTCCTTCCTATAGAAACTCCCATTCTTCTAGTGACCATAAATGCTTTCATGGTCATACCTGTTGGAAGGAAGTAACACCTTTTGAAAGGTGGGTTGAGGCTTAGCCTTCCCTTTGCTCTTCTCTCCACTCCCTTCTCCTACTTCCATTTTATTGAATCTCAGTCCTCTCCTATTGGTTTGAGAGGAGAAGGTGTCAATAATAGGGAGAACAGATTTGGGCTTGGAGAATTGAGCCACCAGGCTCTTCTCTTTCACAAGCTTCTCCTCAAGGTCCTTGATGACCATGTTCTTCAGGGAAATAGTGCTTAATTGCACAATTGTTAACCCTTGTAGATGACTTATCTGTCTACTCATCTGAGCCACCAGGGAGGTAGGTTCAGTGTAGTCAGTTTTAGTCACTTTAAGGGAAGCAATTTCCTGGGCTTGCCTCTTGGCAAGCTTCTTGCTCTTCTTCAGAGCTTCCAAAAGAACACCATACTTGTCAATCAATTGACTGACATCTTCCTCAGCTTCTGAACCACTTCCACTAATTGATGAAGGTGCTTCAGATTCTGGACCAGTCTCATAATCAGAAGAGGATATGTAATGAATTAATACCTGCTCATGTTTTGAATTGTTGTGGTTGTCCTCATCTTCAGTTAGAGCCATTAGCCCATGGTCATCTTGAATGACTTCATCCTCCTCTACATCACTGTCTGAATGTGATAAAGGGGCCTTGATTCCTGTCCTGGCAGCTGGATGTCCTCTTCCTCCTGAGCAGCAACTAGCCCTATGTAGGCTTCCTCTTCTCCATCTGAATCTGGATGTCCTCTTTCCTTTCTTGGCTAGAAAGGATTTTTCTTCCTTCCTCTCCTTCTGGTGATGGGTCTTCTTGTCATCTCTTTCTTTTCTCTTGACTGGACAGTCAGCAATGACATGTCCAGGCTTACTGCAGCAATAGCAAGTGATGTTATTTGAAACATGTTTACTAGATCTAGAGTCATACGTGTCCCCTTTGGGGTGCTGTCTTTCAGATCTATAGTGATCCTTCCTGGGATGAGAGGAGGAGGAAGGTTTGTTCTTCCATTGTTTCCTCCTTATCATATTCTTGAACTGCCTAGTGAAGGCAGCAAACTCCTCATCAGAAGAGGAGCAGTCTGAAGTGCAGCTCTCAGACTTCTCAGATTCAGCTGTCCTTCTTGGAGGTGACTGTAATCTGCCCTTGCTCTTCTTTGAGCTATCAGCTTTGAGAGCAACAGTTCTCTCCTTTGTGTGAGCCCTGTAGGAAGTATCCTCCTCCTTTCTTGCAGTCGGCTGCATCTCATATGAGAGCAGTTTCCCAAACAATGTGTGGGTATAGGTTTCTCCCAGCTTTTCCACTTCCCTGATGGCACAAATTTTTGTGTCCCAATCCCTAGTTAGAGATCTAAGGAACTTATCATTCAGCTCATAGTTGGTGAACACTCTCTCATAGGTTCTTAGTTCATTCACTATCCTAAAGAACCTCTCATAGCACATGGAAATGCTCTCTTGGCTCATCTGCCTAAAGGCTTCATACTCTTGGTTTAGGAGTGACTTTCTATCATCTCTCACTTCTGCAGTCCCTTCCATATAAACTACTAATGTGTCCCATATTTCCTTGGCAGTAGTGCAGTGTACTAAGTTTTGAAATGTGGAGTCATCAATAGCATTTACTATGATGTTCTGGGCTCTCTTGTCCATAGTGAACAGAGTGAGTTCATTTGTGGTTAAGTCATTAAATGCCTTTTCCACCCTTCTGGTTGGATCTATTGTGGAGGCAGTCTTGAAAGCGAAGGGACTTCCTTGACAGTAACATAGATCCTAGGGTCAGATGCTTCCATGAACAATCTAACCCTCTGCTTCCATATGCCAAAGTTGGCTTTGTTGCATATGGGCAGTTTCATGGAGCCCATCTCCTTCTGCATTCCACTAGAGGCCATCTGATATAGAATATTCAATACCTATTTAGGATCCGGTCAGACTGTTAAGTATTTCTTGACCAACCTCCCTCTGATACCACTTGAAAAATTATATAGGTATATGATCTAGTTCACCTAGAGGGGGGGGGGGGGGGGGGGGGTGAATAGGTCTTTTGATTTTTACTTATTTTATTTAGATAGTTAAAACTATTCTATGCAAGAAATCAAGCACACCTAGAAAGCACACAATTGTTTATAGTGGTTCCCCAAGATAGTGTTGTTAGAACATGGTCTTCCGCATCTCCTAGGTTTGAGAATAACAAATCCTATGTGTATTTGATCTTGTGTGTTTAAGTGTGCAGGATAACAAAGTCCACATGACTCAAGGATTACATAAGAAGGTTGCCCCCAAAGCTGAGCCATCAAATCCAAAACTCCCACTAGCGCCGGCGGTAGTACTAGTGCAGGCGCTAGCTATCGTTCGACGAACTGTTAGCGGCGCCCGACAAAATGCTCATAACGGCGTTCGACGAAAATTCGCTCGACGAACTCTTTGCTGCGTTCGACGAAATTTCGTTCGACAAAATGTTGGCTTAAGCGCAAATGCCGGGAGAACTTATAGAAGGAGATAGCGCCAGGCGATATCCGATAGCGCAGGCGATAGCGAGGAGTACAGTAGGCAAGAGAGAATTGTTTCCTCGGATTGAAGATTCTGCCGCGCAGAATATGTCCTAATATGGGATAGCGCCGACGGTAGCACTAGCGCAGGTGCTAGCGCTGAGACTATAAAAAGGACCCATTGGCTCCGTCTTCCTCATCATCTTGAGATCCAGAATTCCAGAGCTTTGTGCCACATCATAGAGAGGAAGGTTCAGAGAGATACTCCCACAAATCCATGAAGGCTTAAGGAGATCCGTGGAGTAGATTTCAACACGCGTCATCATCGTGACGAAAGACCGCATCAACTACGATCATACTCCGCGTCTTCGTCTACTTCTCCAAGAGATCCACATAGAGGGAGTTTTTATATTGTTGTCTTTTTATTTCACATCTTTTCTTTTAAATCGAGTAGTAAATTCGCCTCGTGTTGGCGACTAGGTCTGGGTAGGACTTAGGGCTGAAATTCGCCTCGTGTTGGCGACTAGGTCTCGGGTGTAGGTCTAGGGGGTGCTCGAGGCCATATCCGGGGAAGGGTTGGCTTGATCGGCTTGAGGCCGTATCCGGGGAAGGATCGGCTAAAGCCAACCGATTCGTGGGGATACGAGTCGGTATAGAAAACGAAAAGAGTCTTTCATATTTTGCTTTGATTTCTAGCGTCATTGAAATCAAAATTTTGTAATCAATTTTATTAATAATAATCATGTCTCTCTTTGTGTAATAAAATTGATTTGTTCTTCATTTCTCTATATTGTTTATTATCCTCTCCTTTATTATAAAACAATTTAGATCTTTAAACAAAATCACTATTTTGATCTCTTATCTTAAGCAAGTATTTCAAAATATAATAAAAGTTTTTAAAACCCTTATTCACCCCCCCCCCTCTAAGGGCGCCTACCTATCCAACAAGTGTGTCTATGTGTAGTCCACTTTCCCCCTTCACCCTTCTAACAGTGTGTTAAACAGGGCCAACTCCTCCAATCTCAGCTAAAATAGCTTACAACACAGATCCCTCAGGATCTCTCAGGATCTCCCAACCCTACTTCAGGCACAGCAACCCTACCTCAGATCAGCCACTGATCCTACAACTCAGACCACAGCAGGTCCTACAATCTCAGGCTAACAAGCCCTACCTCAGAGGAATCCTCCTCCTACAACTCAGACCATAATAGGTCCTACCTCAGAGGAATCCTCCTCCTACAACTCAGGCAATAATGCCATACAACTAAGACTAAACATCCCTACCTCAGATCTTCACAGATCCTACCTCAAGCTGTCCTCACAGCTCTACAACTCAGGCAGTGAAGCCCTACAAACTCAGAACCCAAAGGTTCCTACAATAAAAGATTTGTTGAAGCTTACTACAGTAGACAGCAGAAGAAGTCCCCTATAGTTCCTACACACCCGGTGCTTACTTGTAGCTGGAGATGTTGATTGCAGCTACTAACTGATCTTCCTCTTCAGATGAAGGATGGAAGATTACCTTGCTCCTGGTAGAGGAGCTTTCTTTTTCTCTCTTCTTCTTCTTGCTTGTTCAGTGAGCAGCAGGAGAAAGACGAGAGCTCTAGCCATCAATGGAATAGTAATTTCTTTTAGCACTCGACCAGCACCTTTCCAAAGTGCCCTAACTTCTGCATCCCCAACCTTCAACGGTTCTCAGCCATCCTTCTGAGAAGTATGGGAGAGACTGGTGGACCCCACAATGTCTTTCTACAGCTGGCGCCACGGGCAGAACTCGCAATCTGCGTTCGACGAACTCACCATACTAGGTTCGACGAACTTGCTCCACTCTGTTTTCGACGAACACGCCAAGCTCTGCGTTCGACAAACTCGTCATGCTCTGCGTTCGATGAACTCGTCATGCTCTACGTTCGACGAACTTGTCAAGTCTCAGCGCTCGCTTCTATTCTGTCTCTGTGTTCGACGAACTGTGTTCTGCGTTCGACGAACATGCCAAATCTCAGCTGTTTGCTTCTGTTGTCTCTGTGTACGACGAACTGTGTTTTGCGTTCGATGAAAACGCCAAATCTCTTCTATATGCATGCTGCTTCTTTCCCGTCTCAGCGGAGCCGCTGAGACAGACAGCCGTCTCAGCGGTTTCTTCTATCTGCAACTCCTTCCCCATCTCAGCGGATCCGCTGAGACAGTGAGCTCGTCTCAACAGATTCTTCTATCTGCAGCTCCTTCCCGTCTCAGCGGATCTGCTGAGATAGTGTGCTTGTCTCAGCGGATTTGACCCTTCGTCTCAGCGGTTCTGCTGAGACAATTCTTCATCTCTCAGGAGTTGATTTCTCCTGAACTAAGGGCATGATTGCCCCTTTCTCTTGAGTTACCTAAGCCTGTATATCTTACACAAATATGGCTTTATCAAATATAACTTTGTACTTAGCATTGTGAGTGATGCCTCTTCAAATCAAAGGAATATTGAGGGCAATATTCCCAACAACCATTTCTGCGGTGACTAAAGCTCTTGTTTGTACGGGTGGACAACGCCTCTATAAAGTTTTCTCTACACGTTCAGATTTTTTTTCTTTCAAGTACATCTGAGTGACCAATCATCTCCACTCCACAACTTATCCAGTTCTTACCACTGGTGGAATTGATCAGATCATCAAGCGTCCCAATCATCCTCAAAATTTAAGTGGGGGCGACTCGTGAACTTTTATGAGTATATGTTAACCAATCATCACTAGTATCAATGTTTGTAAGATGACTCACAATCATTTTGATTCATAAGGTATACGGGTAAAATCTTTTGAAACCCTAAGATTTTTACAAATCAATTTCATCAAGGAAATATAATCACGTTTATTTCACCAAATTCTTATCACTTCCACATATGCGAGTCTTGATCACTTTCGAATGGTCCAAAGTAAGATAAACTTAGATCGTTCTTATCATAGTAAACTTAAAATTTATATTCTAAATCCAATAATTCATCATTTTAGATCTCCGGTTATTCATCATCATGGCTCCCAAGGTATAAGGGTTATTATTGTAGTTAAAATTTTCTACCACGACATGGCGTGATTTTTAACAATTCATAAGTTAATCGCTTCGGAATGCCCCAAGTCACAAGAACCTCAAATATAACTACAACTTGTATGACCTAGTTTCCGTCCTCAACTTCTAGAATGCGACATCGGCACCCCTAAGTGATTAATCCTGGCGACTTTACATTTCCAATGATTCAACTAAGGTCAAGTTGTTGTTCGATCAATGATGTCTATCCATTGTCCTGGTAATACTACAGATCATTATTCCGAAAATACTATTACACCATCTCATCTTTGCCCGAGTAACGTCGAATATGATCAACTTCAAAATCATTATGTTCACGACACAACACTTTCTAAATTAAATCTCAGGGAAACCCAAGTCAGTCATTAATTTGCCAAATAAACAAAAGGTAAGCCCCAATAAACAAAAGATAAGACACTATCTATTTTGGGCTAAGTATCTTCGATATCACCATGTAATATTCGTCCCAAGTATGCAAATAATTCTTAGGGCACACAACCTTAGACTTGGGGTTCTATCTTGAGGCTCATTGGTATACTCCACACCTTAGACTCTTCCATGTACCTTCTACGACAACCTTATCAGGGTCAACATATGACACAATCCCAAATGGTATCTTCTGAACATTAAATTCTTATCTGATGGTGGTTGTCTCTATATAAACATGTCACCGGTACGAGGGTTAGATCTACGAGTCCCATACCATTCTGCTTATGTGTCAATCTCTCTTTCTCTAGCCTCTTTGGGGTATACTCGTACCTTAATGAAATTTATACCTACGGTCTATTTCAGACTAGGGCATGGTATAAATTTTCATGGTAAGTCATGTGTCCTAGTAGAGTTTAAATATAACTCGTTGACTAAAGGTCTATCTAAAAGATCTTTGTAGCCGGAGGTATTCCCTGCTGGGGGCAGGGTTCACCACAGTTTACAAAAGAAAACTTGTCAAAAGATTCAGTTAAAAGTGGGCTTTTTCACGTGATTTCCTCATATGGGCACACCATTGCTTTCGCTGCTTAGTTTGTCCTCAAACTAAACTCGCGCGGGGTGGCCCAGGGTTTGTGGACTTCTTTTCTTCGGATCGAGGTTTGCTTTGATACCAGTTTGTAAGACCCCATTTTTTCCCATTTCAAAACTGGGTCTTATGCCCAGAACCGCCGCTTTGCGGTGGCACCAACACACGGAAAGGTCGCCACTACAAATCGCCGATCCTGCCGGCCATATCGATCACAGAAGAAGAAAAGTATAAACGAACAATATAAGTTCAAGTCCACAAATCAGCTATATTTATAAATGTCCACATGGTATAACTGAAATAACAAGTTACAATAATAAAGGGCTCATGCCCTGTACATCATGTCCTCACTACAAGATCACTCGCGGAAGCTAAATACTAATCACTCACTGATCATGAAACTTGTGCTCCTGTACTAGACTGCCCTGCCTCCGTCTGCACCGACCTCTGGTGCTGCTGCGTCTCCTCGATCCCCTAAAATGATATGGTCCACCGACCGTTAGTCAAAAAGACTAAGCTTTATGTTCCCCACCCCACCCCCAATGGCTCCTAGGCACCGTGTGGGAGGATGAAGCAGAGGGCAGCAAGGGGCATAAAACAAAGCAGATGACATCAGATCTTGTCTACAGGAAATGGCTACAACTACACATGTGTATATAGATAATTGAAGCAGTAATATAAAGCATGGTAAATAGCAAGTAAAGAACAGTAAGTAAAGCAGGTACGTAATAGAAAAGTAATCATTGGTTTATAGGAATGACCATACAAACCTATATACCAAGGGGTCGTTTAGCAAGGCCTATCGTATAAAAAGTCCCATAACCAATTTATACGATAGGGGTAGGGGTTGAAATGCAGTGCTTATGCCATGACATGCAAAGTTATGCAGTTTATGCTATGTTCACACAAGTACAACTCACACACTTCGACTCTATGCGCACAGACCTTTAGTTCCCCCTTTTTGGAGCTTACAAGACTCCCAGGATGCTCCCATAGTGGCAAACGGAAGTGGTGGGTTGGGCCTCGCCCACCTCTAGGTTGGTATTCACACCACCTAACCTAGACCTATCGTACGCCTCAACGCAAAACCGCGGTGCATCTGCGTATTCTTACTGGCTAGACCACCAGACTTTTATGGCTAAGTGCAAATTCCACATTGCTGAGTCAACGTATTGACGTCGGTGTGAACGACCGTCCAATATCGAAGACCCACCACCTTTATGCACATGCAAACATATTTACCATCTATCTCTGAGCCATAAGCTCCCCGACTAACCAACCCTTCACCATAACTTTCCGAGCCACCGGCTTGCCGGACCAACCCGTCCGCACCAACAAGCATTACCGAGTCACAAGCTCACCAGACTAATTAGTCTGTTGCTACAACCACCGAGCCAATCACTCGTAAGATCAAACTAACTAACCTCCCGTAACCACGGGGTGTGGGTGTGCGTATTATTAAGTTAATCTTGTACAACAACTTATCCCTATAATTTATGGTTAATCTTGGACTTCTCGAGGATTACCCTGTTAGGGGCTCGCAGCAGTACTAGGAGCTACAATGGGATGATAGCCCAAAACCCCCTTTCTCATGACACTTAGTGTTATTGGTATCTACCCATAAGAATAGCCCCCTTACCATTTCACTTGAATTACTCCACGAATTTTATGACCTTCTAAAGGGAAAGACGATCTTTCGTCGACCCCGGACACCACCTTACCCTTAACTCTCTGAGCACACTCCCATCTCATAAACTCCCGTTGGTGACCTCACATCTTCTCAACCAGTCTAGGTACAACCTCTACCTTCCATTCCCACCTAATGATCCATAAAGTACTCAGGTTTTACAGTTTCACTATACGCAGACCAACAGTGTTATATGAGTTACATACGAAGGAGGTACTCTAAATATTCTTCCAACTGACTCAAGCTATTTACTGGAGGTCTATCATGATGCTTTAAGACTAAATCCAGAGAATCATATCTTTCCTTAATTACTTGATATTTATTTAATTTCTCCAATATTGGCCAAGCATGAAATTAAACACGAAGTGTAAGATCTTCTTATGATATGACCTCCATAAAATCATGGAAAATCTATGATGTCAAAATAACAGTAATTCCAGAATTTCAAAATTTTACAGCTAGGTATTGACCACTAATTACAATATTGAATATTTATCCAAAATTAGAATTTATATTAGAAACCACCAAAAATACTTGTCTAAATTTTTTGGGAAAATTACCAGACCTTTATGTTAGTGAGAAAAGTCTACTGGCCAAATTTTAGAATTTATAAAGGCCAATTAATCACATAAATGAATATTCCAAAGAAACCCTTTCTAGGAAAAATTGTGAAGGAACCTACTGTTAAATAATTCCAAAAATTATGGGAAAAATACTAGACCTTTAGAATGATTAGGAAGTCTTACTGAATGATTTTCACAATTTATGAAAATCATTTTCTCACCTAAATAAATATTCCAAATAAATTCTAATATGAACATGTTGTGAAGTAGCCTACTAATAACAATCTTTAAAAATTATATAAAACTTTACAGAGCTTTCTAGTGCCATAAAATGTCCTATCACCAAGTTGTAAATTTTTCCAGAGAGTATTGGACCCTCAATTATTTTCCTTATGACTAAGACAAAATAAGTGCCTTGTGAATGAAGTACTGGTTAAATCATTTAATTAATTACACAAAAATTACCAGAGATCTATCATATGATTATAAAGGTACTACCAAGGTTTCATCATCATCCAAGACCATTTGAGAATGTAAGTTCCTCTCATAAGGAGGTTCCCAAAAATGGTTATAACCAAAATCAGAGGGAATATTAGGCCCTAAAATTCTCTTAAAATTTCCTAAGGAGTATTTGCACCTCATGAACTTATCACCAAGTTTAATGACTATCCAAGGACATGTGCCCCTATGTCCTTCACAAGGCATAAAGTGCAACCCTATGGTTAAAACTAAGGTCCTAGGGCATATCTACCCTACATCACCCCAAATTACTCATGGGGTGTCTAATGTGATCCTAAACTAGTGTCCAAAGTTTCATACCACTTGGGTGAGATTTGACCACCTAATTTCATCATGTGCACTTTTGATCTAGTTTGACCTAATTTGAACAAACTTGGGTTAACTAATTGCCCAACCAAATCAGTCCCAATTGGGCTGAAATTTTTACCAGGGTCATACAATAACCCTAAAGAGCACCAACCAAAATTTGGAGGGAGTTGGAGGTCATTAGACCATAAAATTAATTAACATATGAATTATGAAATTATTACAAAAACCTTAGAAAAATATTCTCCTAAAATTCCCATCTTTGGATATGTTAAGAGGGTTGATACAAATAGTCTAGGTTTCAATTTTTATGCCCATATCATTTCCCAATCAAAAGTTATTTAAGAAATGGTGGCTGTCCTACACTAGGAACAGTCCCACCAAAATGGATCTACAGGGAGCTACAGTACTCCTTTTGGGCTGAAACAAATTTTAAAATAAAGTAGTCTCTAAGGGCTACAACTTTAGTGTTGGACACCTTTTCTGTAGAGGGCCCTAAGTATTTTTAATAAATTAATCTATGTACATCAAAATATGTGACAGAAAATACATTAAATAAACATTTATATCATATGATTCAGCATAGATCTTAAAGCAATTTCGAGGGCATCCCTTCATCTTCTTCAGTGAGCCAAGGGCCAGGATTGACCCGACCTGGGTGATGTTTATAGGTGTTTTCCCGGCCACCCGAGCGCCTCCCCGGCCGGCCAATGTCACCACCACCATCCTTGAGGTGGTGGTCGGCGATATGAGGTCTTGGCCGGCCGGCGGTGGCCGGAAATGGGGGTTTAGGCAAGAGGAAAAAGCTCAAAAAAATGGAGTTTTCGGCTCACATGATCTAGGGCCAATTGGCCTTAAAGCTTGCAAGCAATAGATGTGGATCTATCCACTAGGGTAGAGGAGAAGAACCAGACCTCCAATCGGGCTTGAGGGTGGTTGTTTCCCGGATTTGCCATGGCCGCCCCCTTCAAGATGTGCTCCTTGCCGATCTCTTGATTCTACACCAAATGCAACGATCTAGGACTCGATTTCAACTGATATCCCCCTTCTGAAAGTGATGGAAGGGTCAATTTGAGGAGGGGGAGGCTTAATGGTGTAGTGCCATTAATGGCCAATTCGGTTTCACTTGAAAATTCTTGAATTCTCCACCGGATGACATGGGAAAGGCTGGAAAACGTCTTAGAATTCAATGGGGAGATGAATAGAGGCCGTGTGGAGATGAATGGGGTGGCCCATGGCCTTGAATGCCATGAATTCACCTTGAATGACCACTTTCTCTCTCTTCAAATTGGGGAAAACTCCCAATTTCTCTCTCCTAGTCACCCCCTTCCAGAAATTGAGTGGCATTCCATGTAATTTCAGCCTCATGAGGCTAGTGTGTCACTTCAATTGGGCCTATCCCAAGTGGATTGAGCTTGAGTTAGCCTTTTCCCCTCTTTTTGGGCTAGGTTGACCAAGTGTTGACTTGAGGTGTTGACTTGGTCAACTAATGGTTTGACTGGTATAAGTGGCATGTCTTGAGTCCCTTGACACCACCCAAAGTTGGTTGAGTCATGGTGGTGCCCCAATTGGGCCAATTTATCCAAAAGGTGTTGGTTTTACAAAAATAGGGCTAGAGTTGACTTGGGTCAAATTGGCCAAATTGGTGGCCCCATGATGAGGGTTTTAGTCCATTAAGTCCCTAATATCCTTATAAGGGTAGGGGCAAGGTCAATTGGGCATGGTGGAGGTCAATTTACCCTAATTAGGTTACTTTGACCAATTTGGGGTTAGAGTTGACTTTGGTCAATTTGGCCTCTTTGTTTGACCCCAATGAGTCCTTGGTGCTCTAAGGGAACCCCTAAAGGGTTAGGTATGCTATGGTGGGGTCAAAGGGTTAAGGTGGGGACCTTAAGTCCAACCCTAAGCTTGGTAATTATAAAATACTATTTGCAGACCAAGGTGCTCTTCCCCTTCAAGCCTAAGGCCAAGTGATCTCTTCAAGCTTCCTAGGGCTTTGTCATGACCTAGTCATGACAAAACCACTCTAGGGGTCTAGTTGTTTGAGGTATGTTACACCTCTTCCATCATTGGGGTGAGGATAACCGCACCCTCCACCCAATCATGGAGGAGCGGATAACCGCACCCTCCCCTCAATCATGGGGGAGCGGGTAAACACACCCCCATCATGGGAGTGCGGGTAACCCCCCACCCCCACTGCCATCATGGGGTGTGAGTAATCACACCACAAAAGAGGGGTGACTGCCGCTCTATGGCCTCCGTATCGTCGGGCTCAGCACTAGTGCACGGCCTCGGCGCACAGGTCGCACGACCTATTCCCCGTATAAGCCGCATGACCTCTACCACGCCCAAGTCGAGCTTTGTACGGCCGGAGTACGCGCACCCTCTACACAGCCTCCGTGTGGTCAGAGGATGCGCTGCCGCTCTCCACCGCGCTCACCTCCCGCCGCCACGCTTTCCTCCCATCTCCACTCTTCCCCCCATCCACCGCGCTCCCCTCCACGCCAAGGTGTGCTCTGATCGCTCACCTCCACGCGAATGCGTGCTCCCATCATTCAACTCCATGCCAACGCGTGCTCCTGTCGCTCACCTCCGCACTAAAGCGTGCTCCCATCGTCGTCTCACTAACTGGGTTGAACGGGTCACCCAGGACTCCCGGGGGCAGTAACGTCATAATCCAAAAATTGGTGATCTATATGCCTAGATCGAGAGGTCTTATTCGCTCATCCGGAAGTTAAGGTGGTGCAATTATCAGGACGCCCCCCTCAAAATCAATAAGAAGGGCCCTAAGCTTCCATTTGACGACAGATTGTCTTCGACGCCAAAGGGAGCTCCCGAGTATTCCCTCGAAGATTTCCCAGAGAACTCCTTCGGTGTTTGAAGATTCCTTCAAAGAACTCCTTCAATGTTTGAAGATTTTTTCGAAGATCTCCTTCAGTGTTCGAAGATCACCTTTGGGGTTCAATGACCTTTTTGAAGACAGCTCGAAGATCTCCTTTGGTCCTCGAGTGCCTTCTCGAAGATGACTCGACAATCTCCTTCGGCTTCTTGCTTTGAGTTCATAGTATTCATTACTGCATTCATCCTTCGAGACTGCTCCCGAGCGTGCTTCTCTGTGCTCCGCTCCAAGCAACTCCCATAATCCAGAAACTTATTGTAATGAGCGGTAGAATGTGACCCTCGAGAAACAAACTCTTGTAACACTCTGAAAGATAGTGGATTTGGTCGAAACTGATCCGACCCTGTGGTTTTTCCCCTTCCGGGTTTTTCCACATGAAAATGTCTTGATTACACCTGGTGGTTCATTCTGTGACTGTTTGTGCGCTCGACTCACTCTTGAGATGAGACAGTTTAGTTCAACCAGACCGTGAGAGCATCGAGTGACCCGAAATAGTTTGACGTTGTCTGTGGGAAATTGTTCCCAAAACTCTCTGAAGAATAGAAGGCATGGTAGGACTACACTATCAGCTTCGGGGATAGATACTTAGAGGAGTTGCGTCTGCCACACCAATAACCCCCCATCATTAGCGCCAAGATCGGAGACATTGCTTCAATGTCAAGAGGATACTAATCGACAGTGGAAGCTCAGCAGATGTCCTGTTTATGCCCACCCTCCGCGACATGAAGATCGCAAAGGAGTGTCTCAAGCCGGACACAGGACCGTGTATGACTTGGACAACAACCCATCTCGATGCAAGGGACGATCACTCTCCCTATCACCCATGGAGAATTTCTGAAGCAAATCATGCACCTGGTTCGTCATTGAATCCAACTCTGTATACAACACCTACTTTGGTCGCCTTCTCCAAACCTTGTTTGAGGAAATTCCTTCCATCCCTCAACTGGCGATGAAATTTGTTACTCCTGTAGGGATAGGTATCATGTGAGGGGATCAAGAAGCAGCTTGACTCTGTTATATATAATAGTCGCACCCTGGTCAAGGCACAACTCCCAAGGGCCTTGCAAAAGCTTGATGCAGGAGGGCTAAAGTAAGCAGAGCAGAGAAGCCCTCTCCCCTATTAACTGTTTCATTTTCCCATTTTTCCAAGTTTTTCTGTTGGTAAACAATAGGACGCATGACTGAACTTGCGCACATGTATCTGCTTATGCTTCAATATTACTACAATTGCTTTATAATTAACTTTATTACAATACAAGTCTCTGGATGCAAGACCACAATCGGTAAGAGCAGTCAAAGGTCCATCCATGCCTTAATTGAGTGACGATCTCCGGTGCCTCCGTGTGCCGAGCAGGAAGCTCACCCGAGCGACGACCCTCCGTTGCCGACACCAAGTGGAAAGCTCACAACAGGTAAGAGCAGACAAAGGTCCCTCCACACCCTAATTTAGTGACGATCTTCGGTGCCCCCACATGCCGAGCAGGAAGCTCACCTGAGCGACGACTATTGGAACACGGTTTTCCACATCCCTTTGATTTGAGAATAACAAATCATACTTGTATTTGATCTTGTTTGCCATTGTATTTTTAGCATGTAGGTTTGAACAAAGATGACACTAGGTTGCTGCATTATTGGTCTGGAACTGCCCACAAGCAAAAAGTATGATTATGGTCTAACACCAGGCGTTAAGACTTAACGCTGGGCGTTGATGATCGACGGGATGGCGTGTCGATCGACGGGATGGCTTGTCGATCGATGGGATTTGCTCACAAGCTAAAAATAATGAAAGGGAGCTAACGCCCGACATTAACTCTTAACGCCGACGTTGACTCTCGTTCCCGCCAAGATGAAAATAGCATGGAGGGAAGCTGCCGTGTTACAGTAGCACTTTTGGAATGATTTGACTCAATGCCAGGCGTTAGAGTCAACGCCAGCGTTAAGGTTGCCTAAAATGATTGTTTCTAAAGATGCAGAATCTCCTTCCCGTTCTAAAGATCCGATCCATCAAAACAATTCCAAATTGGGTCAACGCCAGGCGTTAGCCTTAACGCCGACGTTAGCCTTTAGTCCTATAAATTGGTGGATTTTGTCTTCTCCGACGACTGATTGAAGAGAGCCTTATTCTAGCACTTCAGAAACTTTATGAGGGCTGTATTTCCAGACCAACACATCTCCCACTCATATTTCAAAAGGAGGAATCGAAGGAGGCTTGGATCAATACGCTAACTCAACGCGAAGAATGCACGCTTGGACTTCAACGATCTTCATCGATTCTTCGACGTCTCCTTCAGATTACCTCATAGGGAGTTTCATATTTATCTTTTGTATTTGTCTTTTATTTTTATCTTTGTAATCGGTTCGGAAATTCGCCTCGTGTTGGCGACTAGGTCTGGGTATGACTTAGGGAGTAATTCGCATCGTGTTGGCGACTAAGTCTGAGGAGTAGATCTAGGGGGTGCTCGAGGCCTTTCTGGTGATAGGAAGGCTAGAGCGGCTTGAGGCCGTATCTGGGGAGAGATCTGCTAAAGCCAACCGGTTCGTGGGGATACGAGTCGGTATAGAAAACGAAAAGAATATTTCATATTTTTCCTTCGATTTTTAGCGCCATATAAATCAGATTTTGTAATCAATTTTATGAATGATAATCATGTCTTTTCTTATTTAATAAAAATGATTTCATTTCTAATTTCATTATCTTTTTACTTTTGATTTAACTTACTTCTACCAAAATATCAAAAGTTTCCTATTAAAGTTTAAAGTTTTTAAAACCCTTATTCACCCCCCTCTAAGGACGCCTCAAGATCCAACAACGACCCTCTGGTGCTGACACAGAGTGGAAAGATCACAATCGGTAAGAGAGGACAAAGGTCCCTCCACGCCCAAATTGAGTGGCGATCTCCGACGTCCCCACCGCTGAACAAGAATCTCACCCGAGCAACGACCTTCCAGTGCTAAAACCGAGTAGAAATCTCACAACTTGTAAGAGCAGACAAATGTCCCTCTACGTCATAGTTGAGTGACAATTTTCGATGCTCCTCCGCACCGAGCAATGAGCTCACCAACCTATGGTAAAAGCAAACAAATGTCTCTCTACACCATAACCAAGGATCAACCTCCGACATCAACGTCGAGCGACGACCTCTAGTGCCAATCTTGAGCAACAAGCTCACCAACTGGTAAGAGCAGACAAAGGTCTCTCTACACCCTAATTGAGTGATGACCTCCAACGCTCCCCCGCACCGAGCAGCTAGCTCACCAACTTCTGGTGAGAGCGGACAAATGTCACTTTACGCCATAACCTAGCATTGACCTCCAACATCAATGATGAGTGATGACCTCCGGTGCCAATCCTGAGCAGCGAGCTCACCAACTGGTAAGAGCGGACAAAGGTCACTACATGCCCCTAATTGAGTGACGACTTCCGACGCTCCCCTGTGAAAGATCCCTCTCCACACCGGAGAGTTCCCGAATCTTATGCCCAGAACCACCACCTTATGGTGACACCAACACACGAGTTAGTCATCTCCGCAAGACGCCAATTCTGCCGGCAAGAACGATCAACTAGGCCAACATGAGATAAGAAGTAATCTATAAAAAGCAAGTCCACAATCACACACATATATATATCAAAAGGAATAAATACATAGTCCATCAATGAGCTCAAAAGAAAGAGAGTAAGAGATTATGCCTGGTACATGTCCAAGAATAAGTAAAAGCACACTCTCTCACTCTATATCTATGCGGAAGCTAAAAAACTCTCATCAACCTATCATCGGGTAGTAGTAGTAGTAGTGCGCGGCGCCTGCTCCTCATGTCTTGCCATCGCGTCTTGCTGGTCGTACTGTTGCTCCAGCTCCTCGGACCCCTGGTGTTACAGCCATATCCGACCGTTAGTCAAAAAGACTAAGCCAGTTTTGTCCTCGCCTCCCCCCGCGACTCCTAGACACCGTGCAAGAGGGCGAAGCAGAGGACAACAAAGGGTAAAAACAAAGACAGGTGACATGGAACTAACTAGCAAGCATCTACATATATAGATACTATAGAATAAGAGCTATACTAGCAATTCTATATATATATATATCAAGCACTATAAGAGAGATATGTAAGAGCAGCTACAAAAGTAACCTTAACTTATATGAATGTCCACACAAACTTATAAGTTAAGGGATCTGACACTAAGGTAAACTCGTTGTATAAAAGAGCACATACTAATTTATACGATGAGGTGTTGTTTATGAAATGATGTTATGCCATGATGTGTAATACAATGATGCAACTCACACACGCGACTCTGTACGTACAGACCTTTAGTTCCCACTTTTTGGAGGTAGCTAACCTCTCGAGCACCCCCGTCGTGGGCAAGTCACACTACCAAACCTAGGCCCTCTTGTACGCTAATGTACCTAACCCTGGTACTCATGAGCTCCCTGCGTACACTTGTTGGACCCAAAGGAACTAGACCTTTATTTGGCTAGGTAGGGTTTAGGGAATCCGTCCCATCGGACGCGCAGTAAAATAACCTGGCCCTCGAACCTCTAGCACTATCGAGTCAATGAACTGTTGTCGGTGTGACGACTAAGTCAGAACAGAAGGCCCACCACATTCTATGCACATGCATTTATATATTATCTCTTTCATTTGAGCCTCCAGCTCGTTGTACTAAACACGATCATGTCAACTTACTCGCCGAGTCTATTACTCGCAGGGCCAACCCATCCTCCGTACACATCTCCATCCATACTTATAGCATGTTGCACATCATTTTCCATTACCTACTTAATTATATTAATCTTTATCTTGTGGTTTAGTTATACTTAACAGTTTATGGTGAATCTTGGACTTCCTGAGGTCTACCCAACGAAGGTCTCTCAGCGGTACTAGGAGTTATGATAGGGTGACATCCCAAACCTCCCTTTCTCAAGATATTTAATCTTATTGGTGGCTACTAATTCTTACATACCCACTTCCTCTCTATTTAATCTAACTTCATAATTAAGGTGGTTTACAATTACCAGGATAGAAGACGATGATGTTCAATTAAACATCAATCCTTGCCCCTTTCTTAATGACTAACAACATCCTCACGTCATCACTCAATCTCTACATCCACGCATCAATCCTTGCCCCTTTCTTAGGTGAAGATCATCCAAACTCTGATATTAATCATAACTCAAGTTGCTGGTGGATCTCCCTTCATACCCCTTAACATAT
Organism: Dactylorhiza incarnata; assembly: GCA_033032865.1. NCBI lineage: Eukaryota > Viridiplantae > Streptophyta > Magnoliopsida > Asparagales > Orchidaceae > Dactylorhiza > Dactylorhiza incarnata. The sequence continues at coordinate 2,570,107 of JAWHQI010000295.1, forward strand.
CATTATCAAATTCCCATATTGATAATTTTACTAAATGCACCCCAAACCCAAACATTAAGTGTTGACACTAATTGGTTGATCGACCAATCAATCTATGGTGTACCCAATGTTCCAAAAATTAATAATTCACTTTGTGAAGATCAAATCGGGTCAAGATTAAATATTCAATTTTTACTATCCGCAAACCAAATTGTTCTCAAGCATGATCATGACCTAAAAGGGAACTACATGGTCCTCATAGCTAATATACATTCAAATATGGTTCCAAAAATTGTACAAATAATAAGTTACTAATTCTCATCCTCTTTATTTGATTATGATTATGTTTGGGCCTAATAATCCAACTTCTTACTATTTAGGGAAAACCATCAATTTATACATGAAGTGTCAACTAGCATGGCCCAACAGGTCTAATAAAATTTACTGAGTTATGTTATGACCCAAAATAATGTCGAGCAAATATTCATAATTTTTTCCTTAATGAAATTCCAGAAAATTAATTAAATAATCAAGGGTACTATTCCTACCATTGTGAAGGGTCTACTATAATTATTCATCCAATTGCTGTAAATAAATTTTCCAGGTATTTTTATAACTCTATAATGAACATCAACATGATTTGGCATTTTTCTAACAGTACTTTATCATCTAAATTAAATAAATCATATAATCCCATTATTTCCACTTTGTGAATGAACTAATGTAATTCATCATGGAATAATTACAAGAACATTATCAGGGCATTATGGTGATGTAACAAGTCCTCTGGCTAAGTCTCATAATTTTCCATTTCCATTTAACAAGCAATAAAAATTATTAAACGAAAATGATAAAACTCCAATTTATGAAGAAACTATTGCGAATCATCAGAGAATAAATGTGATAGAATTATCAGAACATTACTATGATCTAAGAAGTCTGCTAACCAAGTTTCATAATTTTCCTAACTTCATTTGACCAACAATATTAATTATTCTAAGAGACAAACAAATTCCAACTTGTGAATAAACCATGGTAAATAATCATCAAATAAATATCATAAAATTCTCAGAGGCTAATAATGATCTCAAAAGTCTAACTACCCTGTTTAATAATTTTCCAGATTAGTTTGACTAGCATTTATAATTAATTTAGAGAGACCTTAAAATTTCACTATGTGAAGGAACCACTATATATACCCATTAATAAAATCTAAGTAAATTCCCAGAGGCTAATAATGATCTCTAAAGACTACATATCCAGTTTCATACAATTTTGATTCATATACTCATACACAAGTGTGGTAGAATAAATGAGGGTAACTCAACTAATTACTACTTAATGATATATTATATCTCTAAAAATCTCCATAAAATTTACAGAGTGTAATTACACCCTCCAAATATGAATCCCAGAGTTTTGTAGCATTTCAAAAAGTTTGGCCCTAAAATCACATAAACCCTAATTTCCTTGGAAATTCAACCCCAAAGTTCATGATTTTCCCTGAGATGTAACATCTCATGATATCAAGTGCATTTTTTGAATTTCATAAGAATTGACCAAGGGAATACCCATCAATTCACAAAACATCAAACTTGGCTAAGTGCACACCAAGGCTCTTACACTATATGTACATATACATGTGTAATACACCATCATGCATATGTACAAATGACCTTAAATTTTGGTCAGACACTAAGCATAATCAAATTATCTATGTGCCCAAAATTTGGGTTATTTTGAGTTGATTTAACCATGTAAATCTAACACTACATTATAGTGTTATATGCACACCAAATTCCCTTTTTCATGCATGTGGAATACACCAACATGCAGAGTTACAAATGACCATAAATTTTTACCAGTGACTATTTATGATCTAATTAACATGCAACCCAAGATTTGGGTCAATTGGAGTTAGTCTAGTCACTTTAATTTCATTTATATGAAAAATCACATTTTTTTACAAAACTATAGAAAAATATCATCCAAAAATTCTAATTTTTGGATGGTATGTCCATCCAGGTACCACTAATGCATGGCCAAAATTTTACGTCCATGAAAATAACCTAGGAAAAGTTATTCACAAAATATGGTCTAGGGCACCTTTAGGACACGCCTCAGTAAAACTGAGATTCTTGGGGCTGTAGGAACCAAATTAAGTGATTTAAAGTTCATTAGGAAGGTATGACAATGAGCTACAAATTTTATGTTGATCACTTAAGCTGAATCTGACTGGATCATGCCTAAACAATGGCTTGAACATGACTGGGCAGAAAGGCAATGGGCTGCACTTAGCAGATTTGCACAGATCTTAAAGCAGATCAGGCTGCTCCTGGTCATCTTCAACCTCCATCCAGTGGCTATGATTTGCCCTACCTAGAGCTCATATTTTGGCCTCCCTACAATAACCCAAGCACCTACATGACCAATCAACCCCACCACCTCCTTCCTCTCGGCAAGGGCCATCGATGGGTGGTGGTCCGACGACTTGGGGTGGCCAAAGTAGTGTTTTTCGGCGAGATTTAAAAAATCTGAAATCTCCATGGATTAATGGAATCAAGCTCAATTGAGCTTGATTCTCTTCCTAATTGATCTAAGAAGCTAGCACAAAGGGAGGGGAGGAGAAACCAGATCTTAATGGAGCTTGTCGTTGGGTATTCCTAAGGCCGGCCATGGATTTCGCTTTATCCGGCGAGCTTGCTCAAAACTTCAATCCTCCACCATTTGCAGTGATCCAAGGCTCAATTTCATATGCTCTCCACCTTCTGAAGCTAATGGTGAAGTCTATTTGGGTTGAGGATGGCTTAATTCATGACAGCCATTAAGGTGATTTTGACCAAGCATATGATGCTCTTCCTTGCTGCCTTTTGTCACCCCACTGCTAGAATTTGGCTGGGCATCACTGCTGGAGCTCAGTGGAAGGCTTGAGCAGAGGAATGGAGGGCCAAGTTCCCTCGATTCCTCAAATTCCTCTTTGTCTTCTCTTGATTTTGGGTGGGGGGCGGGGGGGGGGGGGGGGGGGGGGGGGAACCCAAAATTACCACCATGCATGTCATTGCATGTTGAATTCAGTGGGTAAGGGAGGTAACTATTCCCATAGATTGTAGTGTGGGCTGACCATAAGGCCTTAACCCATTGAAATTGGTTTGGACTCTCATTTCCCATGTTGGTCTTAATTTGACCAATGTTGACTTTGAGGTTGACTTGGTCAATTTGATGGGTTTACTGGTCCAACATGTTGGCCTTGAGTCCCTTGACACCACCCAATGTTGATTGGGTCATGGTGATGCCATAGTTGGGCCAATTTAGCCAATATGTGTGATTTTGACTAAAATTGGGGAAAGTGTGACTTTGGTCATATTAGGCCAATTAATGACCACTTGATGGGCTTTTGGGTCAATTGAACCTCTTTGAGGGTTTGACATGTAGTGGTGGGGTCAATTTGGCCATATGAATTCTAATTGAGCCAATTTGGGTTGAATTGGGCTATGTTGACCTAAGCTTGGCTTTGGTCAATTTGGCTAATTTGGTTGGCAAATTGATGGGGCTTTTGGTCAATTGGGTCTCCTTCCTAATGAACTCAAATTGAGCTTACCAATAGTTCCCTCTTCGCACCGGAGAGTTCCCAGATCATATGCCCAGAACTGCCGCCTTACAGTGACACCAACACACAAGTTAGTCGTCTCCGCAAGACGCCAATTCTGCCGGCAAGAACGATCAACCAGACCAACATGAGATAAGAAGTAAACTATGAAAAGCAAGTCCACACACCCACCCACCCACCCACCCCCACGCACCCACACCCACACACACACCCACACCCCCACACACACCCACCCCCCCACACACACACATATCAAAAGGAATAAATATATAGTCCATCAATGAGCTCAAAAGAAAGAGAGTAAGGGCTTATGCCCGATACATGTCCAAGAATAAGTGAAAGCACACTCTCTCACTCTACATCTATGCGGAAGCTAACAAAACTCTCATCAACCTATCATCGGGTAGTAGTAGTAGTGCGTGGCGGCTGCTCCTCATGTCTTGCTATCACGTCTTGCTGGTCGTACTGCTGCCCCAACTCCTCGAACCCCTGGTGTTATGACCACATCCAACCGTTAGTCAAAAAGACTAAACCAGTTTTTTCCTCGCCTCCCCCCCACGACTCCTAGGCACCGTGCGAGAGGACGAAGCAGAGGATAACAAGGGGTAAAAACAAAGACAGGTGACATGGAACTAACTAGCAAGCATGCACATATGTAACAACTATAGAATAAGAGCCATACTAGCAATTATATATATATATATATCAAACACTATAAGAGAGATATGTAAGAGCAGCTACAAAAGTAACTTTAACTTATATGAATGCTCACACAAACTTATAAGTTAAGGGATCTTGCACTAATGTAAACTCATCATATAAAAGAGCCCATACTAATTTATACGATGAGGTATTGTTTATGAAATTATGTTATGCCATGCCATGCTGTGCAATGCAATGATGTAACTCACACACTGTTGAAACCGATTTCTTGGTCTCTTGTGGAGTTCGGGGCCCTCACCGAAATGAGAGGCAGCTAGCCCTTACCGGTCCCTCGGGAGAGGTAAGGCCGACGATTTGAGCAAAGAACAAAGACCCTAGTCTCAGCGAGGAGGTCCTTCCACTAACCCGGAAGATCGTTGAGCGCTTCCCCTCCCAAGCCAAAGCTAAGACTCGGGCACCTTGGAGAGCTAGAGAGCCCAAACCAAAGCGACCTAAGGAGAGAAGAGCTCAAAGATAATGAACCGGTCCCCCTCCAAGGTGCCCTTTGAGGTCTATTTATAGATTTTAGTTTTGTGGTCTGTCAATAACCAAATCCCGCTGTCCATTCTCACTATCCGCACACCGGATTGGTCTGCTAACAGCCAGACTCCGCTGTTCGGAGAGGCTAAACGCAGACCACCGGGGGCCTCTTGGTAAAAATCCCTTCCGGGACTCTTACGGGGCGAGCCAGCCCGCTTCGCGACCTCCCTCGCGAGTGGAGCTCGCGAGCCTCTGGGTCGACGAACCCCAGAGGTATTATCGGCACATTACATGGCTCGCTCGCCTGTACTACCTCGGCGAGTCCCAGGATGACTATCCGCTCTCCCCCTAGGCGGGCTCGCCTAGCGAACTCCTTCCTCAACTGGTTGGGCTCGCCAATTGCGACCCGGCCAAGCCCCAAAATGGCTATCCGCACCCCAAAATGGCTAACTGTACCCCAGGTGGGTCTGCTAACAACCAAGCTCCGCTGCTTGAGAACATTACGATCGGAGCTCTCGCCTGCCTTCTCGCGGATCCTGTCCGCGACCCCTCCTCGCGGGGGTAGCGTTGCGAGAACCCCGCTGAAGGAGCTCTCGCGAGCTCTCTCGCGAGTACCGCCAGCGGCATCCCCTTTGGAGGGTTGCCTTGCGAGGACCGCGCCAGCCCATTGTGGTGGTCTGCTGAGGTCTCGTCGGCTGGGGGTTGATCTTAGCGAGGTCTGGATCTCGCCACTCCCGTCTCGCTTGATTTCTTTATCCGGCGAATATCGGGGTTGTACACAATCCCCGCTCTTCGCGAGGACTAATGTCTTCGCGAAGAATCGTCCAACCCCTGATATTCGACCGCTGATACATGATCTGTCAGGAATCTTTTGTGGGACCCACCATGCAGGCTATAAATATCATCCCGAACCCCCATGGGTGCGCGTCGCTTCTTTTCCTTCCTTTCTCGTTCTAGCTGCCGGGAGATGCCGATTTCCGAAGAGGCAGAGGCTCGCCTGAGGGCGATGAGAGCCGGCGGGCTTCCTCCCACGACCAGGGTACCCGCCTGGATGAACCGGCAGCCTCCCGCCCAGTCGCCAAAAACCAAGAAGGCGAAGGCGGTTCGCCTCTCTGGAGACGACTCCGTGACGCTGGACTCCTCCCCGGATGATCGCCGCCCCGAGAAGGTATGAGTTGTTCGAATTTACGTCTATAAATTGTTCTTCATTCATTCACTCGCAGGATACTTTGCCGAGCGAGATTTGTGAGGAACGTGCTGGGGAGTCTCGGAAAAGCCCGCAGGTGGACATGAATCTCGCTGGAAAAGACACCACTGGTACGATCTGGATCTCGCATGCCGTAATATTTATGTCTAAACATATGATCTCTGTTTACTATTTTCTTGCAGTCCCGCCACTGAAGTCCCCGATCCGCCCGTCGTCGCGACCTCCATCTCCGCCTCCTCCAGATAAAATCATAGGGAAGCCCGGGTTCCAGCTCCTCACGAGCGAGGAGACGGGTGGCTCCGCACCGCCAAAGATTCTCCCAACCAACAGTGCAGCTTATCCTGCCGGACTGGGCAAATCCCTCTACCCCCATTATGGAAACGTGTTTCAGGGTCGTCCTTCGGGTTCTCGCCCCCCTCTGGGTAAGTGTTATGACCTCGTCGGCAACTTACGTGATCTTTCGCTCACCATCTGACCTTGGGAGATCTCGCAGATACTGCCGAGAACCCGCACACCGATTCCGAACTGGGCGACGACGAAATGTCCCCCCTTCCTGATCAGGTGGAGGACTTCTTAGGGGATCCGCGAGATCCTGAGATGATGAAACAGCGGGCCGCGGAGCTTTTGCGAAAGCATGGGCGAATGCTGATGGACCTCAACATGCAGGCGAGACGGGACAGGGAAGCTGCCGAGGATAGACATGCAGTCCTGATGGAGGAATGTGCGAGGCTCCGACAAGCGAGACAGCGCGATCAAGATGAGAGCGCCACGACGCCGGAAGTGCACATAGCGAGGATGAGAGATTACGCTTTTCTCACGGATCGAGAGGGTCGTTTGGCGGAAGAATACTATAATTCCAGGGTACCGCCGAGGTCCGGGTCGCGGGGTGGCGGCCGGTGGAAATGGCTCCCCCACGATTCTCGCTAACTGTTTTGTTGTGGAATCATTATTAGCGGGTGTGGCTGTTTTAGACAATCTCGCCATGGCTCGCAACTCGCATACTTGCCATTCATATGTTGGCTTTATTTCTACTGACAATAAGTGGTACCCGCTTTTTATTATTTCTCGCGTGACGCTAGCAAATCTACTTCGTTTTCGTATCATATTGTTCGCGTGCGGACCCTCTGTTCTCGCCAAATATATCTCTCGAAAGTGTCGTTTATACTGACCCCGCAGGTTTTTCCCGCTTGCGGACATGATGTGATGTTTTTTGTTGATACGCGTGCTCGCTGACGCTTGGACTTCTTCCCGCCTTTTTTATTTTGGCTATAAATAAGCGGTCTTTATCGAGCCAACCACCGCATTTATTCTCGATCCTCTTCTTCTTCTGTTGCAGAGCTCTCGCTGTTTCTGGTTCTCGCCTTCTTCTACATCTCGCAGGTTTACTAGATGGGTGGTGATGCGGAATCGGAGGGCCGGCGAAGGGTTGCGAAGGCCTTCGCCGAGCATGGCTTTTTTAATTGTAACTTAACCGATGAGGAGTACTTCAGCGCGGTGGCTGATTACGTCACCCCCCCCATTCGAGGCACGCCGCCCTAGCGAGGACGACGTGATCAACGATCCGTTGGTGGACGAGTTGGCCATCCCCATCGCTCACTTCGCGGTTGGCTTGCGCCTTCCATTGTGGCCGGAGGTTCGCCAGGTAACCACAGTTCTCGCTTACTTCCCATTTATTTTGCCATTCGAGTCTCGCTTACCGCGTGGATCAATCCCGTTTTCGCTGCCCGTTAGGTGCTCAAGCATTACGGCGTGGTTCCCGGCCAGCTCACACCCAACGCCATGGCGGTGGTCACTGCTTTCGCTTGCTACCTCCGCGAGGAGCGAATCGAGTTCAGCCTCCCCGTCTTCAGAAAAGTATTCTCCTTCCGCGCCTACAAGGATGGGACAGCCTATTTCGTGGGTACAGGCCCGAAAGTGGTTGAGACCGTCAACAAGGCCCACTTCTGGGCCCAAAAGTTCATCATCGTCAGGGGGAACTTTGGCAACATTCCCTTCTCGCCGATCCAACATGGCGAGACCACCTATCGGCCCACCGTCCTCGGCGGCCATGAAGCCCTCCTCCATCAGTTCCTCAATAAGAAGAACTTCGAGGTCGTCTACCTCCGCCGCAACCTGGACTCGTTGCTTCCGGTCCTCGCCAGAGAAGGTAAAGATCCCTGCCTAACATTTTGTCTCAATTCGCTAGCCTGTCATACTCATCCGCATCTGTTTATAGGCGAGCGAGATCTTCCCCTCCATCCCCCTTACGCGAGCAACCGTAAGTCCGATGCGACCATGTCTCTCGCTACCATGGGGGCGGAAGCCTGCCGAGGCGATGTTACCCCCGCCGAGCCCTCCTCTCGCAAGAGACAGGGAGGTTCCGGCGGTCATGGTGCCCCCGCAAAGTCTCCGCAAAAAAAGAGAAGCAAGAAAAGCGCGGCCTCGCTCGCTTCGTCAAAAAGCAAGGAGCCTCGCGAGGCTTCCTTCGACGAGTTTGACCTCACCGGTCTCTTGGCGGGCGAGGACGAAGAGCCTGGCCAGGAGGTGGTCAGGACCTCGGTCCCCCCCATCCCGGTGAATCATTACAACTTCGGGCTCGGCCAGAGGCGTCGGGACGAGACTGGCGAGCCCCTCGTCACCTGGAAGCCGGAGACCAACAGGGTGGACATCTCTTCTATCCTCCCCTCCTGGGTGGAGAAGGAGACCGTCAGTGGCCACGCCTTCGACTTCTCGTTCGCACTCTATGGTCGCGAAGATGCGGGATCTTACAAGGATGAGACCGCGAGGACCCTCGCTTATGAGAGCGCGAGGTCCCAACTGCGTTCTTCTAAGCTCGCCCATATGACGGGGAGGCGTTGCTTACAACTCGAGCTTCAGAATGTGGAGCTCGCAAGGGCTTACCAGGGAATTCTTGCCGAGAATACGCAGCTGAAGGAGAAGTTGCTCGCCGCGGAGGGTAGGGTGGTGAGTCATCTACAGTCCCCACTTCCTTTTTCCCCTAGCCCTTTCATCTCTCTAACTGGACTTGCTCGCAGGATGTCGAGGTCGCCGGGAGGGCCAGCGCTCGCATCAAGGATTTGGAGAGCGAGGTGGCCGGGTTGAAGACCCTAAACAGCGACCTTACCCGCGCCGTTGTTCCCCCCTCGCCTCGCCATTTGAAAGAAGACCGGCGAGCACGAGACGAAGAAATCCGTGTGGGATCGATAGAGTCGGCTCGCTACATTTTCTCGGTGGCGAAGGCAATCGGCCTTTTGGCGGATGATGCGGCCGACATGACTCTAGAAGACATCGTCCCGGAGCTCTTCCTCCCTCTTCCGCCAGTGAAGGATAGTGACGAAGAAGAAGGATCCGCGGACGATTCCTGAATCTCGCTGCTACATCCCCTTTTGTGTTTGTAATTTTTGATTGGCGAGGTCGCCACAAATTGTAACCGAACTATAAAGTGTTGAATGCAAATTTTGCTTTGCTCATCTTGCCCGCCTTTCCTGTCTTGTTATTTTCATGCATTGAATGTCTCGCCCTTGTTTATCTCATCCTCAGTCTTCGCGGAGGTCATTCTCGCCATGATTGTTTTCGCTCCACGCGTTATTGAATAGATAGGTGTAGGGTACTTTGGCTACTCGGGCCTTTCGTTGGTTGCCTTAGGATTATTACCCGTTTAATCCCACGTATTTTCTCTAGGCTTCGCAAGGCATTTTTTCCCCTTGGCGAGGGCTCCCTCTTTACCTAGTGCCGGCGACCTTTTTGCCGAGGATCAGATGCATGATATGGATCCTCGCCAATCACATAGTATTGTACGCGACCTTTTTTAGTCGAGCGAGCCGGCCCAACGAGCGAGAAGGAGTTGGCCATTGCAAAGACCTGTCCTCCTTCCGGCCTCTCCAGAGATCAACCAGAACCCCCCGTCTAGGTGAGAGCCCGGGAGCGGAATCGATCTGGGGCAATCCAGCACCAATATTTCCAACCTTGCCAGCCTCTCCAGAGATCAACCAGAACCCCCTGTCTAGGTGAGAGCCCGGGAGCGGAATCGATCTGGGGCAATCCAACACCAATATTTCCAACCTTGCCAGCCTCTCCAGAGATCAACCAGAACCCCCCGTCTAGGTGAGAGCCCGGGAGCGGAATCGATCTGGGGCAATCCAGCACCAATATTTTCAACCTTGCCAGCCTCTCCAGAGATCAACCAGAACCCCCCGTCTAGGTGAGAGCCCGGGAGCGGAATCGATCTGGGGCAATCCAGCACCAATATTTCCAACCTTGCCAGCCTCTCCAGAGATCAACCAGAACCCCCCGTCTAGGTGAGAGCCCGGGAGCGGAATCGATCTGGGGCAATCCAGCACCAATATTTCCAACCTTGCCAGCCTCTCCAGAGATCAACCAGAACCCCCCGTCTAGGTGAGAGCCCGGGAGCGGAATCGATCTGGGGCAATCCAGCACCAATATTTCCAACCTTGCCAGCCTCTCCAGAGATCAACCAGAACCCCCCGTCTAGGTGAGAGCCCGGGAGCGGAATCGATCTGGGGCAATCCAGCACCAATATTTCCAACCTTGCCAGCCTCTCCAGAGATCAACCAGAACCCCCCGTCTAGGTGAGAGCCCGGGAGCGGAATCGATCTGGGGCAATCCAGCACCAATATTTCCAACCTTGCCAGCCTCTCCAGAGATCAACCAGAACCCCCCGTCTAGGTGAGAGCCCGGGAGCGGAATCGATCTGGGGCAATCCAGCACCAATATTTCCAACCTTGCCAGCCTCTCCAGAGATCAACCAGAACCCCCCGTCTAGGTGAGAGCCCGGGAGCGGAATCGATCTGGGGCAATCCAGCACCAATATTTCCAACCTTGCCAGCCTCTCCAGAGATCAACCAGAACCCCCCGTCTAGGTGAGAGCCCGGGAGCGGAATCGATCTGGGGCAATCCAGCACCAATATTTCCAACCTTGCCAGCCTCTCCAGAGATCAACCAGAACCCCCCGTCTAGGTGAGAGCCCGGGAGCGGAATCGATCTGGGGCAATCCAGCACCAATATTTCCAACCTTAGTACCGCAGCAGTTGAAAGCATAACGAATGAGAGTGAGATGTTGATTGGATAACAAAATAAAGTTTTCAAGGGTAGAATCGTTTCAAATCATCCCCACTCCGAGCCCGGTCAAGGGGTATCCCTTCCACATCCTGGAGGTGATACCCCCCCGACTTGAGCACCTCGCTTACAATATACGGGCCTTCCCAGTTGGGGTTAAGCTTACCCACTGTGGCCCCCCTGCCGGCCGCATCGACCTTTTTCAGGACTAGGTCCCCTTTCTGGAAGTGCTTGATCCGGATATGTTTGTCAAAATATCGAGCCATCCGCCTCTTGACCTCTTCCTGCCTGATGGTGGCCAGGTCTCGGAGTTCTTCCACCAGGTCCAAGGATAGCCTCTGCTCGGCATTGTTACCTTCTAGCCACCCTTCATCCCCCTCGCATGCAGCGGTCACCCGGGGGGTCTTTACCTCGAACTCTATGGGGAGAACGGCCTCGGACCCGTGGGAGAGCTTGAATGGAGTCTCCCCGGTGGCGGTGTTCGGAGTAGTCCTCATGGCCCAGAGGACGGAGGGTAGTTGTTCCACCCAACTTCCTCGTAGGTTTTCCACTTTCTTTTTTAGCAGGTTGACGATTATCTTGTTCGCCGCCTCCACTTGCCCATTGCTCCTCGGGTGGTGGACTGAAGCAAACCTGAGGTCAATGCCGAGCTGAGTGCAAAAGCCGACAAACTCTTCACTCGCAAACTGTGGCCCATTGTCCGTTACTATAGCTAGAGGGAGTCCATGTCTGCAGATTATTTCCCCCCACACAAAATTCCTTACAACCTGAGAGGTTACCTTGGCTAGTGCCTTCACCTCTACCCACTTGGAGAAGTAGTCGATCATGACCAGCAGGAACTTCCTCTGGCCGCTGGCTTGGGGAAAGGGGCCGACCAGGTCCAACCCCCATATGGCGAAGGGCCAGGGGGCCGTGATGGTCCGGAGCCGTTGAGCGGGGAGGAGTTGGAGCGGAGCATAGAGTTGGCACTTCTGACACTTTCTTGTGAACTCTGCCGCATCCTTGCTGAGAGTGGGCCAGAAGTAGCCTTGTCTCAACACCCTCCCTTCCAGGGTCCGACTCCCGGAGTGACTGCCGCATTCTCCGGAGTGGATTTCCTCCAGCACCCTCGGGACCTCCTTCTCGGAGACACAACGAGCCAGGAGTCCCGAGAGAGTCTTTCTATATAGCCCCCCTGCATGCAAAGAGTAATATGCGGACTTATACCTGAAGCGCCTCTTGTCCACACCCTCTCCAGGGAACTGTCCGGAGGATAGGAAGGTGATGAATGGATCCATCCATGAGGCCTGCTGATCCACTTCCATCGACTCTCCCTCCTCGATGGAGGGCCGGAAGAGTTCCGAAGTCGTTCCCCCCGCTCGAGGACCGAACTTGGCTAGGAGGTCCGCCTGGGTGCTCTCCTCCCTCGGCACATGTTTGATTGAGAAGGTGCGGAACTGCCCGATGACTCCCTTAACCTTCTCCAGGTATAGTAGGAGGGTTGGATCCTTTGCTTCAAACTCTCCTTTGATCTGGCATGCCACCACCATGGAGTCTGTGGAGACCTCCACGTCCTGCACACCCAGTTCCCGGGCCAGCCGAAGGCCCGCTATCACTGCTTCGTACTCCGCCTGGTTGTTGGTGATCGGGAAACGAATGTTTAAGGCTTGCTCAATCCGAGTCCCCTGAGGACTTACCAGGACTATTCCCCCCCGAAGGAGTGTTTTCCCGACGCTCCGTCCACCAACATCTTCCATGCTTCCGGGGGAGGTGGCTCGTGCTCCCCCACTTCGGCCGCGTAGTCGGCCATGAAGTCTGCCACTGCTTGAGCCCTGATGGATGTCCTGAGTATGAAGGTGATATTGAACTCGCTTAACTCCACTGACCACTTTGCCAACCTTCCTGAGTGTTCCACCCCTTCCATGATTTTGCGGAGCGGATGGTCGGTCACTACTTTAATTGAATGGGCCTGAAAGTAAGGCCGAATCCTCCGGGCCGATACCACCAAGGCGAAGGCTAACTTTTCTAGGATTGGGTATCGGAGTTCCGCCTTCTTCAGCACTCGGCTAACATAGTAGATTGGGAACTGTTTCTTCCCCTCCTCCCGGATTAGCACGGAACTTACTGCCTCGGATCCTACCCCTAGGTATAGAGATAGGTCCTCTCCTGGTCTCGGTCCCTGGAGCAGAGGGGTTTGAGTGAGCTGTTCTTTCAGGGCTTGGAAGGCCCTCTCGCATTCCAGGGTCCATTCGAACTTCTTGTTTCCCCGCAGTACTTTGAAAAAAGGTGCACATTTTTCTCCCGCCTTGGAGAGGAATCTACTGAGCCCAGCCAATTTCCCTGTGAGGCTCTGGACCTCCTTCGGGTTCCTCGGCGACTCTAATTCCATCACCGCTTTAACTTTGTCCGGGTTGGGCTCCACTCCCGTGGGGGTGAGCAAATGGCCCAAGAACTTCCCTCGGCTTGCCCCGAAGACACACTTCAAGGGATTGAGCTTCATCTTGTACCGCCGCAGGGTCCCAAATGTCTCTTCGAGGTCTCGGAGGTGGGTCCCGAGGTCTCGACTCTTAACCATGAGGTCGTCGACATAGACCTCTAAATTTCTTCCTTTCTGTTCGCGGAAGACCCTATCCATCATCCTTTGGTATGTTGCCCCTGCGTTCTTGAGCCCGAAGGGCATCATCTTATAGCAATAACATCCATCCCCCGTGATGAAGGAAACGTCCTTAATGTCCGGGGGATGCATGCGGATTTGATGGTAACCTGAAAAAGCATCTAAGAAGGACATTACAGTAAAACCGACGGCTGAGTCAACCAGCGCGTCGATTCTGGGCAAGGGGTAGCAATCTTTCGGGCATGCTTTATTAAGAAGTGAAAAATCGATACACATACGCCACTTACCTCCACCCTTCTTCACCATAACGACATTGGAGACCCAGCCTGGATACTGGATCTCCGATACAAATCCGGCCTGCAGGAGTTTGCCCACCTCCTCGCGGATGGGCCCTTCTAGCTTGTCTGCGACGGCCCTCCTCTTCTGGCGGATGGGGCAGGCACCGGGGTCGAGGTTGAGGCGATGGCACGCCACATCCGCGTCGATCCCGGGCATTTCTGCGGCGCTCCAAGCGAAGACGTCCACGTTCTGCTGCACGCAAGCCAGAATCTCTGCTTGATCTCCTGGGCTGAGTCCTCCGCTGACCCGGACTTTTTCCACCACCCCCAGCCGGGTGATGACCTCGAGCTCCACGACCTCGTCCACGGCCTCCAACCGGGACTGCTCCTCCCAAGCCTTTTCTTCCTCGGCACAAGCGGGAGCCGGGATCTCTTCCTCGACTCCCTCTCCTAACACCATCATCTCTTCCGCCCTTTCCTCCTGGGCCTTCTCCTCTTCTTCCTCTCTCTCCGCCCGGGGTATCTCAGCCACCCCTTCCTGGGCATGAACTTCACCTCCCTTCTTCTCTTCAGCCACCCCCCGACCTCCGGCTTCGGCTACCTCCTCCATCACCTTATCCCACTCCTCGGCTTCTCCCATCCAGGAGATGGTGTTGACGGCCGTCACGTAGCACTGTCTTGCTACCTTGGGATCCCCCCTGACCCGTACCTGGACCCCTCCGTCGTTGAACTTGAGGCACTGATGAAAAGTGGAAGGGACGCAACGGAATGCGCTGATGAGTGGCCGTCCGAAGATGGCGCTGTAACTGCTCGGGGCGTCCACTATGACAAAGTGACAGTTCTGAGACTGCCCACCCAGGGTCACATGGAGCCCTACCCCTCCTTCTACTTCCTTCCTCTCTCCCGAAAATCCGAACAGAGGGCCATCCGAGGCCAACACCCTTCTGGGCTCCACCTCCATCTTGTCGAATGCCTTCTTGAAGATGACATTGACCGAACTCCCATTGTCCACTAGGATTCGGGAGACGGTGAAGTTCTCGATCGCCGTCTGGATGACCAGCGCGTCGCAGAACGGGTCTTCGTAGCTCGGCATGTCCTTCTGGGTGAAAATAATTTTTTCGGCCGGGGGCGGAGCGGTGGATGTTGACGCTACGCTCCGGCGGTAGATGGTATGGAGACTAGCCTTGCGGGTTGCCTCCACCCCTACCCCCCCATGGATCACTCCGATCCCTCCTCTATTCCCCAGATCCGCTCTATCCTCACATCTTTCCTCCTCCTCCTCCCGAGGTTCCACCTCCACGATCCTTAACGGTTGCTGCTGTGGTGGCGCGGGCGCTCTGCCCCTCTTCACCTCCAGGAACTCCGGACAGGTGTCCGTGGAGTGGCCTTCCACATCGTGGAAGATGCAATAGGGCACCGCCGCTTCCCTTGCCCCGGTCTCTGCCACCCTATTCCTTCTTCTCCTAGCAGCCGCCGTTTCCGCTTCTCCCCCCCTTCCCCTTCCTCTTCCCCGGCCAATTGCCATGGCCTGTTGAGGTGGGGGAGGTAACTGCATCGGGCCCTGCCTCCACCCCAACTGGGGGGGTCTCCATTGACCTTCGAAACGGTTACCCCTTCCTGGGCCGTAACCCCTTCCCTGCCCCTGCATTCCCCCACCTTGCGGCCTCCATCCCCCCTCCGGGGCCCGGGGCTCTTCCCTTCTTCTGACCTCTTGCTGTCTCATCTCCGGCTCACTGAGCTTTGCTAGCCTCTTGGTTAGATCTGGGTTGGCTTCTTCGCTTGCTACTTCCTCTGCCACCCTCTCCATCAGCTCCTCATAGGAGACGGGGGCCTTCCTCTTCAATGCCATCTTGAAAAAACTTTCCTTCAACCCGACCGTGAAGGCGAGTTGAAGTGCAAACCCAGGCACCTCCTGAGTGAGCTGAACTTCCTCCTGGAACCGATCCGCATACTGAGCCAACGTCTCCCTGGACTCCTGCTTCACCGCGAAGAGGGAATCAGCGTCCTTCTTCCTTCTTTTTGAAGTTGAAAATCTCAACAAAAAACTTCGGCGCAGGTCCTCGAATGCGTAGATAGTGCCTGCCGGGAGTGAATGAAACCAGTCCCTGGCCTTCTCTTTGAGAGTGACGGCGAAGAGCCGACACTTGAAGGCATCGGACATCGGCCTGATGGAGACCGAGTCCTCGAAAGACTGCAGATGCTGAACTGGGTCATCTCTTCCGTTGTAGTACACTCTATCCCATTCTCCGAATCCCGCTGGAACGGGCGCAGACAACACCAACTCGCAGAAGGGACTTCCCCCTCCTGCCATCTTTTCTCGCTCGGCTCGCGGACCTAGCTCGCTCGCCAAGCTTGGGATCGCACTCGCGAGGGCGACGCTCGCCGGAACCACCCCGACTGTCGCCGCATCCTCCTGGCGCGCGCTCGCCTGCGTCGCGCTCGCTGGAGCAGAGCTTGTCGGCACCGAACTCGCCGGCACGGAGCTCGCCAACACCGGGCTCGCCGGACTGGCGAACAGCACTCGCCCTTCCCTGTCATGTCCTGGTTCAACGGCGACTTCTTTTCCAGCCCTTCCTCCTGGTGCCCTCTCGCCGACTGCTGTTGGGGGGGGGGGGGTGGTCGCCTGAGGTGTCGGGGTCGCAAACTCACTTCGCAGAGCCGTGACTGTGAACCCTAAGGTGTCGAGCACCTCCTTTTGGAAATCCGCGAACATCCTAGCCATTGCTTCCTGAGGGGTCTCGCCGAACTCCTCGCCCTGCTCTTCATCCCCAGCCATAACTCTTCCTTGGGACTTTCTTGAACCAGCCGCGCTCCACGCTCACCGCACCAAAATGTTGAAACCAATTTCTTGGTCTCTTGTGGAGTTCGGGGCCCTCACCGAAATGTGAGGCAGCTAGCCCTTATCGGTCCCTCGGGAGAGGTAAGGCCGACGATTTGAGCAAAGAACAAAGACCCTAGTCTCAGCGAGGAGGTCCCTCCACTAACCCGGAAGATCGTTGAGCGCTTCCCCTCCCAAGCCAAAGCTAAGACTCGGGCACCTTGGAGAGCTAGAGAGCCCAAACCAAAGCGACCTAAGGAGAGAAGAGCTCAAAGATAATGAACCGGTCCCCCTCCAAGGTGCCCTTTGAGGTCTATTTATAGATTTTAGTTTTGTGGTCTGTCAATAACCAAATCCCGCTGTCCATTCTCACTATCCGCACACCGGATTGGTCTGCTAACAGCCAGACTCCGCTGTTCGGAGAGGCTAAACGCAGACCACCGGGGGCCTCTTGGTAAAAATCCCTTCCGGGACTCTTACGGGGCGAGCCAGCCCGCTTCGCGACCTCCCTCGCGAGTGGAGCTCGCGAGCCTCTGGGTCGACGAACCCCAGAGGTATTATCGGCACATTACATGGCTCGCTCGCCTGTACTACCTCGGCGAGTCCCAGGATGACTATCCGCTCTCCCCCTAGGCGGGCTCGCCTAGCGAACTCCTTCCTCAACTGGTTGGGCTCGCCAATTGCGACCCGGCCAAGCCCCAAAATGGCTATCCGCACCCCAAAATGGCTAACTGTACCCCAGGTGGGTCTGCTAACAACCAAGCTCCGCTGCTTGAGAACGTTACGATCAGAGCTCTCGCCTGCCTTCTCGCGGATCCTGTCCGCGACCCCTCCTCGCGGGGGTAGCGTTGCGAGAACCCCGCTGAAGGAGCTCTCGCGAGCTCTCTCGCGAGTACCGCCAGCGGCATCCCCTTTGGAGGGTTGCCTTGCGAGGACCGCGCCAGCCCATTGTGGTGGTCTGCTGAGGTCTCGTCGGCTGGGGGTTGATCTTAGCGAGGTCTGGATCTCGCCACTCCCGTCTCGCTTGATTTCTTTATCCGGCGAATATCGGGGTTGTACACACACAAGACTTTGTACGTACAGACCTTTAGTTCCCACTTTTTGGAGGTAGCTAACCTCTTGGGCACCCCCGTCGTGGTCAAACGGTGGTTGAGGAGCGGGCTTCTCCTCACCAATGTGGGCAAGTCACACTACCAAACCTAGGCCCTCTTGTATGCTAATGTACCTAACCCTGGTACTCATGAGCTCCTTGCGTACTCTTGCTGGAACCAAATGAACCAGACCTTTATTTGGCCAAGTAGGGTTTAGGGAATCCGTCCTGTTGGACGCGCAGTAAAATAACCTGGCTCTTGAACTTCTAGCACTGTCGAGTCAACGAACTGCTGTCGGTGTGATGACTAAGCCAAAACTGAAGACCCACCATATTCTATGCACATGCATTTATGTATTATCTCTTTCATTCGAGTCTCCAACTCGTTGTATTAATCGATCATGTCTACTTACTCCCCGAGTCTATTACTCGCAGGACCAACCTGTCCTACGTACACATCTTCATCCATACTTATAGTGTGTTGCCCATCATTTTCCATTATCTACTTAATTATATTAATCTTTATCTTGTGCTTTAGTTATACTTAACCATTTAGGGTGAATCTTGGACTTCCCGAGATCTACCCGACGAAGGGGTCGCATCGGTACTAGGAGGTATGATGTGGTGACATACCAAACCTCCCTTTCTCAAGATATTTAATCTCATTAGTGAATACCCATTCTTTCATACCCACTTCCAATCTAGTTACTATAACTTCATAAGGTGGTTTACAATTAGCAGGACAGAAGGCGACAATGTTCAATTGAACAACAATCCTTGCCCCTTTCTTAGTGACTAACTACGTCCTCACGTCATCACTCAATATCCACCTAATGGTTCCAAACTCTGACATTAATCATAACTCAAGTTGCTGGTGGATCTCCCTTCATACCCCTTAACACATCGTTATCAAAATCCCACATTAATAATTTTATTAAACGCACCCAAAACCCAAACATTAAGTGTTGACACTAATTGGTTGATCTACCAAACAATATATGGTGTACCCAAGGTTTCAAAAATTAATAATTCAGTGTGTGAAGATCAAATGGGGTCTAGATCAAATATTTCAATTTTTACTATCCGCAGACCAAATTGTCCTCAAGCATGATACATGACCTAAAAGGGAACTACATGGTCCTCATAGCTAATATATATTCAAATATGGTTCCAGAAGTTGTACAAATGATAAGTTACTAATTCTCATCCTCTTTACTTGATTATGATTATATTTGGGCCTAATAATCCAACTTCTTAATATTTAGGGAAAACCATCAATTTGTACATAAAGTGTCAACTAGCATGGCCCAACGGGTCTAATAAAATTTACCTAGGTATGTTATGACCCAAAACAATGCCCAGCAAATATTCATAATTTTCTCCCTAATAAAATTTCAAAAAATTAATTAAATAATCAAGGGTACTATTCCTAACTTTGTGGAGGGTCTACTACAATTATTCGTCCAATTGCTGTAAATAAAATTTCCAGGTTTTTTTATAACTCTATAATGAACATCAACATGATTTGGCATTTTTCTAATAGTACTTTATCATCTAAATTAAATAAATCATATAATCCCATTATTTCCACTTTGTAAAGGAACTACTATAATTCATCATGGAATAATTACAACAACATTATCAGGGCATTATGGTGATGTAGCAAGTCCTCTGGATATGTGTCATAATTTTCTACTTCCATTTAACAAGCAATAACAATTATTAAACGAAAATGATAAAACTCTAATTTATGAAGAAACTATTGTGAATCTTCAGATAATAAATGTGATAAAAATATCAGAACATTACACTATGATCTAAGAAGTCTGCGGACCAAGTTTCATAAATTTTCTAACTTCATTTGACCAACAATATTAATTATTCTAAGAAACAAACAAATTCCAACTTGTGAAGGAACCATAGTAAATAATCATCAAATAAATATCATAAAATTCCCAGAGGCTAATAATGATCTCAAAAGTCTAACTACCCAGTTTCATAATTTTCCAGATTAGTTTGACCAGCATTTATAATTAATTAAGAGAGACCTTAAAATTTTACTTTGTGAAGGAACCACTATATATACACATCAATACAATGTACGTAAATTCCCAGAGGCTAATAATAATCTCTAAAGTCTACATATCCAGTTTCATATAATTTTGATTTCATATACTCATAGACAAGTGTGATAGAATAAATAAGTGTAACTTAACTAATTACTACTTAATGATCTATTATATCTCTAAAAATCTCCATAAAATTTACAAAGTGCAATCACACCGTCCAAAGGTGGATCCCAGAGTTTTGTAGCATTTCAGAAAGTTTTGACCCTAAAATACTCATTTAGGCTCAATGTGACAAAATCACATAAACCCTAATTTCCTAGGGAATTCAACCCCAAAGTTTATGATTTTCCCTGAGATGTAACATCTCATGATATCAAGTGCATGTTTTGAATTTCATAAGAATTGACCAAGGGAATGCCCATCAATTCACAAAACATCAAACTTGGCTAAGTGCACACTAAGTCTCATACACTATATGTACACATGCATGTGTAATACACCATCATGCATAGGTCCAAATGACCTTAAAATTTGGTCAGAGACTAAGCATAATCAAATTATCTATGTGCCAAAAATTTGAGTTATTTTGAGTTGATTTAACCATGCAAATCTAGTACTACATTCTAGTGCTATATGCACACCAAATTCCCTTTTTCATGCATGTGGAATACACCAACATGCAAAGGTCCAAATGACCTAAATTTTTTATCAGTGACTATTTATGATCTAATTAACATGCAACCAAAGATTTGGGTCAATTTGAGTTAGTCCAGTCACTTTAATTTCATTTATATGAAAAATCATAGTTTTGACAAAACTATAGAAAAATATCATCAAAAAATTATGATTTTTGGATAGTAGGTCCATGTAGGTACCACTCATGAATGGCCAAAATTTTAGGTCCATAAAAATAACCTAGGAAAAGTTATTCACAAAATATGGTCTAGGGCACCTTTAGGACACTTCTTAGTAAAACTGAGATTCTGGGGGCCGTAGGGCACCAAATCAAGTGATTCAAAGTTCATTAAGAAGGTAAGACAAAGGGCTACAAATTTCATGTTAATTATTTAAGCAGAGTCTGACTGGATCATGGCTAAATAGTGGCTTGAACATGATTGGGCAGAAAGGCAATGGGATGCACTTAGCTGATTGGCACAGATCTTGAAGTAGATCAGACTGCTCCTGGTCCTCTTCAACCTCCATCTAGTGGCTGTGATTTTGCCAGATCTGGAGCTCATATTTAGCCCACCCTATAGCAACCCAAGCACCTACATGACTAATGAACCCCACCACCTCCTTCCTCTCGACAAGGGCAATCGATGGGTGGTGGTCCGGCGACTTGGGGTGTCCAGAGTGGTGTTTTTCGGCGAGAATTAAAAATCTGAAATCTCCATGGATTCCCAATGGAATCAAGCTCAATTGAGCTTGATTCTCTTCCTGATTGATCTAAGAAGCTAGCACAAAGGGAGGGGAGGAGAAACCAGATCTTAATGGAGTTTATCGTTGGATATTCCTCCAACCGGCCATGGATTTTGCTTTCTCCGGCGAGCTTGCTCAAAACTTCTATCCTCCACCATTTGTAGTGATCCAAGGCTCGATTTCATATGCTCTCCACATTCTGAAGCTAATGGTGAAGTCTGTTAGGGTTGGGGGTGGCTTAATTCATGACAACCATTAAGGTGATTTCAGGCAAGCATAGGATGCTCTTCCTTGCTGCCATTTGTCACCCGTACTACTAGAATTTGGCTGGGCATCACTGCTGGAGCTCAGTGGAAGGCTTGAGCAGAGGAATGGAGGGCCAAGTGGCGTCCATTCATCAAATTCCTCCTTGTCTTCTCTTGATTTTGGGGGGAAACCCAAAATTACCCCCACGCATGTCATTGCATGTTGAATTCAGTGGGTATGGGAGGTAATTATTCCCATGGGTTGTAGGATGGGCTAACCATAAGGCCTTAGCCCATTGAAATTGGTTTGGACTCGCATTTCCCCTATTTGGGCTTAATTTGACCAATGTTGACTTTGAGGTTGACTTGGTCAATTTGATGAGTTGGCTAGTCCAATGTATTGGCCTTGAGTCCCTTGATACCACCCAATGTTGATTGGGTCATGGTGATGCCCTAATTGGGCACATTTAGCCAATAAGTGTGATTTTGACCAAAATTGGGGGAAAGTTGACTTTGGTCAAATTGGACCAATTGATGACCACTTGATGGGCTTTTGGGTCCATTGGATCCTCTATGATGTTATAAGACTAAGGGCGAGGTCAATTACATGTTTTGGCGGTCAATTGGACCAATTGGTGAAGGATTGGCCTATTTTGACCTAAAGGGTACTTTGGTCAATTTGGGGCAATTGGTGACCACATGATGGGGCTTTTGGGTCACTTGGGTCTCTCTTAGGGTTAGGGACCTATTGGTAAGCTCAATTTGAGTTGGTGAGTCCAATTTGAAGTAAATTGGTCAAGGTTGACTTGTGCACTTTTGGGGTGCTTATAGCAATTTTGCTAAGTTCAAGGTAACCTAGGGTCATACCATAGCCTCTACCCACAACTCAAGCCCTAAACCTAACACAAGGGGGTCTAGAAGGAATATGGATGTTATACCCTACGCAGAGCAGGGAGCTCACCAACCTCTGGTAAGAGAGGACAAAGTTACCTTTAAGCCTTGTTTCTTATAACCATCTATGAAATGTCTCAAAGATAGCATTAGAGCAAGTTCTAGGAATTACAATAAGAATTGCAAATGAAAATAAAGTATGAATTGAGATTGCAATATAAAATAACCAAAACTACCACATAAATACACTATCATACGAGCTGAGCTAATTTTACTTAAAGACAAAGCATCCAATAAAAATCTGGGCAATTTGACAACATGCACACAAAATGAAAGTTAGAGATGAAACAGAGAATAGGGAAAACAACTAGCCTACACAACCCCAAACTTAATTTATGAATTATATTTAAGATAAAGAACATGAGCGGTAAAGTTAGAAGTTACCCAAAATGAAGAATCACATTTCAAGAAGAATGTAGCACCAAAACAAGGAGAATCACCTCCACCAAATAAAATTTGCCGACACCAAATCATTAGCACAAAACAAAAACTAAAACTAAAACAAGAAATGAAAAATTGAATAGAATTTTCATGAAATTAAAAGATAACTACTTGGTTTATTTCCTCCCATATAGACTTATTCTAAATTAATTGATGTTTTAACTAATGAGAGTGGCAATGAAAAAATACACATGTATTTGCTTCAATTCATGGGTTGGTAAGTAATACCAACACCATCAAGATATCCTCCTCCGTAGAATTGGTCTCCCGTATGAAGGTAGGGAGGTAGAGGATAACTCAAAGGATCGCCCGACACTCCTAGTCAGAAAAGAAATTAGGGCGATCTTGGTTGCCCTGACTTGATTCAATTGCAAGACGGGGTCAGCGACACACTCAATAAAAGGGTCGGGCACAACCTCATCTTCCAAAGAATCGAGCAATATTGTAGATGAACGAATAAATTTTGAAATGAAAACAGAAGAAGGAATACTTACAGAAGGAGTAATCCCGGTCTCACTCCCATTAGGTTTCACAAATGGATCATTGCCGGTCATAATAAAATCACTGCATGAAAAAGATGAGCTGCAAGGATCTTCGGCGATGAGTTGGACTTTCTCCTCTGGTGATGAGGTAGGAACTTTCTCACTAGGGAAAATATCCTCGTCAGTGCAACTCGGCACAACTTCGGGTTCCATATGCCCCTCCTGCAAAACTAAACAATCGACAAGATCAAAATACACATGCGTAGTGGAGTCAAAAAAATTTGGACGATAAACATGGCTCATGATCGAATCAGCTAAAAGAAAGGACTTATCCCATGATACTTAATTCAAAGGTAGTGATGGTACTATAGAGGAAGGAAATTCCATGATGACTTCATAATGATCAACAACAAAGCTAATTGACATATTTGATATTCTCCCAAGAAAACATGGGGCATATCGTATATGTCATCAGTGACAGAAGAAGTAGTGAAAGCAGGAAATGGTGGGATGATGATAAACACTTGTAACATCCCTCAAACAACTACACCCCTAAGATGGTTTTGTCATGACAAGGTCATGACAAAACCCTACGAAGCACAAAAGATCATAAGAGCTTAGGCAAGAAGAAGGAAACCATAGTGGTCTGCAAATAGCAATTTCCAGTTATCAAGCCTAGGGTTGGACTTTAGGGCCTCACCTTGACCCTTTGACCCCACCATGAAATCTCTAGCCCATTAAGGGGCCCCTTAGAGCACCAAGGACCCATTGGGGTCAACCAAAGAGGCCAATTTGACCAAAGTCCACCCTAACCATAAATTGGTCAAAGTAGCCTAATTAGTGTCAATTGGCCTCCACCATGACAAATTTACCTTGCCCCTACCCTTATAATGACATTGGGGACCCAATGGACAAAAACGCCCCATCATGGGGCCACCAATTTGGCCAATTTGACCTAAGCCAACTCTAGCCCTATTTTGGTCAAAGTGATCTACGGAGGGTCAATTGGCCTCCACCTTGCCAATTTCACCCTACCTTGACCTCCCTAACATTTAGGGGAGGCCAACGGGTCACTAGCCACCCATTGGGGTCAACCCAAATGGTCAAATTGACCAAAGTCAACTCCACCCTAAATTTAGGTCAAAATGACCTATTTTGACCTAATCAAGCCCAATCCAATTTGGCTAGACCCAATTGAAGTGGTCCACTAGCTAATGAGGTTGGGAGTTTTTGAATTGACCAATTAATTTCAAGAAATTCGGCCAGGAGAGAGAAAGACACAAATGGAAAGAGAGAGAAAGGGGTGATTAATGGGGAGGAAGAAGAAACCTTCAATCGCCACCATTAATGACCCCATTCATCTCGTCTGGGGAGAGGAGGAGTTTCCAACCTTCTCCCGGCCAAATTGAGGCCCTATTCACCTCCCTCAACCAAAACCGAAACTTCCCCTTAATGGACATTAATGGCATTTCGAGAAAACTCCCCCCTTTGCCTCGATTGCCCTCTTTAACACCCTCAAAGCATGCCAAGGAGGAAAACCCCCCCTCCCCCAAAGAATTCGAGCCCTCTGAGTGAAGAATCGGCATGGCTCGAATCAAGCCCCAAATTGATGTAGATCTAGCACTGAAGGAGGAGAAGGAAAAAGACCTCCTATCGCCGGCCACCACCTCGACGTAGGTGGCGGTGGCACTTGCCGGCCGAGGAGAGGCGAGGGTGGCCGGGAAATCGAAGGAGAAGGTGGCCCAGGTCCGGGATATCTTGGCCGTCGGCTAGAGGAAGGAGATAAAGGGATGCCGTTCGTCCCTGCTTCAGGATTCGTGCAGGATCAATTTTATTAAGTGAGATAATATATTGCATAATGTCACATAATATGCAGAACCTTAGATTAATTATTAAAAATACTTAGTGCCCACTACTGGAGAAATGTCCAACATCAAACTTGTAGCCCCTGTGGTCTAGTTTAATCTAAAATTGGTTTCACATCATTTGGATCAGTGGTCTGACCACATCACTCAAAATGGTGCAACCTATACATATGGTTGACCAGAGATAGATTTGAGTGCCCCCATCAATCCAGCCACCCAAATACACTGAAGTTTGGAACATAGCCTACTTATACCCTCACCCTCAACATATCCAAAAATGAGAATTTTTGGAGGAGCTTTTTCTAAAGTTTTTGCAAACATTTAATAATTCATGTACGAATTAATTATAGGGTCTAATAACATCCAAACCCTACCAAATTTGGTGGGAGGTCCTTAGGTTCATGTAATGACTCTGGTAAAAATTTCATCCCATTTGGGATTGATTTGGTTGGCTAATCGAATAACCCAAAGTTGGTCAAACTAAGGGAAAATTAGGTCAAGGTGCACTTGATGGGTTGAGGGGTCAAACCTCTTCCAAAAGTGATGAAACTTGGGCCACTGTTTTATTATCACACAAAACACCCTCACAAGTGGGTTGGGGTGATTTTCGGGATGGATGTGTCCTAGAACCCTAGTTTAAACCTTAGGGTTGTATATTGAACTTATTGAAGGACATAAGGACTTATGTCATTGGATTGACTAGAAACTTGGTAGAGTGGTTCATAGGGAGGTATTATGCCCTGGATAATTTATCTGGAATTTTAGGGACATGTATCCCCTCTGAATTAATTAAGAACCAATTAGGGCACTTTCTAGTATTAAGAATTTACATAATCATATAACCTTGGAT
The DNA here is from genome assembly GCA_033032865.1 of Dactylorhiza incarnata. Taxonomy (NCBI): domain Eukaryota; kingdom Viridiplantae; phylum Streptophyta; class Magnoliopsida; order Asparagales; family Orchidaceae; genus Dactylorhiza; species Dactylorhiza incarnata. The sequence goes on from JAWHQI010000295.1 coordinate 2,596,238, forward strand.
GCTTATGAAATTTTTTCAGTAAGTTTATAATGATGATATCTTTCTCTGATAGTTTTGTTATGAATTTTGGATTGATATATATAGTACTTCATTCATAACCCCGATATTTGCCCTAGTTGTAAGAAAATAATTATGGATTTAATACCCACTGGAAAATCATGAAACTTGGTCAGGGGAATTTTTAGGGCAATTATATGATATGTTAATTTCAATATAATTTTTGGAAGAACTTATACATGATTCTCTTCACAAAGTGCCCTAGGCTCTAATTAATAAAATAAAAGATTTACATAGTCAAATGACTCTGAAAAATTATGAAAATCAATTAGTGAACTTTTCTGATTACACTAGACACCTGGTAATTTTCCTGTAATTTTTGAGTGTGTATTTTTGGTACTTCCTTTGTTAGCCCTTGATTTGATATATTAATCAATATTTTAATTGAAGGTCAAAACCTTTCTGGAAATTTATGAGTTTCATATGTGGTTGTTATTTTGATGATATATAGTTGTACAAATTTTATCAAGGCCATAGCTTATCAGAAAACTTTACTTGGTGTTCAAAATCATAGGTTCCCTGATTTTGAGAAATTATAATAAATGTCCAACAAATTAGGAAAATTATGAATTTCCGGTGATAATCTTACAATGTCATGACACACGCCCAATAATAATCTTGAGTCATTTGGATGAGCATTTGGAGTCTTTCTCTTTTTATCCATCATATAGTTCAAGTGGTCTGTGTATAATGAAAGGGTTGAATAAGGTAAATGTGTAGTAGGTCTTACATGGGGAGTTGTGGAAGCTAGTGCACCCAGACTGATTGGGTTTGGGAGGGATCACCAAAAGAAATTAGGAGTAAGATGTCTGGTTGACTAGGAGGAAAGAGTGTGCTTGAGATCGACGAAAGATCATCATTCTCTTGGAGTGGGGTAAAACACACTTACTGTTAGTAAGAGTAACATTAATAAGGGTGGTCAGGTCAAGGGTACAAATCAATATTAATAAGTGTCTTGGAAAGGGCGGTTTGGACTATCATCCCATCGCACCTCCTAGTACCGTTGCGAGCTCCTCATAGGGTAGACTTCGGAAAGTCCAAGATTAACCTCAATCAGTATGAATAATTTGTTATACAAGACTAACTTAATAGTACACTCACTCACATCCCATTGCTATGGGTATTTAGTTGGTTTGGTCTTACGAGCAGTAGGCTCGGTGGTTGTAGGTACGGATGGGTTAGTCCGGCGTGCCAGTGGCTCAGAAGGTTATGGTGACAGGAGGGTTATCCCGGAGAGCTTATGCTCGGGATAGATGGTGATCATAATTGCACGTGCACAAAGGTGGTGGATCTTTAGTATTGACGGTCGTTCGCACTAACGTCGATGCTTTGACTCGGCAAGTGTGGTTTGCACTTAGCTAAGAAAGTTTGGTGGGCCAGCCAGCAAGAGTATGCAGGCGCTCCGTGGTTTTGTTCTTTGCGTTGAGGCATACGATAGGTCTAGGTAGGTAGTGCAGATGCCAACCTAGAGGTGGGCGAGGCCCAATCCACCACTTCTGTCTGCCACTAAGGGAGTATCCTGGGAGTTTTGCTAGTTCAAAAAAGGGAAACTAAAGGTCTGTGCGCATAGAGTCGAAGTGTTTGAGTTGCGCTTGTGTGAACATATCATTAAATTGCATAACTCTGCATGTCATGACATAAGCATTGCATTTCAAACCCTACCCCTATCTTATAAATCAGTATGAGACTTTTTATATGATTTGTAACATCCCGACTTTTATTGGGTCACTAGACCCTAGTGGACCCAATAAAAGTAGCCCCAAGAGGTAGAAAGCCGGATTAGGGGATATCATGTTAGGAAACTCCAAATTGACTTTCATCAGTTCCGTTAGACTCATGTGATCAATACAAGTATAATGGAACTCGTTCCGTTCCAATCTATGGTTGTTTGGAGAAAATGACCATTTTGAGTATCGTTGTGCGTCACAACTAAGTCGTTGGGGTACAGTGACCAAATGTACTCCAAATTGACTTCTGTCAGTTCCGTTAAACTCGTGTAATCAATACGAGTGTAATGGAACTCGTTTCGTTCCAATCCAAGGTCGTCTGGAGAAAGTGACCATTTTGAGTATCGTTGTGCGTCACAACTAAGTCGTTGGGGTACAATGACCAAACGTACTTCAAATTTACTTCTGTCAGTTCCGTTAGACTCGTATATCCAATACGAGCGCAATGGAATTCGTTGCACTTCAATTCGAGGTCATACGAGGAATATGTCCATTTTAGGTATTGTAGGCCGCCACAACATAATTTTTGAAATACTAAGCATACGAACTCGGAATCAACTTCAGTAAGTCTTAATGGACTCCTAAAGTCAAAGCAAGGTCAACGAAGTTCGTCGTAACCAATCCCGACATTGGAAAGTCAAACCACAGTCAAATCAAGCTTTAGGTCGCACCGAAAAATGTGCACACACCCATGTTGATTTGACACCCCAGTAATGACCCTCCACCCGACGAGTTGGACCCGCTTGGACCTTGACCTACATGGGGGACACCCCATAGGGTTGACCTTGGTCAACCCCCCCCCCCCCACACACACACAAGACCCAATTTTTGGAAATTTCCTAAGGGGGTGGGGGGAGCTCTCACTTATCCCCCACCATGAAAGGGGGCTGCCCATAGGTGGGCAACCCACCTTAGGGTAATGAAGGGAGGGGGGGGGGGGGGGAGAAAATATCTCCCCCACCCTCCCTCCCTTTAGTCCCATATCAGGAGAAAGGGAGGGAGGACCCTCCTCACTCCCTATAAAGGGACCCCAACCCCTCCCCTCTCTGATCACACCCCCAGCCAACCTCCTCCCCTTGCCCGAGCCCTACACCACCGGAGAACCCCCTCTAGGACCTCCACCGCCACCACCCTAATGGCCGGACGACCCTCCAACTCCCGAGCCCCCCCTTTGCAGGTGGATGCCCTCCCCTCCCCCATCCTACTCCCCGGTGGCATGCCGGCCGCCCCCCATCACCAGAGCGCCGCTAGCGCTACCCGAGCCATGTCCAGGCTTGGGTGGTGGCTCGGTCGTGTGAGCCTCACACCAGCGCCAGTGGTGGCGCTGAGGGAGCAGGTCCCCACCCGGGGACCTCTTCTCCGATGAAGGGAGGCGGCAGGGCCGCCAGAGAACGCGTCTCTGGCGGCACCCGCAAGCCCCCCATTTTTCCTGTACTGCCTCCGCGGTAGGTATCGGTGGCGGCCGGTAGCGTATGGCCGCCGGACCACCACTGGAGGCCAGCTCCGCCCCTGGTGACCCAACCGGGCGCAGTAGGAGGCCCTCCTAATGGGGGAGATGGCACGACATCGGCCTGCATGGCCCATGCAGGATGCGCCCCCGCCCCGCCCCTCTTCCCCTTAAAATCCGACGGGGGCCGGCGGCGCTAGGCCGCCGGACCACCGCCAGATTGATCACGGCCCCCGACGAGCCGAACGGGGGAGGCAACGATGCCTGGCGGCTGCCATTTCTTGCGGCCCTGTCAAAAGACGGGGGCCGTCCGATCTCCATGATGAGATCGGACGGCCCCCAGATTCTTAATTCCCGCCCCCCGCGTGAAACTGTGCGCCCCCACAGCGGATCGGATGCTGATCCGCTGTGGGTATCAAAATCCCACGCGCCGTTCGACTGCATCCCCGCCCCCTGGATCCCTCTATCCGCACCCCACTATTCTACAACATTTCCGATTTTTTAAGAAAAATCTAGACCACTAGGGAAAAAGTTTTGAATATGAAAGTTGTTCCTTATTAAGAGGCCTAACTCCTGCAATTTTTTGGGAATTTTTAGAAATGATTTGCTATTTTTATAGGCTTCTACAAAAATCATTTTGGTAAATTAGGTGCGTAAATTACATTGGAAAATTCTTGGAAAATTAGGGGCTTATATGTTTGGGGCCTCTTGGAGGTATTATAAAAGTTTGGGTTTATTCTGAATTGCTTTGCTATTTTTAAAGGCCTAAACGATGCTTTGTCGGGCAAAATGAAACCCCTAAAAGAATCAAAAGGGTTTGTGGAAAATTGATAACCTTTAGATGAATATTTCGAGGGTACTATCAAAATAAGGGGATCATATGGATAAGGGTTTATATATATATATATATCAAATTCTCGAGGTAAAATGATCGTGGTTCACTTATCGAACGATCGAAAATCTGGAAGAAGGGGATGCAACACGCAAATGGGTAAACAATAAGCCAATAAATGAAAGTGTAAACTCAAAGCTCAAACAAATACGAAAGCTTATGAACCGTTGAGCCGCGTTTAAGAAAAATTCCCGGACTATAACTATAATAAATGGAATTGAGAAGAAAATCCTATGAACGGAGAAAGAACAAAAATTTCCTCCTAAGAACGGAGATGGAACTGAAGCCTCCTGATTATGGAGTGATTGGACTACTAACCTGTTTATTTATTCATGTTCTCCAATCTCGTACTGGTCCTGTATTTACTGCTTTCGGTTCTTTCTTTTCAATACTCCAGTCTCGTACTGGTCCAGTATTTATTGCTTTCAGTTCTTTCTTTTCAATACTCCAGTCTCGTACTGGTCCTGTGTTTACTGCTTTCGGTTCTTTCTTTTCAATACTCCAGTCTCGTACTGGTCCTGTATTTGTTGCTTTCAGTTCTTTCTTTTTAATACTCCAGTCTTGTACTGGTCCTGCATTTACTGCTTTCTGTCGATTCTTTTCAATACTCCAATCTTGCACTGGTCCAGTTATTCCGGACCCTTGCTTTCGGCCTTCCTTTTTATAGAATGCTTTATTACTCAGCACGACAGTTTATTTTGCACCATAATTATCATACTTATACCCACGGTGCTAACCCAGGTTTGGCTCTAACAGACAGTTTTTCTGCTGGTGAGGCCTTAGTTGGGGATTACCGCGAGTTGAGTATCCCCTCCAGAGTTAGCCCCAAATAATGTGCCACCACGTACGTTGCGTCTCCCGACCAAAAGATGGGTAACCGGTAGAGTCAAGAAATCCGCGACAGTCCTGTAGTAGTGTCCCTTTATTTAAAATGTTTGTGAAGTGCTTGCTATAAAAGTGGCAGGTCGGTCACGCCCGCAGACTGTTCGTACCTTTGCGGGAGGGTTGACGACTCATGGCGATGGGGAGATGTGCACCACAGTTTATCACCACATCGAACCCGCTGATTTGCCTCCACCGGTCGGCCTAAATCTCAGAATTGCTGAATGTCGCTCACATCCAAGTAGTACACCATGTTGTACGGGAGGGCCTGGGTGATATGGTACGACTACGCTCAGAAGTGGCAGGACTGGCCACTATCACCGATGACCACATCGGTGAGGCCCGCGGGGTTTGCTACCCTGCTGGAAGGAAAGTGGTCCAAACTGTGTCGACACAGGGTTGTGTATGGGTTTTGAATACCTGCTGTGTGTGTACAAGACAAGGGTACTAATGTTAGTATAAGTTGCGCGCTTCCTTCATTTATCTGATAATATTGCTAGAAGGGCCGATATATATTTATACCCATGCTGCTAACCCTTTCTTGCTTCAGCTATCTATTTCTGGTGCTTAAGCCCGCCCCCAGGATATGGATCCGTGGAGGGGATGTGTTTTCCACTTAGCTTTGTGACCAATGGTTATTCATATAACCATTCACAGGAGACAGGACAACGCGAAGCCCCCACCCCGCTAGATGACTTACTGACCCTCGAGATTGCCCGATCAGATACTCCAGCCTCGCCCCTGGTCTTCCGTGACGTGAGTCCTAGAGTATAGGGCTAAATAAGGAGTGTTTTGTTGTAGTAGCTATTTGAAGCCCACAGGGCCGTCTATGTAAATAATAGGCTATGACCTTTTGCTTATATATATCCGTTGCCTTTCTTGCTTCTGCTTTCGCAATGTGACTCTGATGTGCTGTGATGATTCTTGTGTCTGACAGGGCGACCACTCAGTGCTTGAGAGGGTGGGTCGTTGCCACGCGGGAAGCACTAAGTGGTCTTCTTGGGCAGTAAGACCCCCTCTCCCTGAACTGGGTTCAGTTGTGGGGGGGGGGGGGGGGGGGGGGGGGGGGGGGGGGGGGGGGGGGGGGGGGGTTGGGGGGGTATTACACGATAGGCCATGCTAAACGACCCCTTGGTCTATAGGTTTGTATGGGCATTCCTATAAATCATTGGTTACTTTTCTATTGTATACTTGTCTTTACTTACTGCTCTTTACATGCTCCTTACCATGCTTTACTTACTGCTCTATATATACACATGTGTAGTAATAGATACTCTTGTAGCTAAGACATGTCATCTGCCTTGTTTTATACCCCTTGCTGTCCTCCTCTTCATTCCTCCCGCACGGTGCCTAGGAGTCACTGGGGGAGGGGTGGGGGATTGCCTTAGACTTTTGACTAACGGTCGGTGGACCATATCATTTTAGGGGACCGAGGAGACGCAGCACCACCAGTAGCCAGTGCAGATGGAGATGGGCCAGTATAGCACAGGAGCACAAACCTCAGGATCCATGAGTGGTTACTAGTAGATTTTCTTCCGCGAGTGGCCTTGTAGTGATGACATGATGTACTGGGCATGAGCCCTTTTATTATTACTCTGTTATGTCAGTTATTATCTTGTGGACTATTATTGTGATCTATTTATAGCATGTGATATGGACTTGAGCTTTTATATGTTCAAATATATTTTTCTTCTTCTGTGATAGATATGGCCGACAGGATCGGCGTTTTGTAGTGGCGACCTTCCTGAGTGTTGGTGTCACCGCAAAGCAGCGATTCTGGGAATATGACCCGGTTTTGTAGCGAAAAAATGGGGTCTTACAACACTGACTTATCTTCTTCCTCCAATTACAATTTAATTTTTTTCACAGTCCTTCAAAGCTTGATTACAACTCTGACAGTACAAGCAATGCTTCTTAGTAGGTCTCAGCCACTAAGAGGACAAACTACCCAGTGAAGATGATGCTCACATTGGAGACACATAAGTATAATAAGTAGGTTCATTATGATGTGCATACTCCATATTGATCCACATGAATTATTATTACACATTTCTATATAACAATCATCACTACCATGGATTTGAGATTTACAAAATTTACAAGGTTGATAAGAATACATTCTTAGTGCAACGATGGATAAAAAAAACAAAAGAATAATAAAGACTCACTATGCACAATTATAGAAATGAAATCAGTGAAAACATAGTTTTAGAAATATTTTTTAGAAAGAATATACTAGAACTAAGAAAAATAAAAATGAAGAAGTCATTTATCTCTCAACTTTCCCACAAGACAACACACATATGTCGTGCTCCCCGGCAACGGTGCCAATAACTCGATGCGCAAAATCCACGAGGATACACCATAGTCGTACAAGTAATAATAAAATGAAAAGTAAATCCTCGAGTATTGATCTCACGCAGAACACGTCTGGGTGGATTTATGCAGAAATACTTTTATTTTAACTTGGGGGATTTGCTAGCAACTATAACAACAAAAAATAAATCAAAACTACAGTGTGGGTTGCTTTCACCGCTTCGTACCTCCACGGGTTGCCTTACACCGCTTCGCACACAAGCACCAATGAGTGTCGCCCTCACCTTTTCACACTCACCTTACAATCACAAAGCTCAACCCACGCTCTCACAAGCTCAAAAGAACATCATCAAAAGCAACACCCAAACATCACTACAAGATCATGATGAAAACACACAACAAGAACAACAATATCTAATTCATACCATATACAATAGAAAATGTAACTATAAACATCTACACCCAATGGTATGGTGTGTTGATGCTTTAGATATACTTTTATAACGATTAAAAACACTTTAAAAGTAAAGGGAGAGATACATCATTGACACGAAGGGGACGATAGACACTTTCTCGGGTTCGTAGGATAACTCGACTTGATCCATCATCTCTACAAACCCCTCCTTTGTTGCTTCCATGATGTGAGGGAGAGTTGTCACCTCCTCGTAGTCACATATTCTTTCGGGGTTTGCCCGCCTCGACATCAAGTGATCCGGCTTGAAGCTCCAATGACACCTTGAAAATCACCTTCTTCACCTTTAGAATGTTTGGGGAGGTTGGAGGAGACCTAGGGAGAAATCCTAATGTCTTGTGGTGAAACTTGACCTAAAATGGTGGGAGAAATGACAGAGGATCTGTCAAAAGACCTAAAACAACATATTTATAAAAAATAGAGATGCACACGCGTGCACGTAAAGCCTGTAAGCCCCCCTTCCCGCCCCCCAAAAAAAACTAGACCGGGCCGAAGGGGACCTTTTGCTCAAGATGGCCGCCATACGCTATCCAAATGGGTAAACATGCCTACTCTTCAAACACAGAATGATCTCTTGTATGGATAAGAAAAACATTATCACAACCAGATTCATTCAAATGCGGAAGCAAAACTCAAAAAGACTCCCTCTCTCTCTCTCTATATATATATAAAGTGAATATAGCATTCTCCATGCTCTTACCGTGCTTTCATTTTCCATCGTTGGATCTTTCACATGTTTTATCCGAAACATCTTTAATATAAAGAAAGAAAAATTAACATTCCGGGAGAGAGTGGGAGAGAGAGAGAGAGAGAAAGAGAGGAGATAGGGGGAGAGAGTGCGGTGGAGAGAGAAAGAGAGAGGGAAAAATAATCTTTTTAAATATATACATATATTTTTTTATAAAATACATATTGTAATATTGATGTATATTTTTTTACGGTCATTTCGAGTACTGATATATATATATTGCGGGCGCAGCCCGCAGACTCATCGAGCACGGGCAAAGCCCGAGCTGAGGCGGGCGAGGCCCGCCTGGATGCGGTCGAAGGCCACCCGACAACATTGCGTCGGGGGTGGGCGAAGCTCGCTGTTGCCGGCCGGGAACTGTCGCGCTTGGACATACGGGCAAAGCCCCATGTCGGGCACTCGTGTGTATATATATATATATATTATAAGTGAATATAGCATTCTACATGCTATTATCGTGCTTTCATTTTCCACCGTTGGATCTTTCGCATGTTTTATTCGAAACATCTTTAATATAAAAAAATAAAAATAAACTTTTTGGGAGAGAGAGTGTGGGAGAGGGAGAGAAAGAGAGGAGAGAGGGGGAGAGAGTGCGGCAGAGAGGGAAAAAGAGATGAAAAAATCATCTTTTTAAGTATATACGTTTTTTTTACAAAATAAATATTGTAATATTGATGTATATTTTTTATGGTCATTTGGAGTACTCATATGTATATGTTGTGGGCGCAGCTGCAGATGCATCGAGCACGGGCGAAGCCCGCCTAGATGTGGCCGAAGGCCGCCCGACAGCACCAAGCCGGAGGTGGGCGAAGCCCGCAGTCGCTAGCCGGGTACTTCCGCGCTTGGCCGTAGGGGTGGAGCCCCGTGTCGGGCACTCTTATATATATATAATCCATATTCATCGAGGGTAGGACCCAGTCAAGCCGCGTAGACAGAAATCAAAATCAAAGGTCAAAGGAGGAGATAGAATTCAAAGATCAAGACCAACTCATGCAGTCGTAGCAGTAGAAGGCCCGAGCGAGTATGAGCGAGCATGTGCGAGCATCCCCTCATACTCGTTAGGTGGGCAACCATAGGAGATACTCGCCGAAGACATGCGAGATCCTCTCAATGTCTCATAGTCGCCAGATAGGGTTGGGTTATAAATAAGCTCCCTCCCTTTTGGTTTTCCTATAAATAGGACCTCAGGGGTACCCGGAATTGCACCTTTTACTGAGCTTTCAGAACCCATTTTCAAAGACTTGGACCGTGAGCTCTCGATCATCTCCCTTGGTTACCATTCTAGATACTCTGCAAGTTGGTTCCTTCCTCGTATCCTGCTCGACCACCTTTAGCTGTTGATATGTAAAATTTATGATATAATTATTATCCAAATTCTACGAACTATAGCCAAGAACACCTATCATTCATAACATATGATATTTAAAAATAAATATCAAGTATCGTATTCCACGGGTCTGTTGACTAATTTTACTCACGCAAATTAATATTATTTTATCTAAATATAATAAGATATTTAGAATAATTAAAGAGAACAAGAAGAAGAGAGCATTCGATCGGAAATCCTTCTTAAGTTAAATAAATCGTAAAATCTAAATTCATAACAAAGATGAAAGAATAATTCGACCGTGGAGGTTCCCAAATTATGAAAGCGCCTCTCTCGAAATTACACTACCAACTAACCTTAGGTTGATCGATTAAGACCCCTCGGCCAGTCCAAACCCCTAAGCTTGCTTTAGGCGGTGAACCCCACTATTGGATTTGACTCCAATCCAAAAGATTTATGTCATCCTTTCTCGAGGAGTGCATGCAAGTTCATTTCACCTTTGAGTTATCTTCTCGTATTCACGAATCTCTCGATCAACTAAAATATAGATCATTGATTGAAAATCATATGTCGATTATATGAAATCAATATGATTAAAATCAAAAGTGAATTGTAACAATTCTAAATCTAAAACTATGAAAATGAGAGATTACAAAATAAGAACTTAAGAATTCTTCCAATCGAATGCTATAAACTAGCTACTCATGATTTAAAAGAAGAACGTTTTTATAAAATTAGAAATGAAATTACAAGTACTAGAAAGGTAAATTCCATACTAGGAATTGAAATTACAAGACATAATGTAAAATGCATGAAAGAAAAGTACATAAAATAAAGCTAAAAATGATCCAATCGAAGCAGGGACTGGATTCAGATCACTTTGGCAGCAGCTGGCTTTTATATGCAGAAAAATGGGGAGTCACGCCCTTGGTCACGCCCGTGACCAAGGGCGTGTAAGGTGCGAAACTGCTGTATTGAAAGCCCGGGAACGTTGGGGCGAAAACCGCCAAATCTGCTAATTGGCGGGTCACGCCCTAGGTCACGTCCGTGACCTAGGGCGTGTCTTGATCGAGTCTAGAAACGGCGGGAAACGACGTGATCTGGAGTTATTCTGGCAGTTGCGGGAAGGGTCACGACCTATGTCACGCCCATGATCGAGGGCGCGTAAGCTGGAAATGGTGTAATATGGAAACTGGTTGCATTGAAGGCTTGTCGGTCGAGTCACGCCCGTGACCTGAAGGTCACGCTCCAGGTCACACCCGTGACCTGGGGCGTGTAATATTAATATGACATGACATAGTTCTTCCGGGAGCTGAAGGCGATACATGGCCGTGACATTGGTCACGCCCCCAGGTCACGCCCGTTGTAAGATCCCTCTCCCGCACCCAAAGAGTCTCCTGATCTTATGCCCAGAACCGTCGCCTTATGGTGACACTAACAAACGAGCTAGCCGCCTCTGCAAGACGCCGATCCTGCCAGCAAGAACGATCAACCAGGCCAACAAGAGACAAGAAGAATATTAAGTAAAACCAAGTCCACAATCACACATTTATGCATCATAAAATAAAAATGTATACAAGTCCATCAATGAGTACAACAAGTAAAGGAGAGAAAAGGGCTTATGACCGGTACATGTCCAAAATAAAGTAAAACAACTCTCTCACTCTACATCTATGCGGATGCTGTCGAACTCTTGTCATTTTGTCGATAAGAAGTACTGCGCGGAAACTGCTCTTCAGGTCTTGTCATCACGTGTCTGTAGCTGCTGTTGCACAGCGGATAGTGGATGCATTGCTCCATCCTATCATGTCTCCTGAATGGGGTTCTACTACTCTGGCGTAATGGTTTCTAAAATAATGTGGTCTACCAACTGTTAGTTAAAAGACTAAGCCAAATTCCCCATCCCCTCTCCCCACGACTCCTAGGCACCGGGCGGGAGGAAGAAGCAGAGGACAACAAGGGGTAATAGAAAGGACAAGCAGGTGACATAGAACTAGCTAACAAGTATATGAAGTAAAACAAGCATAATTCAAAGCTAGCAGTATGTATGAGCAGTAAGTAAAGCATTAAGTAAAGAAGTGCGGCGCAAGAATAGTAAGCGAATATTATATTCTACCATTACATAAGTACCTTAACTTATATGAATGCCCATACAAACTTATAAGTTAAGATTTCCAGAAGTATAACTTATCATATAAAAGTGCCCATACTAATTTATATGATAAGGGTCCACAATTAATGTACTATGGTTTATGTATGTTATGATATGCATGCTATGATATGATTCATACAAGTGCAACTCACACACACGACTCTGTGATCACAGACCTTTCGTTCCCAATTTTCGGAGCTAGCTTCACTCTCTGGTACCACCGTTGTGGCTACATCAGTAGTAGAGCGGGTGCCTCCACTTCCTAGGTGGGTATACACACTACCAGGCCTAGACCCTTCGTATGCCTCTGTACATGTCCTAGGTGCACTATAGAGTCTCGCGTACTCTTTGCTGGAACCCACCAGTCTTTAAGGTTGGGTGTGCGTTTTTTGGGGATTGTCCTCCAGACCGCAGCACAAACAACCTACTGGCCCCTCAAACCCTCACACCCGCCTAAGTCAACGTACTGTCGTCGGTGTGACGACCAGTTCAGTACCGAAGACCCGCCACTAATTTGTTTCTATGCACATGCAAGTTATCATAACCCGAGCCTCCAACTCGCAGGACCAATCCGTCCTGATATATAACCAGCTCACAGGACTAACCCATCATGATATACAACTTCCCGAGCCTCCAGCTCGCTGGACCAACCCGTCCTGATTGATGCGTGTCGGCAAGTGCACCGGTCGCTGTCAAGTAATAATTGTGGAGAATAAATTCCCCGGATGTCGATCTCTTGAGGAATGCAGGATGGGTGAACGAATCGCGCAGTGATGATTGTTACAAAAGCGTTCAACAAACGCAAAGAGGGGTTTTTGGTTGGTTTTCCTAATCTTAGCAATAACAAAAGAAATGCGGGTCGAAAACACCGCTTCGCAAACTGAGGTGGATGCAACGGCCGCGATGCCGTGCTTCGTGAGGCGGATGAAGTGAACTCAAGTGCGAGAGGGTGAGGGTCGCAAACACCTCTTCACAACCGCCGTTAGCTCTTGCTAACGCGGGTCAAACACCTTGCGTGCGGGCGCGAGTGAGTGAATGAGAACGGAGTGAATCACAACCAAACCATGAAGAATAACAAAGAGACATTCATTTAAACAAATAACATCTCAATATTCGAGTTTTTACACGGTTCAAAGAGTACAACGAGGCAAGAGGAAAGAAATAACCGATGTTGAAGACTAGCGGCCGTTCACGGCCGGAATGGTAGGTTGTCGGGCTACCTCCGGACTCGGACGGACAATGCTTCCGGCGTAGAGAGCTGTCACGATCCCCCTACGTGCTCCGTCGTCTTCGACTTTAGGTTTCTTCTTCTTCTCACCGAGCGGAATGAAAGAATGCTTGCTTGGAGGCTTGCGGACGATGGAGAACCTTTACGGATGATGGAGGAAGTCTTAGAATGGATGGAGGAGGCTTCCCTTTGCATAGGAGATGAAGGGGAGGCGTCCCAAGGTGGTGGTCGGCGGCGTACGGAACAGGAACCCCGCTCCCGGAATGAACGATCCGCCCTAAAATCGCAACAGGCGTTTAAATAGGCGCTGGATTAAATACTGCGCACGATCATTGGCGCACGACCAGTGGTCGTGCGCACTGGAATTCTGCGATCGTGCGCACTGCCTGGGTGGAACCTGCAAGATATGAAATTATAAAATAAAATGTTCGCACGACCAGTGGCGCACGACCGGTGGTCGTGCGCACTGGAGTTGATGGTCGTGCGCACTACAGCAAACAGAACTCGGAAATTAAATGGTAAGTGCGCACGAGCAGTGGCGCACGACCGGTGGTCGTGCGCACTGTCGTTGATGGTCGTGCGCACTGTCGTTGATGGTCGTGCGCATTGCACCAAACAGAACTCGTGAAAAAGGGTTAAGTGCACACGATCAGTGGCGCACGACCAGTGGTCGTGCGCAATAGAACTGGTGATCGTGTGCAGTGTTCCTGTGCAGAATTGCACCGGGAACACTTGCACGACTCCTATTCCAGCATAACCACAGATCTAGCCACTGAAAATGGCACCTAACAGCACAAGAATACTACTAAAGATAAAAAGCACGAAAATCACACCAAAGTGGGCCAAGATGTGCACCTAGCATGGATTATCAAATATAAACTATAACAAGGCTAAAGTGCAGAGAAATGACTAAATAACGGCCCGGATGAGTCCATAAATGTGTATATGATCAGGACTCATCACACCCCCAGACTTAACTGTTTGCGCGTCCCGAGCAAACGAATCCGGCGGAGCGTGAAAATGATAATTAACATAGAGAATTACACAAGGGAGTACGGTGCGAAGTAACATACGCATGCAAGTAGAGAATTTAGTAGAAGGAGATTCTAACTATGCTAACTAATTTACAAGAGTATTAAAGCGTAATTAAAGATTTAGATGTACTCAATTGGTGAGTTATGAAGAATTTGACGATCATGCCCGGTATGAAAGTGACGAGACACTGAGGCGGGTGTTGCAAAAGATCGGGGCTTAGGAATAACTCCACTGAAATCCATCAACGTCGTGAACCATACGCTTGCCCGGTCACACTCTCTCCACGGCGCTAGCACTCTCGCAAGTCAAATCAGTAGGGCTTTTAGGAGTAAAACGGGGCTTAGGTTACGGTATGATATTTCAAAGTTAAACACGGCGGCTACGCAACCCAAGTGAGCAAACGGAACGCTGCACCACGCAAGACCAACAACAATGCTCGTGTGACACACCCCCAGACTTATCATGAAAACTAGGTGTGCACACGGCCTACTTTACAAATACCAACAGATTTTCTGTTTTTAGCTCGGGAGGATTTTTTTTCACAATACTCCCTTTTTTTTTTCTTTTTTTACACATTTTACTTCTTTTAAGAATCCTCCGGTTGGTTAAAAATCAGCAGACAGAATTTATTTTCCCTTCATAACACAAGGATTCCACACTCCACACAAGTTGAGACTTATGAGCGCAGTTAAAAACATTTTGGTTGCGGGAGTAGGATAGGCTTCAGGCTTTGGTGGATGAAGAGGGGCTGTACAAAGGAATGGTAGGCACAAAATGGGCTTGCAACGGTGAATGAAATGGACATGGAATAACAAAGCTCAAACTAGCCAAAGGGTGGCCTACATCATGCTTGACTCAACGAGTAGCTCTCACCCATGCTTCGAGAGTCGCTTGGGGCAAGTTCTTAGCCCACGAGAAAGATAAACCTTCCTCCCGACTCGAGCAACACACGACTAGCAACCGCACACACACAACACCGGGTTATCGTCGATTTCATACAAATTCACCACTTGAGTATATTAAATCTAAATTTACGCAGAAATACTAAACATAAATTAGATGCATAAAGAAAATCTAGTTCTACTCAAATTCTACCATAGCATGCGAAGTGACTAGAACACTACATGAGTCAACATCGCACTCCAAATAATAATTCCTGCGTTAACAACCTATTTCACATTCCAACCAAACTAGTTTAAACGGAACAACAACAAAAAGACAAGCACGCACTCAAGTGGGTGAAATGGTGTGTGAAATATGGAAAACAACGATATTGATAAGATAAATAAGAATCAACCTTCTAGTATGTGGTGCACTCGTGCACAGTGGATAACAACAACCGCTCCCCCAGACTTAAGCTAATCAATATATCTAGAAATTTGAAGCTAAAAGAGGGGAGGAAGCGTTACCCCATGCTCAGAAATGAGCATACCAGACGATTGGCGTTTACGATCAAGACTAGTCCGCAGCATCCGCACCATCGAACACAAAACCTGCAAGCACAAACTCAAAGCAACAAAAGCAAATACAAAAGCTGAACTAAAAGAAGTTAGAAAAAGGAAGTACGAAAACAGGAAATCTGGGTTGTCTCCCAGGAGCGCTTTCATTTAACGTCCTTAAGCTGGACCAAATACCTGTATTAGCAGTGTTTATAAAGTTCAGGAATTAAAAAGAAATCTCAAAAATAGTTCACCACAGCAAATAAAACACACATCAACTAAAAGCGCTCTTATGGTGTGCTTCTCCCGTAGCACGTAGGCGGGAGGTGAAGGCTTTAGGGCCAGCACTGGTATTACCCAATGCTCCCCTAACCTCCGCCACCTTGCCACGGAGAGCGGCAGCACGAGCATCGCGCAGAAGTTTTTCCTTTTTAAGTTTGGTGACAGTCGGAGACTGCCACCGTTGAGAGTTCTCAGATTTTTCCTCCTTAGAATCAGGTGGCGTCACTTCCGGCATCGTGGTGACTACCGGATCGGCCCAGGAGATGGAGCGCTTAGATAGTTTATTACATGATTCACCATAAGAAGATAAATAATCAGCAACCCTAACTACATTCACGTCAACGTTTCCCGAACTGCCGTCTTCCTCCTTCTCGGAGTCGAATTCTTTCCGGAAGTCGACCTCTTCTTCCTCATCCGATTGGAGCTCCTCCATTCCTCCTTCACCTGTTTCTTGATCATGTATCTTTCCTGCACATCTTAGAAATTCATCAGAAATGACGAGAGGGGGAGGAGTGGATGTGTCAGCTGTAGCTTCGAGGCGAGTGGGCTGCAGCGCCTTGTTAGGTAGGAGAACACACCCCGTAGCGAAGTCAAGGGTGGCGCCGCTCTCTTTCAAGAACGGCACGCCCAGGATAGGAATGGATTGATTTTCCTGGGGGCCCAACACCTGAAAGTCTGCGACCACAGTCGTCCCCTCAACTATTACTTCCACATTTCTCACTTCCCCCTCAGATTGGACAATAGTGCCGTTAGCGAGAATAAGTGATTTCCTTTCCTCCGTGTTCATCTCAAGTTGTAATTTCGCAACATCTTGCAGTGCAATGACGTTGCGGGAGGGACCGGAATCGCATAAAGCTTTTGTTTCAACCTTATTGATGGCACAAGAAATTACCAGCTCACTCGGTTCAACCTCTACCACATCCCCAAGACTCTTCCCTTGATCAATTGGGTTCTTCTCCGTGTTGCTGGGAAGGGTCCCCTGCGATCGCTCGGTTAGCACTTGGGCCAATTGGCCCAACTGCGTCTCTAGGTTTCGCATGGATGCAGTTTGACTTACCATATTCGAATTAGCTACTTGCATGAATTTCTCCATCATCTCTTCTAGATTACTCTTTCTTTGAGTAGGGGGTGCTTGATTATAGTCCGGGTGTGGTGGCCTCGGTTGGCTCCCGGAGGCGTAAGCATCGTTTTGATGCTGCCCCGGTGCCCATCGTTGGCCAGGTGTGTTTGGATTCCACGAGAAGTTCGGGTGACTTCTCGCTCCCGGATTATAAGCATTATTGAAAGGCGCCCCCCTAGGCTGATTTCCTACATAATTAACAGATTCGTTCAAGTTCAAGTGTGCGAAGTCACCTGCCACGTTGTTCCCCGAACACTCATACGCGTGGTGGCCTCCGCCTCCACATCCCTCGCAGGTAATGACAGCAGCAGTCGCGGATGGTGAGGGGAGAGAGTCGACCATGAAAAGACCTCGGCCGCTCCTTGGAGCATTTCTCCCTGCAGTCCAGAATGTACTGTGGGAGGCAGTGTCGCGCAGAATTCGAAGGGCTTCTTCAGGAGTGTGGTTCATCAAGGTACCACCCGCCACAACATCGATCATTGCCCTGTAGTTGGGCTCGATCGCGAAGTAGAACAATTCAACCACATTCCATGGTTGGAGCTCGTGGCCAGGGCAACGGCGAAGGAGATCGTTGAGGCGCTCCCATGCTTCAGCAAGGGTCTCTTGGTCAAGTTGGCGAAATGTGGCGATCTCCCGCCGCAAGCTTACAATCTTATCCACAGGGTGGAATTTAGCAAGGAACTTGGATGCGAGGGCATCCCAAGTTGCAGCAGTCCCGGGCGGAATGGAGTGGAGCCACACCTTTGCTTTGTCGCGGAGTGAAAAGGGAAACAGTCTAAGCTTGACCGTGTCGTCAGCAATCCCTGCGTAGCGGAAGGTTCCGCAAATATCAGAAAACTCCGCCAGATGCAGATGCGGATCTTCGCTGGCCAACCCCGAGAACTGAGCGTTGTTCCGGATGATGTTTAAGATCGCTGGCTTGATCTCAAATTGATTATTCATAATGTTTGGCCCGAACCCCGGATACACACTCCCAGCAGTTGGAGTGGTGTAGTCCCTCATCGTGTGGGGTCGAGGCCTGACCGCCTCCTGCTCAATCCCAGGCTGATGTTCCCCCACGCCGGGCATTCTCGGATCAACATCATTTGGGTCTACCTGATCACCCATGGCCGCTTGTACAGCCGCAGCGCGCCTTCGCGCGCGAGCAGTTCGTTCGATTTCTGGATCAAAAGGTGCGAGTTCACCTGCGACCTGCCTCTGCATGAACTGTCAAAAACAAAAAGAAAAACAAAGAAAATAAAAAAAAACAACTGCTCGTATAACGAAAGTCACAACACAAGACGAAACACGCCTGCATTCCCCGGCAACGGCGCCAAAAACTTGATGCGTGTCGGCAAGTGCACCGGTCGCTGTCAAGTAATAATTGTGGAGAATAAATTCCCCGGATGTCGGTCTCTTGAGGAATGCAGGATGGGTGAACGAATCGCGCAGTGATGATTGTTACAAAAGCGTTCAACAAACGCAAAGAGGGGTTTTTGGTTGGTTTTCCTAATCTTAGCAATAACAAAAGAAATGCGGGTCGAAAACACCGCTTCGCAAAGTGAGGTGGATGCAACGGCCGCGATGCCGTGCTTCGTGAGGCGGATGAAGTGAACTCAAGTGCGAGAGGGTGAGGGTCGCAAACACCTCTTCACAACCGCCGTTAGCTCTTGCTAACGCGGGTCAAACACCTTGCGTGCGGGCGCGAGTGAGTGAATGAGAACGGAGTGAATCACAACCAAACCATGAAGAATAACAAAGAGACATTCATTTAAACAAATAACATCTCAATATTCGAGTTTTTACACGGTTCAAAGAGTACAACGAGGCAAGAGGAAAGAAATAACCGATGTTGAAGACTAGCGGCCGTTCACGGCCGGAATGGTAGGTTGTCGGGCTACCTCCGGACTCGGTCGGACAATGCTTCCGGCGTAGAGAGCTGTCACGATCCCCCTACGTGCTCCGTCGTCTTCGACTTTAGGTTTCTTCTTCTTCTCACCGAGCGGAATGAAAGAATGCTTGCTTGGAGGCTTGCGGACGATGGAGAACCTTTACGGATGATGGAGGAAGTCTTAGAATGGATGGAGGAGGCTTCCCTTTGCGTAGGAGATGAAGGGGAGGCGTCCCAAGGTGGTGGTCGGCGGCGTACGGAATAGGAACTCCGCTCCCGGAACGAACGATCCGCCCTAAAATCGCAACAGGTATTTAAATAGGCGCTGGATTAAATACTGCGCACGATCATTGGCGCACGACCAGTGGTCGTGCGCACTGGAATTCTGCGATCGTGCGCACTGCCTGGGTGGAACCTGCAAGATACGAAATTATAAAATAAAATGTTCGCACGACCAGTGGCGCACGACCGGTGGTCATGCGCACTGGAGTTGATGGTCGTGCGCACTACAGCAAACAGAACTCGGAAATTAAATGGTAAGTGCGCACGAGCAATGGCGCACGACCGGTGGTCGTGCGCACTGTCGTTGATGGTCGTGCGCACTGCACCAAACAGAACTCGTGAAAAAGGGTTAAGTGCACACGATCAGTGGCGCACGACCAGTGGTCGTGCGCAATAGAACTGGTGATCGTGCGCAGTGTTCCTGTGCAGAATTGCACCGGGAACACTTGCACGATTCCTATTCCAGCATAACCACAGATCTAGCCACTGAAAATGGCACCTAACAGCACAAGAATACTACTAAAGACAAAAAGCACAAAAATCACACCAAAGTGGGCCAAGATGTGCACCTAGCATGGATTATCAAATATAAACTATAACAAGGCTAAAGTGCGGAGAAATGACTAAATAACGGCCCGGATGAGTCCATAAATGTGTATATGATCAGGACTCATCACTGATATACAACCAGCTCACAGGACTAACCCATCCTGATATACAACTTCCCGAGCCTCTAGCTCACAAGACTAACCCATCATGATATACAACTTCCCGAGCCTCCAGCTCATAGGACTAACCTGCCCTGATATACAACTTCTTGTCCCTTAACACGGGATGAAGTTTATCATACCTCTTATTCATTTAGTTAGACTACTCTTGTTTATTTATTGTTATACTTAAAAGTTTTAGGGTGAATCCTAGACTTCCCAAGGTCTACCAGGTGAAGGGCTTGCAGCTGTACTAGGGAATACGATGGGATGAAGCCCAAATCCCCCTTTCCAAGACAATTACTTTTATTAGTGGCTACCCCTTTCTAAAGACCCACTCTTCTTATTACTCTTATTACTTAGATGCTTTATGAATTGTTTCCGACTCTACCTTTAAGCAAACGTTCTCTTGGACGATGCTCAACACTTAGGATCTCCTATACTCTAAGTGGTGTAGGTCTTAGATGATTCTCAAATGTATCTAATCATACCCTAATGGTATATCATGAGCACTTCCCATGCTGAATAATTATTATAATCTCATAAGGTAATAACTGCCCCTTTATGCATAATGCGACATGAATCTAAATTATTCTCTAATCTATGTACGAAAGTTCTCCAAAAATTACATAACTTCTAGCGGCTGATATAAATGATGTATTACAACTATGATTCAAGTTTTACTGGTTTTCTATATAATCTTGCCGATCAAATCATCACATTTAATTTTTACTATTCGCAGTCCAAAATGAGAATGAACTAGATTTGATTCCTATGATAAAATCTTAAACATATCATGTGCAATTGAGCTACAGTTCATACCATATGTCCATATTGGATAATTTAAGAAGTGTCCACAATTTTGACATATTTCAAATTAATTTGACCTATATTTAAAATTCATTAATCATTTGGCATATTCCAAATTACAAAGGAACATATCAGTAATTTCAACCTTGCTAATAAAATTTCCAGAGATGATAAATGACAAAATAATATGATTTCCAAGGTTCCACTATTTTTCAGAGATTTTATAATCATAATTTCCATATAAAATAAAAGGGGTAAAAATGTAACTTTACACAGCAAGTACTAATTTATGTCTTCTAAAAATTCTAAGAAAATTACTATAGTACTGTAATGACCTAAAAACATCATATCCAGAATTTCATAATTTCCCAGAAACATTTCACCATAGTTATTCATAAATTATAAAGTATCATAAACTGAATATGTGGAATTTTACCATGTGTAATACATCAAAATATTTTACCAAAAATTCCAGAGGTTAATAACTAGATTCCAAATGATTTTTCAGAGTTTCAAAAATTTCTCAATCCTTTTCCTTAATAAAATTTCAGTTATTCAAAAATGTGACTTAAGATGTTTTTGATAATTTCTAATGAAATAATCTCTGAAAATTTCTACAAAAATTCTCAGAGGTTCTAGTTGGTGTTACAAGGGATTCCTCATCGTTTCAAAATTTTCCACAAGGTTTTAGCCATAAACATTTCTCTAATACATAAATGTGACATATTTCAAATTTATCAAATACTTAGGATTTTGGATCCCAAAAATCCTAATTTTTCCTGAGGTAATGTATTATGTCATAATAAGGGTGTGACCAAAATTTCAGAGTGAAAGATTATTTAGGTATATGATCTAATTCACCTAGAGGGGGGGGGGGGGGGGGGTGAATAGGTCTTTTGATTTTTACTTATTTGATTTAGATGTTTGCAGTTATTCTAAGCAAGTAAATAAGCACACCCAGAAAACACACAAGTGTTTATAGTGGTTCCCCAAGACAGTGTGTCTATGGGTAGTCCACTTTCCCCCTTCACCCTTCTAACAGTGTGTTAGACAGGGCCAACTCCTCCAATCTCGGCTCCAAGAGCTTACAACACAGATCCCTCAGGATCTCTCAGGTTTTTCCAAACCCCACCTCAGGCTCAGCAGCCCTACCTTAGATCAGTCACTGATCCTACAACTCAGACCACAACAGGTCCTATAATCTCAGGCCTAAACAGCCCTACCTCAGAGGAATCCACCTCCTACAACTCAGACCCCTTCCAGGTCCTACCTCAGAGGAATCCACCTCCTACAACTCAGACCCCTTCCAGGTCCCACCTCAGAGGAATCCACCTCCTACAGCTCAGGCAATAATGCCCTACAACTCAGGCTAAGCAGCCCTACAAACTCAGGCCTTCAGCATTACAAACTCAGGAAGTAAAGCCCTATAACTCAGAACCCAAAGGTTCCTACAAAAGCAATAATGATCTTTACAAATAGAATGAAGAAAGGTCAAGCCTGGTTCTTCTTCTTCTTCTCAGATGCTATTGCAGACTTGAATCAGGGAGCCGATTTTCAGCTCCAACTTGTTCTTCTTGATTAGCCCTTCAGATGAGGGACTGGATCTACTTCTCTATCTTGAAATGAATCAAGATGAGCTATCTCTTCCTTGCAGCCTTGTGTTAGCACAATTCTTGGCTGCTATCAATGAAACAATACGCTTCCGCTTCTTTGTGTGCTCAAGAGTAAGATCGATAGCAGAAGTCTGTTCCTCAACCCTAATTTATCCCTTTTATAGAACCCCGATCTTCAACGACTCTCAGCCATCCTTCTGACAGATATGGGAGTGACTGGTGGTCCCCACAATGCCTTTCTGCATCTTGCGCCATGGGAAGAACCCACCATGTCACGTTTGAACTATCTCAGCGGTTGGGCTGAGAAGGCTTCCTCTTCTCAGCGGATTCTGCTTGATCTGTAGAGAAGTTTCTGCGTTCGATGAACGACATTCTGCGTTCGACGAACAACAATCTGCGTTCAACAAACTCGCCAAACTTTGCGGTCAACAAACTCGCCAAACTCTGCGTTCGACAAACTTGCCACACTCTGCGTTCGACGAACACGCCAGGTTTCAGCACTTGCTTCTGTTGGGTCTCTGCATTCGACGACCTGAGTTCTACGTTCGACGAACACGCCAGATCTCTTCTATCTGCAGCTCCTTTCCCATCTCAGTGGGTCCGCTGAGACAGTGAGCTCGTCTCAGCGGATTTGACCCTTTGTCTCAGCGGTTCTGCTGAGGCAATTCTTCATCTCTTAGGATTTGATTTCTCCTGATCTAAGGGCATGATTGGCCCTTTCTCTTGAGTTACCTAAGCCTGTACATCTTACACAAATATGGATTTATCAAATACAACTTTGTACTTAGCATTGTGAGTGATGCCTCTTCAAATCAAAGGAATATTGAGGGCAATATTCCCAACAATCTCCCCCTATTTGAAGAAGGCAGAACATTCCCAATGCTAATTAAGGTACATACCCAAATAAAAACATATCATGAAAATGATCTATATAGCATTCATTATAACATTGTTGGATCTGTAGGCGCCCTTAGAGGGGGGGGGGGGTGAATAAGGGTTTTAAGATTTTAGAAGTTAATTAGAGAAAATTGCTTCTAGGTTGGAATCAATGAAAATCATTAAGCACGAATTAGAGATAAAAAGAAAAACATATTTTCATTAATCATTAATCTTGAAATAAACGTGATTACAAAACTTTTCCCAATAACGCTTGGAAAGAGGCGACCAATGAAAAACCTTTTGGTTTTCTATACCGACCCTTCTCCCAAGGACCGGTTGGCTTTAGCCTGTCTCTCACTAGACAAGGCCTCAAGCCGCTCTAGCCCTTCCCTCACCGGAAAGGCCTCGAGCACTCCCTAGATCTACAGCCTAGACCTAGTCGCCATGTGGCGAGTTCCCACTAGTCCCCGCAAGGCCCTAGTCGTCGTGTGGCTAGTTCCTCTACAGAAGAAAGGTTATAAAGATTACAATTTGAAGATTAAAACAAGACAAGAACTAAGACTCCCTCAAATGAAGAACTTGATGTAGATGTAGATGCGATCAGATCAGTCTTCAAGTTCTTTTGCATTCACGATCGTTGACAGAGTTCTTTGGGCTGCTTGGGAAGGCTCTCACGAGTGCTCTAAAAATATGGCTTCCAGTCGTTCTGAAACAGCAAGCAACAACAGAGGAGGCGCGCGCCTTTTTATAGATTCATCCACTACCGTCTGCGATAGTACTACCGCCCCGCGGTATCCACATAAGGCAATGAAGCACACGGATCGTGGTAGTTTAGACAACATTCTGAGCGCCAAACACTAGCGCACCGCGGTACCGCTAACGCCTCGCGTTAGCGAGATTTCCTTCCTTCAGCCATAATCTTCTTCCAAAACTGCTCCTCAATCAACTGCTGACGGGATGTTTCCAAAAGCTACCGTCGGGCGTTAGACCTAACGCGCCGCGATAGTACTTGCCAAACATTGCGACCCGTCGACATTCCTTTTTCTCCACTTTCCTTTCTGTCAATAGTTTCCATATAAGCTAACGCCAACGTCAGTGCTAACGCTCCGCGGTAGATCATTTCGTCGGGTGCATCTTCGTCGAGCTGGCCTCACAATTTGTCGAGCGCAGCATTCATTTCGTCGGGTGCATCTTCGTCGAGCTGGCCTCACAATTTGTCGAGCGCAACATTCATTTCGTCGAACGGAACTAGCGCGTCGCGGTAACGCTGACGCCCCGTGGTAGTGCATATATTTCGTCGAATGCCAGCTTGCATCTCAGCGGTTTCCCTTCTCAGCGGTTCGTTAATGCTAGCGCCCGCGGTAGAGTTAACGCGGCACGGTAGAGCATTCAAATCTTCTCAGCAGTTTCCTTCT
Organism: Dactylorhiza incarnata; assembly: GCA_033032865.1. Lineage (NCBI taxonomy): Eukaryota > Viridiplantae > Streptophyta > Magnoliopsida > Asparagales > Orchidaceae > Dactylorhiza > Dactylorhiza incarnata. Next base: position 2,620,938 of record JAWHQI010000295.1, read on the forward strand.
CAGTGGTTTCGTCTCAGCGGTTCATTAGTGCTAGCGCCAGCGGTAAAGTTAACACTGCGCGGTAGCAACAATAACATAGCACCATGGAGATATGAAAGCACAGAATCCTGCATACTATAAACACAAAATAAGTATGATCAAATACAAAAGGATTTGTTATTGTCAAACCAAGAGATGCGGAAAGCATGTTCTAACAAACTCCCCCTTTTGATAATAACAAATCCCCTTAGAAAGAAATAATTCAATTGATAGGAATTTGTGTTTATAATAGAGATAAGCATGAAATGTAAGACATGTGCATAAGCTTCCCCTAAATGAATGCCCCCCTACAACAAAAACTTCCTATGAACTTAACTCCCCAAACATGTTAGTTTCTTTCAAATTTATTCTTCCCCTTTTGGTATTATCAAAAGAGGGCGGAGAGGAAGGCTAACAAAAAATGTGCAATAACTGTGTAGAGAGGGAATGAGCGTGATAAAGAGTTAAACACTAAGGAAAAATACAATAGATAGGTGTGAAAAGAGAATGTGAAGAAATTGTCATAAAGGAACCACTTGTTGGGAAAACGTATTCATGATCGAGTATACAAGTAGTAAGGAGGTGGAAAGCATGACGAAATATGTTTTAAGTGAACATCTTTATAGGAATTGAGAAGCATAGTAGATGATTAAGAATTTTGGATACAACAAAATAGATGTTGTAGCATTTTAAGTACACAAAATAATTTCAGTTTTAACATAGCCATACACTAGTTTTGAAAGGTATGCAATACAGAGTTCTCATGGCGTAGCGAAAAAAAACATGTAAGCATGATATAAGATATCAAGACAAGACAGAAGAATACAATGTTCAAAATTTAGAAACCAAATACACTTATACATTGTTATGATCATGCAAGGCTATCTAGTGCATTTACTTAAGAATTTAGAGAATACATGTAGATATGCAATAGAATCCAATGCTTATGATTAGAAGGCTTACAAGTGATAATGATGTGTACAAAATAGTGTTTTTGAAAAAAGTATACATATGAGTTAATCAAAACACATGACATGTATAATGGAATAAACACAATATTATTGAACAAGCGTTTTTAGAGTTACCTCTACCCACAAGGTTATATAAATATTTCAATGCACATAGAAAAATAGTACAACTACCAAGGTGCTCTGCACACACAATGCTTATTAAGACTTATCAGGGTGCAAAGTAGTGCTTGGGGAATCACAATTATTATTTTGAATTTTATTTATTTGTGATTCGGTGTATAAGAAGAAGTATGTAAAAGGAAAATGTTTGCGACAAGGCACTTTACAATTCTCTCCAAGGTGCTCAACCTCACAATGCTCATTAAGACTTATCAGGAGGGTGAGTAGTGCTTGGTGGAGTTATCTTTGTCAATTATTTATTTGAATTTTTGCTTAACGACAAAGGTCTTCGAATTCACTTCTATGTACAAACAAAAGATTTTGGAAAGACATACTTCTTCAAAAATTAGGTGCATGAAAAAGATTTTTACATGTGGTGTAGGTAAAACTAAGCATGCCTAACAATAATATTAAGATGTTACACTACACAATCATGAAGGAGAAGATTAAATTCATATGTAGTATATCAAAAAGTGTGAGTGAAAAAATCATTTGCAAATATAAGCCATTTACTCATACATAGAGGCATGCTATGCAATACTACACATGATATCTATAATCAATTTCAAAACATACATAAGATAATGATCAAGGCATGATACAAAAACAATGTTATTAAGATACTTGTAATAGAGAACGAAACATTGTATACTAAACTTGGCAAGATAAAACATATCATCCTTGAAACATAGAAAATTACATCAGTTCTTATAAATTTTAAGTTTTTCAAAAACAAAAATAAAACAAATAAAAAGCATGTTTTTGTTGTTTTGATTGGTTTTTTAAATTTTGTAGTTGGTTTTGAAAAAGAAAGATAAAACACATTTAATTTTATAGTAATAAAACAAAGCATGTTTATGGTTGTATTTTGATTTGTTTTATAGTTTTTTTGTTTTTAGATTTTTAAATGAAAATAACAGGAACTGAAATAAAAAATGAAAGAGAAAAAAAAAATAGGAAATTCAGAAATATTCACTAACGCCAGCGGTACAATGCTATCGCCGGGCGTTAGTGACAGAACTCGAATTTTTGAAAAGCGTAAAATTTTTTAGAATTTTTCTTTTGTGCAGAATAGTGGCAATGTTGTTAAATACAGAAATCAGATATGTTTAGTCATGAAAATACAAATTTTGGTCAAAAAAATAAACACCCATAGAAAAAGGTGCGCTACCGCCAGCGATAGAGGTACCGCGCCGTGGTAGCCACGTGAAATAAAAGGATTGACCCGGTCAGATCTCATTTGGTCAAGGGTTTTGGATCTCATATTTTCCTTCGACTTCCGCCGGCGATAGAGGTAGGTAAGAATTTTCTTTTGTTATTTTACTTTCTTTTATGGTTCATGTTAGTGATTCAAGCTAGGATCTAGCGGATTTGAAGAAATTTCATGGCAATGTAGTCATAAGGGGATTTTGACAATTTTTTCAAGTCATTTTGGTAGATCTATGAGTTATTGTTTGAGTATTCATGTTAGATTAGTTGAAATATCTCAGATCTGGAATTTTTGAGCCTTTTCAGAAACGATTAGGAGGATTTTTGGTGGATTCGAAGGAGGAAGACGAACAGTAGTTTTGTCAGTTACCGCGCGGCGGTAGAATTTACCGCGCCGCGGTAACTCTCCTGTACCGATTCTGATGTAATCTCCTGTCCAGATTTTGATGTTTTTCCTTCAATTTTATTTTTGTTCAGATTTGATAATGGCTTCCTCCAGTGGTCGCGCTCGACGATCAAACGTAGATCGGAATTGAGAGGGTGGAACTATATTTCCTGGTATTGAGGATGCTACCATCGGAGTGGCAATGACGGTGGGGGTAGAATTACCCGTTCATGCACATATATATGAATATTTAGCTGATGCAGGTGTTCTCTCAGCGATCATAGATGATAACTTTTCTTCAGTTTTAGTAAGGGAATTTTATATGAGATTGGAGGATCCGGCTCGGACTGTTCTCCAAGGAGGAGTACGTTCCTATGTCCAGGGTCATGAGGTAGTAATAACTCATGAAGATTTACGTGAGGAGTTTGGTCTAGAGTGGAGTGATAATCTCTTGGATATTGTAGAGAGGTTCCGAACACTTCGGAACTGGACTCAAATAAATGAAGTGTTGCATGGTCAATAAGGTTTGGAGGACTTGATTTCATCGGTTACAACATTAACTCTCGATACATACATTATCCAAGAGATCCTACGACGTACGATCATGATAAAGGGGGGAGATACAAGGATGATCACATCGCAACTGAGTATGGTCACTTACCATATTTTAGAAAAAATTCAGTTTGATATGTCTGATCTCCTATTATCAATGATCCGATATACATATAAATTGAAAGATCCACGGTGACAACGATTGAATACTCTTCCTTTGGGAGTAGTAATTCAACGAATTGTTTACAAGAAATGCCGATCTCTCAATAGGGAGGTTTATCATCTAGATTGTCGACCAGCCAGATTATCTACCCTATCTATTCATCCTCCACGTCAAGAAAGGGGTCCATCTCCACAACCTCCAGTTCGACGAGGAGGGTCAGTGAGAGAGACCCAGCGAGAACTACAGGAGCTAGCGGAGTAGGGAGCGAACATCAATAGGAAGGTGACAAGAATGTCAAAAAAGATATCCGGTATCGAGAAGATGGTACGGAAGATAATGGTGGCCCTTAAATTAACTCCATCACCGCATAGAGAGGAGAGTCCAGAAGAGGAGCAGCCACGACGATTGGTTCGTCGGAGACGTCGTGGAGGTGATGAAGGAGAGAGCAGTAGTATGGGGGCTGGAGAGTAGGAGAATGAATTTTATTTTCATTTTTGTAATTAATGCAGGTTTTCAGAGATAGCAAAACAGACTGCTGTTACTACCGCGTGGCGCTAGTTCTAGCGTTGGTGATAGTATCAGCATACTATCTGGGTTTACCTTTTTTTTTTCAGTTTCAGACTAATTTCTGGCTTTGTTTAAGTGTTCTTTTATGCTTATCTTGCTGAAATAGTTTAAGAATCTCCTGCATGGTCATGAAATTTTTTTGTTTCTTTATAGTTTGATAATTATTCTAGTTTGTTTTGACATTATCATGTGAAAAGTTAAATTATCATGTGGCATTATCATAGCTATTTCAATTTAGTATAAATGAATTTTGATTTAATATGTGAAAAACATATCACAAGTTATATAACGTGATCTTATCATGATGGCTCAAAGCAAAAAGAAAAAAAGAAAAAAAGCATATCATGAAGTAGAGAATTGATAATTCAATTTGATTTGATTTCTACTTCATGCAAAGGATTGGATACTAATTAATGAGAGATTTAGGTATCCAAAGAGGACCGAGTGTGACGGTTCCTTTGGGTACCCAAATACAACGTGTTTGCTTTTGGGGAGATATGATTGAATGACTCTTTTGATTTGAGTTTGTGTTTCATCTTTAGCTTTGGGTCTCCATTCAAATCTTGGTTTAACATTATTTTTATTTTTCAAATTTCCATGATGGTTTCGTAAAACATTGTTTATCGGAAATTTGTGAACATTTAATTTTATGTTGGGAGAAACATGATTTTGTAAATTATAATGATTTAAAATTTCATTTTCAAGCGTTTGATATTTTTCATTTCCTTTCTTAGGCTTAGACATATTATGAAAATTCATATTTAATTTGCTTTTGGAATTTGCTTGAAATTGTTGATTTATGTGTTGAGATTTTTTCTTTATAATTTCCTTAAGCAAGTTTACTTTAGTTTCCAATTCATAGTTCTTAACTTTAAGATTATGTCTTGCTTTATTATACGCTATTGTGCTATTTTTGAGAGTGGATACGATAGACTCAATATGATTGTTGTATTCGTTTCTAAAGTCATCAAAAGTTTCATCCATCTCTTTCATTTCAATTTTATAGTTTTTGCACATTTCACAATTATTTTTCAACGATGAATTTTCTAAAGATAACTTTTCTATTAGTTCTTTTGAATTTAAGAGTTCATTTTCATATACCTTGAGTTTCTCTTTAAGAATGTTACAATCAAAACAAGGTTTTATATTCTCAATTAAATTGCAAGGTGGAGAAAAATCACACACATCAATCTTTGCTTCTACATTACATTTAGCTTTTAAGTTTTTATTTTCTAAACATAATTTTGCATTAGCCATTTTTAGTTTCTTAATCTTACATTTAGTAATTTGCATAACTTGTAATGTAGAAATAGAAGTACAAAAAATAGGAGATTTTGATTTTCTTACATTACTTTCGGGAGAGGCACGATTTGAACATATTGTTTCTTTGACATCTTTTGGCACTCCTCTTCCGAAGATAGTACTTCTTCTTCTCTTTCACTTGATATGCACTTCATGGATTCATCATGAGAGGAGTATTCTTGAAGGCTTGTGCAAGCTTGCATATTCTCCGGTTCTTGCGATTGTTCCATACTTGTAGAAGGAGAATCATACATTTCTTCAAGAAATTTCCATACTTTGTATGCACTAGAAAAACAATATATTAATTTGAAGATATCTTGAGATAAAGCACAGAAAATATAGTTCATAGCTTTTGCATTTAGGTGACGCCCTTGTTTATTTGATTCGTCCGCTGGTCTTGTTATTGCTATATCCCATGCGTTGATATCTAATGTTTTAATAAACCTTTCCATTAACAATTTCCACCCTTTGTAATTTCTTTCTTCGAATAAGGGTGGTGCAAGAGATTTTTCTTCTTCATAGAAGTTTCCCCCACTAATAGAAGCGAGATCATGAGACGCCATTATTCCCGGTTGTTAAGCCGATTTGGAATAACCTCGCTCTGATACAACTTGTTGGATCTGTAGGCGCCCTTAGAGGGGGGGGGGGGGGGGTGAATAAGGGTTTTAAGATTTTAGAAGTTATTTAGAGAAAATTGCTTTTAGGTTGGAATTAATGAAAATCATTAAGCATGAATTAGAGATAAAAAGAAAAACATATTTTCATTAATCATTAATCTTGAAACAAACGTGATTACAAAACTTTTCCCAATAACGCTTGGAAAGATGCGACCAATGAAAAATATTTTGGTTTTCTATACCGACCCTTCTCCCAAGGACCGGTTGGCTTTAGCCTGTCTCTCACTAGACAAGGCCTCAAGCCGCTCTAGCCCTTCCCTCACCGAAAAGGCCTCAAGCACTACCTAGATCTACAGCCTAGACCTAGTTGCGGTGAGGCGAGTTCCCCCTAGTCCCCACAAGGCCCTAGTCGCCGTGTGGCGAGTTCCTCTACCGAACAAAAGTTATAAAGATTACAATTTGAAGATTAAAATAAGATAAGAACTAAGACTCCCTCAAATGAAGAACTTGATGTCGATGTAGATGCGATCGGATCGGTCTTCAAGTTCTTTTGCATTCACGATAGTTGACGAAGTTCTTTGGGCTGCTTGGGAAGGCTCTCACGAGTGCTCTGAAAATATGGCTTCCAGTCGTTCTAAAACAGCAAGCAACAACGGAGGAGGCACGCGTCTTTTTATAGATTCAGCCACTACCACCTGCGGTAGTACTACTGTCCCGCGGTATCCACATACAACAATGAATCACACAGATCGTGGTAGTTTAGGCAGCATTCTGAGCGCCAAACACTAGCGCGCCGCGGTACCGCTAACGCCCAGCGTTAGCGAGATTTCCTTTCTTCAACCATAATCTTCTTCCAAAACTGCTCCTCAATCAACTGTTGACGGGATGTTTCCAAAAGCTACCGCCGGGCGTTAGACCTAACGCGCTGCGATAGTACTTGCCAAACATAGCGACCCATCGACATTCCTTTTTCTCCACTTTCCTTTCTGTCAATAGTTTCCATATATGCTAACGCCAGCGTCAGTGCTAACGCTCCGCGGTAGATCATTTCGTCGGGTGCATCTTCATCGAGTTGGCCTCACAATTCGTCGAGCGCAACATTCATTTCGTCGAACGGAACTAGCGCGCCGCGGTAACGCTGATGCCCCGCGGTAGTGCGTACATTTCATCGAACGCCAGCTTGCATCTCATCGGTTTCCCTTCTCATCGGTTTCTTCTTAGCGGTTTGTTAATGCTAGCGCCATCGGTAGAGTTAACGCGGCGCAGTAGAGTATTCAGATCTTCTCAGCGGTTTCCTTCTTAGCGGTTTCGTCTTAGTGGTTCGTTAGTGCTAGCGCCAGCGGTAAAGTTAACGCGGCGTGGTAGCAACAACAACACAGCACCATGGAGATATGAAAGCACAGAATCTGCATACTATAAACACAAAATATGTATGATCAAATACAATATGATTTGTTATTGTCAAACCAAGAGATGCGGAAAGCATGTTCCAACAAACATTGCTTAAGATAAGATTGTTTAAGCAATCTATTAAAACTCATGATTGTTTATATTAAGCTTTGACTAACTCAGAGGACAATCTTTGTACTCAAAGCTGACTCTGAGCTCGTCTTAGCATTGGCCATCTCCCCCTTTCTGATTTCTTCAACTATTTTCCTTTTAGGAATTGGGAGGCAGCATTTACCAACTCCCCCTCAACCTGAGCAGGGACTTGCTCACCCTCAATGTGAGAACTGTTAGCTTTATTAGCTGTTCTTATTCATTTTCAATAACCCATACTAGCTCCACCTCATTTGAAGCATTTCTATTGATCTTATGATGATAAGTGTTACTTATGCTTATGGCATAATGCAGAGTTTGTCGAACTCAAAGTCGACGTTCGTCGAACTCAGGAAAGAGTTCGTCGAACTCAGGAAAGAGTTCGTCGAACCCAGATTTTTCCCAGCTGAGCCCTTAGACTGCTTTAGTTTGTTTTGGATATAGATTCATAAGTGAACTCATTCTAAATTCAACATTCCTAAGTCAATTTTGAAAGAATTGAACTTGGCCTCATCCAGTGGCTTGGTGAAGATATCAGCTACTTGATTGTCTGTGGGGACATATTCAAGTTTGATATCTTCACACTCTACATGCTCTCTAATAAAATGGTACCTTATTTCTATGCGTTTGGTCCTGCTATGGGAGACAGGATTTTTGGCAATAGAAATAGCACTGGATGAGTCACACAGCAGGGGATATTGTCTAACCTTTGTGTTGTAATCCTCCAATTGATGTTGGATCCACAGAAGTTGAGCACAACAGCTACCTGCAGCAATGTACTCTGACTCAGCTGTGGATATGACCACACTGGTTTGCTTTTTGCTGCTCCAAGAGATCAGCCTCCTCCCTAGTAATTGACAAGTGCCACTTGTACTTTTCCTGTCTTCTTTGCACCCTACAAAATCTGCATCTGAATAGCCTATCAGTTTAAAGTCATTGTTCCTAGGGTACCAAAGGCCAAGATTTAGGCTACCCTTGAGGTATCTCAAGATCCTCTTGACAGAGGTGTAGTGAGGTTCCTTAGGACAAACCTGATACCTAGCACAAACACATGTAGAATACATAATGTCTGGCCTACTAGCAGTCAAGTACAACAAGGATCCAATGATACAACTGTACATTGATTCATCAAAGGCCTTCCCCTTTTCATCCTTGTCTAGTGAAACATTAGATCCCATGGGTGTTCTCATGGTGGATGCTAAATCCATCCCAAATTTCTTGATGAGCTCCTTGGTGTACTTAATCTGGGAAATGAAAATTCCATCATTAGATTGTTTCACTTGGAGCCCAAGGAAATATTTGAGTTCACCCATACTGCTCATCTCAAACTCCCCCTGCATTAGATTGGCAAATCTCTTGCAGAGGTTGTCATCAGTAGACCCAAATATTATGTCATCAACATAGATTTGGACTAGGAGACACTTGCCCCTTGTTTCTCTAAGAAACAATGTGATATCTATCTTTCCCCTCAAGAACTTGTTCTTGATGAGAAAGCTGGACAATGTCTCATACCAAGCCCTGGGGGCTTGCTTAAGACCATACAGAGCTTTCCTAAGTAGATAAACATGAGAAGTAAGAGTAGGATGGACAAAACCTGATGGCTGCTCTACATATACTTTCTCTTTTAGATTTCCATTTAGGAATGCTGACTTGACATCCATCTAGTACACTTTGAAGCCTTTATGGGCTGCATATGCAAGGAATAGCCTTATGGCCTCCAACCTTGCAACTGGGGCAAAAGTTTGGTCAAATTCAATTCCTTCCTCTTGCCTATACCCTTTTGCCACAAGCTTAGCTTTGTTCTTGATGATTGTCCCATTCTCATCCATCTTGTTTCTGAAGATCCATTTGGTGTCATTGATGTTGTGTCCCTGTGGTCTTGGCACCAACTTCCATACTTTGCATCTCTTGAATTGCAAAAGTTCTTCCTGCATTGCCTGAATCCAGAATGGATCCAAGTTGGCCTCTTCAAACTTCTTAGGTTCTACCTGTGACAGGAAACTGAGGAACAAAACCTCATTGTGATCCCTGCTCCTAGTTGTCACACCTTGTTGAATATGCCCAATAATCTGCTCCAAGGGATGATCCCTTAGATGTCTTGTAGCTACATGCAGTCTCTCCTCTACATGCTGAATTTCTTCCACTGGTTCAGTAGCTTCTTCAGCATCCTGCTCCTCTACATCTTCTGGAATTGCTGCATCAATATGTGATTTACTGCTGGATGGTTCTTGTATAGATAGTTCTTCCATGGCTCTTTCACTTCCTGTCAAAACAGAAGAACTGGACCAGCCCTTATAAATTAGGCTGGTCTCATCAAACACCACATGCATGGACTCTTCAACAACATGGGTTTTCTTGTTATATACTCTATAGGCTTTACTATGTGAGCTATAGCCAACAAGAACCCCCAAGTAGCATTTTTCAGCAAACTTGGTTAATTGAGATATTTCATTATTTAAGATGTAGCATTTAGATCCAAAGATCCTAAAATATGAAATTGTTGGTTGTTTGCCTTTCTCAATCTCATATGGGGTAATTCCATGAACTTTATTGATGGAAGCTCTATTGAGAACATAACAGGCAGTATTGACTGCTTCAGCCCAGAAATATTCTGGGAGTGAAGAGTCACTAAGCAATGTTCTCCCAACTCTATCAATGTTCTATTCCTCCTCTCAGCCACCCCATTTTGTTGTGGGGTCCTTGGGGAGGAAAATTCTTGGATGATACCTAGTTCTTGACAGAACCTTGTCATGGATTCAGATTGAAACTCTGTGCCATGATCAGACCTAGTTCTGACCACAGAACATTGCAAATCATTCTGAATGGCCTTGACATGGCTTATAAAGACATTTAGAGTATCAGATTTTTTTTAAGGAAAAATACTCATGTATATCTTGAATGAACATCAACAATCACTAAGGTATACAGCTTCCCTCCTAAGCTCTGAATTGGCATAGGACCAAACAAGTCCATGTGCAATAAATAAAGGCATCTCTTAGTGTCTTTGGAGCAAATACTTTTAAAAGTGGCCCTTGTTTGTTTTCCCATTTGGCAAGCATGACACGGGCCATTTTTAACACATTTTAAATTAGGACTATTTCTAACCAAGTTCTTAGAAAATAGTATATGCATTGTCTTGTAGTTGATGTGGGCAAGTATCTTATGCCATTGAACACATAAAGACTCACTCTCATTCGCCACAAGACACACAAGAGAGGAAGATGATGTGCAAATAAAATCTAAACTCCACTCCTAGTGCCTGAGAGTATGGTATCCAAGTCATTAGACTTTTTGATTAGGCACTTATCATTGTGGAATTCAATGACATAGCCAAGATCACACAGTTGGCTTATGCTAACAAGGTTGTGTTGCAACCCTTCAACATAAGACACTTTAGTGATGGAGACTATGCCATTTGTGATCATACCATAACCTATGGTGACTCCCTTTTTTGAACCCCCAAAGATGACTTTGGGTCCATTCTTCATTGCTTTGTATTCCTGCAGTAAACCCTTGGTGCCTGTCATATGTCTTGAGCACCCACTATCCAAATACCAAATCTGCCCAAGGCTAGTATTTGAACTCTCCTGCATGATGGAGTTTAATTACCCTTAGGAACCCAATTGATTTTGGGTCCTAGGTACTTGCTAGTCTGATAAGAAAGCCTTACACTAGTTGCACTCTTTTCATTAGGTACATTGGGATTGTACCAACAATCTATGGCAAAGTGTCCCACTTTACCACAACACCAAGATTCATGAATGTTATATCTCCTCTTCTGAACATTTCCTAAGGAATTAGCATTACTTTGCCTGTGTTCAGGAGGGGAGATAGCTGCAGTCTTCCTATTTCTCTCAGCAATGATTTGACTGAATGTCAATCTATGTGCTGTCTTGATGCTCTTTGTCCTGATGGCATCAACCTGCTTTAGCTTGGCAGCCATACAAGATCTGATTGCATCTGACACTGAGCAACAAGTCTTGTCAATAGATTTTACAGCAAGAATTTTCTTTGCTGAACTAGATTTAGAAGAGCTTGCACCCTTATTCTTGAATGAGGGGGCTGAGGTACCAAATACAAAAGGTCCAGGTTGGACCATTTGAATTTCCTCATGGGGAGTCTTCATGGCACTCAATCCCATCCCCTATCTTCCTCTACGTGAAGGAGAATTTTCCTTCCTATAGGAACTCCCATTCTTCCAGTGACCATACATGCTTTCATGGTCATACATGTTGGAAGGAAGTAACACATTTTGAAAGGTGGTTTGAGGCTTAGCCTTACCCTTGCTCTTTTCTCCACTCCCTTCTCCCACTTCCATTTTATTGAATCCTAGTCCTCTTCTATTGGTCTGAGAGGAGAAGGTGTCAATAATAGGGAGCACAAATTTGGGCTTGGAGAATTGAGCCACCAGGCTCTTCTCTTTCACAAGCTTCTCCTCAAGGTCCTTGATGACCTTGTTCTTCAGGGAAATAGTGCTCAATTGCACAATCTTTAAATGGCTCATGTGTCTACTCATCTGGGCCACCAGGGAGGTAGCTTCAGTGTAGTCATTTTCAGTCATTTTAAGGGAAGCAATTTCCCGGGCTTGCCTCTTGGCAAGCTTCTTGCTCCTCTTTAGAGCTTCCAAGAGAGCATCATACTTGTCAATCAATTGATTAACATCTACTTCAGCTTCTGAAACACTTCCACCAATTGATGAAGGTGCTCCAGATTCTGGGCCAGTCTAATACTCAGAAGAAGATATGGAATGAATTAATACCTGTTCATTTATTGAGATGCTCTGACTGTCCTCTTCATCAGTGATGGCCATGAGGCCTAGCTGAACATTGTCCTCTTCATCCTCCTCTGTATCACTATCTGAGTGTGATAGAGGGGCCCTGACTCCAACCTTGGCAGCATGGTAATCTTCATCTTCTCCTGCAACAAATAGCCCTATGTAGGCTTCTTCCTTTTCAGATTCTGATGAGCTGGAGTCTGATTCACTCCAGCTCCTTTCCTTCTTAGCTAGAAATGATTTTTCTCCTTTCTTACCTCTTGGCTGATGAGCCTTCTTCTCATCCTTCTCTTTTCTCTTGACTAGGCAGTCAACAATGACATGACCTGGCTTGCTGCAGCAATAGCAAACAACTTTAGAGGAATTAAGTTTAGAGTTAGAGCCATACCTGTCATTCCCGGAGTGATGCTTTGACTCCTTGCTGTCCTCCTTGTTGTGATATGAGGAGGAGGGCTTGTTCTTCCATGGCTTCCACTTCATCATCTTCTTGAACTGCCTTGAAAAGGCAGCAAACTCTTCATCAGAGGAAGAGCTATCTGAGGTGCTGACTTCAGGTTCAGCACTTCTCCTTGGAGTTAACACCATCCTGCCCTTGCTTCTCTTGGAGTTGTCAGCTTTGAGAGCTACAGTTTTCTCCCTTTCCTGAGGCCTAGAGGAGGTGTCCTCTTACATTCTTGCAGACAGTTGCATCTCATAGGAGAGCAGCTTTCCAAATAGCGTGTGAGAGGGGGTCTCACCAAGCTTGGCCACTTCACTGATTGCACAGATTTTTGTGTCCCAGTCCCTTGTTAGAGATCTAAGGAACTTATCATTCAGCTCATAGTTGGTGAATACTCTCTCATAGGTTCTCAGCTCATTGACTATTCTGAAGAACCTCTCATAGCCCATGGAGATGCTTTCCTGGTTCTGCTGCCTGAAGGCTTCATACTCTTGGTTAAGGAGTGACTTTCTGTCATCCCTTACTTCAGCTGTCCCTTCCATGTACACAATCAATGTATCCCACATCTCCTTTCCAGTCTCACAGTGCACCAGATTTTGGAAAGTTGAATCATCAATAACTTTGACAATAATATTTTGAGCCCTTTTGTCCATTGTAGCCAATACTATCTCATCCCTTGTCATTTCAGTGTAGGATTTGCCTACCTGCCTGGTAGGATCAATGGTGGAGGGCTTTGTGATAATGAAGGGGCCTTCCAGAATAGTAATATAGATTCTATGGTCTGAAGCATCCATAAACAGTCTAACCCATTGTTTCCAGATGCCAAAGGTTTCCTTCTTGCATATGGGGAGCTTCATTGAACCCATTTCCTTCTGAGCTCCACTTGAAGCCATTGGATTGAGATTTAATAATACCTATATAGGATCTGGTCAGGCTGTTAATCCCTTTATGACCAATCTCTCTCTGATACCACTTGAAAGATTATTTAGGTATATGATCTAATTCACCTAGAGGGGGGGGGGGGGGTGAATAGGTCTTTTGATTTTTACTTGTTTGATTTAGATGTTTGCAGTTATTCTAAGCAAGTAAACAAGCAAACCCAGAAAACACACAAGTGTTTATACTGGTTCCCCAAGAATGTGTGTCTATGGGTAGTCCACTTTCCCCCTTCACCCTTCTAACAGTGTGTTAGACAGGGCCAACTCCTTCAATCTCGGCTCCAAGAGCTTATAGCACAGATCCCTCAGGATCTCTCAGGTTTTCCCAAACCCTACCTCAGGCTCAGCAACCCTACCTCAGATCAATCACTGATCCTACAACTCAGACCAGAACAGGTCCTACAATCTCAGGCCTAAACAGCCCTACCTCAGAGGAATCCACCTCCTACAACTCAGACCCCTTTCAGGTCCTACCTCAGAGGAATCCACCTCTTATAACTCAGACCCCTTCCAGGTCCTACCTCAGAGGAATCCACCTCCTACAGCTCAGGCAATAATGCCCTACAACTCAGGCTAAGCAGCCCTACAAACTCAGGCCTTCAGCCCTACAAACTCAGACAGTAAAGCCCTACAACTCAGAACCCAAAGGTTCCTACAAAAGAAATAATGATCTTTACAAATAGAATGAAGAAAGGTCAAGTCTGGTTCTTCTTCTTCTTCTCAGCTGCTGTTGCAGACTTGAACCAGGGAGCCGATGTTCAGCTCCAACTTGTTCTTCTTGATTAGCCCTTCAGATGAGGGACTGGATCTACTGCTCTATCTTGAAATGAATCAAGATGAGCTATCTCTTCCTTGCAGCCTTGTGTTAGCACAGTTCTTGGCTGCTATCAATAGAACGGTACGCTTCCGCTTCTTTGTGTGCTCGAGAGTAAGATCGATAGCAGAAGTCTGTTCCTCAACCCTAATTTATCCCTTTTATATAACCTCAATCTTCAACGGCTCTCAACCGTCCTTCTGACAGATATGGGAGTGACTGGTGGTCCCCACAATGCCTTTCTGTAGCTTGCGCCAAGGGAAGAACCCACCATGTCACGTTTGAACTATCTCAGCGGTTGGGCTGAGAAGGCTTCCTCTTCTCAGCGGATTCTGCTTCATCTGTAGAGAAGTTTCTGCGTTTGATGAACGTCATTCTGCGTTCGACGAACAACAATCTGCGTTCGATGAACTCGCCAAACTCTGCATTCGATGAACTTGCCACACTCTACGTTCGACGACCTGAGTTCTGCGTTCGACGAACACGCCAGGTCTCAGCGTTTGCTTCTGTTGGGTCTCTGCGTTCGACGACCTGAGTTCTGCGTTCGACGAACACGCCAGATCTCTTCTATCTGCAACTCCTTTCCTGTCTCAGCGGATCCGCTGAGATAGTGAGCTCGTCTCAGCGGATTTGACCCTTTGTCTCAGCAGTTCTGCTGAGGCAATTCTTCATCTCTTAGGAGTTGATTTCTCCTGATCTAAGGGCATGATTGGCCCTTTCTCTTGAGTTACCTAAGCGTGCATATCTTACACAAATATGGCTTTATCAAATACAACTTTTTACATAGCATTGTGAGTGATGCCTCTTCAAATCAAAGGAATATTGAGGGCAATATTCCCCACACAGAGGCTAACACTAAGCCATATATGCCAAATACACAAAATATCATTTTTGGCTATATGCACACCATAACACATATTAGGGAAAGACATGCAAGTGGAATTACCCCACATGCAGAGGTCTAATTGCTCCCAAATTTTAACCAGAAGCTAGTAATGACCTATTAAACATGTTACCCAAATTTGGGGTTATTTTGAGGTGTCTATCTCCTTAAATCACATTAATTTGATATATCAAATAATGAACAAAATTATAGACAAAAATTCTCCAAAAATTCTGATTTTTGGTCAAAATATGGTGCTAGGGCACATGCATGGCCAAAATTTCAGAGGCTAACACTAAGCCATATATGCCAAATACACAAAATATCTTTTTTGGCTATATGCAGACCATAACACCTATTGGGCAAAGACATGGAAGTGGAATTACCCCACATACAAAGGTCCAATTGCTCCCAAATTTGAACCAGAGGCTAGTAATGACCTATTAAACATGTGACCCAAATTTGGGGTCATTTGGAGTTACACAACTCCATAAATTTCATTTATTTGATTAGTTGAATATTGAACAAAACTATAGAGAAATTTCCTCCAAAAATTCCCAATTTTTGGCAGGGGGTACTTTAGGGCATGACTCATGCTTGCCACATATTTCAAGTAATTTGGAGTTATATTCCTCTCTAAATTAATTTTTAGAGGTCTAGGGACCCATATGCACACGTGTCACCAAAATGAATGCTCAAAGCGCTACAGTGCTCCAAATCACTTCAAAAAAATTTCTATATTTTCTTAAGGTCATGAGCTACAATTTTTATTCAGAGAACATTTTCTGTTAAGGCCTCTAAGGGCCCTAAAAAAATTCCACAAGATACTGTATTTTATGTGACAGAAAATCAAATTCCTACATTTATATTATAGGGTCTGCGACTAACAAATCTGCCGAGATCCAACGGCCCTGGAGTCGTCTTCTTCCTTGAGCCAAGGTCTCAGATTGCTCCCTCCTGGAGCATTTTTGGAGCTCTATTCCGACCACCACAGGAGGTCTCCGGCTAATCCCCCAAGCCACCACCTCCGGCCCAACATTGGCCGACGAGTGGAGGTGACCTCTCGGCCGGAGGTGGCCGAAACTGCTCCCCCCCATCTTCCATTTTTGGCCAAAAAGCTTGAAAAACGAAAATGAGATCTCCTCCATTTCTTGATGGAATTCAAAAAGGAAAGAAGCTAGATCTAGCACTAGGGGAGCAGGTGAGGAAAACTTTCCTCTATTGAGCTTGCCGACAACCATTTGCCCAGGTGCCATTGTTGAACCTTGCTCCGACGACCCTTGTTGTTTCCTCCTTTCTCAGTCATTTCCTTCAATCCAGGGTAGCAAATCGACTCCTCCAGGCCCTCTAAAGCTGATGGTGTCATCGAAATGGTCTGAGGAGGTGTGTATATGGGGCATCCATTGGGGGAGGGGTCAACCATGTTGGATCGGTAGGTGCCCATAAAGGGGGGGGGGGGGGGGTGAATACGGGTTTTTAAAACTTAAGTTATATTTTGATTATCTTTGAAATAATGCGTGAATAAGAAAGTGAGAAATCAAACAAAATAATTAAACTAAAGTGGAGACATGTTTTATTAATATGAAATAAGGTTTTACAAAAGTTGATTTCTATAACACTAGAAGTCGGTGGAGAATCATAGTTAACTCCTTTTGTTTTCTATCCCGACTCGCATCCCCACGAACCGGTGGCCATAGCCTATCCTTCCCCGGATTCGGTCTCAAGCCGCTCTAGCCAATCCAACCCCGGATATGGCCTTGAGCACCCCCTAGACCTAACCTAGATCTAGTCGCCAACATGAGGTAAATTTCTGCCCTAAGTCCTACCCAGACCTAGTCACCAACACGAGGCGAATTCTCTAATGGTTTACAAGAAATATGAAATGATAATAATAAAACTCCCTCTTGAAGAACTTCTGAAGTTGGATACGAAGATCCGCTGTAGAATAAGCATTGTAGAAGCGGACATCGTTTGGATCCAGCGTGAAGAGATTCTCCTTCAGAAATTCGCAGAGCTTTGGTAGGACATCAACTTTCGGCCAAACCAGGCTCTGGAATTCTAGCACTCAATCTCTCTCTCTCTGATGTCTCTGTGAAACGAGAGAAGAGGGGTCCAATTTATAGCCTCAACGCTAGCGCCTGCGCTATCGCTACCGCCGGTACTATCCCAGATTAGGACATATTCTGCGCGGGGGAATCTTCAATCCGAGGAAACATTTCTCTCTTGCCTTCTGTGCTTCGCGCTACCGTCTGCACTATCCGCTACTGCCAGGCGCTATCTCCTTCTATATATACTCCGAAATTGCGCTAATCATCGCTAGCGCCGGGCGCTAGGTGCTACCGCCGGCGCTAGTGGGCATGTTGGATTTGTTGGCTCAAATTTGGGGGAAACCTTCTTATGTTTTCCTTGAGTCATATGGACTTTGTTTCCCGCACACTTAAACACGCAAGATCAAATACACATAGGATTTGTTATTCTCAAACCTAGGAGATGCAGAAGACCATGTTCCAACAAACTCCCCCTTTTGATAATAACAAATCCATTAATGATAAATCAGAGCATTAATATATAAGCATGATGAAACCTACTTGTGTGTGTGTGTGTGTGTGTGTGAGAGAGTGATGACTTAGGATAAATATTGATTGTAGAATTTTTGAATTGCTCCCCCTAAATATAGGCTCCCCCTAAGTGAATACTCCCCTAATATGTAAGCTATCATCTTAATTAATCAAGTTAGTTTTTCATTTTGATAGCGGATTTTATTTATCATGTTAGATCTCCCCCTTTTGTTATTAGCAAAAGTGGGTAAGGAAGCAAAACACATAAAAGTTTTGAAAATAAGATAAAGGCATGATCGAGCTTTGAGAGAGAATAAAATGATAAGGAGTTTTAAAATAATTTTCATAGAAATAAATCAGAGTTCTTAGCATAAGTATGGTTATAGAAGTAAATCAGAGTTTTAGCGTTAAAAGGAATAATATAGCATTTATCATGCATGTTTAAAAAATTTGAGTTAAGCATGAAAAGAATACAAGGTAAATGCAATGTTGCGGAAGACTTATAAAAATACAATAAACATCTTTGTGTAAGACATGATGAGTCATAAAATGAAAAAAAAAGTTTTTGTAAAGCATTTTTCTTTGAAAAGATTATCATTAAGTAACCAAGCATAAAAGAGAGGTATGAAAAAGAGACTACTACAATGTTATACTAATTCATAAAGTCAAAAAGCACACCAAACATTGTAGAAAGCATGCTAGGTTATCTAGTGCATTTTAGATATAAAAAGTATTATAGAATTAGCATTAGGATCTAATACTCATGAGAAGAAGTGTTATGGAAGATAATGATGTGCACAAAGTGTATTTTGAAAAGAGTAAGCAAATGTTATAATAAAAAATACAAGACAAATGTAGAGTAAAGTGCACAATAAAACACAAATAAGATTACTTCCACAAACTTGTATGCACAAAGAAAATGTACAACTACCAAGGTGCTTTGCACACACAATGCTCATTAAGACTTATCAAGGTGCAAAGTAGTGCTTGGGGGATCACACAATTTTTTTCAGTTTTGTTTTTGATCCGGTGTACTTAAGAATAAGTGGTTTTTTTTTGTTAAAAAATGAAGGTTTGCACAAGACACTTTACTAATCTTTCCAAGGTGCTCAACCTCACAACGCTTATTAAGACTTATCAGGAGGTTCAAGTAGTGCTTGGTGGAGTTAACTGTCACTTTATTTCATTTTTTTTGTTTTGTACAAAGTTCTCCGATTACACTTGCGTTGCAAACCAATTAGATTTGGAAAGTACAACCACTTTTCTTTATATTTAATAGTGCAAATAAATATAGCGTAGGTACGATACTTGTGCACATTTAATTTATTGTACAATTACAATACATAAGCAAGCATCTTTAGATTAAAAACATAAGTAAACTTAGCTAAAAAGTGAGTGAAGAAATGTCATTATCAACCATAAGACATTTACTCATACTTAGAGGCATGCTAAGCAAGGTTCTACACTACTTTTACAATATAATTGATGCACACATTAATAGATATATCAAAGCATGATAAGAACAATGTTCAAAAAGTAGTTTGACAAGATAAATTGTAACAATGTAGAAGTTCTAATTGATAGATTAAATCATGCTTGATGTTCACACAATTTTTTTTTTATAATTTTATGTTTTATATTTTTGTATTTGATTTTGCATTTATAAATAGAATTCAAACAAATGATTTTTTTTTGTAATTTAGCTTTTGTAAATTTGTATTTGGATTTTTCAAAAATGAAATAAAGTTATAAGTGCAAAAATAAATAGTACATATAGATTAATATATTTTTAAGAATTTGTCAAAATTTTAAGAATATAGAAAAATAAATAGGTGCGCTAGCGCCGGCGTTAGCGCTAGCGCAGGAAACAGTACACAATTTTTGATGATTTTGAAAATTTTAATTGTTGATCATGATTAAGTGTCTCAATAGTAGTTTCATGCAGAAATTTCAGAATTTTATGAGATGTTTTAGATGCTTAAAAATTGCATAAATGCGTTTATGAATGTGTTTTAACTTGAAAGATTTAGGACCCTAACTCAAGTCGTAATAATCAAAATCTTGCATCGGGAAGAGGTTTAGTAAATATGTCAGCGAGTTGAGAGTCCATACCAATGAAACTTACTTTTACATGCTCTTTCTTAATGTGATCCCTAATGAAATGATGGCGAACATCTATGTGTTTGGATCTAGAGTGGTGTACGAGATTATTAGTAAGGTCTATGGCACTTTTGTTGTCACATTTAAGATCAATATTTTTGAGATGAAATCCAAAATCCTCTAGAGTTTGGCTCATCCATAATGCTTGAGCACAACAACTACCAAGTGCGATGTATTCGGCCTCCATGGTGGAGAGTGCAACCGAAGATTGTTTCCTACTAGACGAAGCAACTAATGAGGGTCCTAAAAAGTGTGAAGTACCGCTAGTGCTTTTTCGATCTAATGAACAACCGGCGTAATTCGAATCGGAACAGCCGTGAAGTGTAAATGAATCATTGTGTGGGTACTATAATCCTAATTTAGATGACCCTAATAGATAACGAAAAATACATTTTACCGCTTTTAAATGAGATTCTTTTGGATTTGCTTGAAAGCGAGTACATAGACACACAACAAACATTATATCCGGTCTAGATGCACTTAAGTAAAGAAGGGATCCTATCATTCCTCTATATAAAGTTTGATCAATGGAAATTCCAAATTCATCTTTTCCTAGTTTTAAAGAAGCACTCATAGGAGTAGAAGCTTGTTTAAGATTTTCAAATCCAAATCGTTTAAGCATATCGTGAACATATTTTGTTTGGCAAATAAAGATACCATCAGTTCGTTGTGAGATTTGAAAACCAAGAAAATATGATAGTTCTCCTACAAGACTCATTTCAAATTCATTTTTCATTACTAAGACTACTTCATTACACAACTCTTCATTAGTGGCTCCAAAAATGATATCATCAACATATATTTGTAAAATAATTAGATCGTTATTATTATGTTTAATGAAGAGTGTGTTGTCGGCACTTCCCATAACATAACCGTGCTTTAACAAAATGATGTAAGTCTATCATACCATGCACGGGGCGCTTGTTTTAAACCAAGAAATATTCCTTCATCACATTTTCATCAAATTTTCCTAAAGAATCTTTTGTATTAAGAATAAAACATTTACAACCAATTACTTTAAAATATGACACGTTAGGTTTCTTTTGATAATATAGTTCATACGGTGTGAGATTTAGAGATGGGCGAAGCATGACTCTATTCATTACACAGCATGATGTGCTTACGGCTTTGGACCAAAAAGTCTTAGGTAATTTATATTCAGATAACATAGTGCGTGCTAGTTCTTGGATTGTCCTATTCTTTCTTTCTACAACACCGTTTTGTTGAGGTGTGCATGGAGCGGAGAACTCATGCTTAATACCCAACATTTCACAAAAAGATTTAAAATTTTCATTTTCAAATTCTCCTCCATGATCTGAGTGAATGCAGTTTATTTTTAAATCTTGTTCATTTTGAATACGAGTACATAATTTTGAGAATTCGCAAAACGCATCAGATTTGGAAGAGAGAAATAAAGTCCAATAATATCTCGAGAAATCATCTATTAGAACAAAAGTATATATTCTACCACCAAGACTTGCGGTGCTAACGGGACCAAAGAGATCCATATGAATTAGTCGCAATGGTTTTGAAGTAGAAATTTTGTTTTTGCTTTTAATAGATGATTTTGTAAATTTTCCTTTTTGGCATGGAGAACATAGTGAAGATAAGTTTCCATTCAATTTAGGCAATCCTCTAATCAATTCCTTTTTTGCTAGTTTTAAAATGAGCTTTGTACTAGCGTGACCTAAACGTCTATGCCATAGTTCTCATCATTTTTGGTTATAAAATATTTTATAGATGATTTGGAAAGATCATGAAACGAAACTATGTAAACATTGTGAATTCTAGGTGTAGTTAGTAACACATATTTTGTTTTAGGATTAAATATTTTGCAAAGATGAGTGGATGATTCAAATAATACATCTAATCCTTTATCACACAGTTGGCTTATAGATATTAAGTTATGTTTTAATCCTTTAACATAAAAAACATTTGAGATAAGAAAGGATTTGTTACCCACTGTACCTACTCCCATGATCCTTCCTTTACCGTTATCAACAAACATTACGATCCATCCTTTCTTCTTTTCTAGGCTAAGGAATTTTTCTTTGTTGCCCGTCATATGCTTGGAGCAGCCTGAGTCCAAGTACCACACGTCCTCCGTTTCCTTAGCCTTCCTGCAAATCTAGAAAAAAGATGAGAGTAAAGATCCGGATACCCAAGAGGTACCACCCATAGAGTAAGTGGATTTCTTAGGTACCCAGATTTGTTTTAACGATTGTTGTTTTATATTCCTGCAAGGGCTATACGTGTGTCCAAACTTAAGATAATTTGCACACGAAATAAAGGGCGTTGAGACCCTTTTCTGAATTTCTACATTGCTCTTGCTGGCTGATGTTTGAACTTTAGAAAAAACATGAGATTTTTTAACTGTTGAGCTACCGCCGGCGTTAGTGGCTAGCGCCGGGCGATAGGGCTCACTTTGATATCCAAGCCCAAACTTTCCATAACCATAACATTGGTTTCCCAAAATCATATCCAGGGATTTTTGACCTATTCCGAATTTTTTTATGGTCATATTGAGATCATGATTTTGTTTTGTAAGAGATGTATTTTTTTGTACAATCATAACACATTTATTTTCAAAACCCTTTTTGTTATTTTCAATTTGTAAGAGAGAGGTTTTTAGTTTTCTCTCTAAGTCCCCCTTTTCTTTTGCAATAGTTTTGATTTGTGAGAGGGCCTTAGAAAGAGAAACTTCAAGTTCTTTTACCTTACATAAGGAGTGCTCACACTCTTGACATGAAACCTTTCTCTTTTCGAGGGAAATCAATTTATTAGTAAGCTTATGATTTTCTTTGATGATAGATTCATTTTTGCGATTTAAAATAATATTATCTTTTATACTTTGATAATAGGATTTGCAAGTTTGAACAAATTCATCATAGAGTTCTTCGAAGGTGGGAGGATCAGTTACCTCAGTATCACTAAGAACACTGGTGTCGTCATCGTTGCCTTTTGCCATTAAGCATAAGTTTGCTTCCTCCTCGCTGCTTGACTCAGACTCGCTTGAATCTTCAGAGGAAGACTCATCCCAAGTTGCGGCTTTCAATACTTTCTTTTTCTCCTTCGCTTTGTATTGTTCTTGTTGCTCCTTATGATACTTCGGGCACTGGATTCGAATGTGCCCGATCTTTCTGCAGTGGTAGCACTCCGGTGGTGGTCTTTCTTCTTCATCTTCGCTTCCTTTTCCTTTCTTTGATGAAGAGGAAGATCCTTTTCGTCGAGCATCCTTTTGGAAGTATTTCCGGAAGGTGTTCCTTCTCTCCGGATTCCTAATGAACTTCCTGAAGTTCTTCACCAGGAGACCTTCTTCATCTTCATCATCATCTTCGATGCTCTTCTTTTTTGATTTTAGTGCCAACGCCTTTTTCATTGGCTCTTTGTTGTATTCATCGTGTTCTACCTCATGGGTTTTGAGATTCCCAATAAGGTTCTCGATCTGGAGTGTTCTTAGGTTGTGCGACTACGAGATGGCCGTCACCTTTGGATTGAACCTTAGAGGTAAAGAGTGAAGAATTTTCCTCACCAAGTCCCCGTCTGAGTAGATCTTTCCAAGTGCCTTTGAAGCGTTGACGATCTTGGTGAAGCGAGTATACATCGAGTTGATGTCCTCTTCGGTATCCATCCTGAATTTTTCATATTCAGATTCCAGTTGGAATAGCTTTGCATCTTTCACCTGCGATGTACCTTCATGAGTAACTTCCAATTGATTCCAAATTTCATAAGCAGTTATGCATGCAGAAATTCTATTAAACTTAGTTCTATTTAAGGCGCAATATAAAGCGTTCATCGCCTTAGCATTATTTTTGCACCTTAGTTTATCGTTATCATCCCATTTATCTTTAGGTTTTAGTAATGTCGCCTCTCCCACTACAATTGTAGGAGGAGAGTACCGAACTTCTACCATGTTCCATACTTCTACATCTATGGTCATAAGAAAACACATCATTCAATTTTTCCAGTAGTTGAAATCTAACCCAGAAAAAAGAGGTGGTCGACTAACACCCTTACCCTCCAGAAAAGCGAGATCATGAGACGCCATTATTCCCGGTTGTTAAACCAATTGGAATAAAACCGCTCTGATACCACTTGTTGGATCGGTGGGCGCCCTTAGATGGACGCGGGGGGGGGGGGGGGGGGGGGGGGGGGGGAATAAGGGTTTTTAAAACTTAAGTTATATTTTGATTATCTTTGAAATAATGCGTGAATAAGAAAGTGAGAAATCAAACAAAATAATTAAACTAAAGTGGAGACATATTTTATTAATATGAAATAAGATTTTACAAAAGTTGATTTCTATAACGCTAGAAATTGGCGGCGAATAATAGTAAACTCTTTTAGTTTTCTATCCCGACTCGCATCCCCACAAACCGGTGTCCTTAGCCTATCCTTCCCCGGATTCAGCCTCAAGCCGCTCTAGCCAATCCAACCCCGGATATGGCCTTGAGCACCTCCTATACCTAACCTAGATTTAGTCGCCAACACGAGGTGAATTTCGGCCCTAAGTCCTACCCAGATCTAGTCGCCAACACGAGGCGAATTCTCTAACGGTTTGCAAGAAATATGAAATGATAATAATAAAACTCCTTCTTGAAGAACTTCTGAAGTTGGAGATGAAGATCCGCTGTAGAATAAGCGTTGTAGAAGCGGACGTCGTTTGGATCCAGTGTGAAGAGATTCTCCTTCAGAAATTCGCAGAGCTTTGGCAGGACATCAACTTTTGGCCAAATCAGGCTCTGGAATTCTAGCACTCAATCTCTCTCTCTGATGTCTCTGTGAAACGAGAGAAGAGGGGTCCAATTTATAGCCTTAGCGCTGGCGCATGCACTATTGGTACCGCCGACGCTATCCCAGATTTGGACATATTCTGCGCGGGGGAATCTTCAATCCAAGGAAACATTTCTCTCTTGCCTTATGTGCTCCGCGCTACCGCCTGCGCTATCCGCTACTGCCAGGCGCTGGCTCCTTCTATATGTGCTCCGAAATTACGGTAATCATCGCTAGCGCCGGGCGTTAGGTGCTACCGCCGGCGCTAGTGGGCATGTTGAATTTGTTGGCTCAAATTTGGGGGCAACCTTCTTATGTTATCCTTGAGTCATATGGACTTTGTTTCCTGCACACTTAAATACACAAGATCAAATACACATA
The DNA here is from genome assembly GCA_033032865.1 of Dactylorhiza incarnata. Classification (NCBI taxonomy): domain Eukaryota; kingdom Viridiplantae; phylum Streptophyta; class Magnoliopsida; order Asparagales; family Orchidaceae; genus Dactylorhiza; species Dactylorhiza incarnata. The sequence goes on from JAWHQI010000295.1 coordinate 2,646,140, forward strand.
GGATTTGTTATTCTCAAACCTAGGAGATGCGGAAGACCATGTTCCAACAAGACAAGCCGTGGTTGCTTCACCAAGGTGCCATTTGACACCCACACCGTTGGAATTTGGCTGGGAATAGCTGAGGTAGCAGAGAGGAGGTGTTGGGATGAGAAATTGGAGCCATGTGGAGCTTATTCCATGATTTTATGGTTGTCCTCTTCCCAATTTGGGGGAAAATTCCAATTCCACCCTTGCATGCCATTGCATGTGGGTTTTATAAGGGCATTAGGGGTAAATTTACCCTTGGGCTGCATGAAGGGTCTTAGTTTAAGGCCTTAGCCCATTGGGAATTCATTTGGGCTCTTAATTTCTCCCACTAAACCTAAAATTGACCATGGTTGACTTTGATGTTGACTTGGTCAATTGGGTGGGTTGACTGGTCCAAAGTGTTGACCTTGAGTCCCTTGACACTACCCAATGTTAATTGGGTCATGGTGATGCCCCAATTGGGCCAATCGGTGTGATTTTAACCAAAATTAGGGAGAAGTTGACTTTGGTCAATTTGGTACAATTAATGATCTCATGATGGGGCTTTTGGGTCAATTGGGTCCCTCATGATGTTATAAGACTAGGGGTGAAGTCAATTTCATGTTTTGAGGGTCAATTGAACCTGTTGGGAAAGGATTGACTTATGTTGACCTAAGTTTGACTTTAGTTAAATTGAATCAATTGGTGACCCTATGATGGGGTGTTTGGGTCCATAACACTCCTTTAAGGATTCACCAGCTAATGGTAGGGTCAATTTGGTCATATTGTACAACCCATATTCGCCGAGTGGGCCCCTCAAGCCAGCTGGCGAGACCTGGGCCAGTCAGATCATTCGGCCAGGTTCGGTTAGGTAGAAGGGCCCCTAGGTCGATTGGGAAGGAATTCGGCGAGTGGTGCCCTCACGGACCATTCGCCCAGAGGAATGGGGCACTCGCCCAGCTAGGCGGGTGCCCAGTGAGTGGTGCCCTCACGGACCATTCGCCCAGGATGATTTGAGGAGGAAATGACCATAATACCCCTGGTGGGCTGCAAATAGCCCTTCGGAACAGCGGAGTTAGGCTATTAGCAGACCAATTTGGGGTGCGGTTAGTAAAATTAAAAGGCGGATTCAGGCTATTTACAGACCAGCCTAGGAAAACTATAAATAGACCCTTAAGGGCACCTTGGAGGAGATCCGATTTTAGAGAATCCTCTCCTCCAGGCTAGTTTTGGTTGGCAGCCAGTGCCCTCCAAGGTGCCCGGTTGAGCTTTTGTTTGGGAGGGGAAGCTCCCTAAGATCTTCCGGGTGTGTGGCGGGACCTCCTCGCTTCAGCCTTGGGTCTATTCCGTTTCCAGCATCCACCATCAAGAGAGTCTAGTGAGGGAGAAATAAGCATCGGCTACACCCCCAGTGGGTCCCAACTCAAGAGACCAGTTGCTGGTTTCAACACATATGAGTATGAATTGAATCCTATTGGGTTGAATTGGGCTATATTGACCTAGATTTGACTTTGGTCAACTTGGCTAAATTGGTTGACCAAATGATCGCTTTTGGTCAATTATGCCTCCTTTAGGGTTAGGGACATGGTGGTGGGGTTAGTTCACAATTGTAAGTTCAATTTGAGCTAATTTGGTCTAAGTTGACTTGCCTCCTATAGTGGACCAAATGTGACTGATGTGAGTTCTCTCAACTGAATGTGACCTAAGGTCACTACCTAGCTCAAACTCACCTCATGCACCATATGTCCTACCTTAATTGAAGTCAAGGGGTCTAGTAGGAAATGGGATGTAACACCCGTGACCTGGGGCGTGTACTAAGGATTTTTGTAGATTTGTTCCATTAATTCCCTTGAACACGGCTCTGGGCTCAAATTTGTTATTAGCAGCCCCAGATTACGTGAAAACACAAAACAAAGTGAATTAGATATATGTTAAACTAATATTATATAAAAACTAATTAATTACTACTAAAATATTATATTAAAATAACTATAAATAATGTATTATCAAATACCCCCATACTTAATCTTTTGCTATTTTAGAGCAAAACCAATTCATAAGTATGAGAAGAATTTATAGGACATTTCCAAAGAGAATTACTCCTAATCATGCACTCTAAATATTATATGATCAAAATCAAAATAAGTTAGAAATAAAGTTTAGACTCATAAGAAAGAACTTACAATTCATAAATTGAATTGAGTAGAATAAATATTAGTTTCAGAATTCTCTAACTAAATTTTCATAATCAAAATCACATTGAATTAAGTAAAATAATCTAAGATTAAAATTATAGAATTTTTTAACTACATAAGAAACTATTTAGAAAACTTCAAAATATTATCTAAGCTCTCTTATATCAATCGTGGATTGTCAATTAATATTGGAAATGATGAATTTTATCCTCTCATTTCCAACTTTTATTTAATTTTCTTCTTCTTAAATATCACAAATGTATATGTTTAGGAGTGATGAATTTTATCCTCTCAACTCCATCTCATATAAACTTTTACAAATTTGGGAGCATATGTTTAGTAATGATGAATTTTATCCTTTCATTCCATGACATATGATCTTTTATACTTTTTATATTGCCAATCAAAAAGGGTAAAATAAAAGGTAGGGGAAGGGTTAGGGTTTAAAGGCTATAAAGTTTCAAAGAAAAATATTTTGAGAGCATATAAAATATTTTTTTGCAATCTTAAGCATCCATGAGCTAAAATTAATATAAGTAAAATCTAAAGATATTAAGCACAATTTCTACAAAATTGAATTATGATAATTTAAGGAGAGAAAGTAAAACTAAGAAATATTCTAAATAAAAAAAGATAATGAAAAATTTGTTAAATCAAATTTATCTACAAATTAAATCTAACAAATTTTGACGAGATATAAAATAAAGAAATGCATGAAAAGAAAACTCCTTAAAAACCTACAAAGAAAACTCATAATTAAAATTAATTGTGTCTAAATGAAGTTTAGAGAAATTTAATATTATTAAATTTATTTTATTGGAAATGTTTTTTAAAATAAGTATTTATAAAATTTTGGATTAAAACAAAACATAAATATTATTTTTATTCTTGGACTTCCCAAGGGCCACCCAATGACGGGCTCGCTAAGTACTAGGCGATTTTGTGGGATGAAAGCCCAACACGGCCCTTTCCCAAGAAATTAAATTTTTTAAATCTTATAATTTTTATTGTTTTTTTGTCTTTTAATATTATAAAAAGAAAAATAAGACAAAGAAAACTTAAATTAAAAGAAAAACAATTTTTTTGTATTTAGAAAAGTTTGTTTTTCTTGTTTTTTTTAAAAATGAAATAAAGAGTATCCACCCCCATATTTAAAAATAAACATTGTCCCCAATATTAACAAGCCAAATAGGAGGGGGAAAACAAGTAAATAAAATGCTGAAAAATTAAATTGCAAGGAAAAAATAAGATAACCAAGGGGTGCCTCCCAAGAGCGCTTTCTCTTTCCCGTCTTTAAGCTAGACAGTTATTGTTATCTAAACAGAAATTTAAAAGAGAAATGCACATGCAACTCCCTTAATTCACACTGTGGTGAAAATATCGAAGAACGTTGCCTAGCGACGCCTCCGCTTAATAAGTGATTCTTCCTTTGTCGTTGAACTTGAAGATGCAAATCTAAATCACCTATACATACCTGAGGTGATTTGGATTTTTGAAAATGAGTGGCATATGGATCATAAAATATTTGTGGTGGCAACGACTCATCTTCAACCTTAAAATAATTAGTATATAAAGAATCACAAATAAACGAATCAGAAAATTTTTCGCAAGGAGGAGACTCTTGCGAAAATACATGATCAAGTTCCACTTGTTCTTTTTCTAAAATAATTTTTCCGTTAGAAGAATCTAGTGCATTACCAAGCGGAATATAATTTTGAGACACAAAGTTGTAATGAATTTTATGTCCAACAAAAATAGAAGATTTTTGTGAAAATTCATGAAAAACAAAAGAAAGTTCGGATGGAGTAGGGGAAGAAACTTGTTCATTTTGTATTTCATCCGGTGTGCCCATAATATTAAAAAATTCTTGGTGCAACAAAGTTTCTTCATTTTTGGAAAAAGAAACTATGGGATTACATGAAAAATCATGTTCCTCCATAACTAAATTATCCAAAGATTGAGAAAAAACACTAGAATAAATAATATTCTCATCTAAATTTTAGGGAGGAGTATTAAATTGAAATTGTGAAAATTCCCCAAAATTATAGTCCGAGACTTGCGGCATAAAAGAAGAACAAAAATTTGGATCGAAATATTTATATTCATCGCTACGGAAACTATCCGGGTGAGCTTGCCACCAAGAATAATCTACTTCGGAGCTAGAAGAAAAAAATATTAAAAATAAAAAAAATTATTCTCGTGAAAATTGAAAAAAAAAATATTTTCATCAAAGTTGGAATAATTATTTTCATTAAAAGAGGTAAAATTATGATCGTAATTTTTATCAAAATTATTTGCATAAGATTGAGAAAATTCAATTTCATAATATAAATTTTGAGAATAAGAATGAAAAGAACATTCATCACTTTGATGAGGCGCACCACAATAATTACAACTACTTTGGCATTTTCGTGCGGCTTCCAAAAGATGTACTTTGTTTCGAAGCTCGGTAACTTTTGCAGCCAATTAAGATAACATTATTTTTTTGAGAAAGAAAATTAGACAACCGTCACTCAATAAAATGGAATTTGAAAAGAAAAATTAAAAAGAGAAATGGGGCGGAGAAAGAGAATGATAAAAGTAATACAATTTACGCTTTCAAAATATTAATAATAATAACTTCCCCGGCAACGACGCCAAGAACTTGATACGTAAAATTCACGATATAATTATTTTCCAAATTCTACGAACTATATGCAAGAGCACCTATCATTCATAGCATAGGATATTTAAAAATAAATATCAAGTGTCCATGGGTCTGTTGATTACTTTTACTCACGCAAATTAATATTATTTTATCCAAATATAAAAAGATATTTTGAATAATAAAAGAGAAAAAGGAAGAAGAGAGCATTCGATCGAAAATCCTTCTTAAGTCAAATCAATCGTAAAATCTCCATGTCGCCAGGAGTCGTCAACTCTCCTGCACCGGTACAAACGGTCTGCGGGTGTGACCGACCTGTCACTTTTACCGCACGCATTTTACAAATAGTCAACAGAAAAAGAACTAACACCTCAGGTTTGCCGCGTCTTCCATGACTCGACCGGCTATTTGTCTTTTGGCTGAGAGGCGCAACGGGCGTGAGGGCACATTATTTGGGGCTAACCCTGGAGGAGATACTCAACTCGCGGTTATCCCAAACTAAGGCTTCACAAAACAGGGAAGGCTGGAAGTAAAGGGCTGAAATAACCAGACCAGTACGTGACTGGAATAGTACTGGAAAGGATCAACTGAAAGCAGTAATTACTTGCCTAGTACGAGACTGGAGTATTGACAAGAATTAAACAACGTGCAGTAATTATTTGACCAGTGCAAGACTTGAGAATAAAAAAGAATTAAAAAAGAGCAGTAATTACTTAACCAGTACGAGACTGGAGTAGCGAAAGAATTAAACAAAGAGTAATAATTACTTGACCAGTACGAGACTGGAGTAGCGAAAGAATTAAACAAAGATCAGTAATTACTTGACTAGTATGAGACTGGAGTAGCGAAAGAATTAAACAAAGAGCAGTAATTACTTGACCAGTGCGAGACTGGAGTATCGAAAAGAATAAATAAAAAGGTAATTGCGGGACTAGTACGAGACTGGAGTCAAGCAGTTAAAATAAATGAACAGGTTAGTAGTCCGTCTCTCCAAAATCAGGAGGCTTCAGTCCCATCTCCGTTCTTAGGAGGAATGTTCTATTCTACCTCTGTTCATAGGAGTTTCTTCCCAATTCTAACTTTCTTAATTATAGCCGACCAAGGAGTTTAATTGCGACCTTTAAACAGGGCTTTAGGTGGATTTGTTATCACGAGTTCCATAGCTTCTCCAAAAAGAGGTAAATTCTGCTGCACGAGCTTCTTCTAAACGTAACTCGAAGATTTATAAACATCCCACCTTGCTTGGAGATTGAGCTTCTATTTTTATTTATCGTGGCATTATTTATTTGTAGTATCATCAAGTGATTATATGCGGTTGTGTGTCACGATTTCTTCCCCCAATTCTTTTGAAAAATTGTCAATTTAAAACTCGATTAATTTTCCCAAAAATTTGGTGAGTCCACCATTTATCTCCAAATGTCCCCATATTTTGATAGTATACTTCAAATAGTATATTAAGAGCCAATGAATTATTCCAATATTTTCCCGTCCTTTTTAAGCGTTTATTTAGTCCAAATAAATATTAATTAGGCTCTTAAAAATATCAAATCAGCTTATAATAATCCCAAACTTTGAAAGTGTCTTCAAGAGGCCCTAGACATGAGTCTAGAATTTTCCAAAAATTTCCAAATTAATTAAGGTATTATTTTTACCCAAATGAATCTTGCGAGGGCTTTTAAAAATAACAAAACTTATCAAAAAATGCTCAAACAATTACTGGAGTTAGCCCTCATAGCGAAGAGCATTTTTCATGTTCAAAGATTTTTCCCTAGAAGCCTAGAGTTTCCTCAGAAAAATCAGGAAGGTTTGATTAGGAGTAGTCTGTGGATAGCAGGATCGGGGAGAGGGAGAGGCGCCGGACCGCGCGCCTTTTTTTCGATCCCCACAGCAGATCTGGAGCCGATCCGCAGTGGGGGCGCGTAATTTCACGCAGGGGGGATTAAGGATACAGGGGCCGTCCGATCTCATCGTGGAGATCGGACGACCCCCGTCTCTAGACGGGGATACGGGAGGTGGCAGCCACAGCCACCGCCGTGCTTCGGCTGCCCGGTACCGGCGCCGCCCCCGGACGACTTGTCGGGGGCCGATGACCTAACTGGCGGTAGTCTGGTGGCCTGCCGCCGCCGTCCATTGCCAGAATCAAGTCACCCGAGGGTGGGGGTGGCACAACCAGCACCATTTCTATTGGTGCCGTGCATCCCCTCCCTCTTGAGTGGCCAGGCTTAGTACCCTCGGCCGGCTCTCCGGGGGTTAGCCTTGTCTCCGGCGGTAGTCCGACGGTCAGGCGCCGTCGGCCGCCGCCGGAAATGGCTGAAATGCGGTACAGGAAAACAGAGGAGCGGGGATTGCGGGTGCCGCCGGAGACGCATTCTCCAGTGGTCTCGCCGCCTCTCACCTCCGTGGGGGAAGTCCACCTTTCTTCTAGATCACTCTTTTGTAAGAGGTAAGGTGGATAAAACACTCTTCATTAGAGCACATAAAAATCAGCTACTGATAGTACATATAGATGTAGACGATATCATATATGGTTCAACAGATCAAGCACTCTGCAAAAGGCTTGCTGACCTAATGCAGTCTAGATTTGAGATGAGTGGCATGGGGGAATTATCCTACTTTCTTGGCCTCCAAGTAAAGCAAAATGCAGACGACATTTTCATATCCCAATCCAAGTATACCAGAGAACTTATCAAGAGGTTTGGGATGGAAAATGCCTCTATTATGAAAACCCCATGGCTACCAATACTGTTCTTGATAAAGATGAAAATGGTAAGTCTTTTGATCAGAAGACTTATAGAGCAGTCATTGGCTCACTCCTCTATATGACAGCTAGTAGGATATCATGTTTGTTACATGTATATGTGCTAGATTTCAGGTTGACCATAAAGAATCCCACATGAGTTCTGTAAAAAGAATACTCAGATATCTAAAGGGTACACCTGAACTTGGCGTATGGTATCCTGCAGAATCTGAATTTGACTTAGTAGGCTATTCAGATGCAGATTATGCTGGATGCAGGCTTGATAGAAAAAGCACCGCAGGAACCTGTCAATTCCTGGGTGCTAGACTGATCTCCTGGTTTAGCAAGAAGCAAACCTCAGTCTCCACTTCTATAACTGAAGCTGAGTATATAGCTGCAGGAAGTTGCTTCTCACAAATATTGTGGATGCAGAATCAGTTGTTAAACTGCAATTTTTCTCTTGACAACTCAATAATATTATGTGATAATTCTAGTGCTATTTCTACAGCTTCCAATCATGTTCTCCACAACAGAACTAAGCACATAGAGATAAGACACCACTTTCTCAGGGACAATATAGATAAGGGTAAGATCAATCTTCAATATATTTCCACTGATATTCAAAAGGCTACTTCTTCACTAAGCCACTTGATGAAAGTAAGCGCAATTTCTTCATCAATGCACTGGGAATGCTTAATGGAGATCTTTATGGCACCTTTATTATGTACTCAAACCTATTTTTCATAGAAAAGTATTGTTGGGAAAAACAACAAAATTTTTGAGAAAAATATATCTAGAGCCGCGTCAAATACAAACCAACACACCATTGATTTCTACTCGACGTTAGCTTCAAGAGCTGTCCTGGATAGTTCATTCGAATAACACTCGACATAGCGTCGAATTCATATCGACGCTTATGTCGACATCATAGTTGCTGAATATATTCAGAGCCACGTCGATTTCTACTCGACGTTACGTCGACTTTGCAAAGCGCGCACAAACTAGTTTCTAGAAGCGACTTCGACATATTTTGGCACGCTGAATTCACCTCTTTTCAACGTTGCTTTGAATTTAACCCTAAGTTACGACGATTCGTCTACTCAAAGCAACTCAGTTCTTAAACTCTATTGTGCTTTTGAATTCTCTTTCTTTCGCTCTCCTTTGTTTTCCTCTCTACTTATATCTTTCTTTTTTTCGTGCAGGTACCCATAGGTAATCAATGGCATCTCCTCAAGATCAAAGAGACTTTGTTGAAGTAGTTGATCTAGCCTTAGAGACACTACTGTCTCAGTTCAGTTCTCTGTATCTTGATTTCTCTGAAGATTGCTACCGAAAATTGTGTGCTTAACATAGAAGGTTATAGAACCTCTCTGCTAAAACAAAAGCCCTTGAAGAGGAAGTGAGTGTGTCAGCGCCGCCTGCTGATGTCTTTATATCCTTCTTCAACGATATAAAGCAGGGAGAGAAGTGGAACAGCAGGCCCCCTCCAGACTCAGTGTACACTGCATATCTTCCCTCTCCTTATGTTTCAGAAGAAGAACCAACCATCACTTCCAAGATCATTCTGACACCTGCACCAACCTCTCCCTTCAGAACCCTGTCTTCAATCCAGGGGGAGCCATCACAATAGTGGGAGGATGATCTCATCTCAGATGATAATGATTACTGGAAAATTCCGAAGGAGTACTCAGAATGGGATCACCCATTCCTGAGACTCCAGACTTCGGGCCTTATTCTAAAGAGTTAACAACAACATCACCTTCAGTCCAGCCTGCTACTCTTGCTCCTGAATCTGCTCCATCTTAACCAGTACCAGCTCAGCTCCCTCCTGCACCTACTCCAACACCTGTTCCAATAGTCCCAGTGCCAGCTTCCAGAGGAAGATTCAGAGGAAGGGGGATATAAAAGAGATTACAGAGAAAGGGGAAGAGATTTTAGAGGAAGGGGATATGTAAGAAACATACCTATTTGGGAAAGGTATACAAAAGAACAAAGAAAACAGTTCAAGAAGGACAAATCATATTACAAAAACCATGAGAAGGTTGAAATACCTGAAAATAGAATGAAGGTATATAATGATCCAAAGCTTGACAAAGCCCTATATGAGGTTAGAAAAAGGGATCAATATGAATTTGAAGCATCTCAAAGAGAATTGGAAGAAAAGAGAAAGTTGTTCATTGAAAGGATGAAGAAGTGCAAAGAAGTTGTGGAAGAAGAACAATTAAAGGAGGGAATTTAAATTCCAAGCACTCTGTTTGATCCTACAAAGTATGCTGTCGGGAATCCTCAGGAAAAAATTCTGGAAAATAAAGGGCAACTTCACAAAGGGGGCCTTGGATGTGATTAGGATGAAGCAGAGCAGCCACTTCAAAAGAGAAAGAAGATTGTGTTCAAGTCAACACCAACTCTTGGAGTTATACAGTCTACCTTTATAGTACCTGATCTGGAAGAGCTAGATCTAGAAGAAATAAATTTGATGTCTGTTATACTCATTGGTCTGGGATTCAAGCTTAAAGATGTCTATCCTGAAGCACAATATGACATGGAGAAGCTTTTCAAAGGACATGATAGAATTCAGAAGAATCCAAGAAGGCCATCCCAGCAAATTTCAAATATGTTGAAAGAAAATTCAGAAAGGTCTATGAGGCATTATCTACTTTTCTCAAAGAGAGAAAGTAGATCACTTCTTGGGTAACTAACTCTGATAAACATTTATTTATATTAATCAGAAGTTTTCAGTTTACCAGGTCATTCTGCCTATGTTATATTTGTTTGTACTCTGTTTTTTATTTTAACATTATGATTGAAATCACTTAAACAATTTGTAAATTTTATTAAGATAAATATGAGGAGATTATTGGGAAAAACACCCTTTGATTTATCTTACAAATTATATACAAGTGATTTCATTATCTAGGATGTATTACCCATGATGTATAGAAAGGGTAATTTGGTCATTAGATGTCCTAGGATATCACACTAAAACTAGAGTGTCAAGACCAGTCCAAAATAAGCACAAAATTCAGTTGAGCTAAACTTGCATCGAAAAGAAGTCGACGCAACTTCGACTGAAAGTTGACGCAACTTCAAATATAAGTAGAAGTAACCCAGACTGTTAGTCGTAGCATCAAGTGAAGTCGACGCAACGTGGAAATGTACTTGACGCAGAGGAAGAGCCAGTAAAATCAGTATCAGAAGTCGACGCAACTTCAACTTGAATTCGACACAGAAGATGAAGTTCAAAGCCCAAGTCTTCAACTCGACAGATACGTCGATAAGGATTCGACGCAACGTCGATATCTGAGTTTATTTAATGCTGAGAAAGAATTCAAAGCAGCTTCTATTAGAACTCATAGGTGAGGCGATTAGAAGGAAAATGAATTTGACACTACGTCGAATACAGACAAAAATATAATACTTTCTGTATTCTTTTCTGATGCTTTTCCAGAAGGTATCCAATGATGTAATTTGAATTCTAACAGATAATTTTTTGTCAAGAATGGAATGGAGTAATCTAGAGAGACAACAAAGACATTCTTGGAATTTATTCAAATTCAGAGTGACGGGTCATGAACAAAAATGGAAAGAGATATTTATTATCCAATGGACATTCCTTCAAAGTACAAAACAAAAGATGAAACAAATTAAAATACTATTTGACAGAGAATAAGTATACAGGGTGAGGAAGACAACAAAATAATTAATCATGCTATTCCATCCCATCCTCTTCTTCCTCAAGCCCTAACATAGATAGAAGAAAAGAATATCTCTGTACAGGAAATTAAAAAGGCCACTGCTTCTTCTCCTCTTACAGCAGGAGGTCATCAAGAGTATAGAGGTCATCAGGATCATAAGCTCATAACCCTTGCATTCTTTTCTACCTCAAGCAAGGGTTCATTCTAAACAGATTCTGAAGAACACCAAGTGACAAAATCCTCATTGATAACTGCAGGAGGATTCACGTAGAAGAAATATCTTCACTACTTCTCCTTCTTCTTCTTTTCTCTCTGTCTTATTCTGTAACTGAGAAAAGAGTCCTAATAATCCATCTCCAAAGGATTCAGTGGTTCTAAGAGTCTCTTTATCAAAAGACTCAGTAGTTGGTTCTAAGAGTCTCTTTGTCAAAAGACTCAGTTAGTGGTTCTAAGAGTCTCTTTATCAAAAGACTTAGTGGCTGGTTCTGAGAGTCACCTTATCAAAAGACCTAGGCACTAGATAGTACATGAGATCCATAGACTCCCATGTGTGCTCCTCTTGTCCATGATTGGACCATAATACCTTGACCAGTGGGAGCTTCTTCTTCTACAGGACTCGGACGGCTGTGTCATCGATTCGGATTGGCACCAGACGAACTGATTTGTCGGATGTTATCGGGCCTGAGGTAGATGTAATGTGCAGATCCGGCCGAAGTAAGGCTCTCCGAAGTGAAGAGATGTGGAAGACGTCATGCAGGTTTGTCAACTCCTGTGGAAACTCCGGCCTATAAGCCAAGGGGCTCGTTCGCTCCAAGATCACATAAGGCCCCATAAATTGAGGGTTGAGCTTCTTCTGTCCTCGCACCCACAGGACTCCATGCACTGGACGTATCTTCAATAAGACTCGGTCCCCCCACCTGGAACTCCACCTTCTGATGCCTAACATCATAATATTTATTCTGCCTGCTATGAGCCTGCAGCATCCGATCACAGATCATCCGAACTAGTGCATCTGTATCGTCAATATACTCTGACCCAAGTACCCTCGGATCCTCTTCCTAGAACCAAGATAGCGGCATCCAACACTTCCTCCCATAAAGAGACTCATAAGGTGCCATACCAATGCTTGCCCGATGGCTATTGTTATGGGAGAACTCGATTAAAGGTAACAGTCTCTTCCAAGTGCGTTTTCGTTATACTTCATGGTACTTATAATCAAAATTATGTGGGTATATTATCAAGTCTTTCGACATAGTATTATCCAAAATAAACCTTAATTCCACTTTGGATTTGGAGCCTCTTATGACCAATGATCACCATATCGTGAGAATTAACACTCTTATATGTAAAATTGTGCACACAAAACTTATATTCCTCTTCTAAGATCTCACCATGCTTATAACTTATACCATATTGGTTCTTCCAATGCAAGTCATTGATGCCTCTATAACATTGTATGTCTATGTTTACACATGCTTCCGGATTTTTGCTATAAGCATGTGTTTTACTTATAACGAAAATTCAACTTATGTCTGCATGTAGAAATCTTTCCTAATCTCATTCATATAGATTATCACTGATAAGTAAGCATGAGTCAATAATCGCCAAAATCATTATACTCATGGGATTAACACCACTATGTATAACAATTAACCATCTTCCAAAATTGTGACGGGATGACTAGATCACCGTTTCTCTAACTTCATGACTTTTTATATCTTCACCAAAGTAACATTTGAAAACACCGAACTTCCAGATTACTACATTTGTGACACAACATTTTCTAAACAAGGTCTAGGGAAAACATAAGTCGGCACTTTATTAGCCCAATAAACAAAAGGATAAGCCCCTATACGTTTTGGGCTGAGTTTCTTTGATGTCACTTTAGTACATTCATCCTAGACGATTCTTGATAAAATAACCATAAGCAAATCACCTTCGAAAGCTCTGGAATGCAAGAAATTTAACTATAATTCTAACTTGCAGGGACCTGATTCCAATTCATATATCCCTTGACGTGATATATTTGTCCCAAGTAACTAACTTGACAACCCTATGTTTCTAATAATTTGACTAAATTCAAGTATTTGTTCGACCAATGGTGTTTTAACAATTGCTCTAATAATAATACCAATCAACGTCTTGGGGTCAAGAAGGAAGTGAACCTATGACTCCACACCTCACATAGAATGATTAACAAATTCTTAACTATAGGGCATGAGAAGTTATAAATAGTTGTACTACTTTATAGTCTAAGTCCCGCTACGACTTGCACTAATTTCTCAATTCTTATCGTTTAACTAGAGGATTGCAAGGTACTAAGCAATAAATAAAAAACTTACAGTACATGTAATGGCCCCCTCGGGGTTCCTTGGTTCAGTCAGATCCAAGACGTACATTTGCATTGGCCGCCGGCCTCCACCGTGAGGTCCTTGGCCCGGACCTCTTCCTCGACCACGGCCTCGACCAGGCTGCCCTAGTGGGGCTGCAGGAGGGTGATGAGGAAGGAGCCTTTGGGGGAAATGAACCCAAATGTGCCATGGATGGTTGCATGCATAACATATCACAAGTGGTGCCCTCGATCATCGTGTCTTCATGGATCCTAGGTGTACAGAGGTGGTGTAGCTAGTACTGCAAGAGGCCGCGACTTCGGCCAGAAATTAGGACGAGGACGTCATATGCCTTTCTTGTGCCCCATGATCCCGTCCCATTGCGGTCCTCTGCTGCTCTCATGAAAGTGCGTCCCATCTACCAGACTCTTCCCATTCTTCTGTGTCATGTGGTGTTCTTCTTATATCCTTTTTGCTAACTTGATGATCTTGGACAGACTACGGTCGGCTGCGAAAAGTAATGCCTGCTGGGTTCTGAAGGCATCAAGGATTGTTGTTCATGTCTGTCCCAGCTCCGACTGCTAGAAGGGAGTGGTCGTCGGAGGGGGAGGGACGATATCCCGCGGGTCCGTGTTCCTTGGGGGCTACACAAATGTAAGGATTATATTAGGATAGGCCTAACTCATTGCTTAAATGGACAATTTTCTGTGATTTTACACATGAGCACATCATTTCTTTCGCTGCTTAGTTTGTCTGCAAACTAATGCTCGAGCGGGGTGTCCCGGTATTTTTGTTGACTTTTTCTCGTATGATCGTTTGTCAAGTGATATCACTTTGTAAGACCCCCTTCTCTAGTCCCCCCTTACCGGAGGATTCCCGGGTCTTACACCAAGAACTAACGCCTTACGGTGACACCAACTCACGGGTTAGTCACCACCGCTCGGCGCCGGTCCAGCCGGCTAGTATGATCATATCACATGCCAATGTATGAGAAAAGAAGCAACTATAAAAAGTATAAGTCCACAATCACAGACATATATATATATATAATGTCCAAAATGAAGAAAAGTACACACTCTCTCAACAGTATGCTGAAACTAACAAAAACACTCATCCACCTGTCGTCGGATAGTAGTAGTAATAATGCACAACAACTGCTCCTTAGGTCCTACCATCACGTCCTGCTGTTCGTACTGCTGATCCAGCTCCTCGAGCTCCCGGTGTTACGGTCACAACGGGTCGCTAGTCAAAAAGACAAAGCCATTTTGTCCTCGCCTCCCCCCACGACTCCTAGGTACTCTGCGGGAGTACGAAGTGGAGGACAACAAGGGGTAAAACAAAAAGCAGGTGACATGGAACTAAACTAGCAGGTGTGTAAAGTAAAACATGTACATTTCTAAGTTAGCAACATGTACAAGTAAGTAAGCAGTAAGTACAACAGTAAAGAAGCAGTAAGTAAAGCGGTAAGTAAGTGCAACGCAAGTAAAGGAAACAAGTAAACTACTACACTATCATCACAAGAGTACCTTAACTTATATGAATGCTCATACAAACTTATAAGTTAAGATTTTCAGAATTGTAACTTATCATATAAAAGAGCACATACTAATTTATATGATAAAAATTTGCAAGTGCGTATGTCTATAGGATGTTTGTATATTATGATATGTTTTGCTATGTTCATATAATGTAACTCACCCACACAACTTTACTCGCACATACCTTTTGTTCCCACTTTTTAGAGGTAGCAAGCCTCTCGGGTACTACCGACGTAGCTACAGAAGCAATGGATCGGGTCCTCCACTCCTAGGCAGGTATGCACACTACTAGGCCTAGACCTCGCGTACGCTTTTGTACACGTCCTCTGGGTGCACTTCATGAGCTCTCGTATACTATTGTTGTCTAACCACCAGTCTTCTATGGTCGGGTGTGCGTTTTCGGGGATCGTCCTCCAGACCACAGTATAAACAACCTACTAGCCCCTCAAACCCTCACACGCCAGAGTCACGTACTGTCATCGGTGTGATGAATGGACCAGTACCGAAGACCCGCCACTATTTTATGCACATGCAAAGTTTATCTCACCACCCGAGCCTCCAGCTCACAGTACCAACCCTTCCCGATGTCATAACCTCATGAGCATCCAACTCGCAGGACTAACAAGTCCTTGTACCACTCCGTCCCCAATTTGGGATGAGGTTTACCTTTATCAAGTTCTCTTACTTAAACTACTTTTGTCTATTATAGTTGTACTTAGATGTTTAAGGCGAATCCTGGACTTCCCGAGGGCTACCAGTGAAGGGCTCGCAGCGGTACAAGGGAATACAATGGGCTGAAGCCCAAATCCCTCTTTCCAGGATATTTACTTTTATTGGTGACTACCCATCACTAAGACCCACTCTTATTGTTACTCTTAAACTATCTAAATTGGTTTATGAAACTTATAGGGGACTAACGACCTATCGTTGGACTCCAAAACTAATAACTCCCCTTAATATCCATGTACACTAAGACTTGGCACCATCCTGTGACTTAACCTAGGACATCAACCAAAAGTCTATGACATTCCATGCCACTAATTCAATTAGGGTTAACTCCTATGATCACTTCCAAGATCTACCTGTAAGCAAACGTTCTATTGAACGATGCATAACTCTTTGATCTCCAATATGCGGTGTGTGGTGCAAACCCTTACATATTTATCTACATGTCCCAAAATTTATACTAATGATGCACCATGATCATATTATCATCATAATTTCCTAAGGGGAAAATGCCTCAATTATATCTTTATTTAGATATGTGACATGAATCTATATTATTTTCCAAACTATAGTACAAAAGTTCTCCAAAAATTCTGCAACTTCTAGTAGATGATATAAATGATGTCCTATAGACATGTTTCAAATTTCATTAAATTCCTAGGTGTTCTTGATGGTCTACTCATTACATCATAGTTTTACTATTTGTAGACCAATATTCAAAATGAACTAGTTTTGTTCTCAAAGATGTAAATCCTCACTATTCTTTGGCCAAATTATCTAAATTAATACCATAGGTTTATCATAACATAAATAAGGAGTGATCAGAGAATCATAAATTTTCTAAGTAAAATGGTCATAATTAAAATTCTCTAAATATGTGACACATGTTATTTTACACATGAGGTACTAGTTCCAGACATTCAAATGTTCCAAATAAATTATCAGAGGTGCAAATTGATAAATTATAGTGTCTGACAGAGTTTAATAATTTAAGTCCATAATTTCCACATATAAATAAAGCATCCAAAAATTATGAGAAAATTTACAGAGGTTCATAATGTTCTATTGAGGATCTAGCCAGAGAATCAGAATTTTCCAAGTTATATTGACCATAGATATTTCAATAATACAAAAATGTGACAAATGAAATTTGGATACTTTTCAAGGTAAATGAATTTAAAAAATCCTAATATAATTACTGTTGAAACTGATTTCTCGGTCTCTTGTGGAGCTCGGGGCCCTCGCCGAAATGAGGGGCGGCTAGCCCTTACTGATCCCTTGGAGAAGACAGACGGGAAACTAAGAAAATGACTAAGACCTTAGTCACAGCGAGGAGGTCCCTCCACTAACCCGGAAGATCGTTGAGCGCTTCCCCTCCCAAGCCAAAGCTGAGACTCGAGCACCTGGGAAAGCTCTGGAAATGCTAACCAAAGAAAGCCTAAGGAGAGGAAAGCTGAAGTGAACTCCTCTCCAAAGGTGCCCTTGAGGTCCTATTTATAGATTTTCTGATCTGGCCTGCAAATAGCAGGATTCCGCCTTTTGATTTTTCTATCCGCACCCCAAATGGGTCTGCGAACAGCCAAACTCCGCTGTTTGGAGAGGCTAAAGGCAGACCACCAAGGGTAAAAGAGTAAATTGCCCCTATTGGCTTATGGATAAGGGATTGCGAGAACCTTACTGCCGGAGCTCTCGCGGGCCTTCTCGCGGACCCTGCTCGCGACGCCTCTTCTAGGCGATTCCCTTGCGAGGGCCTCGCTGGCCCATTTTGGCGGTATTTGCCGAGGTCTTGTCTGCTGGGGGCCCATCTCAACGAGGTCTGGATCTCGCAATTCCTGTTGCGAGACCGTCCCTTTGGCCTCAACGAGCATACCTCTTCGTCTACCTCAGATGATTCCGCCGAACACCTGTCTCGCCGACCCTTCTCGCTCGTCATGGAGGCGAGCTCCATTTCCTTGCTTGGCGAATATTGGGGTTGTACACAATCCCCGCTCTTCGTGAGGACATTTGTGCTCGCGAAGAATCATCCAACCCCTGGTATTCGCCCGTTCCTTGATGACCTGTCGGGAATCTTTGGTGGGACCCACCCTGTGGGCTATAAATATCGTCCCGAGCCTCCGGTGCCGTGCGCCGTTACTTCTCTTTCTTTCCCTTTGTCTGATACTGTAGCTGCCTGGAGATGCCTCTTTTCGAAGAAGCCGAGGCTCGCCTGAAGGCGATGAGAGTTGGCGGGCTACCCTCCACGACCAGGGTCCCCGCCTGGATGAATCGCCCGCCACCTGCTCAGTCGCCGAAAGTCAAGAAAGCGAGAGTGGCTCGTCACACCGGAGACGACTCTGTGCTGCTGGACTCCTCCCCGGACGATCGCCGTCATGAGAAGGTACGAGCTATTCCTGTTCACGTCAGTAAATTTTTTTGTCATTCATTTCCGCTCGCAGGATGCTTTGCCGAGCGAGAACGTTGGAGAACTTGCTGAGGGGTCTCGAAAAAGCCCGCAGGTGGATACGAACCTCGCCGGGAAAAACACCGGTATGATCTGAACCTCGCGTGCTAGAATGGTTTTCGTCAACTGATCGTCGCTCCTTACCTCTTACAGTCTCTCCCGTGAAGTCTCCGGCTCGCCAGACATCGCGGCCTCCGTCTCCGCCTCCGCCTCCTTCAGACAAAATCATTGATACACCCGGGTTCCAGCTCTTGACGAGCGAGGAGACCGGTGGTTCCGCACAGCCAAAGGTCCCTCCTATATATTAACAGCGCAGCCTACCCTGCCGGCCTGGGCAAATCTCTCTACCCTCACTACGACAACGTGTTCGAGGGCCGTCCCTCGACATCTCGCCCTCCGCTTGGTAGGTACTCTGACCTCGCTGAAGCCTTGTGCAGGCTTAAGCTCGCCGTCTAACTTTTTCATGATGTTTCGCAGAGACTAATGAAATTCCTCCCACTGATTCCGAATTGGGCGACGATGAGATGTCCCCTCTACCTGACCAGGTGGAGGACTTTTTAGGGGATCCGCGAGATCCTGACATGATGAAACAATGAGCCGCGGAGTTGCTGAGGAAACATGGGCGGATGCTGATGGATCTCAATGAGCAGGCGAGACGGGATAGAGAAGCCACCGAGGACAGACACGCGGTCCTGATGGAAGAATGTGCGAGCCTCCGGCAGGCGAGACAGCGAGATCGGGAAGAGAACGCTACAACGTCGGAGGTGCATATAGCTAGGATGAGAGACTACGCATACCTCATGGACCGGGAGGGCCACTTGGCCGAGGAATATTATAACTCTAGGGTGCCGCCGAGGTCCGGATCGCGGGGTGGGGGTCGGTGGAAATGGCTACCCCACGATTCTCGCTAGCGGTTATATCGTGAAAATATTTGTAACAGTTGTCGTCGCTTTTGAACAATCTCGCTACGTTTCGTGACTCGCGTATTCGCTACTCACGTTGGCTTTTATTTCTCTCGACAATAAGTATCATTATCTTTTATGCTTTCTCGCTCGTTGTCAATAGATCCATTTTACTTTTGTTATATTGTGCTCGCGAGGACCCTCTGTTCTCGCTGAATGTGTCCTGCCGAAATGTTGTTTGCACTAACCCCGCAGGTTTCCCTCGCCCGCGTATATGATGTGATGTTTTTGTAGATACTCGTGCTCGCTGACGCTTGGACTTCTTCCCGCCCTTTTGCTTTGGCTATAAATAGGCGGTCATAACTGAGTCAACCACCGCATTTACTCTCGTCCTTCTTCTTCCTCTGCTTCAGAGCTCTCGCTCCTTCTCGTTCTCGCTTCTCTCCCTTTCTCGCAGGTTACTAAGATGGGCGGCGATGCTAGTGAGTCAGAGGGTCGATGAAAGATTGCGAAGGCTTTCGCCGAGCACACCTTCTACCACTGCAACTTGACCGACGAGGAGTATCTCAGCGCGGTCGCCGATTATGTTACCCCTCCCTTCGAGGCATGTCGTACTAGCGAGGATGAAGTGATCAACGATCCGCTGGTCGACGAGTTGGCCATTCCCACTGCCCATTTTGCGGTCGGTCTGCGCCTTCCCCTGTGGCCGGAAGTTCGCCAGGTAATAATCGCTCTCGCTTGCTTCCTATGTTTTGTTGCTCAATTCTCGCTCGTCATATGGACTAAACTTGTTCTCGCTACTCGCCAGGTGCTCAAGCATTATGGCGTCGTTCCGGGCAAGCTCACACCTAATGCCATGGCGGTGATTACGGCGTTCGCTTGTTATCTTCGCGAGGAACAGATCGAGTTCAGCCTCCCGGTCTTCCGGAAGTTGTTCTCGTTCCGCGCCTTCAAGGACGGGACGGCCTACTTCGTGGGAACAGGTCCGAAGGTTGTCGAGATCGTCAACAAGGCCCACTTCTGGGCCCAGAAGTTCCTCGTCGTCAAGGGGAACTTCGGCAATATCCCCCTCTCGCCGGTTCAACACAGCGAGACCACCTACCGGCCTACCGCCCTTGGCGGCCATGACGCCCTCCTCCATCAGTTCTTTTGTAAGAAGAACTTCGAGGTCGTTTATCTTCGCCGCAATCTCGATTCGCTGCCTCTGGTTCTCGCCCGGGAAGGTAAGGATATCGCTTAGCATTTGCGAATTTATTCCCTGCCACACCTTGTCAAGATTTCAATGTTTTATTTCCAGGCGAGCGAGATCTTCCCCTCCATCCTCCCTATGCCAGCAACCGAACAACCGACGCTACCGTGGCCCTCGCGACCATGGGGGCGGAAGCTTGCCGAAGCACCGTCGCTCCAGCTGAACCTTCTTCTCGCAAGAGACCGGGGGCTTCTGGAGGTCACGCCGCTCCCTCTAAATCTCCGCCAAAGAAGAAGAGCAAGAAGAGCGGGGTCTCGCTCGCTCCCTTGAAGGGTAAGGAGCCCCGCGAGGTTGCCTTTGACGAGTTCGACCTCACCGGCCTCTCCGCGGGGGGTGAGGAAGAAGAGCCCTGCCAGGAGGCGGTCCGAACCTTCGCCCTCCCCATCCCGGTGAACCACTACGACTTCGGCCTCGGACAGAGGCGTCGGGACGAGACTGGCGAGCCCCTCGTCACTTGGAAGCCAGAGACCAACAGGGTGGATATCTCCTCGATCCTCCCCTCCTGGGTGGAGAAGGAGACCGTCAGCGGTCACGCCTTCGACCTTGTGTTCGCTCTTTATGGTCGCGAGGAAGCGGGGTCTTATAAGGATGAGACCGCGAGGACCCTTGCTTACGAGAGTGCGAGGTCTCAGCTGCGCTCCGCCGAGCTTGCCCACATGTCGGGGAGGCGCTGCTTACAGCTGGAGCTTCAGAATGTGGAGCTTGCGAGGGCCTACCAGGGGTTCTTGCCGAGAACACAGTTTAAAGAGAAGCAGCTCGTCGCAGAGGGTAGTGCGGTGGGTTGTTTGACTTTCTCTTCCTCCTTTTATTTGGCCATTTTGCTTTTTTAATTGGACATACTTGCAGAATGCCGAGGCTGCCGGGAGAGCCGACGCTCGCATCAAAGGTTTGGAGGGTGAGGTGGCTGGGCTGAAGGCCTTAAACTGTGAGCTTGCCCGCGCCGTCGTTCCCCCATCACCTCGCCGTCTGAAGGAAGAGAAGCGAGCGCGATATGAAGAAGTCCGCATGGAGTCCACGAACTCGGCTCGCTACATCTTCCAGATGATAAAGGAAGCCGGACTCCTAATCGTCGACGCGGCCGATCTGACTTTGGAAGACATCGTCCCCGAGCTCTTCCTCCCGCTTCCGCCGGTGAAGAGTAACGACGACGACGAGGAGGGGTTCGCGAGCGATTCCTGAAGCTCACCGCCCCCCCCCCCCCCCCCCCCCCACATTTTTTTCTCTTTGTAACTTTTGATCGGCGAGATCGCCATGAATTGTAATCAAACCTTGAAATGAATGCAGTTTCTATTTTGTTCATTGTGTTTTCCTCTCCTGGTTTTGCTCTGTGTTGAATGTCTCGTTCTCGCTTATCTCGATATCCGCCTTCGCGGGGGTTATTCTCGCGCCTCGCGTCGTCGCACAGGTAGGTGTAGGATACTTTGGTTGCTCAGGTCTTTTGCCGCTTGCCTTAGGGTTACTATCCTTCTAGTTGTGCGTATTTTCTCTAGGTTTCGCAGGCCATTTTTCCTCTTGGCGAGAGCTCGCCTCTTACCCGGAGCCGGCAACCTTTCTGCCGATAACTGGATGTTCTGAATCGCATAAGATTGATTCTCGCCACTCGCATAGTATCGTGCGGAATCCCTCTTTGTCGAGTGAGCCGGCCCGCCGAGCGAGACTGTGCATTCCAGCATAAAGACCTGTCATCCTTGCCAGCCTCTCCAAAGATCAACCAGAACCCCCCGTCTAGTGAGAGCCTGGGAGCGGAATCGATCTGGGGCATTCCAGCATAAAACTTGTCACCTTGCCAGCCTCTCCAGAGATCAACCTGAACCCCCCGTCTAGTGAGAGCCCGGGAGCAGAATCGATCTGGGGCATTCCAGCATAAAACTTGTCACCTTGCTAGCCTCTCCAGAGATCAACCTGAACCCCCCATCTAGTGAGAGCCCGGGAGCGGAATCGATCTTGGGCATTCCAGCATAAAACTTGTCACCTTGCCAGCCTCTCCAGAGATCAACCTGAACCCCCCGTCTAGTGAGAGCCCGGGAGCGGAATCGATCTGGGGCATTCCAGCATAAAACTTGTCACCTTGCCAGCCTCTCCAGAGATCAACCTGAACCCCCCGTCTAGGTGAGAGCCCGGGAGCGGAATCGATCTGGGGCATTCCAGCACCAACATATCCAACCTTGCCAGCCTCTCCAGAGATCAACCTAAACCCCCCGTCTAGGTGAGAGCCCGGGAGCGGAATCGATCTGGGGCATTCCAGCACCAACATATCCAACCTTGCCAGCCTCTCCAGAGATCAACCTGAACCCCCCGTCTAGGTGAGAGACCGGGAGCGGAATCGATCTGGGGCATTCCAGCACCAACATATCCAACCTCCATCACCCCGGCATGGCAGTGATTATAAGCATCACAAAAAGGAGTAAGACATTCTGTAATCAACATAATAAAGCTTTCAAGGGTAAAATCGTTTCAAATCATCCCCACTCCTGGCTCGGTCGAGGGGCACCCCTTCCACATCCTGGACATGATACCCCCCTGACTTGAGCACCTCACTTATAATATATGGACCCTCCCAGTTGGGGTTAAGCTTACCGACCGCGGCTCCCCTGCCCGCCGCATCGACCTTCTTCAGGACTAGGTCTCCTTTCTGAAAGTGCTTTATCCGGATATGTTTGTCAAAGTACCGAGCCATCCGCCGCTTGACCTCTTCCTGCCTGATGGTGGCCAAGTCCCAGAGTTCTTCCACCAGGTCCAAAGACAGTCTCTGCTCTGCATTGTTATCTTCTAGCCACTCTTCATCCCCCTCGCTTGCTGCGATCACCCGTGGGGGGGGGGGGGGGTCTTTACCTCAAACTCTGGGGAGAACGGCCTCGGACCCATGAGAGAGCTTGAACGGAGTCTCCCCGGTGGCGGTATTTGGAGTAGTTCTCATGGCCCAGAGGACGGAGGGTAGCTGTTCCACCCAGTTCCCCCGAAGGTTCTCCACTTTCTTTTTTAATAGGTTAACGATTATTTTGTTTGCTGCCTCCACCTGCCCATTGCTCCTCGGGTGGTGGACCGATGCGAACCTGAGGTCAATGCCGAGTTGAGTGCAGAAGCCAACAAACTCTTCACTAGCAAACTGCGGCCCATTGTCCGTCAGACCGTCACTATAGCTAGAGGGAGTCCGTGCCTGCAAATTATCTCCCCCCCCCCACACAAAATTCCTCACAACCTGAGAGGTTACCTTAGCGAGTGCTTTCACTTCTACCCACTTGGAGAAGTAGTCGATCATGACCAGCAGGAATTTCCTCTGGCCACTGGCTTGGGGGAAGGGACCGACCAGGTCCAACCCCCATATGGCGAAGGGCCAGGGAGCCGTGATGGTCCGGAGCCTTTGAGCTGGGAGGAGTTGGAGCGGAGCATAGAGATGGAACTTCGGGCACTTCCTTGCGAACTCCGCCGCTTCCTTGCTGAGAGTGGGCCAGAAGTAGCCTTGCCTCAACACCCTCCCCTCCAGGGTCCGGCTTCCGGAGTGACTGCCGCACTCCCCGGAGTGGATTTCTTCCAGGACTCTCGGAACCTCCTCCTCGGAAACACAACGGGCCAGGAGTCCAGAGAGAGTCTTCCTCTATAGCCCTCCTGCATGCAAGGAGTAATAGGCGGACTTATACCTGAAGCGCCTCTTGTCCACGTCCTCTCCGGGGAACTGCCCGGAGGATAGGAAGGTGATGAATGGATCCATCCACGAGGCTCGTTGATCCACCTCCATCAACTCTCCTTCCTCGATGGAGGGCCGGAAGAGTTCCGAAGTTGTCCCTCCCGCTCGGGGACCGAACTTGGCTAAGAGGTCTGCCTGGGTGCTCTTCTCCCTCGGCACGTGACTGATGGAGAAGGTGCGGAACTGCCCGATGACCCCCTTGACCTTCTCCAGGTATAGCAAGAGGGTCGGGTCCTTCGCTTCAAACTCTCCCTTGATTTGGCATGCTACCACCATGGAGTCCGTTGAGACCTCCACGTCCTGCACCCCTAGTTCTCGGGCCAGCCGAAGGCCCGCTATCACTGCCTCGTACTCAGCCTGGTTGTTGGTAATTGGGAAACGGATGTTTAAGGCTTGCTCAATCCGGGTCCCCTGGGGACTCACCAGGACTATCCCCCTCCATAGGAGTACTCTCCTGATGCTCCGTCCACCAACATCTTCCATGCCTCTGGGGGAGGTGGCTCGTGCTCCCCCACCTCGGTCGCATAGTCGGCCATGAAGTCCGCCACCGCCTGGGCCCTGATGTACGTCCTGGGCACGAACGTGACGTTGAACTCACTTAACTCCACAGACCATTTTGCCAATCTTCGCGAGTGCTCCACCCCTTCCATGATTTTTTGGAGCGGGTGGTCCATCACTACCTTGATTGAATGGGCTTGGAAGTAAGGACGGAGCCTCCGGGCCGACACCACCAATGCGAAGGCTAACTTTTCCAGAATCGGGTACCGGAGCTCCGCCTTCCTCAGCACTCGGCTGACGTAGTAGATAGGGAACTGTTTCTTCCCCTCCTCCCGGATCAACACGGAACTTACTGCTTCGGACCCTACCCCTAGGTACAAGGACAGGTCTTCTCCTGGCCTCGGCCCCTGGAGCGGAGGGGTCTGGGTGAGTTGTTCTTTCAGAGCCTGGAAGGCCTCTTCGCACTCCAGGGTCCATTCAAACTTCTTGTTGCCCCGTAGCACCTTGAAGAAAGGCGCATACTTTTCTCCCTCCTTGGAGAGGAACCTGCTGAGCCCAGCCAACTTCCCTGTGAGGCTCTGAACCTCCCTCGGGTTCCTTGGCGACCCCAACTCCATTATTGCCTTGACCTTGTCCGGGTTGGGCTCCACTCCCGCCGGGGTTAGTAAGTGGCCTAGGAACTTCCCCCGGCTAGCCCCGAAGACACACTTCAAGGGGTTGAGTTTCATCTTGTACTTTCGCAGAGTCCCGAATGTCTCCTCAAGGTCTCGGAGGTGAGACCCAAGGTCCCGGCTCTTTACCATGAGGTCATCAACATAAACCTCCAAGTTTTATCCCTTCTGCTCGCGGAAGACTCTGTCCATCATCCTCTGGTACGTGGCACCTGCATTCTTGAGCCCGAACGGCATCATCTTATAACAGTAGCATCCATCCCTTGTGATGAAGGAGACATCTTTGATGTCCGGGGGGTGCATGCGGATTTGATGGTAACCTGAAAAAGCATCTAAGAAAGACATCACAGGAAAACCGACGGCTGAGTCAACCAGCGCGTCGATTCTAGGCAGGGGGTAACAATCCTTAGGGCATGATTTATTAAGCAAAGAAAAGTCGATACACATCCTCCATTTACCTCCTCCCTTCTTCACCATAACGACGTTGGAGACCCAGCCTGGATACTGGATCTACGATACAAAGCCTGCCTGTAGGAGCTTGCCCACCTCCTCACGGATGGGCCCTTCCAGCTTGTCGGCGATGGCCCTCCTCTTCTGGCGGATGGGGCGGGTGTCGGGGTCGAGGTTGAGGCGATGGCAATCCACATCCGCGTCGATCCCGGGCATTTCCGCGGCGCTCCAAGCGAAGACGTCTACGTTCTTCTGCACGCAAGCCAGAATCTCTGCTTGATCTTCCAGGCTGAGCCCTCCGCTGACCCGGACCTTCTCCACCACCCCTAGCCGGGTGGTGACCTCAAGCTCCACGATCTCGTCCATGGTCTCCAGCCGGGATTGCTCCCCCCAAGCCCTCTCCTCCTCTCCACCACAAGCGAGCGCTCGGGTTCCTTCCTCTACCTCCTCCCCTATCACCATCAGCTCCTCTCTCCCTCCTATCGAGGTCTTCTCCCCTTTTTCCTCTTCCTCTCCTCCCTCTGCCCGGGGTCCCTCAACAACCCCCTCCTGGGCATGGACTTCTTCTTCCTCCGCATGCTCCTCGACTTCCCCTTCACCTCCGACTTCGACCATCTCCTCCATCACTTTATCCCATTTCTCCACTTCTCCCATCCAGGTGATGGTGTTGACAGCCGTCACATAGCACTGTCTTGCCATCTTGGGGTCTCCTCGGATCCGGACCTGGACTCCACCCGTGTTGAACTTGAGACACTGGTGGAAGGTGGAAGGGACGCATATAAACGCGCTGATGAGAGGCCGTCCGAAGATGGCGCTGTAGCTGCTCGGGGCATCCACTATCACGAAGCGGCAGTTCCGGGACTGCCCTCCGAGGGTCACATGGAGCCCAACTCCACCTTCTACTTCCTTCCTTTCTCCTGAAAAGCCGAACAGGGGGCCATCCGAGGCCAACACCCTCTTGAATTCTACCTTCATCTCATCAAACGCCTTCTTGAAGACGACGTTGACCGAGCTACCATTATCAACTAGAATCTGCGAGACGGTGAAGTTCTCGATGGCGGTTTGGATAACCAGCGCATCGCAGAATGGGTCCTCGTAGCTCGGCATGTCCTTCTGGGAGAAAGTGATTCTCTCCGCCGGGGGTGGAGTCGTGGATGTTGAGGCCACGCTCCGCCGATAGATGGTATGAAGGCTAGCCTTGCGGGTTGCCTCCACCCCTACCCCCCCATGGATCACCCCAATCCCTCCTCTACTTCCCACATCCACTCTATCTTCGCACCTTTCTTCCTCCTCCCCTCGAGGCTCGACCTCCTCAATTCTCACTTGTTGCCTCGGCGCGGGGGCTCGACCCCTTTTCACCTCCAGGAACTCTGGGCAGGTGTCCGTTGAGTGACCTTCCTCATCATGGAAGATACAATACGGCAACGTCACCTCCCCCGCCTCAGTCTCCGCCATCCTATTCCTTCTCCTCCTAGCGGCTGCTGTTTCCACCTCACCCCTCCTTCCTCTTCCTCTTCCCCGGCCAATTGCCATGGCCTGTTGAGGTGGGGGAGGCATCTGCATCGGACCCTGCCTCCACCATAAATGGTGGGGCCTCCCTTGACCCCCGAAATGGTTACCCCTTCCTGGGCCGAAACCCCTTCCCTGCCCTTGCATTCCTCCGCCGTGCGGCCTCCATCCCCCCTCCGAGGCCCGGGGCTCTTCCCTTCTCCTGACCTCCTGCTGCCTCACCTCTGGCTCACTGAGCTTTGCTAGCCTCTTGGTGAGCTCCGAGTTGGCTTCTTCACTCGCGACTTCCTCCGTCATCCTCCCCATCAGCTCTTCATAGGAGACGGGGGCCTTCCTCTTCAACGCCATCTTGAAGAAACTCTCTTTCAACCCGACCGTGAAGGCGAGTTGGAGTGCAAACCCCGGCATCTCCTGAGTAAGCTGCACCTCTTCCTGGAACCGATCCGCATACTGAGCCAACGACTCCCTGGGCTCCTGCTTCACTTTGAAGAGGAAATCAGCGCCCTTCTTCCTCTTTTTTGAGGTCGAGAACCTCAGCAAAAAACTTCGGCGCAAGTCCTCGAACGCGTAGATTAATCCTGCAGGGAGCTGATGGAACCAGTCCCTGGCTTTCTCCTTGAGGGTGACGACAAAGAGCCGACACTTGAAGGCATCCGACATCGGCCTGATGGAGACCGAGTCTTCGAAACTCTGCAGGTGCTGGACAGGGTCATCCCTACCATTGTAGTATACCCGGTCCCACTCCCCGAACCCCCCCGGGACGGGTGCGGAAAGCACCAACTCGCAAAAGGGGCTTCCCCCTCCTGCCACCCTTTCTGGCTCCACTCTCCCCCCAAGTTCCCTCGCCAAACTTGAGCTCGCCGGGACTGCACTCGCGAGGGCGGCGCTCGCCTGAACCACCCCGACCGTCGCCGCATCCTCCTGGCGCGCGCTCGCCTGCGTCGCGCTCGCTGGGATAGAGCTTGTCGGCACTGAGCTCGCCGGCTCGGAGCTCGCCGGCATCGGGCTCGCCGGGCTGGCGAACAACACTCGCCCCTCCCTGTCCTGCCCTGACCCAACAACAACTTCCTTTCCAGCCCTTCCCCCCGGGGCGTTCTCGCCGACCGTCATTGGGGGAGGGGTCTCCTGAGGTGCTGGGGTCGCAAACTCGCTTCGCAGAGCTGTGACCGTAAACCCCAAGGTGTCGAGCACCTCCTTTAAAAGCTGCGAGCATCCTGGCCATCGCCACCTGAGGTGTCTCGTCGAACTCCTCGCCTTGCTCTTCGTCTCCTGCCATAACCCTTCTCTGGAACTTTCTTGAACCAGCCACGCTCCACGCTCACCGCACCAAAATGTTGAAACCGATTTCTCGGTCTCTTGTGGAGCTCGGGGCCCTCACCGAAATGAGGGGCGGCTAGCCCTTACTGATCCCTCGGAGAAGACAGACGGGAAACTAAGAAAATGACTAAGACCTTGGCCGCAGCGAGGAGGTCCCTCCACTAACCCGGAAGATCGTTGAGCGCTTCCCCTCCCAAGCCAAAGCTGAGACTCGAGCACCTTGGAGAGCTCTGAAAATGCTAACCAAAGAAAGCCTAAGGAGAGGGAAGCTGAAGTGAACTCCTCTCCAAAGGTGCCCTTGAGGTCCTATTTATAGATTTTCTGATCTAGCCTGCAAATAGCAGGATTCCGCCTTTTGATTTTTCTATCCACACCCCAAATGGGTCTGCGAACAGCCAAACTCTGCTGTTTGGAGAGGCTAAAGGCAGACCACCAAGGGTAAAATAGTAAATTGCCCCTATTGGCTTATGGATAAGGGATTGCGAGAACCTTACTGCCGGAGCTCTCGCGAGCCTTCTCGCGGACCCTGCTCGCGACGCCTCTTCTAGGCGATCGCCTTGCGAGGGCCTCGCTGGCCCATTTTGGCGGTATCTGCCGAGGTCTTGTCTGCTGGGGGCCCATCTCGACGATGTATGGATCTCTTAATTCCTGTTGCGAGACCGTCCCTTTGGCCTCAACGAGCATACCTCTTCGTCGACCTCAGATGATTTCGCCGAACACCTGTCTCGCCGACCCTTCTCGCTTGTCATGGAGGCGAGCTCCGTTTCCTTGCCTGGCGAATATCGGGGTTGTACAATTACCACAGGTGTAATATAACCCTACTCAACATGTGACCGAAAATTAGAATTTTCCTAAGACATTGGTCACTTTCATTTCATTAATTTAATTATGTGACATAATTATAATTAATTAAATACCTATGACTTTTAACTCAAAAAATCCTAATTTTTCCAAAGATGATTCATTTCATCATAATGTGTGCATGACCCAAATATCATTGACATACATCAAGCCATTTGTGACAAATTTACAAAATATAAAATAGTGTTATACACCCCAAATTCCCACACACTATATTCACATGCATGTATAATACACCAACATGCAGAGGTCCAAATGACTTTAAATTTTGGTCAAAGACCAAACATAACCAAATTAACCTTGTGCCCATAATTTGGGTCAATTTTAGTTGATCTAGCCACATTAATTCACAAGTACAAAATTAGTGTTATATGCACACCAAATTCCCTACACTATATTCACATGCATGTGGAATACACCAACATTCAGTGGTCCAAATGACCCCAATTTTTGGTCAGAGACTAAATATAGCCAAATTAACTTTGTACCCAAGATTTGGGTCAATTTGAGTTGATCTAGCCGCATAAATTTCTTTTATATGATAAATCAACATTTTAGCAAAACTATAGAAAAATATTGCCCAAATTTTTTTTATTTTTGGGCAGGGGGTGTGTCTAGGGTATATACATGCATGGCCAAAATATTAAGCCCATGAAATCACCCATGTGAAATAAATTCACATGTTGGTGATTGGCCCTCTCTTAGGACACATCTCAGCAAAAAGGCCCTTCAGGAGGCTGTAGGGCTCCAAATGGGGTGGTTTAAATACCTATGGAAAGTTAAGACCTAGGGATACAATGTTCATGTTTGGCAATGTTTCTTGTTATCTGCCTCTAAGAACCTTCAAAATGAGTTTTAAGTGGCTATATAAAATGTGACAGATTGTATGATACGATATATTATCATTTTGGCCTGCATATAGCTGATTCTACACGAATTTGGAAGCAGATCCGACGAAAACTAGTTGTCTTCTTCCTCTAGTTGCCGCGTAAGATGTCTAGAACTTCAAATTTTGATTTCTCCCTCTTGGGACCATCATTTTACATGAAATCAAAGGCATTAGCTTACTCATGAGTAGAGGAAGAGGTGAGAGTCGTTTTTAAAATGGATGGTGGCCGAAATCCTAGTTTTAAACATGACTCATTCTCCATTTCGGCCATGGATTTTAGAAATCAAAACATCAATTGAAGCTCGATTCTCATCAACTAAAGATCTAGGATACTAGCACAAAGGGAGGGGAGGAGAAACAAACCGTTAGAGCTTGGCGGCGGCTATGGCGGCGGTTAGCCATGGATTTTTTCCTCTCCGGCTAGCTTACCCGATCTCCTGATTCTCCACCATTTTCTTCGATCCAGGGATCTAATCCGACTCCCTTCCACCTTTTGAAGCTAATGGTGAGGTCAAAAGAAGCTGAAGTGGACCGCATAAGGAGATACAATTAAGGGATTTCGGCCATGACTTTGGTTGCTCCTCCTAACCTCCAAGTGTCATCCAATCTTGCTAAATTTGGCTGGAAACTTCATGAGGGGCTCAGATATGGACTTGGGGAGAGGAGATGAGGGACAAGTGGCTCTCATTCCATAAAATCCTCGTCTCATTCAAAATTGGGGAAAATGATTAAAATGCCCCATGCATGTCTTCTCTCTCCAATTTTAGAGGGAATAGGGTGTCATTTAGCATGTGGTCTGCTGAATGGGCTTAGGTCGAGGCCTTGGCCCATTTGGAATCCACTTGGGCTCATAATACTTTTTAGGCCTAATGTTGACCATGGTTGACTTTAGGGTTGACTTAGTCAAATTGATGAGTATGCTGGCCCCACTTGATGGTCATGAGTCCTATGACCTTACCCAAACTCCATTGGGCCATGGTGAGGCTCCAATTGAGCTAATTGACCCATATGGTGTGAATTTGACCCAAATTGGCCTAAGTTTGACTTTGGTCAAATTGGATGAATTGGTTGCCCAATTGATGGGGCTTTTGGCTCCATTGGGTCCCTAATGGGGTTAGAAGGTTAGGGACAGTCAATTTGACCAATTGAAGACCACTTGAACCTTGATTGGGTTGTTTTAGGCTATGTTGACCAAGAGTTGACTTGGTCAATTCCTTGAAATTGGGTGGAACCAATTAGTGATTATTGACCTAATGACCTCCCTTAGTGATTAGGAGGACATATGTGAGGTCCATTTGAGGTATTGAAGGTCATTGAGCATAATTGTGCTGAATAGGGCAGTGTTTACCTAAGTTTGACTTTGGTCAATTTGGCTTATTTGGATGATCAATTGGTGAGGCTTTTGGTCAATTGAGTCTCCTTTAGGATTATGGATATAGTGGTGTTTACCCAGAAATCAGCGATCCCCTTGAGCTAGCTTTTTGCAGGTAACCGAAGCAATCCACACCCTCTCCCGGCAGTCCAAGTATTTTTCTCCAAATATCGAAGCCCTGACGGTCACTCACTGCCCAGGTGGTCTCGCCTTTCGTCTCGTAGAGGTCTCTCTTCGCTCGATCTCGCCTAGAGGTCACACCCCGCGTGACCCCTCCCTCGAGAGGTTGCCCCTTTGGGGTGACCTCGGCCTGAGGCAGATCGCCCCAGCTGGGGCGATCTCGGTCTGAGGTCGCCCTCTGGGCGACCTCGCCAGGTTGCCCCTTCAGGGTGACCTCGACCTGAGGCAGATCGCCCCAGCTGGGGCGAGCTCGGTCTGAGGTCGCCCTCTGGGTGACCTCGCCAGGTCGCCCCTTCAGGGTGACCTCGGCCTGAGGCAGATCGCCCCAGCTGGGGCGATCTCGGCCTGAGGTCGCCCTCTGGGCGACCTTGCCAGGTCGCCCTCTGGGCGACCTCGCCAGGTCGCCCCTTCAGGGTGACCTTGGCCTGAGGCAGATTGCCCCAGCTGGGGCGATCTCGGCCTGAGGTCGCCCTCTGGGCGACCTCGCCAGGTCGCCCCTTCAGGGTGACCTCGGCCTGAGGCAGATCGCCCCAGCTGGGGTGATCTCGGCCTGAGGTTGCCCTCTGGGCGACCTCGCCAGGTCGTTCCCCCCCTAGGGGTGACCTTGGCCTGAGTGATCTCGGCTTCGGGCAACCCGTTCCTTCCTGACCTGCCCGTTTGTCAGGCCCTCCCGCCTATAAATAGGGGGTAGGGGCATTGGTTTGGGATTTTTTGGGGAGAGTTCCAGCCCTTGCCTTTGATATGAGCGGTCTCATTTTTTAGACCATCGTATCTCTTCCCAGCAGCTGGGGCGGTCTCATTTTTGAGATCGTCAATACTTCATTTCGGCAGATGGAGCTATCTCATTTCTGAGACCTCATTACCTCTTTTTTCAGCAGATTATGCTATCTCCACCCAGGAGACCCTCAACATCTCTTTTTCTCCTCCCTCTTGTCTTCCATCATAGCTCAAAGTAACCAACCATCTAACAGTTTTCTTCCTCCACCTCTTTTCAGCTTGAGCGAGTGTGGACCTGGAGCATTTTTGGCTCGAACAAGTGGTGAGGTCAATTTACACTTGTGAGTTCAATTTGGGTTGTTTTGACCTAAGTTGACTTGTATACCATAGTGGGCCCTATGTGAGTTCACCATAACTCTATGAGTCCTAAGGTCACCTCTTAGCCTTAACTCACCCTTTTCACCACATGTCCTACCATAATACATACTAAGGGGTCTAGTAGGATTAGGGATGTTACATGCAGTAAGACACGACATCGTCAGGGTATGCCCCCCACGCGGTCGCCAACGATTCGAACGCATCTGCTTTTCACCATAATTCTGGGGCCAGTCCCCCTGACCGTGCACTGCCGGCTGGAATGCATTCGATCTTCGGCGCTGCAGTAGGTCACGACACCGTGAGGGCCTGCCCCCCTTGCGGTCGCCAACGGTTAGAACACATCCGCTCTTCACCGTCATTCTGGGGTCAGTTCCCCTGACCGCGTTGTTGGACATGTGTGTCACTTCCCTTTGTTTGAGAATAACAAATCCCAAATTGTATTTGATCCTGCTTGTCGTGTGTTTATAGTGTGCAAGAACTATAGGTGCAATACTCCACAGGTAGAAAGCAGCTGAATTCAAAAATCTAGAAAAATGCGCTACCGCCAGCGCTAGCGCTACCGCCAGGCGCTAGCTCGTTCGATGAACTTGAAGCTCCGTTCGACGAAAATTTTTGTTCGACGAAAATTCCGTTCGACGAAAATTCCCGTTCGACGAACTTGAAGCTCCGTTCGACGAATTCTGTTCGATGAAGTTTGTTCTGCCACGCCGCCGACGGTTTCGCAACCGCTACCGCCAGCGCTAGCGCTACCGCCAGGCGCTATCTCAAGTTCGTGCACAGCGCCACACCGCCGATGGTTTCGCAATCGCTCCACACGAACGCTACCGCAGGCGCTAGGAGCTACCGCAGGCGCTAGGAGCTACCGCAGGCGCTATCTTCAAGTTCTATAAATTGATGGGCTGTTTCTCATTTTGGCTAATCCATCCCAGAGAGACTGCTTGTGCAAAATCTCTAGAGCTGTTATGCTGCCGAAGATGGATCTCCCACAAAAAGCTTAAGAAGATTTCTAGAGGAGGACTACGTCACGCTACATACGAAGGACGGTCGCTTCGACCTCGCTCATACTACAACGATCCTTCATCCTCATCTTCAGAAATCTCATATAGGGAGTTTTTATTATTGTTATCTTTATTTTTCATTCCATACTTTCTTTGTAACTGTTTATTTAATTCGTCTTGTGTTGGCAATTAGGTCTGGGTAGGACTTAGGGGGAAATTCGCCTTGTGTTGGCGACTAGTTCTAGGTGATTAGATCTAGGGGGCTCGAGGCCATATCCAGGAAAGGATTGGCCAGAGCGGCTTGAGGCCATATCCGGGGATGGATAGGCTAAAGCCAACCGGTTCGTGGGGATACGAGTCGGTATAGAAAAGGAAAAATTATTTACATATTTATCGCCTCTGATTTCTAGCGATATTGAAATCAATTTTTGTAAACACCTTTTCATATAATATAATCATGTCTCTATTTGTGTTTACTTGATTTCTCTCATTTGGTGTAATCTCTATTATATTGTGTTCCAAGTATTCAATTCTAAATCTAAATTGTTTATTTCAATCTCTTTCATCATTAAACAATTTAGTAGTTGTTTCTAAA
Organism: Dactylorhiza incarnata; assembly: GCA_033032865.1. Classification (NCBI taxonomy): domain Eukaryota; kingdom Viridiplantae; phylum Streptophyta; class Magnoliopsida; order Asparagales; family Orchidaceae; genus Dactylorhiza; species Dactylorhiza incarnata. Next base: position 2,680,722 of record JAWHQI010000295.1, read on the forward strand.
ATTGCAAATCATAATTTTTCTATTCATTTAGCTAAATTGTTATTTTACCTTCTCATATTATAAAACAATTTAGTAATTTTCTTAAAATTATAAAAATAATTTTTATTCCCTTATTCACCCCCCCCCCCCCCTTTCTAAGGGCGCCTACCGATCCAACAAGTGGTATCAGAGGTAGGTTATTCCAAACGGTTTAAAAACCAGGAATAATGACGTCTCATGATCTCGCTTCTACTATTGGGGGAAACTTTCTTATAAATGAAAAATCTTTAGCACCACCTTTATTTGAAGGCAAAAATTATAATGGGTGGAAATTTCTTATGGAAAAATTTCTTAAATCTTTGGATATTAAAGTATGGAATATTACAATTAAAATGCCCCCAAGTATTTTACATAAAAATGAAATGTTTTTAAATGCCAAATCTATGAATAGTCTATATTGTGCATTAGATCAAAATATTTTCAAACTTATTTATACACTTCCTACTGCTTATGAAGTTTGGAAATTTCTTGAGAATACTTATAGTCTTCCTTCCACAGATGATGAACAAGAGGAATTCCTTATGGATCCAAGAGAAGAAATCGATGAGGACTTATGCTTGGAGGAAGAAGAATACAACGTCACAATATTGGACTCATTTGTTGGCAACACTTCAAGCAAAAGAGAAGAAGGAAATTTAACTATGGACGAGGAATGCGAAGAAGATGTCAAAGGAACCCTCGGTTCAAATCTTGCCTCATCCCATAGCAATGTAAGAAAATCAAAAACTTCTCTTTTTGTAACAAATTCTATTTCTACATCTCGTATGCTTAAAATTGCTAAACGTAAAATTTTAAAGTTAAAAATTGCTAATTCCAAATTACGTTTAGAAAATAAATCTTTAAAAGCAAACGATAACGTAGAATCAAATATTGATCTGTTAAATTCTCTTTCATGCTCTTTAGTTAAAATTCCTATTCCTTGTCTTAATTGCAATTTATTAAAAGAAAATTTCAAGGAAATTGAAAAAGGGCTCTTAATTTCTAAAAGACATAATAAAAATTTGATAAATGAAAATGATGCTTTATCTTGTAAGTTAATACAATTAAAATCTTTTGTTGAAAAATTTCAAATATCATGTAATGAATTTCATCATAAGATTTTGAATAACAAGGATAAATTAACTTACAAAATCATTTCAAAAAGGACCATTTTCACACATTAAATCAAAAGGAGTTTAGTTTCAAAAAGAATTATGATCCTCATAAAATTCTTAAGAGTCACTATTATAAGTCTCAATATATTTTCAATCATGACTCAAATTTAAAACCTCCTTTTCATGAAAATCAAACTACAAAATATAATCCTTCATATTATAAGAGTATGTCTATAAGAAAGAGTGGAAATGAAAATCATCAAAATAAGAATCAATCTTTTAAAACATATTGTAACCCACTCTTTCAACAATCACTTCTAAAGAAAGAAAATCACTCTTATAAACTTTCAAAGAATCCATGTAATAAAATTCATTATGATTATCAACATCAATCTATTTTGAAAAATAATTTAAATAAACATAAATCACAAATGAATTATTTTTCAAACAAATATAATCATATAAAGATGTCACATAATCATAATATGAATTTAAAAGATAAACAACCAAGGTATGAATGGAGACCCTTAAAGAAAAATGACACATCAACTTTAATTGAAAAGGCCCATTTATCCTTGTCTCCTAAAAAATCATCATGTCATATTTGTGTACCCAAAGGAACCATTACACATGGTCAACTTTGGATACCTAAATCTCTCATTCATTAGTATCCAATCATTTGCATGAAGTAGAAACAAATAAAAATGAAATATCACTACTCTACTTCATGATGCACTTTATTCCCTTTTCTTTTGTTTATTTTGTATTTTTGATCCAAAATGCTTTTGGTCTCTTTATATTTTATGGGATATGACTTACACATTTTAAGCCTAATATTTAACAAATCAAATTGAATTAAAATTGAACAATAAGTCATATATTTTTCAAAGTGACCTATCTCTAATCTTCTTAGTTCTTTATCCTTTTAAATCCTTTACCCTTAATTGTCTTGAATTATCATTATAAATTAAATATTGAAATTATTTTCAAGACAAATGAAATTATTTTAAAAAAATGGATTTAAATGGTTTATTAAAGGGCTTAAGCTAAAAATTAAAATGTGTAACGTTTTGATTATTTTCTATTTTATTTGCTGCATTTGATAGCCCTTATAATGAAAAATATTATCAAATAAAATCGAAAACAAACATTCACAAAACGCATGTTTAATCCTTCAAAATGCTAGTTTTTTGATCAAAACTTCAAATAGCCATATCTTTTGATCCGCTCGTCCGTTTTTCGCGTTTAATATCTTTTCGGAAAGAGCACAGAAATCTCCATCCAACGGAGAACCAATCGTGCCCGTTAAAATTCGTTTGGTGCTGTCAAAATTGCCCAAATTCAACCTTGTTTAAAAGTTATACCAGTCTTCTTATTTCGGTAATTTCTGTGTCTTTGGATTCTTCATCACATGATATCCTTTGTATATTGTGTGTAATGCGTGTCACCATTGTTTGCATGTTATTTAGACCTTAGAATCGTCTTGTATCATTAAGTTCAAATCAAAAGTTTAATCATTTCATTCTTGGTCTAAAAAAATTAATATGAAACCTTCTATACTACATGCAACATTATCTCCATTAATCCTATGTAATAACATTGCATTCAAACTCATCATCCTAGCATCACTTCTTAGTCTATGCTTATATATTTATGCTAGGTATAACACTTACAATGTTATTCAAATTTCATGATAACTATGTGATTTAAAATCATAAATAGAATACTAAAATTTCAACAAACACATAGTTTATGGTTTGATCATTAGAATATTTATGAATATTGTATCCTAAATCATATATTATCATGCAAAACCAAAGATCAATAAATTCAATTATTGAAAGCAATCTTATAAATTTCAAAGCTTTATATATGTGATCTTTGTCTTTTATATGATTAGATGATCATCATTTTTTTTCTAGACTCACAAATCAAACATGCTTAATTAAAAGAAAATCACCAAATCATTTTGTCATAAGTCTAGGAGAATAGGAATTTACATACATCATGATGATCTAACATATATTCTATGCAAAATTATCTATAATCATAAATTATAATTCATGTTTTATCAGGAAATATGTCAAAACAATAATGTTTATCACCTAGGAATTATGAATCTTATGATAAAAATATGAATAGTGTTTTCTTTACATTGTTTGATGTATTGATTTGCTTTGCTAGTAATTGCATGTATCTCTCATATTTGTAGACTCTAGAATCAACTTTGTAATGAAAGTATAAATCAAACTTTATCATCACTCTATTCTAGATCTATAATTTGAAACTCTATTTTGGAATACATGCAATATTAATATAAATCTTATGACATGACATTAAACCCAAAACTCATCATTTTAGCATTGTCACTTATTGAATATTAGTAATTGTGCTAGTTATCTCATATCGTCATCTCATAAAAGTAGAAAAACTATGCGGCTTTATAACTCATCACATTAAACAAAACTCATAGTTTATAAATCAACTCATAGTTTAAAAAGCATAGGTTGTCCAAAGATTATTCACCATTGACTTCATATCTCACAATAGCGGGGGCGTAGGGTTGTATGCATTAGAGACCTAACCTCTAAGTCATGTCTTGTCCTTAACCGGGGAGGGTTCCAGTGGGGCCTTGCGAGGCACTGGGGGGAAAGAGTGCTAGGTTGAGCGTTCTCTAGTGTGTGCATATGAGATTAACACCCCAACCTACGGCATGTGTGCAGCTCCTCATGCCCATTCGTCACTTAGTACGGGGCTAGGGTGTAGACATTTAGTCGGGGTAGTCTTTAATCTTAGGACATACTTATATTACTCTTTGCATGATCATTTTATTTACTTATCACTTAAATCATGCATATTTTGGGTTGTTTAATAAAAAATGTCCTCTTGTGTCTTCATAATTTATCTTTTCATGTTTAAATGGTTTTGTATAACACAAGAATTTGAAAAAGCCAAAGTTTCATGCAAATTTGATCCACCTAGAGATCTCCAAAAATTCTGAAATTTCAGCATGGAACTACTCTAAAGACACCTAATCAAAATCAAAAATTTAAAATTCTCAAAAAACCACGCACTGTTTGCCGCGCTATCACTAGCGCTGGCGTGGGTGTTTGATTTTTCTGATTTTTAAAATTTCCAAAAATCTATAAAAATATGTTAGTTCATATGTACTACTTATTTGTTGTGTTTCTGACTTTTTTTATTTTTGTTTTATTCATATTATGAAAAAACAACTATAAAAGTTCAAAATTCAAAAATACAAAAAAATATGTGTTTGAGATTTTCTGTTTTTATTTATATTATGGAAAATCAATTATAAAATTTCAAAATTCAAAAAAACAAAAATATGTTTTTATGCTTTTTCTGTTTTATTTATATTATGGAAAATCAACTACAAAAATTCAAAATTCAAAAATACAAAAATATGTCTGTGTGATTTTTCTATGTTTATTTCATTAAAAAAATTTCAACAAAAAAAAAACTGTATGATCTTTATTGCTAATATCAAGCATGAATGAATTCTATTATTTAGACTTATTTACAATGTTAAAATTTATTCCTTCAAATTACTATGGACATTGTTTTGTTTATCATGCTTTGATATATCTATTTAAAGCGCATCAATTGTATTGAAAAATATGTGTAGAACCAAGCTTAGCATGCCTCTAAGTATGAGTAAATGTATTATGATTGATAATGATACCTTTCACTCACATATTTTGGTAATCAACATGTGTTGTTTAAATCTAAAAATGTTTGCTTGTGTATTGTATTTGTACAATGAATTAAAACTTGCATAAGTTTATTGCCTACACTACATTTGAATTGCACTTATGAAATTTAGAAAAGTGGTTAAGTTTATAAAAAATTGGTTTGCAAAACAAGTGTATTCGAAGAATGTTGTCTCACAAATATGAACAAAATAATTATATATGTAGACAAATATAACTCCACCAAGCACTACTTGAACCTCCTGATAAGTCTTCATAAGCATTGTGAGGTTGAGCACCTTGGAAAGAATGGTAAAGTGTCTTGTGCAAACCTTTGTTACTACACCACTTTGTTAAAAACTATGTGCATTAAAAGTGTGTGAAAGTTGATATACTTGTGTTTTATTGTGCACTTTACTTTACATATGTCTTATATTTTGTTGATTTAAATCAACTGTTAACATTGCCCAAAATACACTTATGTGCACATCATTATCTTTCATAACACTTCTTCTCATGAGTATTGGATTCTAATGCTTTATCTATACTACTCTTTATATAAGAAATGCACTAGATAACCTAGCATGATCTCTACAATGTTTTGGTATCTCTTGAACTTAAAATTAAGTAACATTGTAGTATAATCTCTCTTTGACATGTTCATTTCATGCTTGGTATCTTTATGAAAAACTTTGAGATTTCAAAAAGGTTCAACATCTTTCAATTTTGAACTATAACTCATATTTTTACTTTTGTTTTTCATGCTTACAAAAAGATGTTTCTTATAATCTTCCGCTTGCTTACAACTCTTATCTTTTTATTTGAAATCTCTTATATATACTATGCTTAAACTCTTTATCATTATCTATATTACAAAAGCTCGATCATGCTGTATCATTTATAAGAAATGCCTCCTTACTACCCTCACCCCACCTTCTTTTGATAATACCAAAAGGGGGAGATTAATTGAAGAAATCTATATAGGTAAAATATAGAAGATTAAGGGGAGAATAATTCATGTAATCTATCATTTAGGGGGAGTAAAACATAAATTGCATTTATGTAGGGGGAGCATTAAGATAGGGGGAGTATGCACATTATCATGCTTATCATATACTATAGTTGCACTATCATCTTGCTTATCTTATGCTGTAAACACTATTGTTGATTTCTTGCCAAGTGGATTTGTTATTATCAAAAGGGGGAGATTGTTGGACATGTGTGTCACATCCCTTTGTTTGAGAATAACAAATCCCAAATTGTATTTGATCTTGCTTGTCGTGTGTTTATAGTGTGCAAGAACTATAGGTGCAATACTCCACAGGTAGAAAGCAGCTGAATTCAAAAATCTGGAAAAATGCGCTACCGCCAGCGCTAGCGCTACCGCCAGCGCTAGCTCGTTCGACGAACTTGAAGCTCCGTTCGACGAAAATTTTCGTTCGACGAACTTGAAGCTCCGTTCGACGAAAATTCCGTTCGACGAATTCCGTTCGACGAAAGTTTATTCTGCCACGCCGCCGACGGTTTCGCAACCGCTACCGGCAGCGCTACCGCCAGGCGCTATCTCAAGTTCGTGCACAGCGCCACGCCGCCGACGGTTTCGCAACCGCTCCACACGAACACTACCGCAGGCGCTAGGAGCTACCACAGGCGCTATCTTCAAGTTCTATAAATTGATGGGCTCTTTCTCGTTTTGGCTAATCCATCCCAGAGAGACTGCTTGTGCCAAATCTCCAGAGCTGTTATGCTGCCGAAGATGGATCTCCCACTAAAAGCTTAAGAAGATTTCTGGAGGAGGACTACGTCACGCTACATCTGAAGGACGATCGCTTCGACCTCGCTCATACTACAACGATCCTTCATCCTCATCTTCAGAAATCTCATATAGGGAGTTTTTATTATTGTTATCTTTATTTTTCATTCCATACTTTCTTTGTAACCGTTTAGTTAATTCGCCTTGTGTTGGCGACTAGGTTTGGGTAGGACTTAGGGGGAAATTCGCCTTGTGTTGGCGACTAGTTCTAGGTGATTAGATCTAGGGGGCTCGAGGCCATATCCGGGAAAGGATTGGCTAGAGCGGCTTGAGGCCATATCCGGGGAAGGATAGGCTAAAGCCAACCGGTTCGTGGGGTACGAGTCGGTATAGAAAAGGAAAAATTATTTACATATTTGTCGCCTCTGATTTCTAGCGATATTGAAATCAATTTTTGTAAACACCTTTTCATATAATATAATCATGTCTCTATTTGTGTTTACTTGATTTCTCTCATTTGGTGTAATCTCTATTATATTGTGTTCTAAGTATTCAATTCTAAATCTAAATTGTTTATTTCAATCTCTTTCATCATTAAACAATTTAGTACTTGTTTCTAAAATTGCAAATCATAAATTTTCTATTCATTTAGCTAAATTGTTATTTTACCTTCTCATATTATAAAATAATTTAGTAATTTTCTTAAAATTATAAAAAAGTATTTTTATTCCTTTATTCACCCCCCCCCCCCCCCTCTAAGGGCGCCTACCGATCCAACACGCGCGCTGTCGACTCGAACGCATTCGCCCTTCGGCACCGCAGTAGGTCACAACTAGGGTTGTTCACAAATAGTATAGTTCGTGAATTGTTTGAGATTCGATTCGTGAAGATTCGATTAAAATTTGTATTTTTCGAATTCGAATCCGGATTCGAATCCGAATTCCGATTCGAATAGTTTTCGAATCCGAATCCGAATAATTTTATTCCTGTTCGAATGATTCGCGAATAGTTCTCGAATAGTAAAATATATAGTTAAATGAATTATATATATATATGTAAATAAATATTAAATATAATTATATTTAAACATTATATATAATTAAACATTATAAAATTCGAATCTGAATAGGAACCTAAATTCGAATCCAACATTTCCTGCCGAATCCGAATATTCGAACAAATCTGAATATCTGCATTCTATGTCAAATTTGGATTCGATTGAATAGCTATTCGATTTGATTCGGTTCGTGAACACCCCTAGTCACAACACCATCAGGGTCTGCCCCCTCAAGGTCGCCATCGATTCAAACAGATTCGCTCTTCGCCACTATAGTGAGTCACACCACCGTCGGGGCCTACCCCTCTCTCGATTGGCACTAAACAAATTCAAAAACTAATAAGCCGCGTACTAAGAAGCTATGCCGGCAAGACAAGACAAACAACAACATCAAGCCATCATATGAAGAGATGTGTACGAACAATAAAATCCAATAACAAATGCAAAAGGCAAAAATAGCTGTACATACACGGTGCAAAGCCAGACGTAAAAGTCAAAACTCGGGGGGTGTGGGGGGGGGGGCAGATCAACTTTCCACCTCAAGAGCTGGACACTCATCCTCGGAGAGATCTCCCGCACCAAGGCTAGCAGTGACGCATCTAAGCCGACTCTCCACCATACGAAGAGTCTTCGTGATGCCTCTCTAGAAAGAAATCTCACACTCGTTCTCCAACAATGGATTCACCTCCTAAATCATAATCTCAGCTCGCAACTCCTCTGACATACGTGATCTCTCTTCCACGAAAACAAGCTTCCTCTTCTTGTCACGAGCTGAGGGAGCGGTGTCGTCATGCTGAGGTTCTGAAGAAAGGCCAGTCGACAGTAGCCTGTCCTCCTGCACACAGCTAATGATACAGAAGAGAGCCTTCAACAACCCATTACAAACGTGAATCTAGGAAGGGGCGAGAATTCACTCTCTCCCGCCTTAGCGACAACAATGACCAGGAAGCTCCCTCCATAACTCAGGAAATTCCAAGCGATTACAAACATAACCATAAAGAGTATTCACATAGTGGTAATCGGATCTCTCCCCGAAGCAGAACCATCGCTTGTTACTGCAGATCTCTATCCTACCATCCGGGATTGTGAAGACCTCGCACCAATCCTTAAAAATCTCCAACGTGAGAGGCGAGCCATGCTCCCGAACGAGCACAATCAACCCATGATCCGTGCCATCCCGACGAGAGTGAACTGGGAAATCGGAACTCCGCAGAACCGAAAGATCTTGATCGCCTCATCAGATGGAGGAAGGCGAAAACCCGACTTCATGCAGCTTTCCGAAAGTGTGATAAACCCAGTCGAAGGGTTTTGGGCGTGTTCTTTGTCATGCGGGAGCTTCAACTTCATTATTCACAGGCAATCCAAATCGCTTTTGCCATATATCGACCCGCGCACTGTCCAGCGTAGAACACAAACACGTCGGTTTCGATAACCCACCTCGCCTTGATCCCTGGCAAAAATAAAGACAAATGTCAGAAAAACATCTCGAATGATATACGACATGTGAATGGAGAAAGCGCAAACGCATCAGCGTGATTGCGCGCTACCGCCCGCGGTAGCTGCCAACGCGCGAAGGTCGCAGCGCAGACGCGCGCAATTCTGCCCCAGCGCACTTTCACCCGCACGCGCACGCATAACTTCCCACGCGCACTTCCGCCCACAATTTTGCCCATGAGCACAACCGCCCACATGCGCAACCAGCCAAGCGCGCTACTGCCCGATGTAGCTGCTACCGTGCGGCGGTAGCAGCGCAGGCACGTAAATTTTATTAATCATATGTTCGTATATTTGTTTGATGTACTTTAAAAATAATATATATATACCCAAGTGCATCATGTCTTTCCTTATAGTTTCATTCCAAGTATTTATAGGTCTACCCCTCCCCATTTAACATGCCTAGTGACTAAACTCTCACAATGCCTAACAGGTGCCTCTAATGGTCTCTTTCGTACGTGTCCAAACCATCTTACTCGAGCTTCTCGCATCTTCTCTGCACTTGGTGCCACTCTTGTCTTATCGATACATTCATTCCTAATTTTATCCAGTCTCGCGTGTCCACACATCTACCTAACCATTCTCATCTCCGCAACTCCCATTTTTTGCTCATATACACAATTCACTGCCCAACACTCAGAACCATAGAGCATCGCTGGTCTCATTGCAGTACTGTAAAACTTGCCTTTAAGTTTTAATGATACTTTACGATCACATAAGATCAATGACACACCTCTCCACTTAAGCCAACCTGCTTGGATTCTATGTATCACATCTTTATCAACAATTCCATCTTTTTGAACTATCGATCCAAGATATTTAAAGAACTCACTGCGAGAAATGTCTTGATCACCCAACTTAATAACGAAGTCATCCGTCCTTGCACTGCTAAATTCAAGCTCCATATACTTTGTGTTTGCATACAATAAACACCAAGTATTGTTTGCTGGATGTCTAGTGAGCTCATCTAATACTCTGGAGCATGAATATGAATTAAATTCTAATTATGATCATAATACAATATTAATATAACTAAATGTTAATAACATTTTGGTCAATCTTACCAATGAATTATTTTAGTTTATAGCCTTGGCGGCACCGGTTAAGGTGTCACAGTGTGACCTTGAGGTCACAGGTTTGAGTCTCAAAAATGTAGGGTAAGGTTTGCCTACATGTCACCCTTGTGGTGAGAGACCCTTCCCCGGACCCTCACTGCGCGGGAATACTTTGTGCACCGGGCTGCCCCCTATAACTTGTATCATAACTTATTAAATTAGTTTAATAAATAAATAATAGACTAACGTAGTTAACAAAAATAGTTGATTTCCCAAAGAATCTGGGAATTCTGATGCAGCCAATATTTCAAAAACATGTGAAAATACTTCAGAAGTGCCAAATACTTTATGAAATAAATAGTTCATTTTAAAAATAAAATTAAATAAAGCAGCAAAACAGGCGACTGTGGCACTCCAATTATCACACAAATAGAGGGTGGGTGACCCCTTCAGCCGATAGCTTCCCGTCGGCAGCTGGAGTGGAACCCTGGAACTGGACAAATTCGCCGGAGAACGGAGAGAAGAGAAGCTCTTATCGGCGCCTACGATGCCTGGCCTCCTCGTCGTCCTCGGGTCCTCACTGCTCGATAGTCGTCGACTCCGTCGACCTCTCACCTCGCCCGGGATTCACTCCACTCTCCAGAACGAGAACGGCGCTGAACGGGGGAACGAAAATATTAGGGCAAGTGATTAAGTGACGCCGCATGCGAGTTCAGGGCTTAACGCGATTTCCGTAATTTTATGCTCGGGCACTTGCCCGTGCGTGCATGTGCTTGGGTCCGCCGTGCATATACATACACACAAATATATATATATATATATATATATATATATATATATATATATAGAGAGAGAGAGAGAGAGAGAGAGAGAGAGAGAGAGAGAGAGCTAATTGAAAGGTAACTGTTTGTTTACCATGATAATTCACTAAGGTTTGCAATATGAATAAAATGATCATGCCAATGTAGAGAATATGAACACATACTGCAATCTGAAATCACATACCATCTCAATTTCTGTATGCTCAAATTCTAATTTCATTTAGTATGACATATACATGAAAAGATGAGTCTCCCATTTTATGAGCTGTAATATAACTCGCCTGTTTTTGTCTTTTAGGAACACCATAAACTGAAGCAATTTCATCCACGTCAGGAAGCTCAGAACTCTGTATCCATGCAAGCATTGAAGATCTTTGAAACCATAGATCGTGCAAATGGAATGTAGCTCAGGCCATACCTGTTTAGGAGAGTAAATAATTGAGATCCAAGATGAAATTATGCATAAAATGGACAAATAATAATACCATTGCTACTTCACAATGTAATTAAACTATATTAGCAACACTTATGGACGTGAGTGAAACCTACTGATATGAACATGTTGGCCATCTGTTAACAAGTAAAAGCTTATTTATGAAAAGGTGTGACGACTCCTCTTATCTATGGAGGAGTAAACAAGCTTAATACAAATTAATATCAATTCTAACACTCCCCCTTAAGTTGAGCATGTTATAGTTCTCACACTCAATTTGTGAATAAAACCACAAAAAACATTCACCTAAATATGTCGCACATCAGTCAATTGTCCCTCTGAAGTAACAAATAGAGTACAAATAATCATTTTCTCAATATTTTATTTGATGAAGTATCTGTCCACCTAAATATGTTTGGTGTGATCGTGTTGAACGGATTGCGGGAAATAATGATTGTAGCTTTGCTGTCACAATACAACCGGATGAGACCGTTAGTCCCAGATCATACATAAGGGAGCGTAACTACAATCCCTCACGTGTCATAGCTCTAAATTCAGTTTCTGCACTAGATCTTGAGACAACTGGATGTTTTTTTTGCTTCTCCAAGTAACTAGGATCCCACCAATGAACGAGCAATACTTAAATGTAGATCGTATGACTTCAACAGATCCAGCCCAATCTGCATCAGTATAAATGTCAATTTTCAACTCAATACTAGAAGTGAAGAGGATGCCTCTTCCGGGTGAGGTCTTCAGATACCTTAAGATTCTATGAGCAGCATCAAGATGTCTTATCTTTAGGGAATGCATATACTAGCTAACGACACCGACAACATAAGATATGTCAAGTATGGGATAGGTACATTAACCGCCCGACAAGACGTTGGTACCCAGTGATGTCTTCATTAGGATCTCTGTCACTCCTTCAAGACTGCGGTTGGCCTCCATAGGAGTATCAATGGGTCTACACCACTCATACCAGATTGTTCCAGTAAATCATGGATATATTTCCTTTGAGGGATGAAAATACCATGTTTAGATCGAGCAATTTTAATCCCCAAAAAATACTTATTTTCCTAGATCTTTTGTTTCAAACTCCTTCGTCATATTTCGCTTTACAACCTTCACTTCTTCAACATCATCGCCAGTTATGACGATGTCATTAATATAGACAATGAGAGTCATTAGCATGTTGTCCCTCTGTTTGATAAACAAAGTATGGTCGGCATGGATTTATCTATATCCAAGAGAAATCATGACTTTGTAAAAACGACCAAACCAAATGCTCGGAGAATGCTTCAAACCGTATAGAGCTTTATTAAGTTTGTGCACTTTCCTTCAGAACTATGAGGAGAAAAACCAGGGGGAGAGGGATATATACCTTTTCTTATAAGCAAGGTTGTAAGTATCGGATGTCGGCGACATGTCGAATTAAGTTTTTAAATATCAGATATCGGAAGTCGGAGACATGTTAGAGATATTTTATAATATCGAATCTTCATTACTCATGAAAAAATATTTTATGTATGATAAGTATAATTATATGTTCTAAACTTAAAAAAAATAGCATATCAAGTTTATGAACACTGAATCATGCATATCCCAAATAAATTTAAAGAATATCTGAAATAAAATATTAGTAGCACACTATAACTACTATTAAGAAGTACAGATAGATACTTTGTAAAATCTATTTAATATTATATATATTTAAATAATACTAAGTTTTATAGCAAATAAAAAAAAATTAAAAGCTAAATATATTTGATTAATTATAAGTCTTTTCATGCTTAACAAATATAAGTTGAAATATATAAAATAATAAACTAATAAATATTTAAAAGTTTTAATAATTTTGAAATACATAATAAGAAAAATAATTTAAAAAATTGATGATAAGAATAACATATTAAATAGAACAAACCAATATGTCCTCGATTTAAGCATGTATAATAAATACAAACAAATAATTTAAACATATACTGCTAACATTATATAAAATAAAATATCAGACGTATGTTCAAAAGTCGCGTCAACCGATATATCGGAAAAAATCGAATATGTTGGCCTATATTTTACAAAAGGACAATCTACTTTTTTTTAGAAAAAAATTGTCGTTTTGCCCTCAAAAACGACATGTCGACAGACGTGTCAAACATGCCAAAGGACATTTAAAACAATGCTTATAAGTTTCCATGAAGGAATACATTCTTCATGTCCAATTGGGTATGATCACATCTCTTGCACGCAACACAAGATAGTGAGGCTCTTATAGAGTTCATTTTTGCTACAGTTGTCTTGATAATCGATCCCCAGGGTTTAAGTATATGTCCTTGCCACCAATCTCGCTTTGAAATGTTCCAACAAGCCTTCAGAGTTCTACTTCATGGTATACACCCACTTAAAACTAGTGGATTCTTTCTGTGTGAGAAGTATGTTAAATCCCACATATGATTTTTTCCAAAGCTGACATTTCCTCAAACATAGCGTCTTTCCACATTTGATGCCCAAGAGCCTCCTGCCATGAGGATGGAATAGAAACGGATCAAGAGAAGAAACAAAATCACTATACGAAGGAGTTGGTGTCCCATGAAGCATAATGAGATAATGGGTGTTGAGTGCGAGATCTGATACTTTTACTGAGGGCAATGGGACGATTAGAGGAACTTGCTGACGGATTTGACACTTGCACTGGAAGCATGGGATGAGCTTGTGTGTTAAGACACTTAAATCGTCTAGTGTACACCTATATGTTCTTTACGAGGAAGCTCCCCCGGATTGGGAATCTCATCATGAGTCTGAGTATGTGGAGGAATAGAAAATGGTGGAGAAATTGGTAAGGATATAGTATGAGAGCTCACTTCTTCTGTAGTTCATGTTTCCCCCTGAAGTGAGGTCACATAATAAGGCTCAGATTCACAAAAAGTAATATTCATTGTGACAATGATCCGCTTGGTATGAGGGTGATAACATTTATACCCTTTCTGAGTAGGAGAGTAGCCAAGGAACACACTTGAGAGCACAAGGGTCAAATTTAGACTGTCCCGGAGAATGTATGTGAGCAAAGCACACAACCACAATTTTGGGTTGGGGAGGTGTTGGGGTTAACCTTGAGGTGGTGGGGTTAACCTTGAGGTGGTAAGAGGGGTTTTGTGCACCAAGACCCAAGAGGGCATCAACAATAGTCAATAGGGACAGCGGTTGGGAGGGCTCTAGGACAGCAGGAAACTATGAAATCAATTCTTGGACAACTGCAGCTAATGTCCATGAGCAGGCATGGGTTTCCCAAGCTTGTGGAGTTGAGAAGAAGAGGAGATGGGCGGCTGGAGGACTCTTCCAATGGGTTTCTTACAATGATCCACTCCTGGATGATGTTCTGGGCGGTGGGAGGGAGACTGGGAGATTGTAGAGGTTGATGGCTGCATGGAGAAGGAGAGGATAGCTCGATTTGGATGTGAAGTGGGGGTTGGGTGTGGGGGATGTGGCCGGCTATTGTTAGGAAGATGTAGGGCTCGATTGAGGGAAGAGAAAGTGACTCCACATGAGGAGGTTTATGAGTTAGTGGGGGAGTGGAGGAAATGGGAGATGGGGAGGAATTTTAGGGGAAAGGCCTAAATTTTAGGATAATAAGAATATGGGGTAGTAGGGTTAGTGGGAAAGTAGTTATGGTGGTTATGTTGTTGGTGGGGTGGTGGCTGGCTGAAGGTGATCGTCGGAGGTGATGGCAGTGGCCGAATGTGGTTTCCAGTGATCGCCAGAAAACTAAATTGAAGGGTTTTGAGGAGAGTTGGAAGGGGTCGGTTGGTGGTTTGTGGTGGTGAGTGGAGGATGTCGGCTGTTGGAGTTGGGAGGGAAAACGGAAAGGTAGTCGTCTGGAAAGTTATGGGGGATGGAATGGCAAAGTTGGCTCGAGATTTTGAGGTTGAAATAATGGTGGCCAGCTGCTGGATTGTGGGGCGGGGAAGAGGAGGCCGACTGGTAGGAGGATGGTGGGTCTTTGTTAATGAAAATGGGAGGAGCTGAAGTGGTCGTTGTTATGGGGAATGGAGGGTAATGTCCAAGCTTCGCACTTGGAGTTCCGGCTTCGGCACCAAGTGATCAAAAGAAGGCATCTTCGCTCAATCTTTCAATAGTCATCTATGGATCCCTCTAAACCTATTTAGAGACTAGAGTGGCACAACGAACGGTTATGATTCTACGTTCTTTGTAACCCCCAAAACAAACAAAAATACAATGAAAATAAAAAATACAAAGAACATAAAATGTTTTGATCGGTGATCCGCTCGTGATGAGCAGTCTCGATCGTCAGTAGGCCTGTGGTCGGCGTGAGTAGACCCAAACGGGTTATGTGCCTCGATCCTGATCAACTCCACCTGTCTTAAAGGTATTCAACTCTGAAAAATGAAGATGATCGTACTGTCATCGTAAGGCCGGGGCGAGTCTCTCGAGCTCTGCTGCGAAGATCCATGTGTCATAGATAAAAGTGCGGCCCTGCCAATGGACCAAGTATCGGACTCTATCTAGTGTTGCTACGAACTCATCGGTCGCGATCTCAGCGATGACGTTGAACAGTCTGGTGTCTGTGGATGGTAAAACCTGTGTTGGATAATGTGGTACTGCGGTGGAAGAAGTCAGGACTGTAGTTGGATGATCAGTATGTGCAGAGGCCCGAGATGCGGTGAAGTAGTAGGAGAGGCTGGGACGGTGCAGTAGTATGAAAGCTTGGGTTGTAGTGAGGTCGTAGGCGAAAGTTTGGCTGAGGAGCTGAGCTGGAAGGTGGCTGAGGAGCTTAGTTAGCAAGTGGAAAAGGGTACATGTAGTAGTGTAGCTCAAAGAATGGAATCAAATATTCAATGTTGAATACGAGTGAAATTCTCATACACTTCAAAATATCTAGTTCATAAGCATTTGTTCCAATTCTTTTGATAATCGTGTAAGGACTCATTCACTTGGCTTTTAATTTTCAAGCAGTTTCCTTGAGGAATCTCTCAGCACATATACGAACCATCACATGTTCTCCTTCTTTGAAGTTTTGCAATCTCATGTGGCTATCAACATGAGATTTATAAATATCACTATTGCAAGCAATTCTTCGTTGGATAGACTCATGCATGCAATGGAGGTGTCAAGCAAAGGACTCAACAGACTCACTAAGACGGTACTATATAGTTAGAGAAATAAGATTTATGGGCTTCTTAGGTTAATAACCTAAGACTACCTGGAATTGACTCAACCCTGTCGTCCTATTTATCGAGCTATTAAACAAGAACTCTGTTACAGTTACCACTGAATCTGAAGAAGAGGTGTGGTCACCTACGAGGCATCGTAATAGATTTCTTAGGCTCATGTTTACAACATCTGTTTGACCATCCGTATGTGGGTGGTAAGTGGATGAGAAATGTAGAGCAGTGTCTGTCTTCTTCCAAAGTGTTCTCCATAAATAGCTCTTGAACCGAACATCTCGATCGGATACAATAGTCTTAGGTAGACCGTGAAGTGGAAAGATGTCCTAAACTAAGGATGCGACGTGTGACGCATCGGTAGTCTTGTTGCATGCAATGAAATGAGCCATTTTGAAAAATCGATCGACAATGATAGATTCGTGCTTAAGCAGGTGCGAGGTAGTCCGAGCACAAAGTCAATACTGATGTCTACTTGTGGCTAATGTGGTACTGGAAGTGGTGTATATAGACCCATGTTCTGTCGCGATCCTTTGGCCGTCTGATAGATGTAGCAATGTCGGACGACTCGAGCGACGTCTCTCTTAAGTGTGGGCTAATATAAACGGTCATCTACATGTGTGATGGTTTTATCTCTTTCAAAATGACCAGTTGCACTGCCGGCATGCAGCTCGTGGACTAAATGATCTCGGATGGATTTCTGGGGGACGCATAAGAGGGTTCCACGAAATAAATAACCATCGGTGATCGAGAAGTCAGGGATAACCTCAGGTGGGTCCTGAGACAGTGCAGAGTATATAGTCGCAAAGTTCGGACAGGTCGAATGCTCCAGGATCAAATGCCTGAATCTCATGGTCTCAGTGGTAAGGGTGTGGAGTAGGCTCACTCGACGGCTAAGTGCATCAGCGGGTTTGTTCTCAACACTAGATCGATGTTTGAGAACATAATGGAAATCTTGTAAAAACTCAACCCACTTAGTGTGGCGATGACTAACCTTCTTCTGGGAGTCCAAATAACGTAAGGTCCGGTGATCTGATTATAACATGAATTCGCGAGGGGGGGATAGTGTCTTTAATATCGTAGAGACTGAACAATCGCGTAAAACTCCCGGTCGTACTTGGAATATCTCTATTGGGCGTTGATTTGTTTCTCACTGAAGTAAGAAACTGGATGACCTTCCTGACTGAGTATTCCTTTTATATCTACGGTGGAAGCTTAGTAAGCTACTTTGAATGTTCGACTGAAATCGAGTAATCGGAGAACCGGGTTCAAGGTCAATTTAGCTTTAATACCCTCAAATGCATGGGTGGCGGTGGGTGTCCACTAAAAATCTCACTTCTGAAGGCATCTCATGTAGGGAGCCATAATTTTGCTGAAACATTTGACAAAGCATCTGTAGAAAGTGGTCAATCCATGAAAATTATGAGCTTCATGTATATTTGTCGAGATTGGTCATTCTCGGATGGACTTGACTTTGTCAAGATCTACGGACACGCCGGAGTCAGAGATGATAAACCCTACAAAGTGTGCACCTTCTCAGATGGATATAAAACTGCTCCTTATAGATGGTGTCGAAGAGCAACCGTAAGCGTGTGAGGTGCTCCTCGTGAGTCTGGCAGCAGACGAGGATATCATCAAAATAGACTACAAAGAACTTCCCAAATACAGACGTTAAATCTGAGTCATCACGCGCATGTATGTACTAGGGGCGTTGGATAGCCCAAAGAGCATAACCAATAACTCATATAAACCATCCTTTGTTTTAAATGCAATCTTCCACTCATCACCTTCCCTGCCCATCTGATGGTACCCGTTCTGAAGGTCTAGCTTCGAAAAGATTTGGGCACCTGACACAGTGTCAAGGAGATCATCGAGTCGGGGAATGAGAAACCAATATTTGATCATAATCTTGTTGATAACTCTGTTATCTACACACATCCACCAACTACCATCCTTAGGGGTAAGGAGGGCATGCACAACGCAAGGGCTCAAACTTTCTATAATAAACTTCTTCAAAAAGAGGTTGGTAATCTGATTTCGACTCCTCATGTTCATCGGGGTTCATCAGATAGTGTGGAAGATTTGGCAAAACTGATCCCGGTAAAAGATCGATCGCGTGTTGGATGTCTCGTAGTGGGGTGTAGCTCATCTGGGAGCTCGTCTGGCATAATATCGATGTACTCGTCTAGGAGGCGTCGAACATTGGGATGAACGGACTCTATGTCCATAATGTCCTTCATAATCTGTGAGGCAACTACATAAATGATGTCGGTATCGTGACTTTCTCGAGTGAACTCACTATGTCGTAAGCTATGGATAGACATTGAGACACCTCCGGTAGCTGAAGGCTTGACCCTTCCCTTGGGGGAATCCAAGGGTTGGGTCGGGGACAATGTGATCTTGCTGCCCTTATCGAAGAATACACATATGTTGGACCGTCTGTAACAAGTCACATCCCTATTTAATAGCCAGGGCCTTCCTAGTAGTACATGTGTTATGTCCTTGGGGATGACGTCACATCATACATTGTCCTCGGAGGAAGCTAGACAAATGGATACCAGACACCCCTGAGTGACCTAGATTGTCGTCTTATCTACCCAGATGACTCGATATGGGTGTGGGTGGGGTTCTGCTATATAATGTTTATGCAATCGCCACTATCAATGGCGAGTTTGCAGGCTCCGCATGCGCTCGGGAAGTATAGAAGATAATGGTTCGCCTCCAATCCTCATCAGTGCGGGGAGTATGTAGTAGGCGGTAGATAAAGCCCATCTCAAGTGCTCGATAAGCTTCCTCTTCCCAACCCTCTTCTACGGTCACAACAAAATCTTCTTCAAGTAGCTCTACGGAATTTGTACTAGGGCCGGGGTCCTCCTCAATAAGTACATTATGTGTGGGGCATTGTGTCGTCGTATGGACTCTATCCTGACAATGAAAGCATTGGATTCCTCCGAGCTTTGGGGCCCAGTGGCAGTGGATATGCCTTTTGTGTCTACGTAAGCACGAGTGGCCATGGATGGATTGGGTCCCTGCTGGGGAGGCCTCCTATTCGCGGAACAATCAGGCCGTGGATTAGGTGCCTTGGGTCTGAAGAATGTAAGTATTCTTAGTATTCTAATGTGAGCTGGAAGATCTCCTCAACTAACTCCAGCTGCTGGGGAATGAGTTCCCTACGAATGTCCGTCCTTAACCCAGACTGAAACCGGGAGGTTGTCACGATGTGCTCCTCAAAAATATCACTCATAACGACAAGCTCATCAAAGCGAGTCATACTCGGCTACGGAAAGGATCCCTTGTCGTAGGGCTTGGAGATGATCTAAAAGCTGACTCTGATAAGAAGCAGAAAGGTATTTTTCTTTGTTTCATATCGCCCCATCTGGTGATGAGGTAATAACCCTCTCTATAGAAAGAGCGCTAAAGACTCATCCAATATATCTTAGCTTGCCCATGCAATTTCATCTTAGCAAACCGCACTGGACTTTCGTCATACATCTCGTACTACTCAAAACAATTGTACATATTTAATAACCAATCAATAAAATCCTTGGGATCCAATTGACCATCGTAAGATGGGGCATCGATACGAATACGAATACGTGTAATGTCATCGTCGCCTATATGACCTCTCTGGGATCATGATAGTCCATATAATCATCATATCTACTTTGGTCAAACCGTGTGTGGGGAATAGGACAATCTCTATGAAGAGGATATCGGGGTTGAAGCCATTCTTCTTGAGCAGGTGGTGTCAACCAACCGTGGAATCTCTACGACGCTAATAAGCTCGCTTCAGACCCCTTTGGATGGGTGGAGGAGCCTGGGCAAGGAGATTGATGAACATATAGTCGGGAAGTCCAACATCACGATGATCCTCACGGTGGATAACTTGTGGCTTAATGGTTTCTAGTGTACGTGGACTCCTAAGGAAATCAAGGCCATCTAGTCTAGTGGTGAGGATTCTGAATTGATCTTTAAGTTTGTTAAAATGTGCATCTATTTGATCAACGTGATTAGCCAAAGTTTTTTGGAAATCGGGCATTGACATATCAGTGCTAAAGTTGTGGTTGCTAGGTTATCTAAGTGAAGAGACCCTGTCATGATATGCCTAAACATCTTACAGCTACGAAACATGCAAATTGTGCAAACCTTGGGCTCTGATACCAAACTGACGGTAGGGTAAGGTCATATGGAGGCTATGGGTAATTTCTATATGCAGCACAATTCCGACGAACTTTAAGCTTGCAATAGTATTTTTTTATAAATCCAAATACAAGATAAACCATAGTAGTTAAAGCTTAGCAAACATGAAAACACGTGATGTTGTATAAATGTAAGAGAGTTCGAAATCAAATACTAAGTAAATGGAAGCGTACAATGTTTCAAAACTTGGAAACAAATATTACAAACAAATATTCCTCAAGTAGAGAACTAAAACGAGATTGAACACAAAATAAATGACTTCCAAATAGAGAGCTTACACAACTAGTTAGTAGAGGGCGTAGTAGATTTCCGGCAATCGTCAAGAGCCTGGATAGGTGGCAAAGGGTTGAAAGAGGGTCCCCCGCGAAGATTGATATGTTGATGCTGGACTGCAATAGGGTTGGATGACTGTGGACAACAACGGGTTGGGTTCAAAGAGCTGCTCCAAGAGGTTGTCCGGCTATAAGAAGTAAATCTCTGACATTAATGGATGTTATATCTGCTCTCGAATATAGATTTCCAGGGTTGAATGAGTGTCCAGTAAAAGTGGGAGTGTGGGGGAAGAGATTCAAGGCTGCAGGAATGGGACATTAGCAGCAGGGTCGACGGTTGGGAGGATCTAGAACAGCAGGAAACAGTGAAACATATTCATGGTCAGCTGCGGCTAATGTCCAAGAGCGGCCAGGAAGTTTCCCAGGCAGGTGGAGTTGAGAAGAAGAAGAGATGGGCGGCTAGACTCTTCCATTGGCTTGCCTGCAATGAGCCCCTTCTGGATGATGTTCTGGGCGGTGGGTAGGAGGCTGCAGAGGTTTTTGCCTGCTTGGTGAAGGAGAGGAGAGCTTGGTTTCGATGTGAATTGGAGGTTAGGTGTGGGGGACGTAGTCGGCTATCGCTAGCGAGAGGTGGGGCTTGGTTGACGACTGAGAAAGTGGCTCCACGTGACGTGGTTTAGAAGTTAGTGGGGGAGAGGAGGAAATGGTAGATGGACAGAATTTTAAGGGAGAGGCCTAAACTTTAGGATAGAGGGAATATGGGGTAATGAGGTTAGTGGGAAGGTGGTTATAGTGTTGGAATGGTGGCTGGCCGAAGGTAGCCGGGACAGAGGTGGTGGTAGGACAACTGAAATCGAAGGGGTTTTGAGGAGGGGTTGGAAGGGGGTTGGTTGGCAGTTTGTGGGGGTGAATGGGGGCTGCCGACTATTGGAGGTGGGAAGAAGGGGGGTCGGCTGGAAAGTTGTGGGGGATAGAATGGGGAAGCGGGCTGAAAATTTTGAGGGGGAAATTGAGGAACCCGGTTGCTGGATTGTGGGGAGAGGAGGAGGAGTCTGACTATTAAGAGTATGGGGGTCTCTGTTAATGAAAAGTTGATGGGCTGAAGTGGTCGACTGCTATGGGGAATGAAGGGTGGTGTCCAAGCTTCGCACTTGGAGTTTCGGCTTCGATACCGGGTGATCAAAGGGAGACTTCTTCGCGCTATCTTTCAATAGTAGTCGTGTTCAAAAGGCCCAGCAAGCCCAGGCCAGGCTCGGGCCTGCCGGGCCCAAGTTTTCTCTTTCCAGGCCTTGGCCCGGGCCTGGCTTTTGCCAATCCCAGGCTCCCCATAAAAAGGGGGCCTGATACGGCCTTCCAGGCCTGGCTCGATATATAATAATTAATTAGTTTTTAATTAATATTTAAAATAATATTTTTTACAAAAAAATAGAAATCTCGCCTCACAGGCGGGATTTACATGGAAATCCTACTTGTATGCAGGATTTTCTTTTGTAATCCTGCCTATAGGCGCGATTTCCTTTTGGAATCCTGCCTGTTGGCGGGAATTCGTTTTGGAATCCCGCTGTTGGCGGGATTTCCATTTGGAATCCCGCTTGAAGGTTATTGCCTGGCCTGGGAACCATGCCTAGGTCGGGCCTGCCCTACGCTCAGGCTAGGCCTGGTGCCCGGGCCTAGCCTGGGCCTGACCAGGGCCGAGTACCAGGTCAGGCTTTGAGGATAAAAGGGGGCCTTGTTAAGCCCCCTAGGCCTGGCCTGGGCCTCCCCGGGCACAGGCCGGGCCCAGGCTTTTTGAACACCCTAATCAATAGTCATCTATGGATCCCTTGATGCAGGACGTCGGGGCCCCGACCGCACCCCGTGGCATCACACCAGCTAGCGGACCACGACCAAGCACGTCTGCCAGAAAGACTGCAGTCCAGGCACCCCAACCCGTCTCCGAGCCTGTTCTCAGCGAGGCGGGTTGTTAAGGCTGGTCCGCTAGCTGGTGTGATGCCACGGGGTGCGGTCGGGGCCCCGGCGTCCTGCATCATCCCTCTACCCAAATGTATAGACTAGAGAGGGACAACGAACGGTCATGATTCTCTATTCGTTGTAACCCCCAAAACAAACAAAAACACAATGAAAATAAAAAATACCAAACACAAAATGTTTCGATCGGCGATCCGCTCGTGACGAACGGTCCCGATTGTCATTGGGCCCGTGGTCGGCGTGAGTACACCCTAACGGGCCATGTGGCTCGATCCCCATCACCATACACATGTACACCCAAACATTAATGGAAGAGGTAATATTTGGACTATAGCTAGAGGATATTTAATGAAGGGATTTTAAAAATCCGTCACCGGTAGATTTCTATTTTCGGTGAAGGAAGATTAATGGAATATCATGATCCTATTCCATTTAGACAAGATGTAAGGGTTAAAACTATTCCATCCCCTCTATAAAAAGGTCCTTGACATCTCCTTTCTCTTGTTTAGAAATTCCTCGCTATAAAAGCTCCCTATTTCAGAAATCTCCAAGGACCAGCTCATGGTTTCGACCATCATCACCACAACACCTCTCCATCATCCTCTCCAAAACCAAAGCATCCAAGGAAATCCTGAAGTTAGGAAAGAAGGACTCACTTCAAAAGCAGCAAACTCTTCCCCATGGGATTGATGCCACAGTGATTTAGTCAGCTGCACATTTCTCTCTAGAGGGGCTTGTTCTCGAATACCCGCAAGTGAATCAGATCTGGGCGTACTCATCTTTAGAGATCCAGCGGGTGAATACGACTGAACCGCTCCGTGGGCTCCAAGCCGTCTTGATTGGGGTTGACTAGAGAGGTCTTAATATAGTCTCCGTCATTGCCCGCGAGCGAAGAACATTCCTTCGAAAAGGAAGAACAATCAGCACAGATACACAAGAGTCTTACTACGATATCAAAATCACCGCAGAATTGCCCAGCCACACATCCAACGAATGATGTCAGACTAGAAAAGACGCAAAGAAGAAAGAGACTCTACGCTACCCGCTCCGTGGGTCGCTATGCGACGAATAGGACGAAGAATAGATTGACGAGATCGAAACAATTCTCCTACAATATCTCGTTCTTGAAATCCCGTTGAAGTTGAGTACTTTTTGATCATTTAATCAACTTCAAATTGAAAGCAGAGATCCAGTCAAGTAAGAGACCGTCAGTGATCCATAAGGACTCTGACCTGCTCCTTGTACGCGAACGAAACTACTCTTTGCCAACTACTCTGTGGTTGCGCTTCGCTAGACTCGATCCGTCAATCTTCTTCTGAGAAAGATGAACTCGAAAGAGAATCTTGAAATCACTCTACTCTGAAGATCATGCTATTCACTTGAATTCGATACATACTCATATATGAGATTTATTGACACGCATTTTCAGATCGATCTTCCAAGAAACACTAGAAGCAAGGTCGCCCGTATGGGCGAACGAGTAATGAACTCTATGGATCACCAATTCGTCACTTTCGAGAAAATCACATCAATCCAAAATGATTCCGGACGAGGCGTCGAAGTGGAGGTGAGCCGAGAAGAAGGTTTTCCGATAGGCGAACCAGAGGAAACAAAGTTTCTACAAGAATGTCGTGTATAAAGAAAGAAGGTGCAGATTCAGTGAATCAGAAGCATCGACTGTGAGGGAATGGTCTCGTTAGAGACGAAGGGCTTTGCAAGACCCACGGGGCGGTACGAAGGAAGTAAAGGTGAAGCAGGCTTTCTATCTTCTTTGGCTTGCCAATATGACAGAGATAGGCCCTGGAGCCGCTGACGTATAGGCCTATGCACTGACATTCTGAAATGAATGGCTGCGACAAGTTAGGACATCCTTTGCTTTGAAATTGATACCGATCCAGATCCATACGAGTAGAATGGACTATGAAGAAGTGGGAGTTGCTTTAGCTTGCTGCAGCTTGAAATTGCCTTGTTCCCTCTTTCAATTGGCGGGTCACTTGCTTATGACCTCGTCCTCGGCCGAACTTTTGAGGCTCTTCTACGACCAGCGGATCAACTCTACTTATAAGGGAATCCAACCCAGATGACCGGCAGGAGAGCAAGAGGAATCCAACCAGACAGTCCTATCTAGATGCCCTGGAAGGTTAGGTGAAAGGCAGGACCCGGAATCCAACCAGATGAAGGGAATGAGGAAAAGAGAAATCTCAAGAGGCTGAGGCCTTTATTCATCCCCGGGGCCGAGGGGACGAGGAGGTAGCAACCCTTGAGCCTACCCTCGGCGATAGGTAGATGAGCTTGGCATGAGCGATAGCGAGAGGAGGTAGGCTCGACCAAGGGGAGAAGAGGCGATAGGTAGATGAGCTTGGCATGAGCGAAGGGCCCTTACTTAAGGGTGTGAGCCTTAGGCGACCCGTGCGGCTTCTTCGCATTTACCCAGAGGCGACTGGAAGGAGGAGCCGATAAGAAAGAGGGTGACAAAATGCCTCTGGCGACCCGAAGGGCCCGAAGGGGATGAAGGCGACAGGAGGCGACTGAAAGGAGGGAGACGCTAGGAGAAGGGGATCCGTAGGATCGATGAGCCGAGGAGGCGAAGGAGGTGAGCCGATAGGCGGAGTTTTCAGTCAGCGTACTACATCTTAGCCATGACTCCAAGAAGGATCTCAAAGGTAATGTGATCACGTCACACAAGTGTCTTCATGATGATCAGATCCATTAATTTTATGTGAATCGATGATCCATGATTTTTAGTTATTTTTTTTTATATTTTTCTTTCAGTGTATTTTGGAGACCGTCATGATTGGAGAATTAAGGATCATCTGTGACGGCTCCTAAATCCATAAATAAAGATAGAGATCATTTTTAAGGGATTGAAAGTTGGAAAGAAGAATTTTTCCTTTGGTCACCCGGTGTCGATACCGAATTCTAGGTGTGAAGTCTAGAAGACTCCTCATTTTCCCTGGCCGGCCACACCACTCCCTCCTCCTTCCTCACGTCCAGCCTCCACCCAAGACGCCAACCACCTCTCCTTGGCAGGCAAACCCACCACCACCACCACTCGTCCCCATAACTATCCCAACCATCCCTCCCCATTACCCTTAAACTCCACATACCCACTCATAACCTATGTTGCACGGGTACAAGGACAGGGTGCAAGATACGATGCGATACGGATACGGGAAAAGCAATTTTCATAAAACATAGGATATGAGATACAATTTTGAAAATTTTAATTATTTAAATACAAGTACAAATTAATATGAATAGATGAGTGAAATACATGTCTTCATTTTTTCATCATTATATCTCACATATCATATATTAAATGAAAGCAAGGTGCATGTGTCACAAAAATATATCATATCCTAGATAAGAGCCATGGATAAAAACATGTAATCAATTCGATCTCATCACTTACCATTCTACATTTTCTTTCACATGTCTTTTTCCATGTTTTCATCGCAAAACACACAATTTTTGGTCATTTTCGAGCATACTCAGATGTGTTAGATAGTATCTGAAAGTATCTATCCGAAAATTATTTTATTTAAAATTAAAATAAAAAAATTCCGAGAGTTTCGGGATGGGTTTCCTAGAGTTTCCGAGAGTTTCCTGACTCTGAAATGTTTCAGATACGATACGTAAGGTCGTTGTAAGTATCCAAGCTTCATAGCCCATAAATTCCCATAACCACCATATAATTACCCACTGAACCCAGTCATAACTCCCCTTTAATCCAATTCCCTGCTACTTCCCTCTCAAACAGCTGGCCGCCAACTTCTTGACAAGGAGTATCCATGCAATTTGAAAAATGGAAAAACGGTTGGGTCAGATGATATACCATCGAAGTATGCAAATGTCTAGGGAAAGAAGAAATTTTATGGCTTACATGTTTCTTCAATAAGATACTGAAGTAAAAGAGAGTCGGACCAATGAAAAGAAAGTATTTTGGTACTTTTGTATAAGAACAAAGGAGAAATACAGAATTGTGTTAATTAAAGAGGAATTAAATTAATGAGTCATACCATGAAACTATGAGAATGAGTAATAGAAAGAAGAATAAGACGAGAGACTTGTATTTCAGAGAATCAATTTGGATTCATGCCAGGGCGGTGGACCATAAAAGTTATACATCTCTTGAGGAGACTCACTGACGACTATCGAGAAAGAAAACAAGATTTGCATATACTGTTTATCGATCTTGAGAAGGCTTATGATATGGTTCCAAGAGAGATCTTATGGAGAGTCTTAGAAAAAAAGGTGTAAATGTATCATACATTGACATAATCAAAGATATGTATACAAATTCAGTGATGAGGGTGAGGACATTTGGAGGCTTAACACAGGAATTCCTTACCACTGTTGGCGTACATCAAGGTCAGCTTTAAGCCCTTATCTCTTCACCCTTATCTTAGATGAGCTCGCCGGACATATCAAGCAATATATTGGTGTTTAGTGTTTGCGGATGATATCGTTTTGGTTGATGAGACGGGCGAGGGTGTAAACGCAAAACTTAAATCTTGGTGAGTCACTTTAGAAAAGAAGGGTTTTAGGTTGAGCGGGGCAAAGACGGGGTATATGGATCTTAAATTTAGCAATGCAAGAAGGACGGATGACTTCGTTATTAAGTTGGGTGATCAAGATATTATTAAAGGCACTTGTTACGCGTTGTGAGAATTTAGTCACTAGGCATATTAAACGGAGGAGGGGTAACCAATAAGACTTGGAATGAGACTATAAGGAAAGACATGATGTACTTAGGCATTAGTGAGATTATGACTAAAGATATAGCACAATGATGACAAAAGGATCCATATAGCCGACCCCACTATAGTGGGATAAAGGCTTGAGTGTTGTTAATAAGGAGAAACCATCGGCTGAATGGTTGATTAAGTAGTTATTTGGGACTGAGTGGGTGGTTAGGTAGTTATTTAGAATAGTGTGGCGAGTTGCCGATTGAATGAGGGTGTTTATTGAAGGGGGAGGTTGTATAGAGGAGAGAAAGGGGTTTAAGCTTCAGCACCAAGGTTCCACGACTTCAGCACCGTGGGAAACACAAGTATCGTCGAAAATGCTATCAAAAACCTTTGATCCTCCCAATAGGCCTCTTGCGCGTATATATAGAGATGTGTGAGGACGACCTTTATGGCTGTCCTGATCTTCCGATCATAATGATCATTATACATACACAAATAAAATATAGAAAAATAAATAAAAATACATAAAATTATCCCACAGTCAATCCGGACGTGACTGTGGGCTTCGATAATCCAGAAGACAATGAGTTTTGTCTCCTATGAATGTAGACTTGTACATGGCCCGGTGGATGATGATTAGCTTCGGTAATGTGATCACATCAACTTTCCCCAACTTGAAAATACATCATTGCTAAATGGAGATGATCATACTCTCAGCGTAAACAAGAAATAAGTTGGTCTAACTCCACGGGCTCCATACAGGTGTCATCAATGAAAGGGCGCCCTCTCCAATTCACCAGGTATCAAGCTATGAATATGTGAGGTGTCGTTGTGAGCTCATGATCTACAATATTTGATATGTCCTCTGAAGGTTGGAATGCGCTCGTCAGTGCCGAAGGTCGTACTAGTGAAAATGCTGATTGTTGCAAGGTATGCTCAGATTGTGGTTGAGTACGAGGGTGAGCATGTTGCAAGGTATGCTCAGTTTGTGGTTGGGTCGGGGAACGAGCGTGGGAGGGAGTATAAGGCATGGACTATGGGATGGTTTCAAGGTGGGGGTCCATGTTCTCATGTGCCTAATAATAAAGAGTAGGATCCTCAACATTGAATGTGGGGGGAATCTCCATGCTCTTAGGAATATCAAGATCGTAAGGATTTGTTATAATCTTCACGACTATGTAAGGGATTATTCACATTTCTTTTTTTTAGTTGTTTCTTGGAGGAACCTCTCAGCTCGCACACGAACAATCCCC
Organism: Dactylorhiza incarnata; assembly: GCA_033032865.1. Classification (NCBI taxonomy): domain Eukaryota; kingdom Viridiplantae; phylum Streptophyta; class Magnoliopsida; order Asparagales; family Orchidaceae; genus Dactylorhiza; species Dactylorhiza incarnata. The sequence goes on from JAWHQI010000295.1 coordinate 2,709,742, forward strand.
CGGTCGCTCTCTCTAAAACTATGTTCTCATGTGGTTATCTGTGCAAGCTCTATAATTTCATTACTGCTAGCAATCTTATGTTGGATAGACTCATGCAAATCATGCAAATCATGCAAATGATAAATAACAAACACGACAGACTCCGTACGATGAGGCTCGATAAGTGTTTCTCAAAAAGGGCACGTCATTGGGAAGCTCGGCAAGCTGGGTGTAGAAAAACTCATCACAAATCCAACAATCGTCTGAATAATCACATGATACATTGACGCTAAGTTACAATTTTATGGACTATTGAATGCCTCCAAGAAGTTGTGACTCGTGTGTGTGGGGGTGGGGGGGGGGGGGGGGCTCAACGATCGAGGTATGATAAAACTGTTGTAAAAGTTTCCTTCAACAAAAACTCATCATATGTGTGAAAAGAACCAGAAAGACTGCGCAAGACATCAACATCAAGATGCGACTTTAAGGTGTACTGAATGACTCGAAGAGTGGGTGATTCATCAATTAGCTCGTCGGGTAGAGTAGCGATGAACTTGGAGAATGCGAAGAATAATGGAATAAGCTCTTAAGACATCGAGAGTGTCCTCAAACCCAACTAACTCACTAAATAACGACTCACTAATGACGAATACAACCCTAAGAATCGAAGGCTCATCAGAAGTATCATCAAAGAACTCCTCGAGGATGTGACGAACATCCGAATGAACTGCCGAATCATCCTTAACGTAATCAGTAGACTGTGAGGCATCCACTACATAAACAATATTGCTTTCGCACAAGATGTTGTTTTGTCTCAAGATTTGGAGTAAACAATATTGATTTCTCTTTCGCTAGGAGAGGTAGTTCGAGGCGCGTAGCGTCGCGGTGGCTCTAGCTCGGATAAGCCAGAAAGGTCTTTCCAGTGTTCCGTCGGCCCCTTCCCTAGAGAGTCAAGCTAGGGCAGTAGGATTTCTTGCATGAGTCCCAGCTCTGTTCCAACTGGTGGATCGTCCCTGTTGCCTTCGGTGACGCTAGCGCGCCTCAATTCACTAGCTCTTCGTCTAATATACATGGGGTGAAGCTTGCCCCTTTCTTTCCCTTTCCGGATGGGGATTTGCCTCTCCGGTGATTGTCCCCCACTTGAACAAGTTCTAGCGGCTACATTTGGATTCTGGCTGACCTAACAAAAGGGTTTCAACATTTCCCACTGGCCTATCCCTCCCTTATCGTTCGACAGTGGTTGCGTTGCCTACCTTGAAATTGACCTTATTTTCACCAGACGGACAAAGACACCTGAAATGTGAGCTAGGTAAGGATAAGGCGCTTGCGGTCTATTTACCCTTCACTTCTTTAGTACTGGTAGGATTGGTCTACCACTCAACTCATACACGTGAAAAAAATCTGCTTTAGACAGAGCTCTCTCACATGACTCAACTCCCCGCGATTGGGTTGCCCATACATGTCAGTCTCAATTGTTTGAGTTGTTGTGGTGAAAAAGAGGGGACTGCTTTCTCTCACCAGTAGTTCGAACTTCATGCCACTAACGCCTTCAGCTTAAGACTAGTCTGGAAAAGAGAGCTCGAAGACCCAATGAGAGTCAGAATATTGAGGGGCCAGCCAGGGTTATCGGGGAATGAAATGAAGGAGTTCGAGCTAAAAGATGCATTGATCTTCCTTTTGGATTGATCAGTGAGTTGGGTTGGGGGCAGTTCGACCCTAATTGAAAAATGTGCGTGTGTTCAATCGACCGTAACACATAGCAACATGATCGAAGAGCCAAGGTATATCTGATAACACATAGGCAACGTTCATGGGAATGACATCACACCGCTCTGAATCCTTAAAAGAAGCAAGATTGGCCAATACAAAACACTGTTGGGTGACTTGTATGGCAGTTTATCAACCAAGAGAACTCTATAGGGATGTGGGTGCAGCTCGGTCTTCACCATCATATGTGTAAGCCCCTTCCGGGCTACAATATTTCCACAGGTAAAGTTATATATGGTGAGTGTTGAGGCATCACCTACGCTAGGGACAAGTATAGAAAATGGTGATGCATCTCCAATCCTCAAGCATAGTTTTGTCTTATTTGTTTGCATTTTTTTTATTTCTTATGTGGTGATTTGAATGGGTGAATGTTTGTGTTAATGTGATTGAGTACATTCTCTTATTTGTGATAAATGCTTCACTATTAGCATAATTTTAAATTTGAGTGCAATGCTCCAATGTTTATGTGCTTTCTAATTGTTCTTGCCTAAATGTAAATGAGGAAGACAACTAGCCTGAAGTCAGGCTAGCCAATCTAATCTAAATCTTTCTAAAACTACTGCAATCAGCTCAAGCCCGCACTTCAGCCAACTCAAGCATGCAAAGACTTTGTTTAACCATTTAGAGATTATAAGAATATCTACCAAGACAATTTGATCATGTTTAATCATGGGTCTATTAAATCGGGCCACACTAGATTCTCGTTGTAACATCTGGAAAGACAACGATATTCTAGCACACAGGCATAAGCTATTCATATTATTCTTTAGCAAGCATTATTTCATAACATACCGGTAAGCTTAATATTAATACGCAATGAAGCCATACCCCATGAACACAGAGAGCCAACTAAAAACAACCTTTATTAATACATAATGTTTTAGACACATATACGTTTACATCACTTAATTAAATACAACTTACAACAACTTACAACTTGACCCGTAGGCCACAAAAGAAACTTTTAAAACTAATACATACTTCTGCCTGGGACCTTGGGAGATCTATATCATCACCAGCTTCAGGGGCATTTCCTAATCCCTGAAAAAGATGTAGAACGAAAGGGTGAGTATAACACATACCCAGTGAGAAAGTCTTCTTAGTCTAATTTCTATAATATTTTAGAATTACGTTTTCACATTTAATTTAAACTTTTCTTTCCTTTTTATTGCATTCTTACTTGCAGGTAACGATTTAAACCTTCTTTAAAACGCTTCTCATAATCTCATAATTAGTGAAATACCTTAGAAGTTAATCCACAATTTAACCCTTGTGGTTAAATACGAGCTCTAGGATCTTTTAGCATGACTGCGAAACTATGGTAAGGTAACCCTTACCTCTTTTGCTGGGCAATAACTATGGTGGGTAAAAGCCTCACCGCCCGAGGGTTTAACCCCTCTGAAATAGTCATAACATGCTGTAAACTATGGTGGAACTCCACCCACTTTGACATGGTAAAACCATGTCCTTATGGATTTACTTCTAAGTGCCTTCACTGGTAAGCTTACCTCTGAATTATTGCTTTCGCTTTATAATAGGGCCAAAGAGTCATTTAAGGCTCTTTTAATGATTTATATTGCCTTTATATGGTTAGTGGTCCTTTGGATATTTCAATTTGTTACTCTAATATGACTTTTAAGGTGTTTTTAAGTTGCATAATGTTTCAAACAGCACTAAAGATTTCTGGTTGAGTTTTAAATGCATGTATTATTAATTTATAATATGTGCCAATTTAATTTCATACCAATTCTCATTGAAATTCTTTTATCAAAAATGTCTACATGATGCTTTCATCTTACGATGGATAAATTAATAATAAATTAATGCATATAGGACTTACCTAGTGACGTTAATTTCAGGATGTCACACTCGTTCAGTCTTCTTTAGGAGCCATGATAAGTTCTTCATGACAAATGTTACAAATCATCCCTAAAAAGATAGCATGGGATTTTTGGTAATATGTAATTTGTATGAGTATCCCTATAAAAGGGAGGATTACGTTGGTGCTTACTCATCTTCAGCTTCTAAGGTTTAGGAATCAGTCTCTATCTAGGTAAGTGAATCATACCTCGATTGTATCTTGGTGAGAGCGTGTCTCTCAAAGTTTATTATTAGTGTTTCTTCTTCATGCAACCTTCTTATTACTAACATTTGGTCTAACCTACTGTCCTGCCTGCCTCCTATGATCACGAGGATCAACCTATCACTTCCACATCTTCATCACCACAATCCATCGTGTTCCTTCTGATCATTAGAGCCCCGTCGTTGTCCCTTCATGCAGTTTCCCTTCTTCGTCTCTAGTCGCTCCTTCCAAGTCTCACCATACTCTTCAACTCTCTAGTCGCTCCTTCCAAGTCTCACCATACTCTTCAACTCTCTAGTCGCTCCTATTTTGTCTTCTACCAATACATGTGCATACATGTGCACAGTGAGACCAGACTCACATCACATGCGCCAAATCCAGCGCTTCACACCGGCCACGCATGTTTCTGATGTCGCCAACAAAAAATATCTTTTAATGTATCGAACCCCTGGTTCACCCAATTGAGCACCAATTACTTGGCTCGCAGCAAGATTTCGGTCTCAGTTCATGCTAGGCCCCTGGTTTGCATGATTGACCCCCAATAACACTTCTTCAACGCATCTTCATTTTCTATTTGTATCGGGCCCTCAATCCAACAAACGTTGATAGGTCCATCAGTCTCTCTTTCTCTCGCCACTTTCACACCCTGGACCAGTAGTTATATGGTTGAAAGCATAACGAAGGCAAACCCTTTATTAATTCACTCTCATTTTGTGTGGAGAACATTGAAACATTTGTTGCTAACATATTCGATCTTCTTTGGAAATATTGTACTACACCCCCCCCCCCCCCCCCCCCCCCCCTCCCCGTGCAATTGCCACCCCTTTGTCTTCTTTCGTCATTGTTGTCCACTTCTCCAAACATAAATCCATTGTCGAGCCGCACCAGCCATTTCTGCAGCTCCTCCATTGTATGTTCCACCCTCAGTGCTTGTGAATCTCACCCTTTAAGGGAAATGGCCAGCTAGGTTGTATCGCTCGAACCAAGCAATTCTTTGAACTTTAAGCCACATCTGAGGATCACTAGATTCCCTCTCTCCCTGATTTATATAGTGGGATCAGCTCTAAATTGGATTTGTTGGCCCAAAAGACATGAACATGGCATGGCTCATGCTCAAGGAGGAACTCATCCTCCAAAGGTAATGTCTTCAAGTGCCTATGTGCTCACCAGCAGACTACCGCAGTCAACACCTACATGGACAATTTCATGGAACGGGTTAACCACACTATGGTACAATCGACAGCCCATTATTTAGGGACTTTATGCATGACCTACAACCTCATGCATGGTTATGCCTTCGCATTTATAACCCCACCATCATCTCTCGTGCAACAAGCCCGTTACATTGAAACCGGATTTGCTAGAACAATTAACCCCTCCTTCAACCACTTGTATGCCTCCCACATTGTCCATTCCATACCACGCCCAAAAATCCATCGTTGAACTTCCATTTACACCCTACTTGAAACCCCAATAACACTTCTCAAGCTTTTATCTACGCTACCCCTTCCTCATATGTCAACACCATAAACCAGGAATAACTCTCATCAGGAATAACTCGAGTTCTACCACCATCTTATGCCTCTCTCATCAGGAATAACTCGAGCTCTACCCGCAGGACCTCTATTTCCGTTGCAAACAATCATACTCTCCTTCTTTAGGGTTAAAGACGAAGGTATTACCACTGAAGCGGGATGATGACCTCAAACAATCTTAAGATCCTTCTCTCTCTCACGACCTTGGGAGCGAGATTTTTTTTCTCTGGTGAGATTATTGTTGTGACTATGAGAGTAGTGGCCCAAACAAGTGCATTTGTGTAATCGGATCCTAAAGAGGTCATAGAGGCATTTTGAAAATATATGTTGATGTGAGTTGCGTCCCTACTCTCTATATAAGGGAGAGTGTTTCTTTATTTTTGGCTACAAAGGTTATTGGTAGTGTTCTCCTTCGTGCAACCTTCTTCTTGTTACACTAACAAAATTTATGCATGATCAGCTAAGGATAGAATCCCAACAAAATGAATCATTGCACATTGTTCCTTTGCATGATTGTTTCTTTATCCTTGCCTGGCCCATTCCTTCGTTCAAAATAACAAACAAACATTTTACATAAAATTGACAAATTAGGGAAAAATATTACATACCAAAACGACCTCTTAAATGTTCAGAACTTACCAGATAAGAGCACCAAACTCTAACATGATTGCTAGAAGCGTTAAAATTTTATTATGAACCTGCAGATCAAAAAGTATAATAGTTTATATTAATCTTGAAAGATAGCTGGCACCCACAAATTTGAAAAATGGAAGAACTAAACATTTAACGTCAAACTTACATAGAAAGCACATAACAGAGCTAATATGAGGCTTGAGATATATATGGCTGTTGCATATATACGAACAGGATCAAGCATCATATCAAATTGCCGTTTGGGACCAATAAGGAATGCTGTGCTGCCACAGAAATGAACTTAGACTTCAGCCTAAAAAGAAATGCAAAATCAACGAAAACAGGAGCCTAGAAATAATACTCTCTAGGCATTCTGATGATAAAATATAAAGTAAATAGGACAACAATAAAATATTTGTGAACATAGAGTCTCAAAGATGCAAGTATTATGGGTAGGAGGAGCGTCAGCCACTTTACTCTGACACCACTCATCTGGTTGTAAAACAGCTCTTAGCATTTTTAAAGAAGAAATGCATAAATGCCCAAATACCAAAGCCCATTTACCATGGCCCATTAGGAGTTTGTTTTGTTTATCTTGTACAGGTTAATCCTCACACTGTGAATAGGAGTTGTATGGTCATTTCTCACTATAAATATGTGTACATGCTCTTGTATGATGGAATATATGAAGTAATAAATATTATTATACTCATCGTTGTTTTATCACATGGTATCAGAGCTACTCGAGTCCTGAAGGCTCCTCATGCCTAAGCTTGAGCTCCCACTCTCCTGCTGCTTGAGCTCCCGATATCGCGCTGCTCTCCGACTGTTTCCAACTAAGTTTACTCGTGCCGATCTCGCACTTGGCGAAAGATAAAGAAGAGCTCGCTCGGCCAACACTTCCATCTCGAACTAGTACCCTGTGTCCGAAGAAGACCTCGCTAGACCCTTCAACAAACCAGTATCAAAAGCTCACGCAACTTTGACGACCCCTTCGACGACGAAAGCTCGACGACTAGTATCCACAGCTCGTGCAATTTCAATGACGAGACACGTCAACCATGTGTTCGACAAAGCAGTACCGAGAACTCGCGCGCATCATCGATGAACCCCTCAATGATCCCTGAGGACGGGAACACAACAACTCCTTTGCGCAGCCAGTGCCGAGAGCTCGACGAAGCAGTAAGAAGGGCTCATGCAACTTCTCCCTGATCACACAGACCAATCATGCACGCAACGTGTAACACCTAAATTTTATTAAGAATTGAAATGCAAAAAAAATTATATCCCGGCTGATGATAAAGAAAGTCAGTGTCGAATGCCACTACGAAATTTTTGAAATAGTTTGACGAGATTAACGACAAATTTTCCTTATTTAATACTTTTATTCTTATTTTTGAAGACCTCACTAGGCTTGAGTGTTGTTGTTGTATTTATTACTTAAATGTATAAATATTAAACATATGTTATGTGTTGGCTAGCTTGATTATATATATATATATGAAGCATCAGTACGGGTACGAGTACCAGGTACGATACGTATCCGGTGCGGTGGTACGGGGAGATCAAAAAAATGAGGATGCGGATACGTTTGAGGCACGATGTAATTAAAATTGAACTTACTAGATGTACTCGTCGGATGGCGAGAACCTTCATGGGGAATCTTCTTCCCGACCCTTGACGACCCCACGGGATGGGCAGACCTTCTCTGAGCAGGGTCAGTGGCGGCAAGTTGTTTCTTCTGGCTGCTTCTTTGTTGAGGCGACGCCGCTTCAACTCTTCCCCCCATCATGACCTCGCCTTCCTCAATGAAGGCACTGCTCCTCTTCGGAGGGGGCTTGGGTTTTTGAGGCAGGGCTTGCAGCTGAGCTTTGAAGAGCGAAATCAAGTCCTTACTTTCGATTTTGCTCACCCTGTGCTCTTCTGCCTGATTCACCATGTCTAGAAGTTCCTTTGGACAAGAAGCGACTAACTCCTGGCGGCTGCGGACTTCTCCGTCTGGGTCTGCATAACCTTGGTGGCGGCAGTCACCGCGGCAGCGAGACCCTCATATGCCTTCTTCCTCGCGTCCTTGGTCACAATATCCAAGGATTTGCCTCCGTTCATCACCTCCTCAGCAGGAATCACCATCGCCGCGGGCACCAGCTTCTTCACGACCGAATTCGATGTCACACCCGTAGCCTTGCTCGCCGCCGCATCCACGGCCTTTTTCGCGGTCACTTACTATGCCTTTCGCACCGTTATTTTCTCATCCTTCTCCTTGCCCTTCTTCTTCTCCTTCGCACCTTTGCAACTTTCTTCGTCTTTTCCTCGGCAACTGATTTCGCCTCCTCGGCGTCCTCTTCTTCCTTCTTTTCCTTCTCCTCAGCCACACTTCTCGCCTCCTGAGGGTCCTCTTCTTCCTTTTTCTTCTTTTCCTCCGCAGCTTTGGCCACTGTCACCTCTGTCTCTCTGATTCGCACCTGAAGTGCATTCTCCTCCTCTTTCTTTCTTGCTGCCTCTCTCGCAGCATCTTCTGTCTCTTGCTATGCCAACTCGGCGAGATCTCGCATCGCTTGCTCCACCTCTGCATCCGCCTTCTCCTTGGAAAGACGAGCAGTCGTCATCGCTGCCTCAATTCGGGCTTTCTGCTCCTTCAAAGCCGATTTGGGAGGCTCGATGCCTCCTTTGCTGACTTCCTCAGCGGGTTGTAGAGGAGACTTCTCGCCGTTCGGTTTCTTTCGCGGGAGATCTCCCCCACGAGATCGTCTAGCGAAATGGCCTCATCAGATCCTCCTCCAAGTCTGCGAGCTTTAGCGACGCTTCAGAACTCGTTGTCGCGTCTCCGTTCTCGTCGCTGAAAAGATCATCGAAATCTCCCTGTGGAGGAGTAACATCAAAAAGAGTTTAATAAAGGTACCATCTACAACTCTGGAAGGAGTCGCGGATTGTGTTATTGTCTCGCAAGTGGAAGGAGTTCTCACCCCAGAAACGGCAGATCCAGTGATGTCTATCGCGGGGGAAGGTGTTGTCACGGGCTTGGGAGTACTCGCTTCCCCTAACTCCCCGACCATCGGAGAGTCTTGTGATTTCTTCTTCGCCAGATGGGAGCGTGAAGGTCAGTCAAAAAGAGTGTCTTCTGCCCGCCATGTCTTTTAAGAGTACTCGCACTGCAGTAGGCGAAAATGGAGTCGTCGTCAAATGATGATTGAGGACCAGGAAATAGGCTTATATATAGGCGCAGGGAACATTTATGGCTGAAGAGGTCTCGCAGACTATTTTGTCCAAATCTCGTGTCTGAGCTTTGAAAAAATGTGAGGATCATGTCTGTCCAAATTCTGTCATACTCGTTGTCAACGATCGAGATGATAGCTTGATTCCTAGACAAAGCCGAAGATCTCGCCGACCGGCCATTTCAGCCATGATGAACTCGCACACCACCAGAGGAGTACTCGCTGACCATCAAGGAGTACTCGTCGACCATCAAGGAGGTCTCGCGGGCCACTCCGCTCTCCGTACTTAGTATTTTTTACCATATTTTGTAAGCGGGCAGCCCGTATTTTTGGAGGTTACCCGCGGGCAGAGCCCCTGATCCTATAAATATGTCATGAACAGTAGCTTTAAAGGTATCGTAAATCGAGTCGAGAACTCCCCCACATCCTTAGAACAGAACTTGCAAGTACTTTAATGAAGAGCAGTTTTAACCTCTTGTAACACTGTTGTAAATCATTTTGAACAATTAACGCACATCTAAGGTTCGCATTGTGCGGAATCTGATCTCGTCGCACGCAGCATCCTTCTCCCCTTGCTTTGGTACTTGCGGCACAGTACTCATCGACCCATAAGTCCTAGTACTCGCAGCAAAGTACCCAACCACTCACAGTCACCCCATCTCATTTTTTTGCCGATTGTGGAGTTAAGGGACACTTTTCATCCCAACAATCAAGTCCACTTCTAACATGTTATCATTAAAACAGAGTTGCACTTAAACTCGTAATTGTCTAGTCATTACAGTATTGTTTGGCATAGTAACATTTAATGTGTCATTTGTTTGGTATGATTGTATGTGCAAAGAATTGAGAATATTTGCCGAACTAAAAGAATGACTGACACCAGTATCAAATAGAACTTTTAATAATTGATCATGAGCATAAAGCATACCTAAGACAACTGTGACATCTATTTTTGCTTCTTGTTTCCCCAAGTTGAAAACTCAAGGTTGGATGCGTCTTTCCTCGCGAGCTTCTCCAACTGGTGATTGTGTAGATGTCATAGGTTCAAGATCTTTAGAAGTCCCCATCTGATACATTTCTTGTGGTTGTTCTGCTAGAGTTCCCCTTGAACTACCTTACTTCATCTGTTTCACCCTCGGACATTCATTTCGTCGGTTTCCAGGTTGGCGGGAAATGGAACATACTCATGCTAAGCAATCTCCTTTATGCATATTTCCACATTTCTCGCACTTAATTAACACCAGTTGCGATACACTGATACTTACCGACAGCAGAGGATGTTACAATTTCTTTTTTTCCATTAGGATTTACCCGTTCTCCCCGAGGTTTCTCTGCTCAGACCCTCGGTCGACCTTTTATTCGAAAAATCCTTCCTCTCTTGCGATTTTTCTAAGTCAATTTCAATCAAGCGAGTTTTCTCGACCAGAGTACCATAATCAGTGATATCAAGAGGCGTCAAGTATGTGTGAATATTATCTCAGAGGTCTTGTTGAAAGTAAAGACATCAATCCGCTTCAGTTGCTACTATGCATCCTGCATAATACACCAAATTAGAGAATTCCGCTTCATATTGTAGCATGGATCGATTTCTCTGCACTAGTCTTAGTAATCTCTCATGTAATAGTCTCTTCTCGGACATCGACACAAACCATCCGGTAAACTTCTAGACAAACTCATTCCATGAAATACTGGTTGATCCACTTACAGCAAACATCCTCCGTATTATATTATCCCACCATCTTTTCTCTTCTCCTTCAAGCAAAAATGTAGTTAAATTGACCCTTCGATCTTCCAGGCAACACATTAAGAGAAAGATCATCTCAATCCTCATGGTCCAGTCTTCAGTTTCCAAAGGGATCAATCCACCTCGAAAAGTAGGCGATTTCAATTCCAGGAATTGCTTAAGATCCACATCTACTTGGCGTTGTTGCGGCTGCATTGCTGGACCAACTTGAGGCATTGATAGGACAACTGGAGGCACTGTTGGAGTATCTCGCACCAACCGGATTGCCACAGCAATTGCTTGAGCAATATCAGACACCTGAAGTTGTGGTTTATGCCCATTATCACTTTCGTCATACATCGTTTCTTTAGCAACCTCAGGTTCTTCGCGAGCTTCTCGTGCTTTTCGGCTCGAATAGATTTGAATGCAATCTTGAGGAATAGGACATGATTAGCTTCTAATGTGAGAATACCGAATGCAAGATATTTTCAAGTCACTATTATGTACATTTATTGGGTACTCACTGCGGCAAAAAGCAACGAAACCTCGCTCTGATACCACTTAATTGTGAGGATCCGCAGATTGCCACAATTTAAAGTCGACATCTTAAAGCAGAGTTTCAAAGTATTTTTAGCTCAACACAAAATAAAATCACAATGAGTATCAAATATGCACATACTAAAAAAAATTGTTCATTAAAAGCTTAATTATAAATTTGGCTCTATATCCAGAAATACATAGGCATATACACAGAAGAGCTACTACACAATATCTACTACAACTATACAAATGCAATCGAGTTATAAGATCATCTAATCAGTCCTTCTACATGCGGGACATTGTAGGTCCCAGCACCAATTTCATGCTCCTCAGTCACCTCTCAAATCCCTACAAATATCTTTAACCATAATTGGTAATGATCTTCTATTTTCTTTCTTTTCTCCTCCTCGACAAGTTTCTTAGTTGTGTCCTGGTTAACGCTTGGTCCCTTAAAAGATTAGAATATTAAGGGTTAGTCATAAACAAATGACGAAATGAGAATTTTACTTTTTCAACTGTTGTACATGCAAACACAAAGTATTAGTAACAATATGCATTAAATCATATTTCATTAAATGTTACATTAAGTAGTGAACTGTAATCAAATGAGCAGTAAACAATAATAAAGTAGTTGACTGTAATAAAGTGAGCAGGTAAGTAGTATAAAGTAAGTAGGAGGCAATAATTTGTTATCATTTGTCATATTCATTTCATTCTTACATATCAGTCAATCAATCATTCTTCATTTTATTCTTACATATCAGTCAATCAATCATTCCTTATTTAATCAGGTCAATCTGTAATCCATTTTGAGGTCAATCTTTAATTCATTTCATCAGGTCAATCTTTAATTCATTTCATCAGGTCAATCTTTTATTCATTTTATCAGGAAATGTTGATGGTAGTTGTCGTCTCAATCATCCATCATTTGGGTCCGACCCTATGGGTTATAATCTATTAATTCAGGGTGATCGAACACATAATAGGCCTTCTGGCCCCCTGATTAGATATAATTTTCCAATTTAGGGCGATCAAACACGCAGCAGGCCTTCTGGCCTCCTGAATTGGAAAGAAAAATCAACACACTAGTAACCAACTCACATACCCCTACCGGGGTTAACCCTTAATATTTATATGCATCTATGCATGTAGATTTTGTATTTTATTCTTTATTTATGCGTTATATTCTTAATTATTAGATTCAATGTTATGTAAATTAAGTTCCTCTCAAAATATTAATCGCTTCTCTTCTAAATCATTGTTAGCCATCTTTAGCAATTCTTTAGTGTTAGTAATATTTAAATTCCAATAAATCTAGGGCACAGGAGAAGGACTTGAATAAGAGAGAAGACATTTAGGACATATTCCAACATATACTATCTGTTCACATCAATATTAGCTTAATCTCAAGCAAATCCTCAGCCGGCTATAGCCACTGTTCATAATGTTAGAAATCCCCAAAATTGTCAAAGCAGACAGCCATACCATGAATACAGAACCAACATACAAACTCATGGTAAAGAAGAAGAAAAGAGAGGAGAAATCTCATTCTATTTATATAACCAGCATATTTATTAGCCATGAAAACCCTCAATTTCCATTCTAGAATCAATATAAATCAACCCAATAATTTACAACATGTGTTCTAACTATCCAACAGAAATCCACATCTGACACTACAGCCAGACATAAAGATACCAACTATCTAAGTTGTCATATCCATCAAAAAGGAGGAGAGGAGAGAGAGCTTACAAGATGGAGATGCAGAAGAAAAGCTAAGTTTAACCCAACGCACACCTAAATCAGCTCTGCAACACTGAGTCACTAAATATTTTTTATTTATCATCAAATATGTTACTCTTTTTTATAAAATCATCCATTAAAATGTAGTTGAGTTTTATTCTTTGAATTTTACTTTACACTTAATTAGATAAAATAATAATCATCTAATTAATAAATGAAAAATATTATGTTAATATTATGAATATATATATATATATATAATTATAATTATAATATTACAATTAGACATTTTTAAATGTCCATCATTTAAAACCCAAATCGACATGAGTCTGACATCCGACATCCGCAACCTTGATTTAGATAATGCATGATGCAGAATAAACAAGAAGAGTACATATGGCACATGTCAGTTCCTTGGATCCAGACTAATCTCCTAGAATAGTAAGAAGTTAAGCACGGTGTCCACCTCCACAACAGAAGCAGAGTATAGTGTTCCTAAGAGTTGTTGTACTCAAGTGCCATGGATGAAAGACTAGCAAAAGGACTATGGATACATGATCCCGAAAACTCTTATTTTCTGTGATAATACCAAATATTAATTTCAACTAATCATGTACTTCACAGTAGAACTAAGTGTGTTTCATAAGGGACAATGTGGAGAAATGTCGCATCTATATGAAATTTATTCTAACAGATCAACAAAGGGTGGACATTTTTACAAAACTCATGGATGAAGTGAAGTTTTCTTACTTCAAACAAAAATTAAGAATGTTTGATGGTGCTCATTAAGATGAAAAGCTTGTTGCACTCACTTTTCTATCATGCATTTTTCTATCTCCGATAGTCGACCAATCAATTGTCGAGGGCTAATCAATTTCACCGGTCACAGATCATTGATCTCTGATCTCTGATTGTTGTTCAACACATTCAATCATTGATCGCCGATTGACTCATAATCTCAATTTTATTTATTGGCACTCACTATTGTAGCTCATATATTGCCAATGTTGATCGATTACACTCTGACAGTTCATTTTAAAACCTACTTTATTTAACTTGTAGCAACACCTTAATGAATCGGCACTCACAGATCAAAGAACCCTTGACCTAACTTTTTTACTTCCTTTCATCGATTTGTTACCCCCTTTTATGCTTTTTGCGGCCCCACGTCTCTCAAACTCTCCTCTCCAAGTCTCTCTCTCTCAATCTTGCAATAGAGGCCAAGTTAAACTCAGGGTTTAGTCAATTTTAAATCTTTCAGCGGCTCAGATGCTCGGTTCAAGTTGATTTTAGGAATGGGGAAGGAATTCGGACAGGAGCATGTCTTGTGAAAGAAAACAAAGGTTTTTCACAAAGAAGTTGTGGAGCTCTTGGATTCAGCAGTTCTACAGAAAGGGTAGTCAATAACATACAAGGTGGCAGGATTAGAAGTAGTTATCGCCCCTGACTCTATAAAGACTCATCTCAAGTTGTCCGAAGAAGTGGAAATGGCAGAAGTGATGTTGAACCAGCGGAGGCTCAAAGGATGATAAAGTTCTCTGGACCCAAGATGTCCAACCTCAAGGTATCACAATTCCCTGAAGAATATAAACAGCTGGCAGATTTTCTAGAGAAAGGTTTGATGAGTAAAATAACTGTTTATGCCTCTGAGTCAACAGCTGACCAAGTTCATGGTAGTTGTGGTACTGAAAAACATTGATTGGAGCAGAAAATTGTTTGTGACGATTGGGAAGTGGCTTAAGGAGAAGTCATTTTTTTAGAATCCTTGGTCTTTATCCTTAGTTTTGACCGATGATGTGGCTATTAAGGAGCGATGAAAAATACTTTTATCAACTATGCAATGAAGGAAAAGATAATGAACTGAACTTGGAAGAGTTACGTAAATCAGAGGAATATAGAAACATAACTTTTTATCGTAAAATTCAAGCATCAAGATAAATGACGCTCTGAAGAAGATGAAAAATGAAAAGACGGTTGGGCCAGCCGATATACCTATTGAAGTATGAAAATGCTTAGGGAGAGAGAAAATTTTATGGCTTAGAAGTTTCTTCAATAAGATACTGAAGACAAAGAGGATGTCAGACCAATTGAGAGAAAATATTTTGGTACCTTTGTATAAGAACAAAGGAAATATACAAATTTGTGTCAATTACAAGAGAATTAAATTAATGAGTCATACTATGAAATTATGGGAACGAGTAATAGAGAGAAGAGTAAGACAAGAGACTAGCATCTCAGAGAATCAATTTGGATTCATGTCAGGGAACTCAACCGTGGAAGCTATATATCTCTTGAGGAGACTCATTGAGAACTATCGGGAAAGACAAAAAGATTTGCATATGCTGTTTATCGATCTGGAGAAGGCTTATGATAGGGTTCCAAGAGAGGTCTTGTGGAGAGTCTTAGAAAAGAAAGGCGTAAATGTATCATACATTGACGTAATCAAAGATATATATACAAATTCAGTGACCAGGGTAAGGACATCTGGAGGATTAACACAGGAATTTCCTATCGTTATTGGCTTACATCAAGGGTCAGCTTTAAACCCTTATCTCTTTACCCTTATCTTAGATGAGCTCATCGGACATATCCAACAAGCAATACCTTGGTGTTTATTATTTACAAATGATATTGTTTTGGTCGATGAGACGCGCGTGGTGTAAAACGAAACTTGAATCTTGGCAAGACACATTAGAAAAGAAGGATTTTGGGTTGAGCAGGACAAAGACGGAGTATATAAAGCTTAAATTTAGTAGTGCAAGAAGGTCGGATGACTCCGTCATTAAATTGGGTGACAAAGACATTTCCCGCTATGAATGCTTTAAATATTGGGATCGATAATTCAAAAAGATGGAGGTGAGATAAAGATGTGATACATAGAATCCAAGCAGGTTGAAGTGGAGAGGCGCGTCTGGGATCTTATGTGATCATAAAGTACCATTAAAACTTAAAGGCAAGTTTTACCGTACTGCAATTAGGCCAGCAATGCTCTACGGTTGGGCAGTGTATGGTGTACATGAGCAAAAAATGGGAGTTGCGGAGATGAGAATGCTTAGGTGGATGTTTGGTCACACGAGACTAGATAAAATTAGGAATGAATGTATCAGGGATAAGACAGGGGTGGTGCCAATTGTAGAGAAGACGCGAGAAGCTCGTTTAAGATGGTTCGAACATGTACATAGGAGACCATTAGAGACACCTGTTAGGCGTTGTGAGAGTTTAGTCACTAGACATGTTAAACGGGGGAGGGGTAGACCAAAAAAGACTTGGAATGAAAATATAAGGAAAGACATGATGTACTTAGGCATTAGTGAGACTACGATTACAGATAGGGCGCAATGGCGACAAAGGATCCATATAGCCGACCCCACTATGATGGGATAAAGGCTTGAATGTTGTTGTTGTTGTCTTTATCTATCTTGTGCTCATCCCCAAACTCTAACCTCGCCTAGATACACTATCAATAACAAGGTGCTCTCTTCCAGAATTATTCAGCTCTGAAAGAAAGTCATTACCAATTCCCTACACTATTCTGCACCATCAACCTCATCTCAACCACCCAGATTAACTCCACTTGCGGATACACCTCGTCAATCAACTCCCCAACCCACTTGATGACAAAACTGCCCACAATCCATCTTCTCACCCTGATACACCACCTTCCTCTTCCACCCATAGAACACAAACACCACAGATTCACATCACCTCCACCTCAATCTTCAATTCTAGCCTCTACCTCCCAAACTCCTTCTCCATCTCCTACTCTCCTCGTACCCAATGTTGATTTCATCTCTTTTTCTAACATGATGGTTAGAAAAATGACCAGAACACCAGTCTGATCAGAACACCAGTCTGATCAGAACACCAGTCTGATCAGAACACCAGTCTGATCAGAACACCAGCGGAGTTTTGAAGACTATCATGGATACCCTTCCAAAGGGGGAGAAATCCTCTAAGGCTGCCTCTGGTGTAAGCACACCTAGGGATGAGGATCATCCACAGGCTGCTGCTGCAAAAGATATGCTAATTGATACTGTCAAAAAAGTTGTTGGGGAGAAGCTGATGTCCCTATAGACAAAGAACCTAGAGAGAAAGAAGAAATGGTAGGAGATAAGGAAGTTGAGATAGCGGGAGATGATATTGTCAGAGACAGAGCTATGATGGTTGAAGAGATAATAGAAGTATACAAGGTACAAGAGGTTGACTCTAAGAAGACTAGAAGAGAACTGAGTTTTGATGAATTATTGAATGAAATTGATCAAGAGGAAGAACTAGAGCCCATTGTGGCTATGAAAAGAATTGATATATCTTTTGATAAGCCTGATAACCAAAGGAAGTCAACTGAAGGACTATCGCTAATTGTTGAACTATTAAGAAAGATGGTGTAGCTAAGTTAGCTTAGGAGGAAGAGCGTGTCTATGAATTTGATGAAGAATTAGCAAGTTAGTTTAGTGACCTCAGAGAAGGATCGGTTAAATTTTTACAAAAGAAGCAAGGGCAGTAGTTGAGAAGAGTTCACCCATACAGGGGGAGTCATTTGTCATTCCAGAAACACCACTTGCAATCCAAACTGAGAATGATCCCCTATCTGTTACTGTCTTCTAGTTTGGTGTGCGGCCCACTGATCTTATCACTCCTACTCCATCCACTCTATCTTCTGAACTCACCCCATTTGGGAAAGGCGTACTTACTCCCAACTCCGCCCAATCTTGCCGCAACTCCCAGTCAACCTTGGTTACATCAAACATTTGAACAAAAAAAAGTAACAGAAAAAGAAAAAGAGAAGGATTGGAGAAGCAGCAAGAAAGTAGTAGTTAGCTGAAGAGGAAAGGAAAAGATGAAGAGGTGAAGAAACCGATCAAGAGAAATGGGCCAGAATAAATGAAGAGTGCAGATTGAAGGAAATTGCACAAGAGGAAGAGATGAGAAAAAAATAATGAAGAGGTTATTGAAAGATTGAAGAAAGAAGCAGAGAAGAGCAAAAGAAAATTGCAAAGCCAATCTGGATTTAGCAAAACAGTAGAAAAGATGTTCAATCCCTCTTAGTTTGAGAATAACTCCACTCTCCTTATCTTTAAGAATGTTATCACTGTAAGAACCGAACCTGAACGTGTATAAATGTTGTATTATATTTTAAAATATGAGAAATAATATTCCCCTATGATGAAAAGGAGAAAAAGATTCAGTGCCGATTCAACGTCGCACGTTTAATTTTTAAGTTCGAGCTTATTCGGAGATTTTGCGACGTTCGTTTTGTTTTGTTTGTTTATTATTTGCTTTCATTTATATTGATGATGGCTGAGTTGGGTCCATGAGCTTTAGGGCAGCTTTAGGTTTATATGATAGCTGGTTGGCTGATTTATTGATGGCTGGGAGAGTCCGGGGTTGATTTGGGGTTCATTTGATTACCTCCTAAGTTTTGGGGCTGGCTGGATGATAATTAAGCTTAAGGTTAATCAGTTGGTTTATTAGAGGCGGTGGATTTGGATGGTTTGGCCTTAAGTGGTGGACTAATTTAAGAACTCCTCTTTCTCGATACTATCATTTTCCTCTTGCCGCCCGGAGAAATCGATGGGTTGGAAGTCTAGGGCTTGGCTGCACCTCCTTTTCTAGCGCCTTTTGCCGCCGATTTTGAGTTCGATCGTGAAGGATGTGTTGTCTTCCTGGATTTCTGCTGCCTTCTTGTGCTGCTGCTGCCCTCTTGCTGTCTTGCTGAGTTTGGCCGGCAGCTTTGGGCTGAAATTGTTCCACTGTGAGACTTCTTCCTCTCCCCCATCTTATCTCCTCTTTATAGAAACTGGAATTTTGAGTATTTGATGCAGCTAGGATTTCTGAATTAAGGGGCTTTTGTAAAGGCTTGATTGATTACTAGATTTCTTAGTTTTTGATTTTAGTATTTGGAGGTTTTGTGGAGTTTGAGACTGGATTAAGTTTCTCTTTAATTATAATATCTGAAATGGAATTTTATGGAAGGAGTTTGGATGAGTGTGGCCGGCTGCTTTGCTTGGTGCCTAAAAAAGGGGGAGTTTTTCTGAATTAGAAATTTACTCTTCCTCTCCCTATATTCCTCCTTCTCCCTTCAGATATTATAAATTCTGATAATATATGAGCTGGCTTTAGATATTATTGGCTGATTGGGTATTGATGCAGCCTTCTGGTGTTAGTTTATTGATAGTATGACCGGCTATATGCTGTTAGGTTGGCTGTGGGTGTTGTAGTTGTGTTGGACGGCTGTTTTTGTTGGCTGATTTATATGTTGTTGTTGGCTCTTGTGGGTTATACTTAGTGGCTGAAATATGATTTTACACGTTCCTTTTGAGTCACTAAGCTTGTCCTTCCCTAGGCAACTCCTAGAGATCGTAGTTGTGGCCGTCTTAGGAAGTCTATTCGTAACTATTTAACGACGCAACCCTAAAGTAAATGATTTACTTGATACTGCAGAGGATGGCGTCCGGGGATAGACACGACGAGAATCCTACGAAGGACAAGGGCAAAAGAAAAGCTGTGGTGAGTCCTTACTGCTTTGATTTCGTATTCATTTGAATATTTTAACTTATGAACATGTAGAATATGAATTGTCTGGAATTAAAGAAATTCGAAGATTTGGAATCACTGAAATTATGAATCGCTAAAAAACTAAATATGGATTAGCAAGCGATAGAATCTCTGAGGGAAAATTAATATAATTATTTCCTATATTTATGAATTGAATATGAAATGAATTGAATATGAAATGAAATGAATAAGAAATAGAGAGTGCGCCGACGCATCGAAATACTAAGGGTCAGACTAGTAGGGGGTAAAGCTTCAAACACCTACACCCTATGGGAGGGGTAGATCTCCTATGGAAATTGATACTGAAATGTCCAATTTAGGAGGCGTGGAAGCCTGTTGCGTTGTTGAGCGCCCTAGAGCGGAGATTGATTTGATGGGCCCAAATGTTTGATTTGAGAATGACCCTCAGTATTTCGAAAGAACGAAAAGTGATATGAAAATCCTGAATTGAATACAAAAATGAATAAGAATTAAAGAATAAGAATTAAAGAATAAGAATTAAAGAATAAGAATTAAAGAATAAGAATTTTGATACAGAAATATTTTATTTCTGTTGTGCTAGCTCACTGTACTTGCTTCCTGTACTTCCTGTTCTACTGAACATATGTATATAGACATATATAACTGCTTATTAATGCTGACTCTTTGTGTTTGCTTGTAGAGCGGTTGAAGAGGTAAGGAACTCACTTAGTTTTCTAAACTAACTGGTTGTCGATTTATATTTTTAGGATTAGACTGTCAGCGGATCATGCCCCGTTAGAAGGATACTTGCGGAAGCAGAAAGGAAGTGAAAGAAGAATGTGACTCGAATACGGATTAGAATTTTTATGACATTGTAACTTATGCTTATTTAAATGAAAAGTTATTTGATGTTGTCTCTTGGTACCTCTCATGTATATTTATTAGAATTGATGCGTTATTTAATTGTGAAAAACAGCTCAAAAGAAAAGAAATAAATTGTGGCGGACTTCGGGACGTTACAATCACTCCTCTGGATAAATCCAAGTCAAAAGTCGGTATTTGATTGCCTGATCAATCCACCACTATTATTTACCCCTCTAGACCTACTCCTGCTCCTAACAAGTCCCTGCAAGTAAAGATAGCAAGTCTGGAGAAGAAGAAAAGGTCCGTAAAGAGGAAGAGCTAGAAGATCTGAATAAAGAGTTGGTCAGATACAATATAAGCACATTTCAAGTTCTAAAAGGCTGCTATCAAGACGATGTGTCACTTGACTCAGCATATAAAAAACAATGACAAATCTAGAAAACAAATGTCAGCTTACAAAAATCTGAATAGAAATATTTTGATGAAGAAAATTAAGCTCTCTAAAAAGGTCTTGAGCATTGATGATTGATTTAATGTAATTTTCTTTTGATGTACATGTATTTATGTATCTTACATCATTTTCACAACATGTTAAGATGTAGCGGGACAATTTTTTGGAATTTAGGAAAAAGAGAATCTTGTTTCCAAATTCTGACTCTGCTATTTTTCTGAGCATGTTATATTGTGACTTTATTGCCCTTATCACTTATGATTATTTTAAAACTTGTTGTACCAAATAAGAAGACATTGTTGGGAAAAATCTCTGATAAGTTAGCAAACAGGTTAGTTTTATACGTGATAAGATTATATACAAGCTCTTAGAAATAAATGCATAGGAAAAGGGCTATGAACAATTATGTATTTTTCATTTTATTGAATCACTAAAGACCTATGAAGAGTAGCTCAAGTAACAGCTAAACAGTAATAAATTTCAGATGGGTTCAATCATCAAATTGCATTCGACAATCGTCAACTGGTATTCAATGATCAAGTTGAAGACTACATATTCTCAGGAAAGCGCGGCAGAAGGCGTTTGTTGACTATTGTTCGACGATCAAGTACGATTTCAGGAAGATGAAGTTTTATTAATGTGATTCTCTACCAGTGCTCGAATTGCAGATGACAATTAAATATTTTCTACAGAAGATGAAGAGGCTACCTTCTTCTAGAGTTGTCAAACTGAATTAGAGGAATTGCAAAGCTAGCGGTTTGGAAAAGAGCCGTTGCAAAGTAGTTGTCTGCAGTTATTGAAGATGTCATTTGGAGCCTGACTATTAAATGTCATTGGAACTCTTTTTTTTAATAAACGAGAATCTCTCATTCTCAAGATCCATTCTGCCCTCCAAAGAAGTTGATTCAAGATTGACAGGTCATATAAAAAAAAAAAAGACAGATACAAGAAATACAGCCATTCATTCAGAAGTTTTTGTTGACAAATTATGCATTCCAAATTGATATGCCCTAGAAAAGATTTAAAGCACTCAAAAAAGAGAAACGGAAGAGAAAGCTTCTATACACAGAAAGAGAGGAAGAGACAGATGATTTTCATTCTGTGTCCGCTTTGATTCATTGTAAAAGAAATCTTCCTTCTTTGTGAACTTTTTCTTTGTGGAAAAGTCAGATGCAATTCTCTGCTAAAGGGTTCTAAGAGTCCCACTTCAAATGGCATCGGACTTGTTACAGGCACTGAGGTTCTTGAGTCTTCAGTGAGTCTCATGTGAAAAAAAGACTCCGACCTTGTGATAGGCAATGGATTCTCACCAACAGTAAAAAAGTGGAAGTACCTAAGTTTAGGGAAACCACTATAAAATTCTTTAAGTCTCTCTGCTCTATAGACTAGTTGCTCTTTAATTCTTTACTACTTGATGTTTAGAATTAGATCTGAGATTGTTTTCTAACGGAAATATTTTTTATCTTCTATTCACCCCCTCCCCATTAGAGAGAAATTCAATCACTTTCACAATCAGACTAGCATTTCTCTTTATAATCTGAAAGAGAAATAACTTTGAAATTACCATATAAATTGGCATAACCTTACTAAATATAAAAATCCTAGGGATTTTATGCCACGTTATAAAGGAAATGACTACAGACTACGCAGATTATAGATATTAAATGAATATGTATAAGAAAAGGATGCAAACCTTCCAAGTGCAAGCAAATTTCCAAAAGTAAATGTTATCCCAAATTTGATAGGGTTGAAGAAAACAAGTGTTGACTGAAACAAAAAAACACAGGAATATCAAAATTCACAGAAAATAAAGCTAAAAATCAGTCTACACAGTTCGATAATTAGTTGAAATACAAATAGCTGGGATAGCAAATGATGATAATGACAAATCATTTTAATATGAGATCTAAACTTGATCATCTCTATTGTAGACCCAAGAATGTAAGAACAGAGCAAAAGACCAATAACGCATCAACTTAGATATCCCAAAATAGTTTGGGATAAATGTCTTAGTTGAGTAGCATGTACTGCAGAAGGAAAGAGCAGTCTGGCAAGGCACAACAACGTTATTATAAAGAATTTCATTACTAAGTAAATACTTCAAGAAGGTTTACAATGGCATACATCAAAAAGATAGTGCATAAACTGAGCATTCACCTGAAGTAGCAGAGCAGCACTTATGGCAGCTAAAAAAAAGATTGACAACCATATCTCCAACCATTTCGGCGGCAAAGGAAAATGCTAAAGGATTGTTAGTGAAAGACGGCTTCAGAAGTATTGCAATCATGAAAATTAATTTGAAGAGATTAAAAGTTTGTAGACATCAATCGAAACTGCTGCTCTACAAGCTTTCACAAAAATGAACATGTTATATTGTGAAAGATTGACAGGGATATTTCTATTCCTCTCGGTAATGCACATGGAAAATGTTGGCTCAAAGGAAAAAATGATAGACATTGAAGATCAATGAAAAAAGTTAGCTAAACAAGAAAAATGATAAATATTGTAGACCAATCCGGCTTACTTGGGTCTTTGAATTTTTATTTTTTCAGTTCATAGTAGATTCGTCTTATGGAGTCTTAGAAAAGAAAGGTAAATGTATCATATATTGACATAATCAAAGATATGTATACAAATTCAGTGATGAGGGTGAGGACATCTGGAGGATTAACACAAGAATTCCCTATCACTGTTGGCTTACATCAAGATTTAGCTTTAAGCCCTTATTTCTTTACTCTTATCTTTAGATGAGCTCAGCGGACATATCCAACAAGCAATACCTTGGTGTTATTGTTTGCAGATGATATCGTTTTGGTCGAAGAAATGCGCGAGGGTGTAAACGCGAAACTTGAATCTTGGTGAGACACTTTAGAAAAGAAGGGTTTTAGGTTGAGCAGGGCAAAAACGGAGTATATGGAGCTTAAATTTAGCAGTGCAAGAAGTATGGATGACTTCGTTATTAAGTTGGGTGATCAAGATATTTTCCACAGTAATTGCTTTAAATATCTTGGATCGATAGTTCAAAAAGATGGAGGTGTTAATAAAGATGTGATACATAGAATCCAAGCAGGTTGGTTGAAGTGGAGAGGTGCGTCAGGGATCTTATGTGATTGTTAAATACCATTAAAACTTAAAGGCAAGTTTTTCCGTGCTGCAATTAGCTCAGCGATGCTCTATGGTTCTGAGTGTTGGGCAGTGAATTGTGTACATGAACAAAAAATGGAAGTTGCGGAGATGAGAATGATAAGGTAAATGTGTGGACATACGAGACTGGATAAAATTAGGAATGAATGTATCAGGGATAAGACAGGAGTGGCGCCAATTGCAGAGAAGATGCGAGAAGCTCGACTAAGATTGTTTGGAACGCGTACAAAGGAGACCATTAGAAGCCCATGTTAGGCGTTGTGAGAATTTAGTCACTAGGCATGTTAAATGGGGGAGGGATAGACCAATAAAGACTTGGAATGAAACCATAAGGAAATACATGATGTACTTAGGTATTAGTGAGATTATGACTAAAGATATGGCACAATGGTGAGTTGGTGACAAAGGATCCATATAGCCGGCCCCATTATAGTGGGATAAAGGCTTGAGTGTTGTTGTATCGTAGATTCACCTTACTTGGACAAAGTCAAAGATAACTGGCAAAAAGGATGCAATGGTTAAAGAAATATTATATATTAGAACAGAATGAAAATCCTAAATATCAGCTATTATAGATAATAATTTGACAAAGAGAATGATCAGTAACAAGCACAAACCACCTTGTGCACCATTAAAGTAGGCTTCTATTATGATCCACCTAAATATTTTGATATGAATACGTCTTCCAGGACGACCCACCTCATACAACATGGGAACATTCAGAGTCGTCTCGCCATATCTATTGTTTATTAATATTGTATTTTATATTATTGTGGTGAATCCTTCCTTGAGTGGCACAAGTAATTTAGGTAGACGAGGTTATCTCCCTATATAAGGGCGAGTAGAAGTAGGTTTTGATTGTAACGGCCTGCTAGACCGCCAAGATTGAAAACATTGTTCTTGATCAGAGGCATGGGTTAGTATGAAATGATTCTTGCAGACAATTTGAAATAAACAGAAGTACAGAAGTTACACTTTGCAGCGTAATTGTTATCATGTCTCTAGAAGAAACTGAGCACCACGGAATGTAAAGAGGAATAAACTAACTTCAATATTTACAATAACAGTTCTACATTACAATATCATACAAACATATTTAAAAGCCCTTAACTATTTTACACAAAAGCTGGGATTTAAGATGCAGCCATAAAAATACTATATTATCCCAAAATGTGAGTCCCTACACAGACACTACCCCAACACACAAACTACTACCACCAAACTATAAGAACTCCAAGTCCATCACTTCAGATCTTCATTTCCCTTGCTACGTTCATCTAACTTCTCGAGTGCCTCCGTGATGAATTTAAACCAGAGACGGTACTTCTATTCCTTCTGTTGATGCCTCCCTTCATCTGAAAATTTGCTAGAAATTTCTTCTTCTTCAATTACATGGTCCTAAAAATATATTTAAAATAAAGGGCTAATCATAATGACTAAGTGATCTGTTGGGAAAAATTCCTTTGATTTAACTTAACAAATTAACCATAAGTGATTTTATCTCTTAGGTTTCATTACTCATTGTATAGTGAGGGTAATTTGGTCATTAGATGTTTTAGGATGTCACACTCAACTTAGAGTGTCAAGACCAGGTCAAGACAAGCATAATTTGGGTTGAGTTAATAATTGCGTCGAATAGAAGTCGACACAACTTCGACTTGATGTCGACGCAACTTAGACTAGAAGTTTAAGCAACTCAACCTCTCAGTCGAAGTAGATCAAGTCAACGCTACGTCGAAAGGAAATCGAAGTAATCTTAGAAGTCGACGCAGCTTCGACTTCAACTCAACGCAGAAGGAAGAGGTTGTTGAAACCATCTGAAATCGACGCAACTTCGATTACAATTCGACGCAGACGATGAAGTTCAAATCCAAGTCTTCAACTCGACGGTTACGTCGATAAGTAATCGACGTAACGTCGACATCAGAGTTCAACCAGAGCTAGAAGGAATTCGAAGTTTCTCTTACAAGAACTCGAAGGTGCGTCGATAAGAGAGAAGGTGAAGTCAACGCAGCGTCGAATACAGCCGGAAAAAGAAACTTTTTCAGCTGTCCTTTTAGAACTCTCTCAAGGCCCACAGTACTGAAGACCGTTCTACAACAGCTCGCTTATTGCCTCAAATGGAAATGAGCATTCAAGAAGACAGGGAAAGCATTCTTGGAATGAAATCAAACAGCTGGTAGACGGGTCGTGAACAAAAGAGGAAAGGAAGATAAATTGTCCAAGACTATGCCTTTTCAGGACAACCCAGAAAGGGAAACAAATTCAAAATTAATCATGGACAATAAATAGAATGAGAGAAGAGAGAAAAGCAGAGCATTCGTTACCATCTTCTACAGCTTGTCGATTAGGGCTTCCAACTTCTTTTTCTTCCTCCTGGAACCCTAAAAAGACGGATAAAAGAACTGCTCTCTCTCAGAACAAAAAAACTGAAGGTTGCTCTTTCATCAACATCTCATAGTAGTCAGATTGCAAGCAGAATACAGTAAAAAGGATCTGAAGCTTATAACCCTTGCAAATCATCACAATCATAAGCAAGGGTTCATCATTAGCAGATCCATTGAAAGGAAAAATAGAAGCTGAAAGCTTCTACAGAATTCTGAGAACATAATTCTTCTTCTTCCTTCTTCCTCTTCTTTCTCCTTTCCTTCAATTGTAAAAAGTTTTAAGAATCTCTCTTCCAAAGGATTCAGTGGTTCAAGATCTTCATATCAAAAGATCTGAGTGGTTCAAGATCTCCTTATCAAAAGATCTGTGATTTTTAGAGTCTCCTTATCAAAAGACTCAGGCACAGGTTGTGTCATCCCACCAGGCAGGTAGAAGAGAGGACTACCCACATTTTGGGGAACCTCTATAAAAGTCTTTGTGTCTTTGCTGTGAATTTCTGTGTTGTCCCTTATAGCTCTTCTGTTTTACATCAACAACATTTATTTTATTCTGTGTTTGGTGTTGTTGAAGCATAACACTTAGTGTTTTTATTGTATGTGCACAATTAGAATAGGAAATATTTTAAATCTCTATTCACCCCCCCCCCCCTCTAGAGTATACTCAGAGGCACACTGTGCACTTTCAATTGGTATCAGAGGGAGGTTGATCATTAAAAGGTTAACACTTTGTTCAAAAAGACCTATTACTCTTATTTTTTTACCATAAATCTATTTTATAAAGAAAAATGAGTTCTAAGGACTATGCCTTAACAAGACCACCAATGTGTAACTTGAATAAGTTTACACTCTGGAAGGCCAGAATAAAACTATATATGAACTCCATTAATGAAGACATCTATGATGTTATACTTTCAGGTCCCCCAGCTCCAGTCAGAGAAAGTGTTGGTGATTCTTCAATAACAGAGGCTGAAAAGAAGCAGAAGGCATGTGATGTCAAGGCTATGAATATTCTGGTTTCAACAATGTCAGATGACATTTTTCAGAAAGTAGCTGACTGCCAATCAGCAAAGGAGATCTGGGAGGTGGAAGGAAGCTCTGATGAAAGAAAGGACAGGAAGTCCCTTCTCATATCCCAATATGAGAACTTTCATAAGAAAGTTGATGAAAATGTTGTTGAAATGTATGACAGATTCAGCATCGTTATTAATGAGCTAAAGAGTTTAGACAAGGAAATTTCATTGACTGAGATCAATGATAAGATCTTTATGTGCTTCTCTAGCACATGAGATTCAAGGATTTGGGTCATCAGAGAGTCCAGATGCCACAGAGAAATCTCAACTGATGCTTTGCTAGAAAAGCTGAAATCCTATGAGATGTTTCTGAAGAGCAGGGCAGAAACAGAAGCTAAGGAGACAGTCTCAACTCCTACTCACAAGAACCTTGCTCTAAAAGCTTCTGAAGGAGAGCCCTCCACTCCTGAAGATGAGATGTTCAGTCTCCTGGCTAGGAGATTCAGAAAATGGGTCAAGACAGAAGACTCAAGGAGGAGAGAAAGGAGCTCATAGCCCAGATATGACAAGACTCCAAAGGAGGTGATTTGCTTCACCTGCAACAAGCCAGGCACATAGCCCCGGATTGCTCACAGGAGCAAAGGGACAGGAGCGGCAACAGAGATGAGCAGAAGAAGAAGTCTTTCAAGAGGAAAGACAAGAAGAAAGTCAAAGGTTTCATTGCTGAAACCTGGAATGACTCTGAAGCAGAGTTGAGCTCATCCTCATCTGAGAGTGATGAAGAAGCTGAAGCTGAAGCAGTCTGCATGATGGCACTGGGATGTCTTCAGATGATGAAGAAGAACGGGTATCCCTATTTGATGAATTTGATTTTAATTCTGATGATTTTAAAAATTTCTTTAAAGAATTTTGCAATGATTTCCTTAATGCACAAAAGAAATAGAAACAGCTAGGTTAGAACTAGACAACCTAAAGAAAGATGAATTATATGTAAGAAATCAAGACCTAGTAGAAGAAATTGATAATAAAGAATCAGAACTAATTGAAATTAGAAAAGAAAATCTAAAGTTAAAAGAAGAGCTAGCAAAGACAAAAACCTTTGAGGACTCTATCAATGGAAGGAGTCAGAAGCTCAGAGACATCACACAAAATCTCTCTATGAGATTTAAGCACCTAAGACTAGGAGCAGACCCATGCACTAACATAGAGGTCCCTAGAAAACCTGCATGGAAAAATCCAGTTAGATTTATTAGACCTAGTGACTTTCAATTAGGTGAGGGAAGTGCAATAACTAAGGACAGTAATAACTCAAATAAAATAACTGTGCCTAACAAAGTTAACCTAAACAATGAAAAGAAATCTATAGGCAAGAATATTGCAGAGAAATTAACAACCAAAAGGCTAAAGCCAAAAATAGAGTAATAAAACACTCTGCCGATCTTTTATATTTAGATACATTCTATACACACTTTGAGTATCAAAATAATAAACATAGGTTTGGTAAACTCATTCTTTATCATCCTAAAGGATATCATGAAAGACCCTTCTATTCTTTCATTGAACCTTATAATGGTAAAAGCAAAGGGCCCAAGGTAATCTAGGTTCCTTCTAATTTTAAATTACTTGTGTAAGGTAAGGTAGGGTCCTACCTAAGAGATAGTGAGAGAGGAAGGAAGAAATAAATACAACCAAGGGAGTAATTTCTTCTTTAAACTCCTTTATCATCTGTATAGTTCATAAAGATAATAGTATAAACATTATTTTCAATAAACATCATTGCTCGGAAAAACAGCAAGAATTTTCTAAGAAGATAGAACTATTTATTCAGAATTGCGTCGAATAGGAATCGACGTACCGTCGGATCCTACTCGACGCCAGCGTCGAGAAGCACTCGGAGTGGATAATTCGAATGGAATTCGACGCAGCGTCAAGTTCATATCGACGCACACGTCGACTTGATGGTCACTGATCAAAGTCGAGGTCGCGTCGATTGGAAATCGACGCAACGTCGACTTAAGAATTGTTGAACAATCTCGAAGTTGCATCGAATATTAATCGACGCAACGTCGATATAACAGCGCGCGCAGAGTTGCTTCTAGAAGCAGTCTCGACATAGTTTGGCGCGCTAAATATGAATTCTTATCGGCGGTGCTTCGATTGCAACCCTAAACTGCGACGAAGGTGCACATTCTTTTAAGAAATTTTGACGTCGAATTCATTACGCCTTCGAATTTTCCTCTCCGTGCTCTCTTGCTACCTTTTTCTCCAGTATTCTCATGCTCTTGTCTCTCTCTCTCTCTCGTTTCCTTGTGTTTGCAGGTACTTACAATCCAATAGCTCCACCCAAGATCAACTCTGGTTTTGACGTGGATGTGGATTCTTTCAATGCTGCTGCCGAAAGTTTCAAGGCAATTCTAGGCCTTTTTAATTTTGCTGGTCTCACAAAGCTCATTTCTACCAGGAGTAAGATTCTAGATGTAGAACTTACAGAATTAAAGGACAGTATCCATATAGCAGATGATGGGTCTCTTCAAGGGACAATTTCTGGACAAGATATCAGTATATCTGAAGAAATACTATCTAAAACATTTGATCTACCCACTGGGAGTGACCCAGATGAATTGACAGGGGAAGAAATCAGCCAAGTTTTGCAGCTCATGCAGTTCAGGAAGGAGAAGCCAATAAATCTCAAGAAGATTGATGTGGCAGAAGAGTACAGGTTTTTAGCTGATATTGTTGGCAAGGTTTTGTTATGCGAGATATTAGTTCATGATGTCATTCCCAGGCAGCAGCTGCAGATCATGGGAATCCTAGTTCTGCATAAGAAGATAAATTGGGGGAGGTGCCTCCTAAAGTTAATTGCTCATAAATACTCTAATAAGGAAAATGTCTTCATGAGGATAATGAGTCAGGTGCTGCTTCACCACTATCCTAGTGTGTGTAAGTCCAAAGGTGTGCTCATTCCACCTGGTAAGAGAATAAATATAGGCATCTTCTCTAAGTGGACCAGGCAAATCCTAAAGCATGGTCAAGTTGCATCTTCACCTCCTCCCTCTCCAACTCCACAGGACATTGTCCCAGATCTCCTAAGGGATGATATTCAAATACAAGTCTCTGCAGCCACCCAGCAAGCTCCAATTCCATCTCCAGAACCTACACCTACACCTCAACCTTCCCTCCAACAACAGCATCAACCATCCATTGTCATTACAGACACTCAGTCTGTTCCTCCACCACCACCATCATTCCATATCTCTCCAGAAGTCTATCATACACTCTCTCCCATCCCAGAAGACTTACCTCCATCACCTCCTATATCTACCACACCTACCCCTCCCATTAATCTTGAGCAAGTCATCTCCAAGGCAGTAGGTTTGGCATCCAGCACTTTTGTTGATCTATTAGCCAGACAAGCCAGAAGGTTTGAGAGAAAGTACTCCCAAATGGAGTCTGAACTCCTAGACTCAAAAAGATCTACAGGGTCTCAAAGATTTCATGTCCTCCTCCTTGGTGACAAAGGATTTCTTAACCTCACTTTCCAGCAAGGTTAAGGGAGAGAATATTCAGGAGGAAAGGCATGTCCTAGAGATGAGTGGACATGATAAGGGGAATGATGATGAAGCTCCTGATAAAGTGACCATCTTCCAAGGTGCAAAGGTCCAGGGGGAGTCTCAAGTGGAGCCTCCAGAGAATCAGGGGGAGCCAGCTGCAAAGCTGAACTAAGAAGGAATGATAGATGAAGAAGGGGCACCAAATCAGGGGGAGCTTCTAGTAGATGATAAAGCATCAAAAAAAGATCAGGAAGCTGCTCAGGATGTTGAAGTGAATGCAGAATCTCAGAAGGAGCCTATTCCAGAAGTTCAAAGAAATCTGGAAAGTGAAATGATTGTTGTAGGTACAACAGTGGACCAGGGGGAGCTCCATGAAGATAATCTGCTGGATGAGGTGGCCAAGATTGTCAAGGAAGATGTTCATAATTCTGAGCTGAATGCACAGATTCAGGGGGAGCTTCCCAAAGATAATGTTGCTGAAGAAGCAGTAATGTCTCCTGAAGATGATGAGCCTCTGAAGATTGCCCCAAGGAAGATAACTCCAAAAGTGTTTTCAAGAAAAAGCAAAACTCCTGAGAAGGAACAATGAAACTCAGGAATTTCTGCTTATACTTTATGAGGAGATACAAAGAGGAGGTGGTGTGGTGAACATTATAATGTCCTTGACAATGTATGAAATTTTCTATGATTCCATTTTATCATATTGTAATTATGTATGTTGTCTTGTATGTATTTCTGTTCATACAAAAGAATGTGCAAAATCACTTTAAAATAATCTGTAAAATTTGTTATGATAAATAAGGGGAGATTGTTGGGAAAAACTCCTTTGATTTAACTTAACAAATTAATCATAAGTGATTTTATCTCTTAGGTTTCATTACCATTGTATAGTGAGGGTAATTTGATCATTATATGTTTTAGGATGTCACACTTAACTTAGAGTGTCAAGACCAGGTCAAGACAAGCATAATTTGGGTTGAGTTAATAATTGCGTCGAATAAAAGTTGACGCAGCTTCGACTTGATATCGACGCAACTTAGACTAGAAGTTCAAGCAACTCAACCTCTCAGTCGAAGTAGATCAAGTTGACGCTACGTCGAAAGAAAATCAACATAGATGAAAGGGGCATGTCGAAGTAATCTTAGAAGTCGACGCAGCTTAGACTTCAACTCAAAGCAGAAGGAAGAGACTGTCGAAGCCATCTGAAGTCGACGCAACTTCGATTACAATTCGACGCAGACGATGAAGTTCAAATCCAAGTCTTCAACTCGACGGTTACGTCGATAAGTAATCGACGTAACGTCGACATCAGAGTTCAACCAGAGCTAGAAGGAATTCGAAGCTGCTCTTACAAGAACTCGAAGGTGCGTCGATAAGAGAGAATGTGAAGTCGACGCAGCGTCGAATACAGTCTGTAAAGGAAACCTTTTCAACTGTCCTTTTAGAACTCTCTCTCAAGGCCCACAGTACTGAAGACCGTTCAACAACGGCTCGTTTATTGCCTCAAATGGAAAGGAGCATTCAAGAAGACAAGAAAAGCATTCTTGGAATGAATTCAAACAGCTAGTAGACGGGTCGTGAACAAAAGCGGAAAGGAATATAAATTGTCCAAGACTATGCCTTTTCAGGACAACCCAGAAAGGGAAACAAATTCAAAATTAATTATGGACAATAAATAGGATGAGAGAAGAGAGAAAAGCAGAGCATTCATTACCATCTTCTACAGCTTGTCGATTAGGGCTTCCAACTTCTTCTTCTTCCTCCCGGAACCCTAAAAAGACATATAAAAGAACTGCTCTCTCTCAGAACAGAAAAACTGAAGGCTGCTCTTTCATCAACATCTCATAGCAGCCAGATTGCAAGCAGAATACAGTAAAAAGAATCTGAAGCTTATAACCCTTGCAAATCATCACAATCATAAGCAAGGGTTCATCATTAGCAGATCTATTGAAAGGAAAAATAGAAGCTGAAAGCTTCTACAGAATTCTGAGAACAGAATTCTTCTTCCTCTTCTTTCTCCTTTCCTTCAACTGTAAAGAGTTTTAAGAACCCCTCTTCCAAAGGATTCAGTGGTTCAAGATCTCCTTATCAAAAGACCTGAGTGGTTCAAGATCTCCTTATCAAAAGATCTGAGTGGTTCAAGATCTCCTTATAAAAAGATCTGCGGTTTTTAGAGTCTCCTTATCAAAAGACTTAGTCACAGGTTGTGTCATCATACCAGGGAGGTAGAAGAGAGGATTACCCACATTTTGGGGAACATCTATAAAAGTATGTGTCTTTGCTGTGAATTTCTGTGTTGTCCCTTATAGCTTTTCTGTTTTACATCAACAACATTTATTTTATTCTGTGTTTGGTATTGTTGAAGCATAACACTTAATGTTTTTATTGTGTGTGCACAATTAGAATAGGAAATATTTTAAATCTCTATTCACCCCCCCCCCACCCTCTAGAGTATACTCAGAGGCACACTGTGCACTTTCATGATCTTACCTATTTAACCGTTTGCAAACATCAGAAGAAAAATTAGTAGCAAAAGACATATGAAACGTACAGTAATCTTATGCAATGAAAAGTAAGCAATAAAGCATTAACTAGCAATAAAGTAATAACATAGCATTGCATTTTGTTCATCATGAAAGTGTAAAATATTTATTGTTATATTATGGTATTAAGCATACACTCATTAAAATTCTTAATCTTATCTAATATTCATTAACATCATCTTCTTTAGTTTCTCATCTTGTTTCATTCATTTGACAAGGTTAAGGGTAACTTTTTTCCTTTTTTGTTTGGGCTCAACATGATCATCTTGTTAGCCATCTAGCTCTACGTCCCCTTTTGGGTGTCCTAGCACGGTCACATCATATCAGTTCAAGGATGTCGAACAAGGAGCCCCTATGGGACACCTGTATTGAAGTTTCATCATTGACAGAACATTCACACTTCCCGCCAAAGGGTTAACTCTTAATATTGTCCTTATGCAACAATGCATTCCTTTTTCATCCATTTAATCTTTACTATCTCTAATCATGAATCATAATGTTGAAACCGACTACTCGGTCTCTGTGGAGTTCGGGGCCCTCAACGAGGCTGAGGGGCGACCAACCCTTACTCCCCCCAAGGGAGAGCTCTAGGTTGAAGGTGTTGGAACTAAGAACTGGACCAAGGGCTTAGCGGGGAGGTCCCGCCACGTACCCGGAAGTCCCCTTGGAACTTCCCCTCCCAAGCCACTACTAAGCTTGGGCACCACTGGAGCCTCTCCTCACCCCCTAGAGAGACTTGGGGAGGGAGAGGGAGAAGGAGAGAGCTAGCCTAGGATGAGAGATCCCTCCAAATGGTGCCCCCTTGGTCCTATTTATAGGATTTTCGGATCTGGGCTGCAAATAACCTAAACTGGACTGCAGAATACCCAAAATACCCTCGGATTTGGACTGCGAATAGCCAAAACCGGACTGCAAATAGCCAAATCCCGCTGTTCTGGGATGCTAAACGCAGACCGACACCTCCCCCCGAAACTGGGCGAGAGAGGTACCTCGCGGGGCTCGGCGAGCCCCCTAACTGGGGTGGGGCGAGACCCGGGGATGCCCCCCCCCCTGCTGGTCTCGCCCCCCTGCTGGTCTCGCCCCCCTGCTGGGGCTGGGCGAGACCCAGCCAGGGGCGGCCCCCCTGGCTGGTTTCGCCCCTCTACTGGGGCTGGGCGAGACCCAGCCAGGGGCGGCCCCCCTGGCCGGTCTCGCCCCTTAGCTGGGGCTGGGCGAGACCCTGCCAGGGGCGGCCCCCCTGGCCGGTCTCGCCCCTTAGCTGGGGCTGGGCGAGACCCTGCCAGGGGCGGCCCCCCTGGCCGGTCCCGCCCCTTAGCTGGGGCTGGGCGAGACCCTGCCAGGGGCGGTCCCCCTGGCCGGTCCCGCCCCTTAGCTGGGGCTGGGCGAGACCCTGCCAGGGGCGGCCCCCCTGGCCTGTCTCGCCCCTTAGCTGGGGCTGGGCGAGACCCTGCCAGGGGCGGTCCCCCTTGCCGGTCTCGCCCCTTACTGGGGTTGGGCGAGACCCAGCCAGGGGCGGCCCCCCTGGCTGGTCTCGCCCCTTACTGGGGTTCTCCCCCCCTTCCTTGGATCCTGCTGAGGAACGATGTTCCGAAATGCCTCTTGGCTCGAGTACCTACTCGGCGAATACAGGGTTGTACACAATCCCCGCTCTTTTCGAGCGAGATACACGCTCGGAAAGAAATGTCCAACCCTGTATATTCGACGAGTGTCGCTGGAAATCCGACTAACGGAGCTACCTTGGGGAAAAACACTTAGCATTCCCGAGAGGTCCTCCAACCTCGTCGGCTAATGAAGCCACCTCGGGGAAAAACACAACCTCTCCGAGAGACCTTCTTACCCTGTCAGCCAACGAGGGGAGCAAATTACCTAACCTCCCTGGGAGGTCAACCTGGCCTGCCGTCTAGTGAGAGCCCGGTCAGCGGAACCATCCGAGGGGAAAAATCACTTAACCTCCCTGGGAGGTCAACCTGGCCTGCCGTCTAGTGAGAGCCCGGTCAGCGGAACCATCCGAGGGGTGAAGAACATAGCCTCCCTGGGAGGTCAACCTGCCCTGCCGGCTAGTGAGAGCCCGGTCAGCGGAACCGTCCGAGGGGTTAAGAACATAGCCTCCCTGGGAGGTCAACCTGCCCTGCCGGCTAGTGAGAGCCCGGTCAGCGGAACCGTCCGAGGGGTTAAGAACATAGCCTCCCTGGGAGGTCAACCTGCCCTGCCGGCTAGTGAGAGCCCGGTCAGCGGAACCGTCCGAGGGGTTAAGAACATAGCCTCCCTGGGAGGTCAACCTGCCCTGCCGGCTAGTGAGAGCCCGGTCAGCGGAACCGTCCGAGGGGTTAAGAACATAGCCTCCCTGGGAGGTCAACCTGCCCTGCCGGCTAGTGAGAGCCCGGTCAGCGGAACCGTCCGAGGGGTTAAGAACATAGCCTCCCTGGGAGGTCAACCTGCCCTGCCGGCTAGTGAGAGCCCGGTCAGCGGAACCGTCCGAGGGGTTAAGAACATAGCCTCCCTGGGAGGTCAACCTGCCCTGCCGGCTAGTGAGAGCCCGGTCAGCGGAACCGTCCGAGGGGTTAAGAACATAGCCTCCCTGGGAGGTCAACCTGCCCTGCCGGCTAGTGAGAGCCCGGTCAGCGGAACCGTCCGAGGGGTTAAGAACATAGCCTCCCTGGGAGGTCAACCTGCCCTGCCGGCTAGTGAGAGCCCGGTCAGCGGAACCGTCCGAGGGGTTAAGAACATAGCCTCCCTGGGAGGTCAACCTGCCCTGCCGGCTAGTGAGAGCCCGGTCAGCGGAACCGTCCGAGGGGTTAAGAACATAGCCTCCCTGAGAGGTCAACCTGCCCTGCCGGCTAGTGAGAGCCCGGTCAGCGGAACCGTCCGAGGGGTTAAGAACATAGCCTCCCTGGGAGGTCAACCTGCCCTGCCGGCTAGTGAGAGCCCGGTCAGCGGAACCGTCCGAGGGGTTAAGAACATAGCCTCCCTGGGAGGTCAACCTGCCCTGCCGGCTAGTGAGAGCCCGGTCAGCGAAACCGTCCGAGGGGTTAAGAACATAGCCTCCCTGGGAGGTCAACCTGCCCTGCCGGCTAGTGAGAGCCCGGTCAGCGGAACCGTCCGAGGGGTGAAGAACATAGCCTCCCTGGGAGGTCAACCTGCCCTGCCGGCTAGTGAGAGCCCGGTCAGCGGAACCGTCCGAGGGGTGAAGAACATAGCCTCCCTGGGAGGTCAACCTGCCCTGCCGGCTAGTGAGAGCCCGGTCAGCGGAACCGTCCGAGGGGTTAAGAACATAGCCTCCCTGGGAGGTCAACCTGCCCTGCCGGCTAGTGAGAGCCCGGTCAGCGGAACCGTCCGAGGGGTTAAGAACATAGCCTCCCTGGGAGGTCAACCTGCCCTGCCGGCTAGTGAGAGCCCGGTCAGCGGAACCATCCGAGGGGTGAAGAACATAGAAAAACTTTTATTTCATTAGTTATCTGGTTACATGCAAGAGACTCTAAGTAAGGAAACCAACTATCACACTACATGGATTTAAAGAAAAACTAAGCACGGAGACCAGGACTTGGACTTCTACCCCCAGGCATGGTCCTCCTCGACCTCTTCTGGTTGTTGACGATGCGGCTTCGGACACCTCGCCTCCCTTAACTCCAAGAACTCAGGGCAGGCGGATGTCGCGTGACCCTCCTCCTGATGGAAGTCACAGTAAGGTAACTCCGCCCAGACGCCCCCTCTTCCTCCCCTACGATTTCTTCTTCTTCTGTGGCCGATCGCCATGGCTTGCTGGGATGGTGGAGAGGGTGCTTTCGGGCCCTGCCTCCACCCTGGGAGGTCAGTCTCTTCTTCCTGGAAGTTGTCCTCCTCTTGGTCGAACTTTCTCTTGGGAGCCTCTACCTTCCTCCCATGCTGCCTTGCCTCTGGCTCACTCAGCTTGGCCAGCCTTCTTGTGAACTCCGGGTTGGCCTCTTCACTTTCAACTTCTTCGGCCACCCTTTCCATCAACTCCTCAAAAGACAAATGAGCTCTTCTCTTGATGTCCATCTTGAAGAAGCCCTCCCGCAGCCCCACCGTGAAGGCGAGCTTGAGGGTGTACCCGGGCACTTCTTGGACGAGGAGAACCTCCTCCCTGAACCGCTCCAGATAGTGAGCCAGCGACTCTTCTGGCTCTTGCTTGATCTTGAAAAGTGTTTCGGCATCTTTCTTCCTCTTCCTTGACGTCGAGAAGCGTAGCAGGAAGCCTCGACGCAAGTCTTCAAAGGCATAGATGGATCCCGCAGGGAGCTGGTGGAACCAATCTCTAGCCTTCTCCTTCAGAGTTGTCGCGAAGAGTCGACATTTGAAAGCGTCCGACATGGGCATGATGGAGACCATGTCTTCAAACCACTGCAGGTGTAAGATGGGGTCATCCTTGCCGAAGTAGTGAGACATCTTCGCCCCCTTGAACCCCTCCGGAATCGGGGCCGAGAGGATCAGCTCACAAAAGGGACCTCCCGTGCTCGCCCCCTTTTGGGGCTGGGCGAGTGGGGGCCTGGCGCCTCCCCACTCGCCCCCTTGGGGCTGGGCGAGTGGGGGCCTGGCGCCTCCCCACTCGCCACCTTGGAGCTGGGCGAGTGGGGGCCTGGCGCCTCCCCACTCGCCACCTCCTGGCACCTCTCTGGTTGGTTGGTCGAGAGGGATCTCACCCTCCTGTCGGGGCGAGACCTCCGAACCACTTCCTCTCCTGCCTTCGCCTATCGAGGCGAAAGTCACCTGCAAGGTCTGCAGGACCTCTTGCCTGAAATTTTCGAACATCTCCAACATCACCCCAGCCACCGGGGGCTGCGAGTGACCTGGGTCGGAACTTCCTCCACCTCCATCCATGGAGCTCATCTTGAGGGTTTCTTGAATCGATCACACTCCACGCTCACCGCACCAAAAATGTTGAAACCGACAACTTGGTGAACAAGCCTCGGTCTCTGTGGAGTTCGGGGCCCTCAACAAGCTGAGGGGCGACCAACACTTACTCCGCTCAAGGGAGAGCTCTAGGTTGAAGGGCGATCACACTCCACGCTCACCGCACCAAAATGTTGAAACCGACTACTCGGTCTCTGTGGAGTTCGGGGCCCTCAACGAGGCTGAGGGGCGACCAACCCTTACTCCCCCCAAGGGAGAGCTCTAGGTTGAAGGTGTTGGAACTAAGAACTGGACCAAGGGCTTAGCGGGGAGGTCCCGCCACGTACCCGGAAGTCCCCTTGGAACTTCCCCTCCCAAGCCACTACTAAGCTTGGGCACCACTGGAGCCTCTCCTCACCCCCTAGAGAGACTTGGGGAGGGAGAGGGAGAAGGAGAGAGCTAGCCTAGGATGAGAGATCCCTCCAAATGGTGCCCCCTTGGTCCTATTTATAGGATTTTCGGATCTGGGCTGCAAATAACCTAAACTGGACTGCAGAATACCCAAAATACCCTCGGATTTGGACTGCGAATAGCCAAAACCGGACTGCAAATAGCCAAATCCCGCTGTTCTGGGATGCTAAACGCAGACCGACACCTCCCCCCGAAACTGGGCGAGAGAGGTACCTCGCGGGGCTCGGCGAGCCCCCTAACTGGGGTGGGGCGAGACCCGGGGATGCCCCCCCCCTGCTGGTCTCGCCCCCCTGCTGGGGCTGGGCGAGACCCTGCCAGGGGCGGCCCCCCTGGCCGGGTCTCGCCCCTTAGCTGGGGCTGGGCGAGACCCTGCCAGGGGCGGCCCCCCTGGCCGGTCTCGCCCCTTAGCTGGGGCTGGGCGAGACCCTGCCAGTGGCGGCCCCCCCTGGCCGGTCTCGCCCCTTAGCTGGGGCTGGGCGAGACCCTGCCAGGGGCGGCCCCCCTGGCCGGTCTCGCCCCTTAGCTGGGGCTGGGCGAGACCCTGCCAGGGGCGGCCCCCCTGGCCGGTCTCGCCCCTTAGCTGGGGCTGGGCGAGACCCTGCCAGGGGCGGCCCCCCTGGCCGGTCTCGCCCCTTAGCTGGGGCTGGGCGAGACCCTGCCAGGGGCGGCCCCCCCTGGCCGGTCTCGCCCCTTAGCTGGGGCTGGGCGAGACCCTGCCAGGGGCGGCCCCCCTGGCCGGTCTCGCCCCTTAGCTGGGGTTGGGCGAGACCCAGCCAGGGGCGGCCCCCCTGGCTGGTCTCGCCTCTTACTGGGGTTCTCCCCCCTTCCTTGGATCCTGCTGAGGAACGATGTTCCGAAATGCCTCTTGGCTCGAGTACCTACTCGGCGAATACAGGGTTGTACACATAAGATGTAATTTA
This sequence comes from Dactylorhiza incarnata, assembly GCA_033032865.1. NCBI lineage: Eukaryota > Viridiplantae > Streptophyta > Magnoliopsida > Asparagales > Orchidaceae > Dactylorhiza > Dactylorhiza incarnata. Next base: position 2,749,662 of record JAWHQI010000295.1, read on the forward strand.
AATATTGCTCCCTTCAGAATTCATTTATCTTTTTCTTAATATTCGGTTCACATACGGTTCACATATGTCGAGCGGTACATATATATATATATACACACACGCGCACGCACACGCACACATATAAACATATATACAAATATATAGGGTCATCGGCAACATTAAAAGGAATTCATTCTTCATTGAGGCAAATCATAATTTCATAATGTAATAAACATCAAAATACATTTTCATTTCATAAGTGCAATTCATCTAAATATTGCAAACTTTAACATATGTAATAAAAAACATAGAACTTAAAAGCAAACAAGCATAAATTAAATAAGAACTCACCGAAGCTTTCCCTTTACCCTTATCATTACTATGGTCAATGTCTCTTTCTTTTGTCGATGTCATCTCAAGCATTATAATTTCCACTAGGACTTCCGTATATCTGGGGACAAGACCTTTTTAATTTCACTAAATAAACCTCCATCCAGGATCGACAATGAAGCATGGGCTGAATTTCAAGGCATCAAGATCATAGAAGCACGGAAGGAAGAAGAGAAGAGAGAAGAAAGAGAAATTGTAAGCTTCCAACGATCAGAAATCATGCACCACGCCACCACTAAGCCCTAGCCTTCACGCTCAGGAGGCACTAGTAGGAAGAAAAGAGAAACGGGAAAATGAAAATGAATCGAATGTCGATAAACCTTTTGTTTAATCCCATCCGGCAGTTACCTAAAATGGACCAATATTAAAGTCATCCTTTCATAATCAGGTATCGCAAAGCAACCAAATGGATTCCACTCCAGGGCCAGGAGGTCATTTTCCACTTTTCCAAAGTTTTCTAAACCTTTCATGAACCAACTATTGTAATCAAGTAATAAACCAGTAGCTTAAATGAATCAATAAACCAGTAGCTTAACTAAGGTTCCGTTTGTTTCGGCGGTGGAGTTTTGGAGTGTTGGGAATGTGAGCGGTGGGAATGGAGGGGGCAGCTTTGGCGTTGAAGGCCAAAATTGACATTTTGGAGCATTGGAAATGAAGAAAAGAGTCTTACCAAACAAGATTTTTCAGCATTGGTGTTTTTCCCCAACGCCAATGGAGAAAAAACTCTGAAACAAATGAAGCCTAAGTAAGCCAATGGATTTAATAAGTGAAAATATAACGAAGAAAGCCAAATGATTTAATAAGTGAGAATACTAACAGCCCAAAATAAAACCTCCAAAGCATCCCATAGTCCAATTGACCCTATAATAAACTTAACTCTTTTAATTGCATACTTTTTATTTAATTATTTAAATATAACTCAATATAAGTAAGCATAAAAAACATAAATTTACGTACAAAATCGGAGTCTTTATTTCACTTAAATTAATTTTTTCTTTAATTTATTTATCTATATTTATGTATAACCGTAACTCAAAAAATAATGGCATACCTAATCATACTTGGCAAGGTATTACATTGATCATCTTTTGAGCCTTGTGTTTTGAGATTTATTTGCAGAGGAGTTCTTAAAGGGAACTAGGCCCTTTGGAATGAAGGTGCAAGCTTGACTTGTGCTTGTATCCTCCGCTCTTCTTTTAATAATACCGCTTATTTTTCAAATGCTACCAATTGGTGACGCGGGGTAGGCTGCATAAGTGACTCTAAGAAATGCAACCGTAGGTGTGTGTCAGGGAGAATAAATCATATCTAGCCCTAGGATAATGTATGCATGGAATTAATGATCTGGTAACAAATTGCAAGTAGGAATATTATCACAAATAAAACTCTGGATAATTTAAAACAAGCAAGCAAGTTAGATATCCTCCGATTGGAGGGTCGTTAGTTCATATCACAATCAAATAGATTTTGCAAGTCATGATCAGTCACAAAGATGAACGCACTAACAAAATCAAGATCCATACAAATATAAGTAATTTGGTTCATACAAGAATGCTAAAAACAATAAATCCAAACAATGAAAACTCAGAATTGAGGGGTCGTAGGCGCAGAGGCGGAGATCTGGTGATCGAGGTAGAGGCAGCGGCGAACCGGAAGGAGGACTGCAATAATGTGGCTTCCCATGGGGATAGACGGCTATATTTGAACTGCAGGGGGGCTGTTAGGCCATGTAGGTCAAGGGGGGAGGGTTGGTTATGAGAGATGGCTTGGCCATGCCTTGGGTACAGGAGAAGGACCGGCTAAGGATTAACAGCAAGGCGGGTGGCTGGTTGCTACTGGGGGAATGGAGTCGAACGCTGGCAATTGTTTAAGGAGTGGTCGGCTAATGTATATGAAAGGAGAATAACGTTGGGTGTTATTATGGAAAGGGGCGATTGAAGATTAGGAGCGATGGGAGGTTGATTTAGGCAAGGAAATGTAGGTTGATGTATGGGGAAGGAGAAAACTAGGTGGTTGTTGCTAACTGAGAGTTTTAGAGTTGGTGGAGGGGCGAGGGCGATGGTTGTTTGGAGAGGGGAAAGTGAAGGTGGTTGCACATATGGTGGGCGGACGGTGGAGATGAGGCTTAGGGGAGAGGCGGCAAACAATGGAATACAAGGAAACACAGAGGATAATACTTAGGAGTAGACACCTAGGGTTTGGTAGAGCAGACACCGCGAGAATACTGACGAATTCCTAGAAGAAACTCTCTAAAATCTATGATTGCCAAAACCTTCCCCTCCTTATTTATAATAAAACAAGTGACAATCAACTTGAATGGATATTGTTGGACTTCGAATTGTCTGCGGTCGGAGCTGACCCTACTAATTCCTGATGGCTGAGAACAATGAAGGTGGTCGGCGATCATCGAAGATCCCACCTCACACCCGGGAGCTTATTGGCTGAGTTCCCTCCAGAATTGCCTCAGGGTTTCCTTTTTCCAAGCGGCATTAGAAGGAAGAGGGGCCCTAGAGACTATGAATAAATCTAGTCCTTTATTGTTCTAAAATCAGGGTATTTATAAGCAAATATATTGATTATTGAGTCACAGTATTCGGTAGTTGAGTCAGTGGGATTTCCACTAGTGGAGGCTCATTTATGGGGTTGTCCTTCCAATTTCGGTTCACCGAGGAAACCCATACGATGTCAGGGTTGGATGTGATATTTGGTCCACTATATGGATGGGAAGATCAAGAAAAAATCCGGTTAGTGGTTAGAAGGACAGATATGTGTGGGAAATGGGAGATTTATCTCTAAAATGGTGCAAGTAGTGAATTTATTTTGGGACGGGGCGAAAGATAATGGAGAGAGCAGAGGTAGTTGATTAAGATAGATTCCACTAAGCAGTTAGCTTCTTGGAGACGACGTTGGGGCTTCTCGCTGAGGTATGAGGCACCTCAATGCAGTAGGGGAATCTCGTTATTACAAGGAGCATCTCGGTTGGTGTCGTGTGGCATAGGGAAAAGAAGAGCGGGGAAAAGAGAGAGAAAGGCAGTCACGTGATGCTCATCGAGAGAGAGAAGAGCGCGGGGGAGAGAAAAAGGACGTCACGTGATGCTCGTCGAGAGAGAGAAGAGCGAGAGGGAAAATTATGTGGGCGAGATGTGTCTCGGTTAACTTTTCAACTCGGAAACGACCTGAGAAGCTTTGCGTACTTAAAATGAGAATCGTGTGAGAAAAAACAGTGCCTTGCAAAAAGAGGCCTAGCTGGTTGTGGTGTAGCGGGTATTGGGTTAGCGGCGGGTTACGAATGCGTAGTTCGGGTCCCATTAACGTGGTGCTTTAATATTTGTGGTAGTGATCTGATGGTGAAGTGCAAGGACGTGATGTGACGAGGGATTTGGGTAATTAATGTTAAATATACTTGTGACCAACAGTTATATCCACTTTTCGAGAATGTTTGAAATAAACATTCTCGAAAAAAAGATTGAGTCGAAGCGTCGGTGAGGGCTATAAATAGGAGCGGGGGGTCCTTCGCACCAAACTATCCTTTGGTCATTCGTGTGAGGCACCTTTTGTGTGACTGTTGCGATGTCAAGTTCTAGCACAGAGAGCGGAGGGAAGAGGAAGCTTGAAGAGAAATCTTCCCTATGCAGCATGATGTTCAACCATAAGTGTCATTGGATGTCGTAGTGAGTGATCCCACAGTTGGTCGGGTCGTAGAAAGAGGTGTTGTCACAACGGCGAAACATGCAACAGGTGTGGTATTGGAAGCATCTGGTGTTCCTAAAGTTACGGGAGAGAGAAGAGGCACTGAAGTTCAACTTTATGCCCAAGAATTTATTGCTTTGGGCCTTGGCGCGGACCAACGGTCTGAGCCTGGGAACCATCAAGATTTAATTGACGTGTCGGGAGGCGAAGAAGAAGAAGAAGAGGAAATTATGACTAAGATTGTCCTGAAAGAGAGGGTGATAGCTCCCCTAACTGGTGAGTGGCATGCTATACATGACGGTTAGTGGTGGTTGCACATGATTCAAATGCTATTGTATTTCTTTCCTGGTACATGGGCAAGAGGAGGGGTCGTCCTCAAAAACGAAGAAATCGCGATCTAGGGAGCCAGTGGAAGATCTTTCTTCCCACCCAGACGAGGAGCCAAGAGGGATTTGACTCTGGGGAAGCTAGAGGAGGTAAAAGAGACCTCCCAGCAATGGGTGCCGGAGGAGAAGAAAGCAAACGGGGAGGTGGTGCAAGTCACCTCCTCTCAAAGGGCACGTAGAGAGGGAGAGAAGGACAAGGAGGTCGTGGATTCCTTCCCTAAAGTTGCGGAAAGCGACCGGGGACGGACATCACCTGGGCCCTAGTGGAGGGAACCGACCTGATGAGTGCCTGAGAAGTGCTTGCAGTGGCTGAAAAAGCTGGAAAGCTGTTCGTTGGGACGTTGGGCAGATCCAGGGAGGAGATGAATGTTGGGGCTCTTAGCAAGAGAGATATTACGCAGTTTATCTTGGACATGAAAGCCCAGGATAAGGTCTACGATCAGGAAATGGCAGAGATACAGTGTTCTTTGCGAGATACGGCGGCGGCTCGCTGAGAAGCATGCAATCCAGGAGAAAGTGTTGGCGAAGCAAGCGAGGGAGATAGCGCGGCTCCATGAAGCGGAGGTGCGGCAAGGAGCTCGTCTGGATAGAGCACAGTAGGAGGCAGCAAGAAATGAAAACTCTTAGAAGGAGGTCGTCCACTGGTTGGCTTCCATTGAAGGGGAGAAGATCACGATTGTCGCGGTTCGGCGGAGGGTGCATGAGCTTATCACGGCTGGCGTTGGACCTTCGTCGAGCAGAGCAACTAGAGCAGAGGCAGAGGATTGCCTCGCGAAAATTGGAGAGTTGAGTGTCAATGCACTGCATGAGAGGAGCCAACTTTTGCAGGTTGTGAATGACATGAGCGTCGGCCTAGTGAATGTATTGAACGAGGTCGAAATCATTGTAGATAATTTATATAATATGGTTGATGCGATTTCTGTGAATGTTGAGGCTATTAAAGCCTTTGCGGAAAGAGGCAAACTTCGATCGTCCTATACATATTTCTATGTAGTATTAAACATTGGTTTACTTGGCGTGATGTTTTGTTTGTTACGCTTGGTGTGATCTATTGTGACTTTGTTTGACTTGCCTGTGTGACGAAATGGATTTCGAAAATGTTCCTTTTTGTTTGCGGCGATTGCAATATATTTCGTTTTGTGAGTCGAGAAAGTGGTATGCGTGCATTTGTCTAGGCGTCAGAATCCATCTTGCCAAAATATCGTGGTGATGATATTGAGATACGGTTTTCGAGGTGTGGGCTATTATATACATGAAGTAAGAGTCTTTGTGTGTCATATACGCACGGCTGTGTTTTTGCTGTTTCTATTCAAAGAACAATGGTATCCAAAGTTTCCGAGTGCGCGACCTTGTTCGTTTCTTCTTGTGTGACCGCTCAATTTGTGGTGGTGAAAACGAACTTACAGGAGTTGCGGGATAAGTATGAGATTTCGGAGCTTTCAGTTGGAATTGGTGAAAAAAGGAGAGAAGTGTAATGCATGTACAAAGAATGGTTTAATCTTCTTTTTGGATTTGTTTCATATGGGACTAAAGCTACCGTCGGGGGAGGAATTTGTGGAGATTTTAGAGGCTTTGGGGTTGATCCCAGCGCAGATTCATCCAAACAGTGTCAGTCTGATTTATTACTTCATCATGTATCTCCGCTTGCAGAGAGCGAGATGGGATGTCAAGATGTTTCGATATTTGTTCACCATTCGCGGTAACAAGGAGGGGACGGTGCACTTTGTTGGTTCCAATTAGAAAACCACGAATATGGAGAATAAACTGCAAGATTGAATCTCTATCTACTTCGGGATTAAGGGTCCCTTTAGTGTGAATGCGATAAAGTTCCCCGCTGCCAGGAGTGAAATCGCCTTTCGCACCCCTCGATTTCAGCAGAAGAGAAAGATAGGATGAAGTTTTTTCCAAATGGCAGTGTTTGGATGTTGCCTGTTATCGAGGTTTAGTGGGTAGTGCATGTCGGTTGGATCACATTATTCGTAAGTATGTCTCTCTTGTATGTTTTGTTCGGCTTTCAAGGTAATGGGTTTATTCTCGGTATGCTTGGTGTGAAGCGGAAAAATATTTTCCATCAGAAAACATGTTAACGGCCGAGGAAAAAATGGAGGATAAGTTCCCGCGGAAGGCATATCCTGCCTTGAAGAAGAAAAAGCAGAAATGAAAAGAGCCCTTGGAGCCTGAAGGGAGTCAAGAACGAACTAAGAATAGGGCTTCTAAAGATTCTATGGAGAGGAGTCGAGTGAGATGGTCGATGATGAGGGTGCCAACGGAACCCATGGAGCGCTCTACCTCTGTTGAGGGAGAGAAAGGGGTGCGTCGAGTGGTGTTTATGCCGAAAGAAGCAAACTTTCGGGATGCGACAGGAAGGCCAATCAATATTACTACAGATGACGGGTCTAGTGTCGACTTGTCTGGAAAAATTCCTTTCGTGATATCAGAGGAAGGTGGCCATGTCGCGTATGATTTGGATATGGTAGTGTCATTGGTGGATGACAAAAATGTATTTAGTTGCACTCCTCAACCTTGGTCGCAAAGAGTTGCAAGGCATCCTTTGTGGCTTTCGAGCATACGCATAAAATGGGGAGGAAACTACTAGAGGCAGTAAAAGTTTGTGAGGTGTCATTGGGAGAAGTCAAAGCTCTTTGTGGCGCAACTTGAAGTAGGTTTGTTTATGTCGGTGTGGGGAGCTTATGTTGTCATTTCTTGTCTACTAATTTGTCCACTATGGGCATAGGAAATACATCGTCGATGGTGATAGAATTAAGTGCTCTATTGTCCACAGAGAATTGCCAAGCCCCGCCCTTTTTAATAAGTAGGACAAGAGAACTGAATGATGATGTACTTGAGCAAATTACTCCTTTATCTAACATATCCATAATTAAGTGTTTTATTTTATAATGGTATCCGGTGGTTGAAGGAAAATCTTATGGTCACAGTCTCGTGGTGGTGCTAGGTTTGTGGGTGTTTCAAAAATATCAGTGTAAGTAGATAATAATTTTGCAACATCTGAAGAGTGTTGAATAGAATTCGTGGGTGCAGAGTCTTTCGAGAAGTTAGAATTCGCAGGTTCCGGCTTGAGTGTCATAAACCAAAGTAGTGAAGTGGAAATAGTGTAAGACCCCCCCTCCCCAGACTGAACCGGGTTCAGGGAGGGGGGATCTTACTGCCCAAAGAAGACTACCCAGCGCTTTTCGGGTGGCGACGTCCCACCCTCTCAAGCGCTGAGCGGTCTCTTTGTCAGGCACAAGAATCATCACAACACATCAGAACGCACAGCGGAAGCAATCGAAATAAGAAAAGCTAAGCATGCTGATTATATTACACATTGAAATATGGCCGGGGCCTATCGTTTTACAAAACATTGCCTCGAGGGCTACATAGTCTAAAACAAAAGGGAGCCCTAGGCTAGTCCTTATACTCTCGAACTCACGTCTCTGAAGATGGGAGGAGAAGCTGGGGTGTCTGATCGGGCCATCTCTAAGGCTCGTAACTCATCCTGCGGGGTGGGGGCTTCGCGCTGTCCCGTTTCCTGTGATTGGTTATAAGAAATAACCGTTAGTCACAGAGCTAAGTAGAAGAATACATCCCCTCCCCGGATCCTTATCCGGGGGGGAGGCTAAAGGACAGAAATGAAATAGCCGAAGCAAGGTAGAGGGTTAGCAGCAGGTAAACATATATATATCCACGTATATATATATATAGGGCCTCCCGCCCTAAAACCCGTAATCGCGCCGTATAGTAAGTACACAACACTATAACGTGCAGATACACACACCCAGGTATTCAAACCTGTACGCACGCAAAAGACCCTGTGTCGACACAGTTTAGACCGTTTTATTTCAAGCAGGGGAGTTAACCCTGCGGGCCTCACCGATGTGACCGTCGGTGACAGTGGCCAGTCTTGCCACTCCTGAATGTAGTCGTACCGTATCACTCAGGCCCTCCTGTACAACTTGGTGTACCAACTGGATGTGAGCGACATCCGGCGAACCGATTTGTAGGCCGACCAGCGGAGGCAAAATTGCAGGTTCGGAGTGGTGATAACCCGCTGTGCACATCTCCCTGTCGCCATGAGTCGTCAACCCACCCGCACTGGTACGAACGGTTTGCGAGCGTGACCAACCCGCCACTTCCAAACAATCTTCACTCGCTTAATAATAAAACAAGCGCTTAAAGTATGTGGCAGATTACTCTACCTGTCCCACAACCTCTGACCGGGAGGCTTAGCGGTATGAGGGCTCCTTGCTTGGGGCTAACCTGGGAGGAGGGACTCGACTCCGGGTTCTCCCCAACTAAGGCCTCGCAGAAGGGAGGATAAGCACCGCATTATAGCCACGACAGCGCTGCATTTAGTAAGTAAATTAGGCCGGAAGCATGGGGCCATAACACTAAGCAGAGAAGTAGGCCGAAAGCAGAGGCCATAATATGCAGAAAATTAGGCTGAAAGCAGAGGCCATAATGTGCAGAAAACTAGGCCGAAAGCAGAGGCCATAATATGCAGAAAATTAGGCCGAAAGCAGAGGCCATAATATGCAGGAAATTAGGCCGAAAGCAGAGGCCATGTTAAGCAGGAAAGTAGGCCGAAAGCAGAGGCCATAATATACAGAAAATTAGGTCGAAAGCAGAGGCCATAATGACAGGACCAGTGCGAGACTGGATTTAAATGAAAGTACAGAATGTAAATGCGGGGGACCAGTGCGAGACTGGATTTAAAGGAAAGTACTGAAGGTAAATGCGGGGGACCAGTGCGAGACTGGATTTAAAAGAAAGTACTGAATGTAAATGCGGGGGACCAGTGCGAGACTGGATTTAAACGAAAGTACAGAAAGCAGTAAGCATATAAAAATGGTTAGTAGTCCAATCACTCCATAAGAGGAGGCTTCATTCGTCGACTCCGTTCGTAGGAGGAGATTCTGCTTTTATTCTTTTGTCGCGAGTTCGCCCCTTTATTATTGCCGCGGCGGTATCGATTTTCAGCGCCGCGCCGCGATTTCATTCCGATTTTGCGTTGATATTCCAAACTTAGTCGATTCTTTGGATCGATACGCGTAATCTTTATTAAGCGTTTAAAAAATATGCGTCGAGGGGACGCCGATTCATTTTGATGAATTTCGCTCTTTTTCGGACGTTTATTTTCGCTTGTAAAAGCTTTTGGATGACCAAAATAAGAGGTCACACCTCCCAAGTTTAATAGTAGTTGTGAAATACCTTTAATTAGAGCCCTTAATTTTTGGTGATTTTTTGCGAACTTATTTGGGCGTTTATTTTCTCAAAATAAACTTTATAAAGGGTTTTAAAAATATTAAATCTTTTCCTAAAATTCCCCAAAAATTACTGGAGGTGCCCTTTGGAGTGGGGCACATTTTCCATGTAGAAAGTTTCTCCTGAAAATGCCCCAATTGCCCTAGAAAAATTAAAGTGGGGGAAGGGCTGTTTTGGGGTGCTAATAGAGAAAGGGAGGAGGCGCAGGGGTCTTGCACCCTGCGCCTTCCCGCGGCCCTCGCAGCGGATCCGCTGCGGGGGGGGGGGGAACATATGCTGAGGCGGGGGGAAATGGCGGGAGTTACGGTAGCGGGAGCAGCACGATTGCCTGGGAGGAAACCGTGTGGCTCCAGATTTAGTCATCGGGAGGCGGCCGCTGCCGCCGCCGGGCAGTGGCTGGCTGGGGCTGGCGCCGCCCCCGGTCGGCACGCCGGGGGCCGGCGACTCCCCCGGTGGTGGTCCGACGGCCTGGCGCCGCCGGCCACCGCCGGAATTAGAGCAGAAAGGAGGGGCGGGAGGCGGAGACCTGCATGCCCCATGCATGCCGCCGCGTCGCCGCCCCCGTGGGGAGAGGGGCTGGTGCCGCCCCCGGTCGGTATGCCGGGGGTTGGCAACCACTCCGGTGGTGGTCCGGCGGCCTGGCGCCGCCGGACCCCACCGGAAGTTAGGGCAGGAGGCGGCGGGGAGGCGCGGCACAGCTTGCATGGGCCATGCAAGTTGGCTGCGCCGCCGCCTCCTCGGGGAGGGCCCTCCCTGCCACCCCGGGTCGGGGCGCCGGGGAGAGGGCAGACCTCCGGCGGGGGTCCGGCGGCCTGGCGTCGCCGGCCGCCGCCGGGGTTGGCGGGGTTTCCCCTACAGGAAAAGAGAAGGGGGAGGAGGACTCGGGCGCCGCCGGGGCTGCGTCCTCCGGCGGCCCGGCCGCCTCCCCTTCGTCGGCGCCTAGGTCCCCGAGTGGGGACCTGCTCCCCCAGCGCCACCACCGGCGCTGGGGGTTTGGCTTCCACGGCCAGCGCCGCCACCTGAGCAAGCTCGGGGTGGCGCTGGTGGCGCTCCGGCGACGGGGAGGGGGCGGCTTGCCTCCAGGAGATAAGAAGGAGGAGGGGAGGTGGTTCTACCTGAGGAGGAGGTGGGCCTCGAGAGCTTGACGGGCGGTGGCCGGCCATGAAGAAGGAGGTGGCGGCGGCTTGGTTGGGTAGGGTTCCGGCGAGGAGGTGGCTGGGCTGGCTCCGGCAGGGTGGGAGGAGGAGGAGGTGGGGGCTGAGGGGTGCGTGGGCTTGAGAGGAGGGCTGGCCCCTCCTTTTATAGGAAGGGGGAGGTATCCCCCCCCCCCCCTCTCCTCCTTTTCCCCCACGTGGGGATAAGGGAGGGGAAGATATTTTCTCCCCCTCCCCTCCCTTCTCTCTTTCCTGCCCACTTTGCCCCAAATAGGGGTTGCCTATTCATGGGCAGCCCCTTTTCTTGGGGGGGGGGGGGGGGGGGGGGGGGGGGGGGGGGCTTTCTCTCTCCTCCCCCCCCCCCCATTTTCTTTTCATTTCCCAATAAATTTCAAGCCGGGGGGGGTTGAGCAAGGTTAATCTAGGACGGGGTCTTCCATGATCCAGGGGTCCATTATGATTCGTCGGGGCTGATGTCGGGTTCGTGCGCTTTATATTTCGTGTGTTGCACTGAGGTGGTCTGCATAGCCCTAAAATGGCATACTCTCCATACGACCTCGAATCGAAGTGCAACGAATTCCGTTGCGCTCGTATTGTTCATACGAGTCTAACGGAACTGACGGAAGTCAATTCGGGGTTCGTACGGTCACTATTCATAATAATGAGGTAGTGGCGCGCTACGATACCCGAAATGGTCGTTTTCTCCAAACGACCTCGGATTGAAGTGCAACGAATTCCGTTGCGCTTGTATTGTTCATACGAGTCTAACGGAACTGACGGAAGTCAATTCGGGGTTCGTACGGTCACTATTCATAATAATGAGGTAGCGGCGCGCTACGATACCCGAAATGGTCGTTTTCTCCAAACGACCTCGGATTGAAGTGCAACGAATTCCGTTGCGCTTGTATTGTTCATACGAGTCTAACGGAACTGACGGAAGTCAATTCGGGGTTCATCTGGTCACTATACCCCAATGACTTAGTTGCGGCGCGCAACATTACTTAAAATGGTAGTTTTCTACTGCTCGGGCCTACTTTTATTGGGCTTACTAGGGTCTAGTGGCCCAATACAAGTCGGGATGTTACAAATAGAATCTTGGGTAACCAACATATTCAATTGACTGGGCGAGTTATTGTTGATTGCTTTATCCAAGTTTGTAGATGTCGGCCGACATGTCGTCCGACGTGTCAGTTTTGAGGAGGAATCGACGCGTTTTCGCCACATTTGACAATTCTGGCATTTTTTATTATGTTGGACGCTATATCGAACGATATAGTGCTCGAATTCGTTTCTGCCAATGTAATATTTGATCAATATAATCGTCATTTCTTTAGTCGCTCCTTCGACTCCACTCATTTCACACATGCGGCCTGCCCTAATCTGTCAGCTGCGATTTCGACTCTCCTTCCTTCCCCTTTGGTTCTCTCGTGATTCTCTACCTCTCTAGGCTTTGGTCTCTGGTGATTCTCGCATTTGGCCTTGGTTCTCTGGTGGTTCTCTCATCTCTTTCGGTTTCTCTAGTTCTACGCTGTCGTATGCAGCTTCTTCTCGGCACTGGTTCTCGATGCATTTCTTGCTCTCCTTTGTGGCTCATTCTCTCGACAGTCAGCACTGTGAGTTTTTTTAAGCTATTTGCTCATCTTTTGTGGTTTTTGCGGCCTTTCACAATTTCTACGGCTAGTATGGACAGGTTTTTTTGTCTTTCTGCGGTTGCTTCCTCTATTTCTCTATTCCTCTATTTCTCTCTTCCTCTCTTCTGCTATTTCTATTGGAAGCCTGATTTTAGGGATTGTTGCAGTGCTCTCCCTTCCTATATTTCTTTGTGTGGCATTGTGGTTGGTTCCTCTCTTCCTCTATTTCTCAATGTGTTGTTGGCTTACAGCAGTGCTGCTTCTTCTCTTACACTCTTCATATCTTCCTCTCTTCATATCTTCCTCTCTTCTTCTACTTTTGTCTGTGGGATGCGAATAAAAGGATTAAGAAAAAATTTTAGCCGCCAACCTGCAAATCTACCATCATATGTGCCGCTCTGGTTTTATCAATTTAGCTGTCATCATATGTGTTGCTCTGGTTTTGTTTATTTAGTTGTTATTAAGAAATAAGAATTAAGATAGGGTTTCTTTATTTGTAATATATATTTGTGCAGTTGCTTCCTCTATTTCCTCTCATCATCTGTGTTTTTTGTGTTTTTCATTGCAACATATATGATGTGAACAAAAATGAATTTATAGACTTAATTTCAACATTAATTTTGCAAAAAAAATGAGGAAGACTTTTTGTGATAGGGAGCTATCGTTGTTTACACTAAGCATGTCTTCTTGAATAATGAGTATTGAGTAATGACAAAAGAGGAGGTTATTTTGGAATAAAGGAACATTGAATTGATTCAATAATTGAAGAATGTTGATTACCGGATGGGTGCTCTATATTTGTTCATTTTTTTCACATGATGCATTATAAATTTATAATATTTCTGATGTTGCAAAATTAATGTTGAGTCTTGGGTGATTAGACTGATCAATAATCATTGATGAATGATGAATGATGACATAATATTTCTGATGTTGCAAGAATCGAGATATAAAAATATCACTGATGTTGCTTGTTATATTTTTTTATTTGATTTGTCCACTTTATACCTAATTATTTTTCTTTATAGAATAAATTCATTATAAGGTTCTAACAAAGCACCTAGCACTTCTTCTCAAATAGGTAGAGATTCGTGTTGGGCATTTAATGAGAAAGCGACTCCAAATGACACCAATCAGTTACGGTGCATATATTGCAAGCAAATAGTTAATGGTGAAATTACCCGCTTGAAGCATCACTTGGCGGGGATAAGGGGCGACGTTATTGCATGCCCAACGATACTATTGGAACCAAGAAATTCTTAGTTCCAACCAAAGGGTAGCCCAAGGTTGCTGACCTGCGGTCGAACGCCACAGATTTGATGGTTAGAGCAAGAGAGAGAGAGAGAGAGATGTCTATAAATACGACCCGAGTGCTGCAGCGAGGTCCCTCCATTAACCCGGAAGTTGAAATGAACTTCTCATCCACAACCAAAGGGTTGAGCTAGGTACAAGGAAAACACGAACTTGGCGAGTATGAAACTTAGGGGGGATCTCAACGTGTCATTCTTGGTACCCCTGGGGTCTTATTTATAGACAAATCCAAGGGGGTATTGGTCTGCGAATAGCCGTCCCCGACGAGTACTCTAGAAGTTTTTGGACGCTGCCGAGTTGATCTCTGAAGGATAACGAGTACTTTCCTTGAGGATGTCGAGTACTCTCCTGGCGAGGTCTGTGAATAGCCGCCAGGCTGCCGAGCTGAATGGTCTGCGAATAGCTGCTCCCGACGAAATCTCAAGAAGTTTCTAAGAGGCTGTCGAGTACTATTTTTTGTCTCCTGCCGAGTACTATTTTTGGTCTCCTGTCGAGTACAATTTTTGGTCTACTGACAAGTACTATTTTTGGCCTCCTCCCAAATACTATTTTTGGTCTCCTGCCGAGTACTATTTTTGGTCTCCTGGCGAGTACTATTTTTGGTCTCCTCCCGAGTACTATTTTTGGTCTCCTGTCGAGTACCTATTTTTACTCTCCTGGAGCCTATCAAGTACTATTTTTACTCTCCTGGAGCTTGCCGAGTACTCTCCTGGCGAGGCATGCGAAAAGCCGCTAGGCTACCGAGCTGAATAGTCTGCGAATAGCCGCCAGGCTGCCAAGGCAAGGTCTACTGAGAAAAATTCAGTCGAGCTAAAGGCTTGAGGCCGCCAAGCTGGTCTCCTAAGATGTCTTCCTTAGGTATTTTTGATCTCGAAGAATTACGGATTATATAGGTACCATATAATGTTAAAGGAAAGGTTGAGGGATATTTAAATTCTGCACAAGCAACCAAAAAGTCTAAGAATGAAAGGTCGCAAACAGCTTTGGAAGAAGTAGTTGTTGGAGGAGTGAACAGTGACAAAGAAGAAGTCACGCAAAGGAGTCTTTATACAGAGGTAGGTACTAAAGGACCTATAGATCAATTTGTCCAACCTGCTGAGAGCAGCAAGGGGATACAAAGTCATTGATAGCAAAAGATTGAATGATCTTGTATTTGTGAAATCCAATTCTAAGTTGAAGTCTAAATATTCTGATCCAAGTCAAGACCCATTGTCTGCAAAGAGTATTGACGAAGAAAATTATCTGAGTGGTTAACGGGTGGGTCCTGTTGATGATGTTGTAGATGATGATGACAAAATGTTTCCTGGAGAAGGGTTGACTTGGCCTCAGATTGGTGACATTGTCGATGTTGATGTGGGTTTTAGGAGAAGTACAAGGCCGATTTTGAAATAGGCATGTACAAAAAAAAGAGAAAGGAAAACGGCCTATGTCAGATAGGGGCGAGGATAAGAATTCTGAGAAGGACATTGCTGATGCACTAATGTTTCAAACTTCCGAGGACTACATAACAGATCAAGAATTATGATGTTATTTAAGTGAGTTGTGTTCAGATGATTCTTTTCGTCATGTTCTTTAATCTTTAATATAGTTCTTACTCAAATGTTCATTCATTGATTTCAGGAATATAATATTTTAGTAGCAGAAGTTTTGGAGGACTCACATTTATCTAATAAACTGAGGTACAACTTTATTTAGCATATTTTTATAAAATTATCAAAGTTTCATTTTAATATGAATTTACGATGTTATATTAGTATTACATGATTAAAAGTATGTAACATTTCTTATTTATTATAAAATCGGTTAGACTCTTTTTTGCAGTTTAATTTTCTCATCTGAATTTTAGTTTGCACTTAAAAAAATTACCATCTAATTAATAAATGAAAAATAGTTGTTAATATTATGAAATATATATATATATAATTACAATATTACAATCCAATATTTTGAAATGTCCCTGATATATCCTCCGCAATCCGACATCCGACATATAAAACCGAAACCGATGAGTCTGACATCCAACATCTTCATCAGTGATGCCTTGGAGGCGGGTCATTTTATTATTACGAGGGAAGGTCATACTTTTTAGTTTATAATTTGTAGTAACATCTTCAAGCCAAACTACCCCTAATATAATATCCAATCCATGTAAATCGATCACAAAGAAGTTAGTTTAAAAATTATAAGTTTCTATGGTGAGTAGTGCATTCATATATAGACGTCGGAACACCATAGCACTGCCCCATTTTCTACATGAACATTGAAAGGTTGAATGACTGTAATGGGTATGTTAAGAAATTTCGATGTTCTTTCAAAGATGAAGTTGGTGGTGCTTCCACACTATTAAAAGTTGTACAGGGTTAGATAAAAAATTGTCCGATAAAACGAATTGATTTACTGATGAAATTTTCCATTAAAGCATTCAAACTAATTTTTTAGTCTGGGGAATGGTGAAGACGACTTCTGATGTATCATTTTCCTTTATGGTGTCTATGGAATCCTCTAATTGGTCATCAAATTATAGACAAGATATTTTGTTTTTACAGCGGTGTCCTGGTAAATAACGTTCGCCGTGGGTGTAGCAAAGTCCTTCATCACGTTTGGCTAAAAAAGGCTTAATCTAAATAAAAGGATCTATGTGCAATTACGGATCTTCTAATCCACAGTTTAAGTCAAGAAATAAATGTGGATTTTAATAAGTCTGGGTTTAGGCCAGCGATTTAGCAAGATAATTCTTCAAAACTATCATTACATGCTAAAACAGTTGAAACCTGGGTGAGTTTGGTGAGTTTGCCCATAGGATCCTCAAATGCTAATGGTCCAAAGCGATTAAAAAGGGCAACATTAAATTCTATCCAATTTGAATAAGGATTGATGCCATCTTGATTCTGGAAGATCAAGATGCATGGAAACTATAGGCATATAATCATGATAGTTGATATTATAGAATTTAAAATAATCTTCTGCTTTTCTTAATCAAATGTTCAAATCTGTGGGATCTCGATTTGAAAAAGGAAAAGAGAAACTTTACCTAGCTTGGTTTGTGGATAAATGATTGTTGATTATTGGTACCTTGAGATATACTTGGTTGTTGAGTAAGACCTCCTTTATGAGAAAATAACAAAATATTAGTTTCTCTTTTCTATTCCCGTGTTTTTCTACACTATCTGTCCCAGTGATTGTTGTTGTCGCCATTGTTGGTTTTGGATATTTAATTGTTCTTGAATGTCTGGTAAAGCTTGCAAATACATTTGTGGTAAAAATCCAGGTACCGTTGGTATTCTTCCGGCCATTGACGGGTATTAAAGTTGTTGGAGAAATTGTGGGCTGCCACCTAATCGTGAATTAATGTTATGAATTGATTGTCCGAATTGGAAAAAGATCCCTGAAGCATTGGCAAAATGTGGGCTGGCATTGGTGAACTCAAATTGCAAGAGATACGATGGAGGTCCCATAGCACTGGCTAATGATGAGGTAGATTGAACAATTTCTTCTGCCTGAAGTTGGATGCAGAATTGCCCAGCTTCTTGAGGTCCATTTTGAGTGCACACTGTATGAAATTGCTGACTTAATTCTTTAAGTTCTTATGTGGATTGATCGGAAGATCGCTGGATTACTTGGGATAGTTTGGTCATTTTTTCTTCCAGCCGAGAGAAATTCAGGCTAGTTTCTTGTTGGAAATTATTGTGCATTGTAGTTTGTTTTTCATGCCTGGAATCTAAATTCTTTTCACAGCTCCTGTAGTCTGACGACCAAATCCTTCAGGCGGGTAGATGGGGGTTCGTTGTTCGCCATAATTGTAGGAGGCTTCTATCTCAACGAGAGCACTAACGTAACCTTCCGAGAAGGTTACAGGAAATGTCGTCGAAGAAGTCGACAGAAAAGCTACATACTCGAAGAAAATAAAAAAAGAAAACTAAACTACTTAATTACATGTGTTACAATGTTTTTTACAAGTATTTATACAGGTTTGGTCATTCCGATTGAGCGTTGTGCTCCAGCAGATTGAATATGAGTCGTTTGATCAACGATACATGGATAGGTGAGTTGCCACTTGATCTGTTAATAAGTTGTGTTTGTTGTTGTCACATCAGGTGTTACATAACCACACTGTTAAGGTACTCTCAGCAGAGCTCTACTTGGGCTACTTGTTCATTGGGTTACAACCTCACATTCAGACATGTCATCACTTCCTCAATCCCGGCACTATTTCTCGAGCAATAGAGTAAGCCCACTTTATTGAAGAGGACTAATGCAGTGATCGTTAGTTGATGCAGACGGACGCCTGCAACACCAAAGTTCACTTTATGCAATGCCGACAAAAGATCCATATAGCCGACCCCACTATAGTGGGATAAAGGCTTGAGTGTTGTTGTATGTCAAACATTGTTTTTATTTGCACATTTGTGTAGCACATTTATTTTTTGCATTTTTTTATTATTGTAACAGTTTAGTGGTGTATTCCCGATGATGCAATTATCTAGGTCAAATATTTTACTCTAAGCTAGTCGGAGGCGAAATCCTTTGATTCGGTTGGGTCGAGCCAAATTCATTTTCCTAATTCCCTTTTGATCCTTAACCTTAATCTTGATCCTACATTTGTTTAATTATGTGGAATATTGTAGTGCAGGGCTCAAAAGTTAAATAATTTTTATTAATTTTCTCACATATTTCTATAAAAGACATGTACACACATATATATAGATGGGAGGAGTGACCCTCTAACTCCAAACCAAGATATGAGATTAATCTATACAAGAGAGGGGAACCTCTTAATGGGCTAAATAAGTGGGCTTTTACATATTCTTTTACACTCCCCCGCAAGCTGGAGCATACAAATTGTAGACGCCAAGCTCGGACACAAAAAGTCGATATAATGGTTGAGGAAAAACCTTTGTGAGGATATCATGATTTGCTCAGCAACAAGCACATGTCGGAGATAAATTTTACGGAGTTGAACTTTCTCCCAGATGAAGTGACAATCTACTTCAATGTGCTTGGTGCATTCATGAAAAACTAGATTCTCGGCTATATGGATGGAAGCTTAACTATCGCAGTAGAGGAAGGTCAGAGGGGAGCTCGACACCAAGATCTGTAAGAAGGCTTTCCAGCCACGTGAGTTCTGCTGCATGAACCAGCTGACAACGTCAACGGCAAATGAAATGTATGATCGTGTGACAGTCAGGTAGATAAGCTTGTCAACCAGACGACGATAGTACTTTGGATTAGGGAGAAGTGAATCAGAGTCAGGATCGTGAGCACAGAGATTATGATTGACATCCATTGGCGTGTCAACGGGTTTACAACCTAAGTAGTTGACATCTTGTAGGAGATCGATGCAGTACTTCCTTTACGACAAAACGAGTCTATCAGGTCGACGAGCTACTTCAATACCCAAGAAGTATAGGAGGCGGCCCAAATCTTTGGTCTGAAAATGTGAGGTCAAGTGCTTCTTGATCATAGATATACCATTCAGATCATCGCTCGTGATGAGAATATCATCAACATATACAGGAAGTATCACCATGCCTACAGGGCGGCGACGAGTAAATAAGGAGAAGTTTGTCAAGCTCCGAGTGAAGCCAAAATCTCGAACGACCTGACTGAACCTATCAATCCAATCCCGAGGGGGCTGCTTGAGACCATAGAGAGATTTCTTAAGGTGGCAGACAAGATATTCCCACGTGGTTTCACAACCAGGAGGTTGTTGCATGCAGACAGTCTCAGCGAGATCGTCATTAAGAAATGCATTCTTGATGTCTAGTTGATGTAACTGTCAATGACGATGGACAGTCAAGGAGAGCAAGACTCGTACGGTGTTCAGCTTAGCGGCGAGAGAGAACGTCTCATCATAGTCGAGGTCATATTGTTGAGTGAACCCGTGAGACACAAGACGGGCTTTGAGGCGCTCAATTCTCCCATCAGGACGATGCTTCACAATAAAGACCCATTTACACCACACACTAGATTGACCGAAAGGAAGAGGAACAAGGTCCCATATCTGATTGGCCCAAAGGGCATCCATTTCCTCATCCATTGCGGCCCACCACCCCAAATGCAGAAGAGCGTCCTGCACAGAAGAAGGGGTGGAAATAGAAGACAAGGAAGTGGCCAACCTATGAAGTTCTGGAGATAAGCAGTGAAGGGAGACATAATGAGAGAGAGGGTGAGGGGTAGAAGGGACGTCACCCTAGGGGAGAACCGTAGGAGGATCAGCTGTCAGTGGAGCGTCATCAGTAGGTGGCAACTGTCGTAGGGCATCAGACAAAGGACGACCGTTAGTGTACACACAAAGAGGAGGAGGTGGGGGGAGCACGGGAGGTGGAGCGTTGAGAGGTACGTTAGGGCGTGGGATAGCAGGTGAGAAGTTATCACAAGTAGTCGAGGAGTAGAAGGGTTAATCCTCGAGGAAGGTGACATCAGCGGAGATAACAGTTTTTCGATCAACGGGAGAGTAGCACACATAGCCCTTCTATGTGCGATAGTACCCGACAAACATACACTTGGTACCGTGTGGAGCCAGTTTGTCCGTGGCAGGGCCAAGATGATGGACAAAACAAAAAAATTTGAAGACACGAGGAGTCAAGGAGAAGAGAGGTGTTGAAGAAAAGAGAATGGAAAATGGCGTCGCAAAGTTGAGAACGGATGAGCGCATACGATTAATTAAAAAACATGTGGTGGAGACTGTGAAGTGTCAATAGATCTTGGGGACCTACATTTGAAATATAAGAGAGCTGGCAACCTCGAGGAGGTTACAGTTCTTTCGCTCGGCCAAACCATTTTGTTGTAGGGTATAAGCGCAGAATGTTTGGTGAAGAATACCCAACGTATTGAAGGTTACCTGAAAGTCATTACCCGTCGATTCGCACGCATTATCGACGCGAAGTATTTTAACTGGGCGCGAGAATTGCGTATGGATCTTAGCAATAAAGGAGCGAAAGACACAAAGTAATTCCAAGCGAAAGACACGAAGTAATTCAGAGCGATCAAGCAGCAAATACAACTATGTCATTCGTGAATGACCATCAATAATTGTAAGAAAATAGCGATATCCAGATAAATTAGCATTTTTATACGGTCCCCAAATGTCGAAATGAACTAAATCAAATGGAGCAGAGCTCCTTCGTACAAGTACGGGAGAACAAGGATTCGATGTCAAGATTCACGGGTAAATTTAGAAAACATAACATCAGGAAGAGCCTTCTGGAGGATAGGAAGAGGAGCATGGTCAAGACGTCGATGTCAATCAATAGAAGTAACAGAGAACAAGGTTAAGGGAAGAAGAACCAAAGTGTAGCGGCCATTTGGCAGTCGGTCTTTACCAATGATACTCCACGTTCGTCGATCCTGCACCACAAAAGAAGAGGAGATAAACTTGATTGAGCAGTCATGATCATAAGCCGACTGACAGAGAGAAGATTAAATTGCATGCCAGAGATGTGAAGTACAGAGCGTAGAGAAATGAAAGGAGTCAGAAGAACATCGTCGGATCCGCAAACATGGGTGGTTGCGCCATTGGCAATAGTGATAAATTTTGGAGCAGCAGTATTGTATACCAAGAACGTTATTGCGGAGTAATGTGATTTGTAGCCCCTGAGTCCACTATCCAGGAGAAGCTATGAGAAAAACAAGATATACCTTCATAGGAGGAAGAGGAAACAGAGTTACGAGTACGAGTAACCAGCCCGAGTAGTTATCGGAGTTCCTCCCGCAGGGTGTCAAGGTCAGTGTGGGACATGCTGGGAGCATCAACTGTTGGAGAGGCATAGGAAGATAACGGCTGCAGAAACCCATGTTTCCGGTAACAGGTAGATTCAGTATGATTGGCCCGACCACAATAGGTGCACAAACGAGTTCTTTGTCCCTTGGACCCGGTGCAACCATCAAGCCCACCACCATAAGACCCATTTAGACCTCCACGAGACCCAGCAGATGGAGGGCAAGCTTCAACAGAATGGTGGAGCAAGGCCAGAGAGGGAGCCACAGAGACCTCAGTGGGCGAAGTCACCTTCAGGATCATGGATCAAACATCGAAGAGAGTAGGAATAGTGGGAGAAGATAAGATATTGGCCTGGACACTGTAGCGATATGGAGGTAAACTGGCCATCATTAGCTTGATACCTACGACTTCATTCTGAGCCCATTGGGTGGCAAAATCGAAAAAATGGAGGCTGGGGTTGAATCCAAGCTTCGACAGTAGTCTTGTATTGTGCCACGAACGAGGTCAGTTCACCGTCTGGATCGGGTTCCACTGTCTGAAGTTCTCGAAAGAGATCGAACAAGTGTTGTAGGCTATCTTGTCCAGAGTAGAAGGACTTCAGTTCATCCCAAATGGTCTTGGCCGTCTCGTGGTGCATAACCATTCGATAGGGTTCACTCTCCATGGAGTTTCAAATTCAAGACTAAGCGCGTCCATCTTCCTGAAGTTATTATTCAGTAAGCTCAACAGGTGGTTCGCAAGTTAGATGATGAAGCCCTTTGTTCTGCAGGACGCACCGAGTGGACCCCCTCAATAAAATTTTTCTTCCCAGTGAGAAAGATAGGGGTAATGCGCAATTCATCACGGGTGTCAAGAAGTGGAGTCGGAGTGAGGGCTGGAAGAGTAGAGAAGGAAGATGTAGGATTCATCCCCATGTTGTTGGGAGAGCAGGGTTCGGCGACCTATGGAAGGGAGGAGCGACGAGAGCTGGAAAAAGTAAGGGTTGGCGAGTACTCAAAGTTGCAGGAGGACGATCCGTGTGAGTTCTGGGAGCGGAGGGACAGCGAACTCAATGGGAAGCAAGCAGTAGCAAGCGCTGGAGGAATGGCTACGAGACGGAGTAGAAGCGGTGGCACCAGTCGAGCTAGTGGCAAGCACGACTGCGAATCTGAGCAGATGAGTGATGTCGATCACGGAAACAAAGAGGTCAGCGAATCGCGGGAGAGAAGCAGTAGTAGTTCCAGGGGGTATCGGTTTTGTGAGTACGCGGGAAGTAGGAAGCCGCAAGGTAGAGCAGAAGGCTCGAGTTCAGCTAGCATAGGCAACGGTAGGTCCATGGGGTATCGGTTCTCCGAGTACGCAATAAGCGGGAAGCCACGAACTTGAGCACAAGGCCGATGGAGATGGAGGTGCGGTCGTTTGTGAATACTAGAGAAGAAGAGGGCGCAAAAGCGGATTCTGCGGTAGTATGTGTGCTTATAAAAGGCGGGGCAGGGATGCTGAGGCCGACAGAAGCTGGAGCAGAAGAGCTCGACGAGTGCAGTAGTGAGGCTGCAAGTACCCAAAAAAAGGAAATTCGGCCAAAATTAAGGACTCAATCAGCAAGAGTTGACGCTCAATCGTCGAGAGGTTGAAGTG
This sequence comes from Dactylorhiza incarnata, assembly GCA_033032865.1. Lineage (NCBI taxonomy): Eukaryota > Viridiplantae > Streptophyta > Magnoliopsida > Asparagales > Orchidaceae > Dactylorhiza > Dactylorhiza incarnata. The sequence goes on from JAWHQI010000295.1 coordinate 2,772,802, forward strand.
AGAGTCGCATTGCTCTGAAACCATGTGGAAAATTGGAGTACAAGTCTCAAAAGTTAAATAATTTTTATTAATTTTCTCACATATTTCTATACAAGTCATATATAGATGGGAGGAGTAACACCCTAACTCCAAACCCAGTGTGGGACTAATTTATACAAAAGAGAGAAGAACCCCTTAATGGACTAAATAAGTGGGCTTTTACATATTCTTCTACAAATTCCATTAGAAGTTTTTGTGTTGTATGCACAATCGGTTAACAAAAAAATGATGTTGTCTTCCACACAAAAAAGTTCAAAATAAGGGAAAATCTAGCTCAAACAAAAACTGAACGGAGAGAAGAAAAATATAAAACGTGATTTTGTTGGGTTGGACCATGATAATCACTTTCCTTACTATGGATTACGTTTCTGTAATGGATTACGTTTCTGGAAGGAAATAATGGCGTGAATTTGCTATTACCGTATCCTTCTTGTGGGAATAATAAGGGATTTTGAGCAAGATCAATATAGCTTCTTTCCTTGCTCTTGTTTACGTTTCTGGAAGGAAATAATGGTGTGAATTTGCTATTACCGTGTCCTTGGCGGGAATAAAAAAGGATTTAGAGCCGGATTAAAAAAAACTATTCCAATTTTGCTGAAAACAGCCACCCGTGAGTCCCCCTCCCCTTCTTCCAGACTGTCCCCTCATATTTCTCTACCTCCCCATCACCGTCTCGGATCCTCCTTGCTCCTTCGTCTCTCCACAGATTTCTAAGCCACTCTACCTCGTCACCACACCGTCCTCCTTGCAAGCTACCGCCGCCTTTATACCTTTTGCATGAGTAGTCTCTCGTCTTCCACCAGACCTTCCGCCGACCACCCAACCCTACATTTTCATACCCAGTGAGATCTATCATAATCTTTGGGGTCGCCTCTATCTAGCTTTGAGTAATTAACATAGTTTTTTAGGGAAGTTAATTCAGTTGTTTTTTTTTTCTTTCCAACAAAATTGTTTTATCTTCGCACAATTAGTTTGTTGTTTTGGTTCATATTGATTGTTGCAAGATTGAAGATCATCGAAGGCTTTGCATCGCTAAATGAAATTAAATTTCTAATTTGCTGCAAGCTGCACTCCAAATGTGCTTCGTTGAATCTATTGTCGTTTTCAATAATTTAAAATGCCTCAAATTATTTTTGCACTGCATTCATCCTATTGGGTGTGACTACGAGTTTATCATTAGTTCAACATGTATGAAATGCGAACGGATGGGGAAAAATGCCCGATTTATAAAAGATCTTAATTACATCTAGCTATTCAATGACAGACATTACTCATCGGAGCCTAAATGTAACTTTTGAGTGATTACATCTCTGAGACATGTATAAATATATTCGAGACTGAAAGGTAAGGGGAAATGTCTGAGCATTCTTGTAAGGTCCTTTACCTCAAAATTCTATTACAGTTATTGATGTTTTGGAGGTGGGAGTACTATTATAAACTCTTGGGTACACAATGGGAACTCCATTATGCGTCCTCCCAATTCTTCTAATTCAATATTTATTTTCCAATTTCTTTCGTCTTCAATACCTCTTCAGTATTGAGAGTTCGAATATTGGTGAGTAGAGTTCCTTCAATCAATTTGCAGATGAATCAAAGTTCAACACCCTAAAAGGTACGGTGAGTATGAAAGAAGTTTGATGTGAATTGTAAAATCAGTGTGACAAACCCTCAAGGAAGTATTCAAAAAGATGATCAATGAGAACATTCGGCTGATGGAGAAGCAATTATAAGAAGAATGGAAAAAGCAATTGCCAACTTGGCGGCAACCGTACAAATCTTAACTAGAGCAGAATTGCAACAACCTTCCTCAATTGCAACACCGAGAATCCAGTTTTAAATCTGTCGATAAGAATACTGAAGTACACCTGCAAGCGGTCCAATTGAAAAACAAGGTGCTCATTTTCGCTAAATGGCTGCCACTATTTATCCTCCCAATCATGATGAAGAAGAGGATAATAACTAGGAAGACGAGGAAATAGCTTCATGTTTCAATTAGAGAATCCTCCCCACCAAAACTCAGTGGGATTTAAACCACCAAAGCTGCCAAGTTACAATGATAATGAAGATCTCAATAATCATATTAAAAGGTTTGAATGCCCTAGCCCAAGGAAGCAACTGTCTCGCAGCCTCAAATGTCGATTGTTGTTCATGACATTGAAGGTTGTCGCGGTAGATTGCTCTTTTAACCTACCAAAAGGAAGCATTCCGAGCTACGAGGAGTTTAAAAGCAACTTCTCACGTCAGATTTCGCTAGCTTGAATAAAATGAAGAGAGGTCCCCAACATCTCTTTGACTGAAGCAAGGAGCAAATGAGTCTCTCTGGGACTATGTAAAACGTTTTCAAAAAGTAAAAAAAAAAAAATCAGAGATGTGGAATCAAACATTGCTCAATTTGTATTGGTGAGGGGGTTACGCAATGGGTATTCAAACACCAACTCAGTGTCACGCTATCTTCATCATATGTTGAGATGTTGTAAATGATGAGCTCCCATGTTGATGTGGAGGATAGCCTTTCCAAACCACTTCATCGTGAGATTACACAAATCCCAACCAGCTACATACAACTATAAGGTATAATGTTCCCTAGTGAAACAGATCAGTAAAAGAAAATTGTGAAAAAGCAATTACAAGCATCATGAAAAAGAAACAAGTTGGATGCATATAACAGTCTATGAACGAACCAGGAAAGTACATGCTAGGCCAGAACCCAAGCAGATAGTAAATCCGTATAGCCTCTGGACATAGAAAAAGAAAAAATATATGTATCAGTGCCCACTGAATGAATAAATTTTGAAATGTTTAAAATTGAAATCCATAAAGTCGTGTTTGCATTTAACACAAGATAATAAAAAATGAAAAATTAAAGAATGTTGATGACGCATATGAGTTCATCTGGACATGCATTGTTGGGACTTAGGAATTGTATAATCCAAGCACATACCCAACTAGTCCATAAGCTTGAACTTATGGAAATGGTGCTACTTTTTCCCTTAAGAAGCGGCGCACCACGGGCAGAGTGAGGGACGCTGGCACCCCAACAGTCCCCCCCCCCCCCCCCGTCCAACTCGTGCCGCCACTACCGACGGCCGCCCAACCCGCTGAACTCACACAGGTTGACGGGTGGATTAGATTACGGGAGATCACACAGCTAAAGTAGCGCCCCCAGGCCTCGAACTCGTGACCTCCTGTAACAACCCCAAAAAAATCCAAGAATTTTAATAATCCTAATTCTCTAATTGCTAACCGCAACCCATCTCCCCTTTAATACCTAAACCGAGCCAGCCCCTCTGATTTAATCCCGCTCCCGCTCTGCTAGGTCTTCCAATGCCGACTCCCGCGCGTCGATCTCCCGCTCGCCCTCTGCTCCCGTCTCCCGCACGCTCAGCCGCAGTGCCGCCGACGCCTCCTTCCTCTCCCGATTCCACCGGCGCCGCCTCCTCCTGCTCCTGTCATGGCCTCCTCCGCCTCCTGCTTCCTCTGTGCTCATGCCCGACGGCCTCCCTGCCTCCTCCTCTTGCTCTGGCCGCAAACTCCAGGAGGCTATCCTACCTCCTCCAAAGGGCCGGCTGCAGCAAGATTTCTTCCTCTCCTCTCCTCCTTCTCGTGGACAGCAACTTTCCTCCCTCCGGCAGCCCTCTTCCTTTTCGATTGGGCTGGCTTTGCAAGAAGAGCGCCTAGGGTTTTTACTCGAACCCTCTTCAACTCGGATTTTGGACTCGGATTTGACGAATATTGGAAAGAAATCCCTCCTTCCCCTCCTATTTCAGATTTTTGTCCTCCTATATTCATCTAACCCCGGTTTATTTGTGATTTTCGGCGCTGGTCGTCGAATCTCTCAGCGGGATCTCTTCAAGTCCTCTCTGACTTAGGGTTTCCCTCACCCAAGCGCCGGCAGGTTCCCGATCTTTCGTGGTATCTCTTCTCCCCTCACTTTTGAGGGAGGTAAAATTTGCTAAACCCTCGTTGTTTAATTTCCTCGTCGTAGAAATGCTTGTGTTTGCGTAGTGAGTTGTACAATGTCAATTTCATCGTTCTTAAACAGGTTCGAAATATGATTTTTGAATTTTGCTTGCGCCGCCTAGCCGCCGCCGTCGTCAGATTCAGCCTCATTTAAGGCAAGTAGAGATCATCCTCTCTTGCAAACATTGAACTTATTTGCCTTGCCTGTTCTTATGTTTATATTAATTCACCCTTGAATGCTTGTTTCGTCAAATGAATTTAGACATTGAATCCCTAAACAGACTTGTTTTTAGTTTGAGGATCGCGCGATTGAAATAACACAAGTTGTGAACGTGAATGATGGTTACTTGAATTTTCACTTAGATGAATTGTGTCTCATTTGTTGGAAGACGAGTTAGTGAACGAAAGTGGTTTTAATTGGATTTTCATTTAAATGAATTGCATCTCATTTGATAAATAAATGTAAGACTAGTAGATCTTTTCGAGCAGGAACATTAATTGTTATAATAATAAATGTTAAGATTCCTGCTAGCAGTTAGACGAAATGTGTTTGATATAAAATCTTCGGCTCGTACACATGTTTACTTAGAAGATATTCATGTCCTTGAATGACGTAATCTAAGGGAATACTTGATATCCTGAAAAATGATGTATACTAATATTATTACTCGTGAATACTTGAATCCGCAAGTTTCTAAACTCTCTATCGAGTTCTCTGAGTCATCGAATCTTGTTTCTTATGCCTGTTTGGTTCTAAGACTTGAGTAAATAATTTTCTATAACTTGATTCCTCCCGTTTCACGTTTGTAAAAATATTAACTTGTATATCTAAATCAGAATCTTGGTTACATGTCTTGATATGCTAGAATCCACGAAATCCTGCGCTAAGTCGTTGATGATGTAAGTTAACATTGAAAGCTAGGGTTTAATTGATGAAACTCCTTGACGTGGGTTCCCTCTTGAATCCCTAATGGGAACAAAGGACCGGTCATATCGAGTTTAAATTTCTGAATCTCTTAGGTCCTGAGTGTCATAAGCAAATCTTGAAAACTAAGGTTTAGGTGGTGCATCGTCTTGTTTGCATGGTCGCGGTAAGCAGAAAAATACTCTTATTCTAGTAAGACTTACATTTGGACTTGAGTGTGAACCATGCGCACCCACTATAAACACCTACGCATTTCATCGATTACAGCTTATGTCGTTGCAAAATAAATGTTTAGGCTATACTTCGGAGTAGTCTATTAATTCTAGATATTTCTGCTTGTCTCACTTGCTTGTCTGTCGTGTTAGCTCTGCTTCATGAAAAGTGGTACACAAATATTATGTTTCTCCTGCTCGTATTTTATTTTGCTTGCTCTTGTGTATTTCGATGTTCTGAGGCTTTTCCTTCTGTTTGGATTTGTCTTAGTGTTCGTGTCTGCGCCGCCTGCTCTCTGAGGCCGATCTGCGTCAAGTTTCAGGTTTTGTGTTTATGTTTCATTTCTTTTACTGTCGGATATTTCTGTTATGTAGTAATTACGATCAGTCATTTTCTCTTGTTTCATGGACAACTGCTGGGCTAAATATTATATGTACTAGAATTTGACATGTTTTGCATGTTCATTCATTTGCGATGTTCACTGCATAAATTTCTGTTCCAGAACTTGTATCTTGAGCTTTTACTAAAATGCATGTGCACTTGTTTCAAACTATCATATTTTAAAGCTTCTGCAACAAAACAAACCGTTTTTCTTCAGATTAATTGTTTTTAAAACTATTTATAGTATTTCTGTCTCCGCCTTCGCAGGCATGGATTTCTTTCCGCCCATGCCTGTGGCATCACGGCCCGCCCCGAAGCGCACTCTGACTCTTGTCGAGACGGGTCGTGACAGTTGGTATCAGAGCCAGGTTTGTTTCTAAAGATAAAGTATTTTACAATTATCAAATATTTTGAATCTTATTTTATAAATATTTATGCATGCATCATTTCTTCACACACATTGTCATTATGTGTTGTTCGCGGCTGAAACACGCACAAACTCACTCATAAGCATGAGTAGTTTGCACACGAATGTTAAGGAGTTATGGGCAAACTTAACATTTTTGTGCATATGAATTTCCACTAGGATATACACCGCTTGCGAATATTAAATGGTTATGGGCAGTTTAATATTTTCAAGTGCGTTGGCATTAGAACCTTAATATGCATGACATGTTAAGTGATATGGGCGCTTAACATGGCATGTGTATCCATTCATTGCATTCATATCATAAATCATTTCACAAGTGTGAAGCCAAGAACAACAATAATGATTGAACACACATGGTTTTTTATTTGCTTGACATCGCACATGATTTCAATTTTGCACTTGCATGATCATTACCTAGAGTTGTCCAATGAAAATGGTGTAATTATTACATAATTTATATACTTGACAGTAGGAAATGTGTTAGAATCTCTAGTTTCAAATCTCCGGTATTCGTAATCAGTGCTTCTTGTTCTGCTTGTCTATCGATCTCATCTGATTCTCTAGTATCTCCTCCAAGCTAGCTCTTAAGCGTCAACATCGCAAGTAAGTTACCCTCTTCATGCAAAGATTGTTCGCTCCCGAATTTTTGAGTCTTATCCCTCAATTTCGAGCTGAGTGAAGCAATTCTTGTGTTCCCTGAATCCAATCCTTCGTACCATGTCATACCCGCTAAGATCGTAGAGTATCAAGTACGCAAGCTTCGAAAGAAAAATCATCCTTATGATAACTGTGTTTTGAATGCATGAAAAGTTTGAATAATTCTCTCGAGAACTTGAATCTGATATGCGAGACAAGTATCCGCAAATTTTCCATTGATCTTGGTAAGTCTCGGCGCTTGTCTCGCTTTCTGTTTCAGCATGCTCATAGTTAGCTTTCATGTCCTGATCCGCAAATCTTGTTTGGATTAAATGACATCTGAATCTTCGCCATAAGAGCCCCTGTTCAGAGAATTCTCAGAAAGTTTCGGGACGAAAATTCCTAAGTAAGGGAGAATGTAATAACCCCAAAAAAAATCCAAGAATTTTAATAATCCTAATTCTCTAATTGCTAACCGCAACCCATCTCCCCTTTAATACCTAAACCGAGCCAGCCCCTCCGATTTAATCCCGCTCCCGCTCTGCTAGGTCTTCCAATGCCGACTCCCGCGCGTCGATCTCCCGCTCGCCCTCTGCTCCCGTCTCCCGCACGCTCAGCCGGAGCGCCGCCGACGCCTCCTTCCTCTCCCGATTCCACCGGCGCCGCCTCCTCCTGCTCCTGTCATGGCCTCCTCCGCCTCCTGCTTCCTCTGTGCTCATGCCCGACGGCCTCCCTGCCTCCTCCTCCTCTTGCTCTGGCCGCAAACTCCAAGAGGCTGTCCGACCTCCTCCAAAGGGCCGGCTGCAGCAAGATTTCTTCCTCCCCTTTCCTCCTTCTCGTGGACAGCAACTTTCCTCCCTCCGGCAGCCCTCTTCCTTTCCGATTGGGCCGGCTTTGCAAGAAGAGCGCCTAGGGTTTTTGCTCGAACCCTCTTCCACTCGGATTTTGGACTCGGATTTGACGAATATTGGTAAGAAATCCTTCCTTCCCCTCCTATTTCAGATTTTTGCCCTCCTATATTCATCTAACCCCGGTTTATTTGTGATTTTCGGCGCTGGTCGTCGAATCTCTCAGCGGGATCTCTTCAAGTCCTCTCCGACTTAGGGTTTCCCTCACCCAAGCGCCGCCAAGTTCCCGATCTTTCATGGTATCTCTTCTCCCCTCACTTTTGAGGGAGGTAAAATTTGCTAAACCCTCGTTGTTTAATTTCCTCGTCGTAGAAATGCTTGTGTTTGCGTAGTGAGTTGTACAATGTCAATTTCATCGTTCTTAAACAGGTTCGAAATATGATTTTTGAATTTTGCTTGCGCCGCCTAGCCGCCGCCGCCGTCAGATTCAGCCTCATTTAAGGCAAGTAGAGATCATCCTCTCTTGCAAACATTGAACTTATTTGTATTGTCTGTTCTTATGTTTATATTAATTCACCCTTGAATGCTTGTTTCGTCAAATGAATTTAGACATTGAATCCTTAAACAGACTTGTTTTTAGTTTGAGGATCCCGTGATTGAAATAACACAAGTTGTGAACGTGAATTATGGTTACTTGAATTTTCACTTAGATGAATTGTGTCTCATTTGTTGGAAGACAAGTTAGTGAACGAAAGTGATTTTAATTGGATTTTCATTTAAATGAATTGCATCTCATTTGATGGATAAATGTAAGACTAGTAGATCTTTTCGAGCAGGAACATTAATTGTTATAATAATAAATGTTAAGATTCCTGCTAGCAGTTAGACGAAATGTGCTTGATATAAAATCTTCGGCTCGTACACATGTTTACTTAGAAGATATTCATGTCCTTGAATGACGTAATCTAAGGGAATACTTGATATCCTGGAAAATGATGTATACTAATCTTATTACTCGTGAATACTTGAATCCGCAAGTTTCTAAACTCTCTATCGAGTTCTCTGAGTCATCGAATCTTGTTTCTTATGCATGTCTGGTTCTAAGACTTGAGTAAATAATTTTCTATAACTTGATTCCTCCCGTTTCACGTTTGTAAAAATATATTCTTGTATATCTAAATCAGAATCTTGGTTACATGTCTTGATATGCTAGAATCCACGAAATCCTGCGCTAAGTCGTTGATGATGTAAGTTAACATTGAAAGCTATGGTTTAATTGATGAAACTCCTTGACGTGGGTTCCCTCTTGAATCCCTAATGGGAACAAAGGACCGGTCATATCGAGCTTAAATTTCTGAATCTCTTAGGTCCTGAGTGTCATAAGCAAATCTTGAAAACTAAGGTTTAGGTGGTGCATCGTCTTGTTTGCATGGTCGCGGAAAGCAGGAAAATACTCTTATTCTAGTAAGACTTACACTTGAACTTGAGTGTGAACCATGCGCACCCACTATAAACACCTACGCATTTCATCGATTACAGCTTATGTCGTTGCAAAATAAATGTTTAGGCTATACTTCGGAGTAGTCTATTAATTCTAGATATTTCTGCTTGTCTCACTTGCTTGCCTGTCTTGTTAGTTCTGCTTCATGAAAAGTGGTACACAAATATTCTGTTTCACCTGCTCGTATTTTATTTTGTTTGCTCTTGTGTATTTCAATGTTCTGAGGCTTTTCCTTTTGTTTGGATTTGTCTTAGTGTTCGTGCCTGCGTCGCCTGCTCTCTGAGGCCGATCTGCATCAAGTTTCAGGTTTTTTGTTTATGTTTCATTTCTTTTACTGTCGGATATTTCTGTTATGTAGTAATTACGATCAGCCATTTTCTCTTGTTTCATGGACAACTGCTAGGCTAAATATTATATGTACTAGAATTTGACATGTTTTGCATGTTCATTAATTTGCGATGTTCACTGCATAAATTTCTATTCCAGAACTTGTATCTTGAGCTTTTACTAAAATGTATGTTAACCTGTTTCAAACTATCATATTTTAAAGCTTCCGCAACAAAACAAACTGTTTTTCTTCAGATTAATTATTTTTAAAACTATTTGTAGTATTTCTGTCTCTGCCTTCGCAGGCATGGATTTCTTTCCGCCCATGCCTGTGGCATCACGGCCCGCCCCGAAGCGCACTCTGACTCTTGTCGAGACGGGTCGTGACACCTCCTATGATACCACTTGTAGGATCCAAGCGCATACCCAACTGGTACATAATCTCAGACTTATGGAAAGGGTGTTGTTTTTTTCTCTTAAGAAATTAGCGACGCGTCATGGGCAGAGTGAGGGACGATGGCACACCAACAGGAATTATATGCAAAAATATTGTGAGCCTTATTTGATTCTATTTTATTTGATAGCAGTATTTGTGCAACTTATGTTTCTAGTTTTATTTGATAGCAGCATATTGTTGGGTGCTTTGATCAAATTCAGAAAGGGAGTGTGTGCGAGATGTGTATTTTGAAAGACGGGTTTTCAAACTGTTAAGTGTTTCCATTCATGTACATAACAAGGACTCCACAAAAGTAAATGTAAATGTATTGCAAAATAATAACATAGATCTATGTAAAGGAGGATTTTGGGCGAGGAGGCATGCTACTAGAGAATGTAAAAGTGAGGGAAGATAATGTTGGAATATGTATTCCGCATCTCTTGGTTTGAGAATAACAAATTGCATTATGTATTTGATCAAGCTTGTGTGAGTTTATAGTGTGCAGAACATATAGGTACAATGACATATCGAACAAAAATAAAAGAAGGAAGACGTGCTCTGATTTGAGCACTACTGCTGGTGGTAACTGCTACCGCTGATGGTAGCGGTCAGTGCCGAGAGACAGTTGGCAAAAGGCAATTTGAACGCAAACATTGGCGGGAGTAAAGTCCATCTTTAGCAACACGTGTCGCGGCGCGTTAACACTAATGCTCGGCGGCAACTCTATGGTAATCCCGACAATCAGCAACCTGATTTGAGCAACGGAAAGAGCAGCATATCACATGATTGCCCGGATGTCTGGATTGTATACGCCACTAATGCGACGCAATCCGCGATAGGGCCATTGCCTAAAATGAGAAAATCTGCTTCCTTTCCGGGACTAGCCGAGGCGCGAAACTCCTTCCAGATCGGGTACCGCGGGGTGATAACCTCTACCGCTAGCGGTAGCTGACCGTTTTATAAATAGAGCCATTTTGCTCTTCTTTCTTGAATGACTCTGAACCAACTTCGAAGGGAATTTTGTGCACCCTCTCTCCAGTCGTCCAACCTACAGCAATATTGGAGATCCATAAAAGAATTTGAAGGCGGAATTCAACAACGCTTATTCTACGCGAAGCGCGAACGCAACGACAACGGTTAGCTCTTGCGAGTCTTCGTCATCGCCTTCAGATCTTCTATAGGCAGTCTTTTCATTTACTGAATATCATTTCATCTTGTATTTTCTTTTTGGTTTGTTACTTTTGTGTAACGGTAGAGCAATTCGTCTTGTGAGTTCGCGACTAGGTCCGTGTGCGGCTTAAGGACGAATTTGCCTTGTAAGTTGGCGACTAGACCTAGGGAGTAGGTCTAGGGGCGGCTTGAGGCCTATCTAGGGAGAGATAGTCTAGGGCCAACAGGTCCTTAGGAAGAAGGGTCGGTATAGAAAACCAAAGAGTTTTTATATTCACAGTCTTGACTAGCGTTATGGAAATCATCTTTTTGTAATCAAAATATTAGTGGAATAAAAATCATGCATCTTATTTTTTTTTTAAGATTTCATTTTCAATTCTCTATAATGTTCTATGAATATTTTGATCTAAGTTTCAAGTTAAAACGAAATTTCATAAACATCCTTATTCACCCACCCCCACCCCTCTAAGGGCGTCTAACGATCCAACAAGTGGTATCAGAGCTAAGTTATTTCAATAAGGCTAACTACCTGAAATAATGGTGTATCATGATCTCGCATCAACTAGAGAGGAAGAAATTTCAAATAATAGAAAATCATTAGCACCACCATTATTTACATGAATAAACTATGAAGGGTGGAAAATATTGATGAAACGGTTTCTTATATTTTTAGTTATCAATGTATGGAATATCACCAAAACCAAACCACCGAGTGAGTTAAGTAGAGACGAATGAGTTTTAAATGTTAAAGCCATAAATAGTTTATATTGGGCACTTTCAAAAGATATTTTTAAATTAATCTACTTGGTTTCTAACTGCTTATGAAATATGAAAATTTCTTGAAGAAATCTACAACCTTCCACGTGCAAGTATGGAACAATCTCAAGATAATCAACCTTGCATAGATACAAGCAAAGAAGCAGAAAACGAGTCGAGCTCAAATGATGATGCTCATTCGGACACATTAAGCGCAAATGAAAGTGCTAAATGAACTTGTTGTTTAAATCATAATTCTGAGCCGGAAAACACTAAGTTCTTCTCTAAACTCAGAAGAAAAATACATTTCAATGTCTACCGTATTAAATGAAGCGCGAGCAAAAATAACAATTTTAGAAAGAAAAAACGAGTTATTAAATTTAGAAAATTTATCTTTGAAAAATGAGTGTTCTAAGTGTCAAAATTTTAAAATTGAAATTAAAGAAATGAATGAAATTTTTGAGAAATTAAGAAGTGATTATAAAACTCATATTAATTCCATAGCCACAATTCTTAAGAATAGAACGACCGGGTAAATAAAGCAAGGCATAACCTTATGACAAAAAATAACGAGTTGAAAGGTAAAATTAAATCTCCCATGTTACTTATCAACCAAAACCTCAATAGTTTTATTGTGTGGTGTTAATCTGTCCATTTCTGGGAGATGGCATTGGTCAGAAAACCAATATCTGCAGGAATTAGTTTTGTGCAGAAAACTAATTCTGTTGTTCGGCTGCAGCAAAGAATTCGGTGAACACAACTTTTTAAATTCGGTGAACTTGTTGTTTATGGAATTGCTTTCTGGAATTAAAATTTTTAAAATTCATAATTTTTAAAATTCATAGTTTCCTTTGCAACTCTAAATTATCCATGAAAATTAAAACCTGAAATCGCATGACAAACAACACAACTTTTTATTCTCTCTTTGGATGAAGCAACGCAACTTTTTATTTTTCTAACTTATTCCTACTTTCGGAAAAAAAAATGTATCCATCACAACCTAAGTGCATAAATCAAATTCAGGAACTAAGTGCAAAAATCACAATCAAAAGCAGGGTATCTGATGCGAAGCAGAGACGAGGACTTGCAGTGGAGGACGAGTTTTGGGCCCGTTCGGGGCCAATTGGCGACTTTCCATATATGGCATGCCCGGATCGACGATTGGACTCCGCAGATGTGTTCGGACTCGCGTTGCGAATCGATTTGATATATTACCTCATTAGTTTACATTGTATTTAGGTTTATTTGGGTGGCCCCACCTCCGGCCAATCATAGTCGTTGAAGGTGGGATGCCCTAGCCTTTATTTTATTATAAATAGATAGGTAGTGTGCTGATGAAGGCTATTGCAGAATTTGGATAAAGCTATTCCCGCGATCATCCCACGGTGCCGACTCTGTGGAACCCTAGGTGACGACTCCTAGGCTTGTATCTCCCTCCCCAAGGTTTGCCCTAACCCTAGGCTCCTTCCCCCTCCGAAATCCTCATCCGCAACCCCTACAACCCCCAAAACAGCCGGCCTAACTGCTGTTCAGAAAACCTCTATTTCTATTCACTTCTACTATTCAAAAATGAAATTTACTGTTCATTGGCGATAGTTTTTATTCCGGTGAACTGGTGGCCTGAAAACCTCCAGGAAATCCTCCGTCGCCTAATTCTCCCCCCTCCCTGAAGCCACAACCGCCAGCCCCCTTTTACTCCCACCCTTGGATCCATCATATGCCATGCTGCACCCCAAGCACCGCTAGCCACCCTTGCCCACCGCCGCCTACAACCCCAACAACCACCGTCTCCCCCAACCCAAATATGAACCCTAGCCGCCAGCCCTTCCCCAAACGTGGAACCACTATCCATCGACCTTCCCCTTCCGGGCCAGTCCAGATCTGGAAATTTACAGCCCGGATCCGACCTTTTTATTGTCGGATCTGACCTTTTATTGTCGGATCTACCCCTCCTCACCCGGATCTATACCTACGTGGTCGGATCCATCCATTCTCGGCCCGATTCCGCCCTCCACCGCCTAGGACAGCCACCGTCATCATTTCCACGCCGTCGGTTCCACCTTGGATCGTCGTACACGCATCTCCGGCTCTGAATTCTTCAGTGCCTTGGTCAGCCCACTACTTGGTGAGTTCTCGTTATATTGGATTATTATTTTCAGCATATTTATATGGATTGGATCTTGTACTTGTTTTGAATATTTTGCATGGTAGTTGTATGTTAGATTATTATTGTGATTTGCAAGGTTTATTCGCCGCGCGCTCGTGCTTTTGCCCTACACGCGGAGGAAAGCCTAAGCTTGTTTAACCCTAGTAAATTATTTTGCCTTGTTGTGAATTAAATGCGTGGGATGTTATTTTTATTATCTAATTATGATTTAACCGTCGGATTTGCATAGCATGTAGGGTTAGGTCACGATTTATCCGCCGCCTATAGATTCGTCATGCGTCAATTGGTATCAGAGCCAGGTTATGCTCTCGTTTGATACGCAGTCGTGGAGTCTATAGGTTTTTCATCATGTTTAGGTGTCACAATTATTCCTCCCCTCACTTTGGAGGTCTCGAGTCCACTTGCACCCGCCCTCATAGATCCCCTTCAGGGAGACCATCACGATACTACGATGATTATTCATGAACGCAGTACACCACTTCCAAAGATCGTGTTGGCCCACCGACACGACCCCACTATGCTAGAGACGATCAGTATGATGATTGTCGTCGTTCTTATCCGTACACGCGAGCGGATCGTGTTGATCCTTCGACACGACTCGGTAACCTTAGGGATGATTATTATGAGGATCGTCGTTCCGAGAGAGATCTTGAGAGTCAGTTCCGTACTGTTGCCCCTTCCTTTGACGGCTCATCGAGTCCCGAGTCTTTCAGTTATTGGATCGTGGATATGGAGTATTATCTTGATCATTTTGAGGTACTCGGTGAACGTCGCGTCAAGTTTGCGAAACTTAGATTTTTAGATCAGGCGAGGGCATATTGGTCTAGCGTTGAGAGGACCCGCGAGCGAGACCGTCTACATTGCATCACTAGTTGGGTGGACATGAAGCGCACATTGTGTCAGAGGTATCTGCCTTCGTCGTATCGGAGTCGCTTGTTCGACCAATTATTTTCCCTTCAGCAAGGATCCATGTCTGCGGTGAGTACAGGGATCGCTTTGACGAGTTAGTTGTGAGGAGTGATATCCGACAGGACCCAGTCATGACCACTTCCCGATTTCGATCTGGACTTCGATCTGACGTACGTACTGAGGTGGTTTATCATAGCTCGAAGTCCCTCGAGCAGATGTATCAGCTTGCCCTTCGTTACGAACAGTCTTTGAGATCCGCAAAAGCTGGTCGGTTGGATTCTCACTTTAACCTCTGCAATACGAGCTCCTCCCACACCGAGGACACCACTCTGCCTACCATTGTTCCGTCAGACATGGCAGAAGTGATACCTGATACGGATTGCTCTCACCCCGGTGAGGTGCTTAGCCCATTGAGTGACCTATCTCTTGTTTCTAACCCGTCTCTTGTGACCCCGGCTGAGAGTGAGCCTGAGCGACCTATTGAGTCTGTAGTGTTGTGCCCCTCACCCACACCTCTTCTTTTGTCGTGCATCGGGTTAGTTAGTACCCCAACCACAGACCCATTTCTTGACACCGCACCCACAGGCCCATTCTTGAGTTTAGGTCTATGTCGCTCTCCCATTGTCATTACCCTGAGTCACATCACGACCGAGAGACCAGATCCTGGTGTTGATCTCGTAGTGGCTATGTCATTCATTCACGGGGACACTACGCCTCACGAGGGTACTCATATGAAGGATCATGACCCTAGTGACGAGTTCTATGATGACCCCCCTGTTGAGCCTCCTGATGAGCCACCACATCCTGGTGAGGATGCGATTCAGGTGAGACGCTTGTTTACGAGTTTCGATTTATTGGCGCCTCTTCCATTATCGTCCCTGACCTTGCCCCAGAGGATGGATATTGTGTGGAGCATCAAGTGTCTAGGGCACCACCTATTGACGCGCCGCGTTCTCGACGAGTTTTGGGACGCACCACCAGCTGACCCACCAGACGAGTTCTTTACCTTAGGGACACGCACCACACTCGAGAGTCACGTCTTCTAGTCGGTAAACACGATTCTCATTCAGATGGTCGTCGACATTCATGATGACTTTTCTTATACACCTCCTAGTGAGCCCTCTGATGTGTTACGTTCCCTGAGAAACATTTGGCTCGCTACGAGCTCGAATTTGAGTGTAGATGTCTCGCACAGTCACCAGAACACTCGGCACACAAGAGATGAGTTTTTCTACACTCCCAGAGAGAGCCTCCTGATAGGTCACCTCCTTTGATAGATTTTCATGTCATTATTAGAGTTTCCCTTAGAAAGCATATAGTGACTGTCGTGATTTATTTGCATCATGTGCATGAGTCTGTTGAGTCGTTTCTTCATCATTTGCATATGTCTGTTGAATTGTTTGTCCGTCGTTTGCATATGTGGCATGTGTCGGTGCGATGGAGAATCCATAATGATAATAAATTTTGCAAATCACATGCAGATGTTCACGGGCAAGAGCAAGTACTTCATGAAGGCGAGCGGGTGATGGTGATAATTTGCGTTGTGAGGCTCCGTGCGGGGCTTGCTAACAGCTTGAGCGTTAGACGAATGGACCCCTATATAATCATGAGACGGATCGAAGCAAATACACATGATCTTGATATCCCTGCAAGTATGGGTATCCACCTGGTATTTAGTGTTGAAAATATGACATCGTACTACGAGCCTCACAAGTATGTGGACCCAGGCAGTGGGGACTTCCAGCCGCCTACACCTCCCATCCCGTTGCCTTACCACCCTCATAGCCCACCCACGTCTGATGGCCACCACTACTCACCCACTTCTGACACCCACTGTAACGCCCCTGAATTTTAGATAATTATTTTAATTGTATTTATGACGCAATATTGTTGTAAGGGCGTTACGTTTGCGTGGGATTTAATGGTGCGTTGTAGTTCGTGCGATTTTGCGTCTGTTCGGTCAAATTGGTCGTGTTTTGAAACTTACCGGAATTGAGATTTTACACTTTAGAAAATTAAGTTAATTAATTTTAAGCATGTCCATGAAGTTTCGTTGCGTTATGAGCATTTTTGAGAGCCCGGTGAATTTTTAAAGATTCTCTATTATTATAACTTCTATTATTTATTTATTTTATTATAAAAGGCCAACTTTAGGATTACGTTTTATTTCTCCTCTTCTTCTTCTTCTTCCTACCCGAACCGAACCAGTCGCGCGAGAAAAAGGAGAAATCGGCGTTCTTCCGGGAGCTTTCGGTCGGCTGCTGCGGGAGTTCTAGTGCACGGATTCGTTGTCGGAGTATAGATTTGGAAAGCTTTCGCCGAAATCTTCGCGTGTGCGGTGAGTATTTTCAGTTTCATGGATTTTTGGAGTTGGAGTGTGTGACCCTAATCCTCTTTTTCGTCCGAAAAGTTTCAGAAATTTCTTCTTGTGGCCTTCTATCGGCCGGTCCTTGACGTGGAGTGCGTTGGAGGCCAGAAATCGAAAGATTTGAGGCAAGTGGTGGGCTCTCCCCTTTTACTTAAGTACCTTCCCATTCTTCTTTACATCCCTTAAGGCATAGTAGTATGACATGGTTATTTTCCATATGTTAGACTTCTAGTTTTCGGGTTTGGTCAAGAAGCTAAGTAAGTTCGTCGAGGGGTTGCGTGAAGTTAAGTCGAATTCGTCGAGGGGTTGCGTGAAGTTAAGTCGAATTCGTCGAGTCTTTAAGTCGAATTCGTCGAGTCTTTAAGTCGAATTCGTCAAGTCTTTAAGTCGAATTCGTCGAGTCTTTAAGTCGGATTCGTCGAGTCTTTAAGTCGAATCCGTCGAGTCTTTAGGTCGAATTCGTCGAGTGGTCTAGTCGAATTCGTTGAGTGAAGGTAGTCGAGTCCGTCGAATAGCTTAGTCGATTTCGTCGAGTCGTTTAGATGATTCGTCGGGTGATAACGCCGAATTCGATGTGTGGTCTCGACGAATTGGTCGTGTAAAGTTGTTGGCACTTGGAGTTTTATGTGTTTTGTCTTTCGTTATGATAAGTTGTATTTGGACTGTTGGTTGGGTTGGAATGGATGACCACCACCGCAGTGCCTATGGTGAATCATTGTATCCGGTGAATTTGTGGCGGACTGTAGGTTGGGTTGCAAATGGCTGAGTCCCACCTCAGAACCGTTTTTTTTGTCCGGTATTAATGATTCATTCTTCTTTTAAAGATGATCAGTCTCTTATATATTTACTATATATATATGTATATATGATTAACTTATGAATAGTCGTCGCACTTGGTGCAAGATTTCTTCTCGTTTATATAGTCAATACTGCTAAATTGTTTATACTTATTGTTCTTATAACTTGTCTACTCTCGATTTACGGTTACTCTCGTTGGGTTAGTAACCCCCTTAACTCATTAATCCTTTAATCTATGTTTGAGCTGTCTTTCTGCGCCTTTGTGCTGAGGCATTCTTTTCTTTGGAATGCCTCAGGTTCGGACCAGTAACAGTTAAAGTTGGTCAGGCTGTCCCTTCCAGACTGTTATAGTTGAATTCTTTTGTTTTTCCACATTGGTAAGGCGTGGTTGTGTTTACTTTTGATTTTGCAGTATATTTCAGATACTTTCTGATTTTCTATGGGTTTGTGTTAGATTGTTGGCACTCATAGTTTAGCTCTTTTGTGTAGACTTTGACTTGCAGTTTCTGCTACTACTCTCTTATGTTGTTGATGCATTGCTCCTTGGGAAGATTTTATGTTAGGATGCATAGTAGTTAATTTAAGTATATAAAATCTGCACCTTTACTCATAGCATGATTTAAATCAATGACATCATACTTTAAAGATCGTAAAAGCTCTTTTCTTACTTATACTAAATCTAGAGATTTGCATATCACTGGCATAGTGTTTGGTTTTCATGCTCATGCAGGATAAAACAAAATAAACTTCATATTTTCTCTTCGCTGCGTACTTATATATTTTTCTACTTGTGGACTACCTGATCCATTGAACCGAGAGACACGGTCTTGAACCTTAAATGTAAACCTTATTTTTTTGTAACATAAAGCATATATATACGTATTATTTTATGGAAGTAAATAAATATACAGAGATGCCTGAGCGTCTATAGTTGTCTCCTACGCGACGTGGCATCACAGCGCGTATTTTCTCCTACTCTGATAATATTGGAAAAATGCAGGTTGTGACACCCACCCACCTGGGGACTCGTCTTCTTTGGTTCTACCCATGGCGCCGCCGAACGCACCGGGATCCACCACTCGTAAGTTGAGAGTTGAGAGTATCACGGAGACCAGACTCTGTCAGTACATTCCTACTACAGACATTGATGACACCTGGGTACTTGCAGCAGAGCTCGATCGACTCGCCCCTGGACTTCGACTTCAGTACGGTCGTCTCCATTCACCGGAGATGATAGCTTTTCAGTTAGGGGGAGTTGATTGGCGAGGACACTCTTCCATCGACGACACTTGGACGACCTCTGGTGGACCTCTTCGAGTCTTACCTGGCATACATCGAAAGAATTCTGATCCATATTCATCGGGAGATGAATTCTTTCAAGCCGGGGAGATTGATGTGGAGCAGAGACGAGGACTTGCAGTGGAGGACGAATTTTGGGCCAGTTCGGGGCGAATTGGCGACTTTCCATATATGGTGTGTCCGGATCGACGATCGGACTCGCGTTGCGAATCAATTTGATATATTACTTCATTAGATTACATTGTATTTAGAGTTATTTGGGTGCCCCCACCTCCGGCCAATCATAGTCGTTGAAGGTGGGATGCCCTAGCCTTTATTTTATTATAAATAGATAGGTAGTGGGTTGATGGAGGCTATTACAGAATTTGGATAAAGCTATTCCTGGATTCCCGCAATCATCCCACGGTGCCGACTCCGTGGAACCCTAGGTGACGACTCCTAGGCTTGTATCTCCCTCCCCAAGGTTTGCCCTAACCCTAGGCTCCTTCTTCCCCCTCTGAAACTCTCATCCGCAACCCCTACAACCCCCAAAATAGCCAGCCTAACTGTTGTCCAGAAAACCTCTATTTCCATTCACTTTTACTGTTCAAAAATGAAATTTACCGTTCATTAGCTATAGTTTTTATTCCGGTGAACTGGCGGCTTTGAAAACCTCCAGGAAATCCTCCGCAGCCTACTTCTCTCACCCCCCCTGAAGCCACAGCCGTCGGCCCCCCCTTTTACTCCCACCCATGGAGTCATCATATGCCCTGCTGCACCCCAAGCACCGCCAGCCTGCCTTGCCCACCGTCGCCTACAGCCCCAACAACCATCGTCTCCCCCAACCCAAATTTGAACCCTAGCCGCCAGCCCTTCCCCATACGTAGAACCACTATCCATCGACCTTCCCCTTCTGGGCCAATCCAGATCTGGAAATTTACAGCCCGAATCCGACCTTTTATTGTCGGATCTACCCCTCCTCACCCGGATCTAAACCTATGTGGTCATATCCATCCATTCTCGGCCCGATTCCACCCTCCACCACCGAGGACAGCCATTGTCATCATTTCCACGCCGCCGGTTCCACCTCGGATCGTCGTACACGCATCTCCGGCTCTGAATTCTTCAGTTTCTTGGCAGCCCACTACTTGATGAGTTCTCGTTGTATTGGATTATTATTTTCAGCATATTTATATTGGATTGGATCGTGTACTTATTTTGAATATCTTTCATGGTAGTTGTTTGTTAGATTATTATTGTGATTTGCAAGGTTTATTCGACGCGCGCTCGTGCTTTGGCCCTCCACGCGGAGAAAAGCCTAAGCTTGATTTGTCCTAGTAAATTATTTTTCCTTGCTGTGAATTAACTGCGTGGGATGTTATTTTTATTATCTAATTATGATTTAACCGTCGGATTTGCATAGCATGTAGGGTTAGGTCACGGTTTATCCGCCGCCTATAGATTCGTCATGCGTCAATATCCATTTCGTTTTACCTTCAAAGTGCAAACAATTCTTGAAATAGGTTCCCTTGATAGGACGAAAGTTCCTGTTAAATCTGAAGCAAAGATAAGGAAAGAGAAATCCGAAAAAATTAACCTACCGCTAGAAATCAAATTGAAAAACCGAAATGGAAAATCGAAATGGAATGAAGTCTATACTGAAATCGAAATGGACTAGAAAGGAGGCGAACAACGAACAACACCGGCGTATGGCAAGAAATCAAAAGCAAAATGGATTAGTCGTGAGGAAATAAACGTCGACGAAGCCACGAAGGAGTCGGGACAAGTGTCTGGCGAGAAATGAGGCGAAAAGTAAAAGGGAGATATACGCTACTCGCTAGCGCAGCGAGATTTTACGCAAGCGAAAGCAGAAACATTAAGCCAAAGGCATCGTTATGAGGAACAGTCAGGGTTTCACGGGAGTGTCGCCGGAGGAGGAAGAGAGATCCAGAGAAGGCGTAGTTGCTTCTGGAGGAGGAAGAGCGGTTGGCCTTCGTCGCCAGAGGAGGAGAACGAGGACTGGAAGCATATCGTCGTTGGTAGAGGAGAATGGGCGCGCTTGCGAGAGTTGTCTTCGGCAATTCCGCGCAAAACCGAGCAGGAAGGGTAAGTTTTTGTGGCTTTGGTTTTTAGGGTAATCTGAAAACCATGGGTTTTGCCCACCAAAGCCAATACCCGCCGAATTCTGTCCTGCCGAACACCAGAATTGGCTTTCTGGCGACCAAAGCCAATGCTAGAAAGCCAATTCTGGCGCGCCGAACGGACCATTAAGGATTCATGAATACACCTCCAAAATTAAATAGGATCTAACACCAACAAAAAAAAAATTTAAAATCAAGTTTTTAGAGGTAAAAATGAGCTTACCTCTTGGTATCGCGCGGCGCAAGCGCTGTAGATAGATCTTTAGAAACCCTATGAGCGAAATAAAATCGGTTTGGGCACTTTTTGATTTAATGAGCGCTACCGCGGCACGGTAGATACTACTGCTGGTGGTAGCATAATTTAATAGGAAGTAAAGCTAAAATTTCTGTAAAGTAAATGTTTGAAAATATGGGGTTAATATAAAGTAATTTCCGGAGGATACTTTTCACATAGGCCTTGCACACATCCTTACAAATTTTAAATTAATAAATACACACTAAGCTTACAACGATCCAATCATGCCTAAATTTTGACTACCCCTCTTTCACCAAGAAAGTATATTATTAGTGGCAAGAAGTGTTTTGTGACTGCATAACATCTTTTTTTGCATCATTGAAGTTGCATGGATTAGAGTTTGGTGTTTTGAACATCTTAAGCTTAAATTTTAAAATCCACAACTTTTTGATTATTTTTCTAAACTCTTTACTGTTGTTGGTGCCCCCTTCATGGAAAACAATAATCAAGAAAAATTAGAACAAAACAATGTCACAAAACTTGACTTTTTACTCAAAATAGCAAAAATCTGTCTGCTACTGCCCAGCGGTAACTGTTACCGCAGGCGGTAGCCCTGAATTTCTTTTAATGCTTTAATTTTGCATTTTTTGTTGTCTTAGAAGATTATTATTCTGACTCACTCGACAATGCCTTTTGTACTTTTCAGCAAAATTGTTTTATTATTTCATTATTTTCTTTTTTTTCTTAAAACTCCAAAACCAAAAAGAAAATTACAAAACAACCCAAAATCACAAAAATATGTTTTAATTTCTGATTTTTTATTGTATGTCTTTTTATTTTTATAAAACCAAAAATCCTAAAACTGCTTATTATTTTTTATTGTTACAGTCAAGGATGAATAGATATATCATTTAAAAAATCATTGCAATGTATGATTTAATTTTCATACTTCTTAAACATTGTCTTGATTATTCATGTCTTGCATACTATCTTTTATTGTACAATGATTGTAGGAAATATGAGAAAAATGCTAAGAATGTCTCTAAGTATGTGTGATGTTTTATGTTAAACAATGATTTTCTCATTTTCACACTCACTTTTGATGTGTACATTTGCAAATAATCTTGTTTATACATGTATATGTAGTGTAATAATGTATAAATTACTTACACATCATTATCATGCAACTAGTATTAGAGAAATGTTGTTGCAAAATAAAACTATGTGTTTGCATACAAGTGAATTCAGAGACCAAAGAGAGCAATCGGAATGAGCACAACAAAGCCACAAAAACTAGGGTCATAGCTGTAGAAATCAGAGAGGAACGAAGCTGCAAAAACCGGAGCTAAAAGTCGTCGGAGAGAGGCACCAGATAAATTGAGGTAAAAACTAGAGAGAGACCCCGAAATGAGCGCAGAAAATCCATAGAAACATGAGTCGCAGCCACAAAAACTAGAGAGAGGAACGAAGTCACAGAAATCGGAGGTAAAGAAAAAAAAAAGCTCGAAGTCACCAGAGAAAGCAAAGCTCAAAGTCGTCGGAGAAACCAGAGCTCAAAGTCATTAGAGAGTGGAACAAAGTCGTGGAAGCCAGAGAAGAAATAGAGGAGTTCAAACACAAATGAAATAGAAATCGAAATGAAAACTAGAGCCAAAATCCTAATAACAGTTATCAAAACTAATAATAAAAATAAAGCGTAATATATTGGCCAATATATTAGTCGGCTACCAATATATCCAGAAATGATATTTTGAAGAAAAAAATCGATTTCAATTGTCCATTAAACATTTATGTCAGTTGATATCCACAAGACTGCTATTATGTTTGTTGTAGCAATTTCACCTCAAGCCGGAGGTTTTGAAAACATGTACATCCAACAACACCATCAATGGAGGAAGATCGAAGGTCTCTAAAACCACTTGTTGTGCTCCTTGCAAATGATATGTTGAGGTGAAGTGTCTCAACTCCACACTCAGTGGAAAATGAGATCAGGGACTGCGAGTGGGAGGGTACTATGTGCTGTGAATACCAGGGTTGAGTCGGCGAGTACTATATGCCGTGAGTACCAGGACAAGGAGAGAAGAGGTGCGGAGAGGCCAGATTTCACACAGCGCAAACCTTAGTTGTGCGTGATATTATTGATTGATTGAAATGGGTTACAACAATGTTACAATGCAAAAATAGTTCTCCACTAAGGTGCTCGCAAGTTCTGTTATTGGACGTGCGAATACTGAGGGATGTCTTGGCTCAATTTTCCATGCTTATAAAACTATTGTTCATGGCTTATTTATAGGCTTGGGGAGCTCTGCCCGCGGGCAACCTTCAAAAATATGGGTTGCCCGCTTACAAGGTGCGGTAAAACATGCTAAGTACAAAAAGCGGAGTGGTCCGCAAGACCTCTGGAATGGTCAGCGAGTACTCTGTGATGGTTAGCGAGTACTCCTCTGAAGGTATGTGAGTACACTATAGCTGAGCTGGCTAGTCGGCGAGATCATCGACTTTGTGTAGGAAGCAAGCTATCATCCTGGTCGTCGACAACGGGTATGGAGAAATTTGGGCAGACATGATAGTTGGAGAGTCCTCCTAAGGAACCTACGAAATTTCTGAACGAAAAACTGAAAGGGAATTTTCTACGGAAGAGAACCCAATAGATGCTAAGATAGGGAAGGAGAAACTAACAGCAACTCATAACATCGTTATCTCTAGGCAGAGTTCAGATAGGTATAACTAAAATGACTAAAATACCCTCACTTCAATGACTGATTGACTATTAAGCAGGTTGATTTATTAACTGCTATTTTAAATGTCTACATCATACATGTATCAATAAACCCAAGCAAGCTCAACTATAACAATTCGTTAGCTTGATTGCGAAGTTCTCACACAGAAAAATAAAACAATCACCAAAAGAAAGTAAATCAACATTATACAAACCTAAGATCTAGCTGTTACACGCAATTTTCCGTTGGAGCCAAGGATTGGGGCAACGACAATAACCCTAACTATGGAATGCCCAACGAGTTCGAAGTTCAAATGCGTACGGTAAAGGTCACATATTAATAAAACTGAACCTGTTTTGTGGAAAGCGTGCAGTGTCGGTTGAACTCATCCAAGAAGGAAGGATCTTCAATCGGTACTTCCTCGTCCACCTCCATTCCAACGAGCATCTTCGCCCGCTCCAGAGC
This sequence comes from Dactylorhiza incarnata, assembly GCA_033032865.1. Classification (NCBI taxonomy): domain Eukaryota; kingdom Viridiplantae; phylum Streptophyta; class Magnoliopsida; order Asparagales; family Orchidaceae; genus Dactylorhiza; species Dactylorhiza incarnata. The sequence goes on from JAWHQI010000295.1 coordinate 2,797,505, forward strand.
TCTGCTCATCTTCTCCATGTCGACCTCTTGATGAAAGATCTTCCTGGTCAAAGCTCAATACGCGATTCTCTCTAAGAATCGAAACCTAACTAACAAGATATCGGAGGGTTCCCGCGAAAGAGTTGCGACCAAATCGAGGAGATACTCGGAGGGTCGGTTCTTTTGGTAGGAATCAGAAATGAGACAATTTCCGAGAAACATTTTTTTCCTACACATTCAATTGTTGCTTTCACAGCAACAATTTTCATGCAGGTTAACCAACCTCCATCTTCAATAAACAATTAATATCAACAGTCAATTAAAATCAATAGTAAATACTTTTATTCAAGTTATTTCTTCATGTCGTGGTATAACATTTGTGTCCCACATAATATGTAAATCTTTCATTTTTCAGTAATTAACTCTATTTGCCCATTAAGTGAGAATGAACAACCACCACGTTTTGACGATGATTTACGCATTCCTTTATTCACCAAATTTTTCTTGTTCTGATTTTCTCCATATTTACCCCCCCCCCCCCCCCCCCGAATCACAACCAAGAAATACACAAGGCTTTAGTCGCTCATTCAACTCATCAGGCGATTTTGTGGTTACTACATAACCCAAACTTCTACCAATACCACGAGCCCATTCGACTATTTCTTCTTTAGAATCGAACAGTATGTATATGTCAAAGTGACTACCAACATCAACTTCTACCTTTTCAAAGGTTTCTTCATTTTCATTATTAAAAGCTAGAGACATGAAAAAAGTATGAGAATCCTATAAAAAATATGTTATATTGAAAGCAATTAGTAAACAATTTACTCTTACTAGTTATAGGCAAAGACGAAATTGCACCATACTCCAACATTTTGATGCTATCACTTGAAAATTTCTCCATATTGGAATAACCTAACAATAGAGCAAATAAGTGGAATACCATAAACAAAATCTGAAATGTATACTCTTAGCAATAACAAACTAAATCAATTAATTGGAATACCTAAATAAAATCTGAACTAGTAACTGAAGATAGGAAAACTGCTCACGGATCCTTAGGGTTTGTACATGAACATGATGAATTATATCATGCCCATCTTAACTCATGCAGACTGGATTGGATTGCATCTACAATAAAGTATTTTGTTCTCCATAAAGAACAAGCGAAAAAATAAACTCAAAACATATTTCTGCTATATAAACTCAAAACTGGAAAATGTCGTTGTTGAAACCGTCAACCGGTCTCTGAGTTCGGACCCACGGGGGGTGTAGCCTGCGTCTACTTCTCCCTCGCCAAACTCTCCTGACCGAGGATGAAAAATCCGAAACAGACCCAAGGCTGCAGCGAGGAGGTCCCGCCGCACACCCAGAAGATCTTAGAGAGCTTCCCCTCCCAAACCAATGCTCAGCCGGGCACCTTGGAGGGCATTAGCAGCCAACTCCGAAAACTGTCGGGAGGAAAGAGCTCAAAAGACCCGGTCTCCTCCAAGGTGCCCTTAAGGGTCTATTTATAGATTTTCTAGTCCTGGACTGCAGATAGCGTAAATCCGCCTTTTGGTTTTACTAATCGCACCCCAAATTGGTCTGCTAACAGCCGAACTCCGCTGTTCTGAAGGGCTATTGGCAGCCCACAAGGGGTATCTAGGTAATTTCCCCCTCAAAGCCCTCTGGGCGAGTGGTCCGTGAAGGCACCACTCGTCAGGCTCCCTGCCTACCACGGTTCGCCGGGCGAATGGTATATGAGGTCATCACTCGCCATGAGTTCGGCCCGCTTTGAGGGGCGAGACCTTGGGCGCTCCCGTCTATCTGCCATGATGCCCTATGCGAGTGGTCCGCGAGTGCGGGCCTCACTCGCCCAAAGACCTCTTGGACTCCTTATTCCGCTCTTTGCCCTGCCACCTGGCCTCTGGGCCCCTTGGACCCACTCGGCGAATACGGAGTTGTACACAATCCCCGCTCTTTGCGAGTGATTCTTGCGCTCGGAAAGAAAAGTCCAACCCCCGGTATTCGGCGAGTGCTTTGCTGACCTGGAGGGAATCTTCTTGGTGGGGCCCCCCACTTAACTATAAATACGGCCCCAGCTGTTGTTTTTAGCTTGCCCATCTTCTAATCATTGTTCCTCGTTTTCTCTCTCGGAGCATTCGTCATGACGTTCATGAAGCCGACGCCACGGCCACTTTCGGAAGGAATGATGGCTCGTCTCGCCGCCGCACAGGGAGGAACCGCTCCAAAGACCACTCGTTATGCCCCTTGGCTTTCGCCAGCGAGAGACCCCTCCAAGCCTTATAGGCTGAAGAGGGCCAAGACAGTCCGGCGAGACCGGGGGGAGAGGGAGTCTATGTCTGAAACTCCCCCCTCTCTGACATCCTTCCCGTCAATACCAACGAGGTAACGCAATGCATCTCACTTTCGATGCGATCGACCTCAGCCTATCTTACCATTCGCAGGTTTTGACGTCGACTAGGGGTGGCCCCGGGCTCAACCAGGTGAATGATGTTGTTCCTCCACCTGCCCTCGAGAACGTCCCTCCGACCCAGGAGCCGCCCTTCTAGCGGACCCCCGTCCTCGCTTGGTGAGCATTCTGTTGCCCTTTCGCCTACTTTTTTCTCTTCTCGCCACTCTTCTGACTCAGACTTTCGCAGCCCCCACCTTTGGGACCTTCGGGACCACGGGATTGCCCCTCCCTTCCGCACTTCCACAGTTCCCGACGCCACCAAGAGTCCTCCCCTTCCGGAGCAGGAACATCCGGCGGGGAAGAGTCCCGGGACCGATTCTCCTGCTGCGGATCCGGCCGTCACTTCCACCGTGGCCGATCAGACGTACCGCCCCGGAAAAGGGAAGTCCCTCCACCTCCCAAGTCGACCATTCGCTGGGCATCCCAACACCTCTCGCCAGTCTCCCGTTGAAGAATACATGCCAGGTTGGTTGTCTCCTTCCACAGAACTCGCGGCCTACATATGAGAGAGGTCTAATTTCTGCCTTTGTAGGATTTCGCCAGATCCCGATCACCGATCCTTCAGATGAGAGGCTAATCTCTCCTCCACCCTCTCCTAGCGACATCTCTGAATTCCTTGGTGACCACGAGGATGCCCGTAATATGAACGAACGGATGACATAGTTGTTTGGCAAGCTGATCTGGATGCAGCGAGACCAAGCCAGCCTGACGGAGGAGCATCGGGCGGCCTTCGAGCGTCGGATCAGCGCCCTCGAGCGAGACTATGGGCACCTGGTCGAAGAGATGGAGCGCCAGGGGGGTGGGTGTGAGGAGACCTCGCCTGGGAGGCATATCGCGTGGGCCCGGGATCAAATGCGCTTGATCAGCCAAGAGCTGACAGCTGTCAGCGCGTTCCACTACCCGCGAGTGCCTCCTAGGATAGGGAGGCGAGGCTGGGGCCGATGGCGGTGGGATCAATACTAAGCCTACCGGCACTCGCTCCCTACGTTCTCCCGCACCCTGCCATTTCTTTCTCTGTTTTTGTTCACATCGGACTAGGGCGAGACCCTTTATGTCTCACGAGCTATGACTTGCGTATTTTTATATATACGTCTCGCTTTTTGCTTATTTGTCAGAATGTTGTTTCGCGAATATTTTTGCTTTCGCGCCCTTTGATTCATATTTTGCAGGGAAGATCTCGCATGTTGCTTTCGCCTTTTGCGCGTGGTCAGGTTCAGGGGGTGGTTCCAATCCCGAGGTATTGGGGAGTCGCAGGTGCTATCCGCACCCCGCGCGCAAATGATTTCGGTCATTTTTCACCTTTTTTTATAAATAGTTCAGCCAACCACCGTCATTACTACGCTTTCGTCTCTCTCTCTACTCTTTTACTCTCGCGATATCACTCGCCCTTCTCTCTACTCTTTTGCTCTCGCTAGATCATTTCGATCCTACACGATGCCGAAAGATGTGGATGGTAGAGCTAATTGCGCCCAGGTCTTCTCCAACCGAGACTTCGACACATGCGACCTCTCGGAGGCAGATTTCAACCAGGCCGTCATGGATTTCGTCCCGTCGGGTTTCGGCGGGCGCCTCCAGGGGAGCCGGGATCGCATCAACCAGCTTTCGCCCGACACACTCGCAATCCCCCTGGAGCACTTCGAGGTAGGGCTCCGCCTCCCGTTGTGGCCAGAAGTGCGCCTGACCCTGCGCTACTTCGGGGTGGTCCCCGCACAGCTCAATCCCAACTCCATCGCCATGCTGGTAGCATTCGCCTGCTATCTGCGTGAGGAGGGGATTGAGTTCTCGCTCCCAGTCTTCCGGAAGCTTTTTACCTTCAGGGCCACTCGCGGAGTGGCGTTCTTCTCTGGACAGAGCCCCCTCAACGTGATCGGTACCGCCAATAAGAACCATGACTGGGTTCGGCGGTTCCTGTTCGTCACCGGGAAGTTCGGCAATGTGCCACTCGTACCCGTGCAGGAGGACGAGTCGACCTTCCGACCTCCAACGCTGGGAGGATTCGAGGCCAAGCTCCATGCCTACCTTCTGAAGCATGATATGGACGTCATGTACTTGCAAAAGCATGTCGGTTCGCTGCCGGTGGTCCCGCCGGGAGAAGGTAGGCTAAATTACTGTTGGAACCTTAGTTTTGATTTGAGTTAGGATCCATCCTTATGATCATAACACATCTTGTATAACTTAGATCAAACTCCTTTAATTCAGAAGACTAAGAAAATAATATAAATATGATGCGATCGAATCGGAGAAAATAATATAAGAAAATTATATATGCTCTCTACGTTCGACGAACGACTATCGGCGTTCGACGAACGACGCTCTGCGGTTAACGAAAGATGTCCATTCTGCGCTCGACGAAATCCAGCTATCTCAGCGGTCGACGATCCCATCTCAGCGGTTCAGCGGACGACGAACAGATCCCGTCTCAGTGGTCGACGAAAAGCTGCGTTCGACCAACTCAAGTCTGCGTTCGACGAATCTTCAACAGAATCTCAGAACGACGAATCAAATGTTCAGATCGACGAACTTGAAGCTGAGCTCGACGAAAATATTATCAGAAATTATAATTCTCCTTTCTCAGCTCGACTAAAATTATATATATGTTGTCAGATTTATTAAAGTAATATTTTATCATTTCTATTTATATATTGCTATATATATTGCTTCCTTAACATTATAGCCGTTGCAGCACTAAATGAAATAGTCGTTGCAGAAAAGCCTAAAAGACAGCAGTTTATCTTCTCGAGGAGTCAAGATAATTAAAGAGACTTTATCTCTTTCCCTTTCCCAAAAAGAGGAATTCAAAATAAGAGAGAAGCTCTTCAGATTATATAAAGACAGAGAAAAGAGAAAGAAAAGAAGAAGCAACGAGGACACACAAGCATAAACAGAGAACAACATATTATTCTATCTTGTTTGTTTTGCTAACTCTTCTCTGCAGATCTTCTTCATCCTGAGACACCTATCAAGATCATTTCCTCAGGATCTTAACTGCAGAAGAAGAAGAAAGAAATACTACATCCAAGAGAAGAATCTTCACCACCTGAACATCAACTCTAAACAAATCAGGGGGAGCTCTTCAACATCATCATCAAGATCCATTCTTAACAACCCATCAGGATCAGCAAGAGTCTTCTCAGAAAAGAGAAGAACACATTAACTTTTTGTTTTCTTTATTCCTTCCTTCCTGTACAAAGGGTTATAACTCCCTTCAAAAGTTAACTCTCGGTGACAGGGCACCTTAGCAAAAACCTGTAGTTTGGTTAGAGTTACCTGATCAAAAGCTCACTTGGTGGCAGGGCACCTGATCAAAAACCTATAGTGGATTCCTACTAGTGGGTAGAAGAGTAGATGTACCCAGATTTATTGGGGAACTACTATATTTCTTGTGCCCTCTGGTTTGCCTGCTTTTGTTCTATTTCCTTTTGCTGGGTTGCTGTGCTTTTTTAGTGCTTATTGTTATTACACACTCAGCACTACACATATATATATATCCTTATTTTGAAACAACCTAAAAAGATACTAAGAACTAAACTCGCTTTCAATTGGTTTCAAAGCAAGGTTGATTATATTAATCACCTTCAACTGATATTCAATTGCACTTTCAATTGGTATCAGAGGTATCAATTCGCTTTCAATTGGTATCAGAGGTATCAATTAGCTTTCAATTATGTTGTCTGAGCTCTCGCTCCCTCTTCGTTCGTTTCCGCTTGTATTAACTGTCCTTTTGAACGTAGGGCTTCGGAGTCTCCCTCTTCCTCTGCTGAATGCGAATGTGGGGATCTCTCCTGCCGACGCTCTCGCCCGTGCGCAGTCTGCAGCTGCTGCCTACCATAAGAACCCACCTCCCGCGAAATCCAACGGGCCAAAGCCGAAGCTGAAGCGGAAGCCTAACGTGGCTTCGAGCCCTTCCGGCAAGCGGTCGAAGCCCTCAGCTGCTGCTAAGGGAAAAGAGGACGTGGAGGATGTCCCGCGCTCGAGTACTCCTTTGGAGGGGGTCTTAGCCGTCCAGCCTGCCGCCGCGCCAGCGGCAACTTCTTCGGGTCCCGTGCCGAGAGGTCACCGGAACTTCTCTCTCGGCGAGAAGTATGCCAATCTCGCCGGCGAGCCCCTCGTTAGCTGGGACCGGCGGGCCAACCGGGTCTCCCTTTCAACCCTTCCTCCATCTTGGATGGAGAAGGAGACCACCAGCGGTCACGCTTATGGCCTCTCATACGCGCTTTACAGCCGCGAGGGTGCCTCCATTTACGACACCGAGTCGACCCAGACTCTCGCACACGAGGCAGCGAGGGCGATGATGCGGGCCCATGAGCTGACCCACATGTCCTCTCGCCGGGGCATGACACTCGCGAGAAACATCGTAGAAATCGAGAAGACTTGCTCTATTGCAGCCACCAAGGCTGCGACCGCGAAGCAACAACTGGCCGCCGCCGAGGCCCTTCTAGCCAGCTGCCCGAGCCGAGAGGTAACCCAATCCTCTTCTCGCGCCTTTGAGTTCTTGCTCTATTTTTTCCTTTCCCGCGCGCTAACCCTCTTTTTACTTGCAGGTCGTGGCCAATTACGATACCTTGCTCGTTCGGTCTCGCATCCTCGAAGAGCAAAATATGGCGCTGGAGGCCGAGAACCGGGGATGGCGAGATGCTGCCGCTCGGCCGCCTCCCGCGGAGAGGGAAACTCGGCATCTTTACTTCAACACCGAGTTTGAAGGGTTGATGCAGAGAATGGCCCAGGGAGCGGCGGAGCATACGCTGGATGTGCTGCGCAGGGCCGACCTTCTGAAAGAAGAAGGGGAGAGGATCCTGGCCCGTCATGTACTTCCTGAGCTCTTTGCCCCTATTGATGCCACAGATGAGGCTGGCGACGGGCAAGATCTTGGAGGCCTCTCCTCTCCGAGTAGCGGGTATTCTGACGATGACGTCGGTGACCCTTGACAATTTTTTCTCCTTTGGTGTAAGGCGGGAGCTTCTTGTAATTTCATGATGAAATAGAAAGTAATGCTTTTGCTGTCGTTAGTGACCTTAGTTACTGCGCATCTCTTTTATTGTACTTCTGGCCATCATCCCCCGATAGCTCGCGCACTCGTATGCCCCTTTGGCATGTTTCTCAAGTTATCGTGTTCGCACTCGCATTTTCTTACTTTCTTGAGTGCTGATGGCTGCTATCCTTTGGTCGTGTCCGAGATGATTCCGTCACGCGGGTACGTCCCGCAGAAAAAACCCTTTTCGCATTCGTGCAGGCCTCTTTTTAAAGACTTAGACAATTTCATTGATCCTGCAGGGAGTGAAACTGCGGCGTGGACCAGCTTCATCTCGCATGCCTCCCACGTCCTTTGGGACTACTAGCGTTTCGTCATGCATTCGCCTAGCGAATGCTTTTTGAGACTAGGCGAGACATCGAATTGGAGTACGTCGTTCGTTGAACGCAGAGAGCCATTCGCCGAACGCCGAGACAAATCGTCGACCGCTGAGATAAATCGTCGACCGCTGAGACAAATCGCCAACCGCTGAGACAAATTGTCGACCGCTGAGATTGAGGCAAACCGTTCGTCGAACACGAAGTGTCATCCGTTCGTCGAACGCGGAGAGCCATTCGCCGAACGCCGAGTGTAAGCCGTTTGTCGAACGCGGAGAGCCATTCGCCAGACGCCGAGACAAATCGTCGACCGCTGAGATAAATCGCCGACCGCTGAGACAAATCGTCGACTGCTAAGATTGAGGTAAACCGTTCGTCGAACGCGGAGTGTCAGCCGTTCGTCGAACGCGGAGAGCCATTCGCCGAATGCCGAGTGTAAGCCGTTCGTTGAACGCGGAGAGCCATTCGCCGAACGCAGAGAGCCATTCACCGAACGCCGAGTGTTGTTCGCCGAACGGAGAGCCTTAGCTTTTCCTCAAGTTCTAGCTAATTCCATGGCCCAAAACCTCGACCCTTTAGGCTATACCATGGGGTCAACTTAGTCTTAGTCAACAGATAGTGGTCCTAGCCCAAATCAGTACCAAGGTTGTTTCTTGTTACAATCCTCCTCATTAGGTCCTTCATTCATAACCCTTTCTTCCCCTGGGCCAACCTTTGGAACTTTTGGAACTTGCCTCTGAGTGAGCCTTCTGCCCTGCCAGCTAGGTGAGAGCCTGGACAACGGTCTGCTCGGGGCCAACCTTTGGAACTTTTGAAACCTGCCACCGAGTGAGCCTTCGACCCTGCCAGCTAGGTGAGAGCCTGGACAGCGGGCCTGCTCGGGGCCAACCTTTGAAACTTTTGAAACCTGCCACCGAGTGAGCCTTCGGCCCTGCCAGCTAGGTGAGAGCCTGGACAGCGGGTCTGCTCGGGGCCAACCTTTGGAACTTTTGAAACCTGCCACCGAGTGAGCCTTCGGCCCTGCCAGCTAGGTGAGAGCCTGGACAACGGGTCTGCTCGGGGCCAACCTTTGGAACTTTTGAAACCTGCCACCGAGTGAGCCTTTGGCCCTGCCAGCTAGGTGAGAGCCTGGACAGCGGGTCTGCTCGGGGCCAACCTTTGGAACTTTTGAAACCTGCCACCGAGTAAGCCTTCGGCCCTGCCAGCTAGGTGAGAGCCTGGATAGCGGGTCTACTCGGGGCCAACCTTTGGAACTTTTGAAACCTGCCACCGAGTGAGCCTTCGAGCCTGCCAGCTAGGTGAGAGCCTGGACAGCGGGTCTGCTCGGGGCCAACCTTTGGAACTTTTGAAACCTGCCACCGAGTGAGCCTTCGAGCCTGCCAGCTAGGTGAGAGCCTGGACAGCGGGTCTGCTCGGGGCCAACCTTTGGAACTTTTGAAACCTGCCACCTCCTTGCAAGTCATTCCTACCACACACATATATAAAAATTAAGTGGTAAAGCAAAGTATTCTTATTACATGGACTTAGGGATAGAAACGTTTTAAGTCATCACCACTCCACGTGTGATTGAGGGACTCTCCCTCCACATTTTGGAGGTGGTACCCTCCGGATTTCAATGCTTCTTCTATGACGTAGGGGCCTTCCCAATTTGGATGGAGCTTCCCTACTGCGGCTGACCTTCCGGCCGCATTGACCTTTTTTAGCACTAGGTCACCCTTCTCGAATTGTTTGACCTTGACATGCTTGTCGAAGTATTTGGCCATCCGCCTTTTTGCTTCTTCTTGTCGAATGGAGGCTAGATCTAGGACTTCCTCGATTAGATCCAAGGAGAGTCGCAGCTCCTCCTCATTTCCCGTCCTCCATTCTTCATCATTATCTGAGACGGCCCTTACCCACGGCATCTTGACTTCAAATTCCACAGGAATGACGGCCTCGCAACCATGAGAGAGCTTGAAAGGGGTCTCACCAGTGGCGGTGTTGGGGGTAGTCCTCAGAGCCCATAGGACCGAGGGGAGTTGCTCCACCCAATTCCCCTTCAAGTTCTCCACCTTTTTCTTGAGCAGGTTCACTATGACCTTGTTTGCTGCCTCCACCTGCCCATTGCTCCTGGGGTGATGGATGGATGCGAACCTGAGGTCTATCCCCAGCTGGCTGCAGAAGCTGATGAACTCCTCGCTAGCGAACTGCGGGCCGTTATCTGTGATGATGGCTTGAGGGAGTCCATGTCGACAGATAATCTCTCCCCATACGAAGTTGCGGACTACTTAGGAGGTGTCCTTTGCTAGGGCCTTGACCTCCAACCACTTTGAAAAGTAGTCGATCATAACCAAGATAAATCTTCTTTGCCCGCTGGCCTAAGGAAAAGGTCCTACCAGATCCATTCCCCATATGGCGAAGGGCCAGGGCGCAGTGATGCTCCTTAGCCTCTGAGCTGGCAAAAGTTGAAGTGGGGCGAATAGCTGACACTTTCGACATTGTTTGGCGAACGCCGCCGCATCTCTGCTCAGGGTCGGCCAAAAGTATCCTTGCCTCATTATCCTTGCTTCCAACGTCCTGCTCCCCGAGTGACTGCCACAATGAACCGAAATGAACCTCCTCTAGGACCCTCAGGGCTTCTTCCTCCGAGACACATCTTGCCAAGAGCCCGGAGAGGGTCTTCCGATACAAGTCCCCTTCATGAAGCACGTAGTAGGCGGACATATATCAAAAGCGTCTTTGATCTGGGACCTCTTCTGGAAACTCTCCCGTTGCCAAATAGGTCATGAAAGGATCCTTCCACGATCGGCGCTGTTCTATGTCCATGAGCTCCCCTTCCTCAATCGAAGGATGAAAACGATCTGTCAAAGTCCCTCCGACCCGAGGGCCGAACTTGGATAGCCGATCGTCCTGGACGCTTTCTTCCCTTGGTATGTGCCTAATGGAGAAGGTCTTGAACGCTCCAATGAGACCCTTACTTTGGATAAATATCTCATGAGTGTGGGCTCCCTTGCCTCGAACTCACCCTTGATTTGTGAGGCTATCACCATCGAGTCCATGAGGACTTCCACGTCGTGAACCCCTAACTCCTGAGCCAGACGTAGTCCGGCGATTACTGCCTCGTATTCCGCCTGGTTGTTGGTGATGGGAAAGTGTATTACCAGCGTTTGCTCAATTTTCATCCCTTGAGGGCTCTCCAATACCACCCTCCTCCTAAGGAATTCCTGCCTGACGCCCCATCGACCAACAACTTCCAAGGGATGTGACGTAGAGCTTGTTCTTCCTCCATTTCGATTACGTAGTCTGCCATGAAATCCGCTACCGCTTGAGCCTTCATCGACAATCTGGGGACAAAAGTGATGTCGAATTCGCTTAACTCCACTGACCATTTTGCGAGCCTTCCGGAGTGCTCCACCCCCTCAAAGATTTTGCGAAGGGGATGGTCCGTCACAACTTGGATTGAGTGGGCCTGGAAATACGGCCTGAGCTTCCTGGCCGAGATGACCAGAGCGAAGGCCAGCTTTTCCAAAATCGAGTATCGGAGTTCTGCCTTCTTCAAGACCCTGCTTACATAGTAAATGGGCAACTGCTTCTTGCCCTCTTCCCGGACCAGGACGGAGCTTACGGCTTCAGCCCCGACCCCTAGATACAAGGATAGATTTTCTCCCTCCTTAGGACCTTGGAATAGCGGAGCTTTGGTGAGCTGGCTCTTCAGGGCCTGTAAGGCCTCCTCACATTCCCCCATCCATTCGAACTTCTGGTTACCCCGCAACACCTTGAAGAAGGGGGAGCATTTCTCTCCGGCCTGGGAGAGAAACCTACTCAACCCCGCGAGCTTCCCAGTTAGACGTTGAAATTCCTTAGCATTTCGCAGCGATTTCAACTCCATTATGGCTTTGACCTTGTCCGGATTTAGCTCTACCCCCGCTGGGGTAAAGAGATGTCCTAGAAACTTCCCCTTGCTGGCTCCAAATACACACTTCAGGGGGTTTAGCCTCATCTTATACTTGCGCGGAGTGGCAAAGGTCTCCTCGAGGTCCTGGAGGTGAGAGCTCACGCTCTTACTCTTGACCATGAGGTCATCTACATAAACCTCCAAGTTTCTCCCTCTTTGCTCCTGGAAGACCCGGTCCATCATTCTTTGGTAAGTCGCCCCTGCGTTCTTTAGCCCGAATGACATCATCTTATAGCTATAACACCCTTCCCTTGTGATGAAGGAGACGTCCTTGACGTCCGGGGGGTGCATCCTGATTTGATGATAACCTGAAAAAGCATCTAAGAAAGACATTACAGAAAAAACCGACGGCGGAGTCAACCAACGCATCGATTCGAGGCAGAGGATAACAATCCTTAAGGCAGGCCTTATTTAATAAAGAAAAATCAATACACATACGCCAGCGGCCGTCGCCTTTCTTTACCATAACGACATTTGAGACCCAGCCTGGATACTGGATCTCTGATACGAAACCTGCCTTGAGGAGCTTCTCTACTTCCTCGCGAATTGGCTCGTCCAACTTGTCAGCGATGGCCCTCCTCTTTTGCCTGATGGGGTGGGCTCCTGGCTCAAGGTTGAGGCGGTGGTAAGCCATGTCCGCATCGATGCCTGGCATGTCCGCCGCGCTCCATGCAAAGATGTCCACATTCCTCTGGATGCATTCCAGCATCCTCTTCCTGTCCTCCAGGCCAAGACCCCCGCTGATCCGCACCTTTTCCACTCTTCCCCCTTGGGTGGTTACCTCCATCTCGACCACTTCTTCAGCCGCCTCAAGACGGGCCGACTCTTCCCATCTACCCTTCTCCTCCCTTCCCTCGGGCAGGGTCTTCTCTTCCTCCGAAGCCTCCTCCTCCATCGACTCGACACGCTCCTCCGGAGCCACTTCCTTCTCCCCTCCTGGGATGCTGCTCTCTCCCTCTCCTTCCCCCTATCTCCATTTGGCCCCTCCGACCCCTTCATCTCGCTATCCACCTTTTCAGCCTCCGCCATCCAAGAGATAGTGTTGACGACAGTCACATAGCACTGCCTCGCCACCTTTGCATCCCCCGGATCCGGACCTGAACTCCTCCGCTGCGGAACTTCAAGCACTGATGGAAGGACGAGGGAACACACCAGAAGGTGCTGATGAGAGGGCGTCCGAATATGGCATTGTAGGTGCTTGGAGCATCAATAATGACGAACCGACAGTTCCTGGGGACCCCTCCCAACGTCACCTGGAGGCCGACTCCTCCCTCAACTTCTTTCCTCTCCCCCGAGAACCCAAGCAGGGGTCCATCTGAGGCTTGCACTCTCTTCGCTTCTACCTCCAGCGCGTCAAAGGCCTTCTTGAAGATAACATTCACGAACTCCCATTGTCGACCAAGATTCGGGAGACGGTGAAGTTTTCAATTGCCGCCTGGATCACCAGGGCGTCACAGAACGGATCTTCAAAGTCTGGCATGTCCTCTGCCGAGAAGGTGAGCTTCTCCAAAGGGGGTGGGGTTTGGGAGGTCGACGGGACACTTCTCCTGAACATCGTCTGGAAGCTTCTCTTGCGAGTCGCTTCTATTCCCACCCCACCATGGATCACTCCGACCCCTCCCCTGGCTCTCACTTCCGTCCTGTCTTCGCATCTATCATCTTCATCTCCTAGTAGCACCTCTTCGATCCTCACAGGCCGCTGCTGCTGCTGGCCTTTCCCCCTTACTTCTAGAAATTCCGGGCAGGTGGCCGTCGCGTGACCCTCTTCCTGATGAAAGTCACAGTAAGGCAACGCCACCCTGCCCCCTCTTCTACCTCTTCCTCTTCCTCCCCTTCCTCGGCCTACCGCCATGGCTTGCTCTCGAGGGGGGGAGGGGGTGAGGTGGTCTGGGACCTTGTCTCCATCCCGGATGATTGACTCTCCCCTCCCCCCTTCGTTGGTGATCTCTTTCCTGACCTCTTACCGGTCCTTCTTGGGGCCTCCAAGCCAGCCGGTTATTGGGCTCCTGATACCCCCAATCCCGCTGCTGCCCCCGAAACCCCTGACCTCTGGGTTCTTCCCTTCTTATTCCCTCCTGGTGCCTCACCTCGGGCTCGCTCAGCCTTGCCAACCTCTTTGCGAACTCTGGATTGGCGGCCTCTCCATCGATCTCTTCTACTGCCCGCTCCATCAGCTCCTCAAAGGACATATGGGGCTTCCGCTTCAGGTCAATCTTGAAGAACCCCTCTCGTAGCCCCACGATAAAGGCTAGCTGGAGGGTGAACCCCGACACCTCCTGGACTTGCAGGACCTCTTCTTGGAACCTATCCACATAATGGGCCAACGACTCCCCAGGCCCCTGCTTGATCTTAAAGAGTGCCTCCACATCCTTCTTCCTCTTTTTTGATGTTGAGAAGCGCAACCTGAAGCTCCGGCGCAAGTCCTTGAAGGCGTAGATGGAACCTACCGGGAGCTGGTGGAACCAGTCCCTCGCCTTCTCCTTCAGAGTGGTGGCAAAGAGCCGACACTGGAAAGCATCTGTCATCGGGAGGATTGAGACCATGTCCTCAAACCACTACAGGTGTAGGACTGGGTCATCTTTGCCGGCATAGTAGGACATCTCCGGTCCTCTGAACCCCTCTGGCACCGGGGCCAAGAGGATCAACTCGCAGAAGGGACTCCCTTTCCCAGCTCGGCGAGTGGTCCTCTCGCGCGGAGTCAGCTCGCACACCTCTGCACTCGCCGGGCAGCTGAGCAGTTGCCGCCCAGGGAGATCTCGCGCGCTCGCTTCCGCCGCGACCTCCTTCCCATGCCTTTGGACCGGAGCGTTCTCGCAAATCTGCTGTGGCGGAACTACCGGGACCACGGGCGTCTCGCACTCGCCTCTTCCCGCGAAAGCTACCTGCACCATTTGCATGACCTCTCGCTTGACCTTCTCGAACATCTCCAACCACTCCATTGCTGCTGGCGGCTGCGGGTGACCTGGATCGGAACTATTTCCTTTATCTCCTGTCATCGAGCTCGACTTGGGATTTTCTTGCACTGACTACGGTCCACGCTCACCGCACCAAAAATGTTGAAACCTTCAACCGGTATATGAGTTTGGACTCACAGGGGGTGTAGCCTGCGCCTACTTCTCTCTCGCCAAACTCTCCTGACCGAGGATGAAAAATCTGAAACAGACTCAAGGCTGCAGCGAGGAGGTCCCGCCGCACACCCAGAAGATCTTAGAGAGCTTCCCCTCCCAAACCAATGCTCAGCCTGGCACCTTGGAGGGCATTAACAGCCAACTCCGAAAACTGCCTGGAGGAGAGAGCTCCAAAGACCCGGTCTCCTCCAAGGTGCCCTTAAGGGTCTATTTATAGATTTTCTAGTCCTTGACTGCAGATAGCGTAAATCCGCCTTTTAGTTTTACTAATGGCACCCCAAATTGGTCTGCTAACAGCCGAACTCCGCTGTTCCGAAGGGCTATTGGCAGCCCACAAAGGGTATCTAGGTAATTTCCCCCTCAAAGCCCTCTGGGCGAGTGGTCCGTGAAGGCACCACTCGCCAGGCTCCCTGCCTACCACGGTTCGGCGGGCGAATGGTTTATTAGGTCATCACTCGCCATGAGTTCGACCCGCTTTGAGGGGCGAGACCTTGGGCGCTCTCGCCTATCTGCCATGATGCTTTATGCGAGTGGTCCGCGAGTGCGGGCCTCACTCGCCCAAAGACCTCTTGGACTCCTTATTCCGCTCCTTGCCCTGCCACCCGGCCTCTGGGCCCCTTGGACCCACTCGATGAATACAGGGTTGTACATTCGTATTTTGCACCAATTACCATGTACCTCTCTCTACCTTAAACCCTATAAATCCATTATGTAAATTTTCTTTCAACCACAGACGCATTCTTCACTAAGAAGGTAATTTTCTCCTCCTCTTTCAGTCAAAACCCTTACAAAAAGGAACCAAGAAAGGTCCTGCGCGAACACCCGCGGAAGGCGGTCTGGGGCTGGTTGAAGGAGGAAGAAGACGTCAGCGGGGTCAGGTAGGAGGAAGGAGGAAGGAGGTACGAGGTTCAGCGGCTTCAGCGAGAAAGAGGAGGAAGGAAGTTAAGTGGCTTCAACGAGAAAGAGGAGGAAGGAGATCTCCGTGTCGTCGGGCTTCAGTGACGAGTATCCAGCGTCGTGACTAAATAGAACGAAAAGGTTTGGGGTTTTAATTTTAGGGTTGCGGTTAAACATAGGAAAATGAGATATTTAAAAAAAATTGGGGTGCGGTTAGCAAAATGTGGGTTGCGGTTAACATTTGTCTTTTCTTATTCGACTATAGTCAAGAATTTAATCATAGAAATTGGAATTGATAGTTCTTTTGTACCAAAATTCAATTTATTTTAACAAAGTGTTTTACAAAATGTGAAAAAGTCCCTTTCACACTAACAAGAGCAACCCCTTGTGATCTTGCACAAGCAATTAGTGCATGATCCATTTCAAAAGAATAGATGCAATTAGTGCATGATCCATGTCCAAAGACATACTTGACAACTGAGTATGCTGGAGATGATACTTATGAATCTGTAGGGGGAAATTATAGAGATGAATGTAAAGCTCATAGTACTAGATGCAAAAGTTCATCGAGAATAAATTAAAAATCAAAATATGCAGATGATAAATATTTGTGTCATAAATGCAAAAAAAAAGGAAAAAAAGAAATAAGAAGTTGGGACAATGGTACAATTAACTTCATGTCAAACCCCATCTTCATGCTCAAAAGAAAAGAATCAATCAACTTAAAATGGGAAAAATTCAAAGTATTTACTTATATAAGCTAAATAAATTCATGAACGATTTGGGTTTGACTATAATACACCTAGAGGGGGGGGTGATAAGGTGTTTTCATGGTTATTTTATAGTTTAAAAACTAACCAGAACAGCACACAAGCAACACAGAAAACACACAAAGATTTATAGTGGTTTCATTTAAGACAATGTGTCAAGAGGTAGTCCAATGTCCCTCCCACCTATCTAGCAGTGTGCTAGACTAGGCAACTTCTCCAAACACTCATATCTCTTTTCAATATAGTAGATCTTACAACTCAGATCCACACAGGATCCTACCTCAGCCCTCACAAAGAAAAGCTTACCCTTAAGTTACAAAAACCTTACAAATGACTCAGACTTTACAAGTCCTACCAAACTCAGATCTTCACAAAGATCCTACCAAACTCAGGCTCACATAGAACCCTACAGAATGAGAAGGTTGTTTTGTTGCTGCAAAAGAGAAGTCTTCAAAGATAAAGCTTTTCATTGAATGGTCTTCTTCTTCTTCTAGCAGATGTAGCCTTAGAGATCTTTTGGATCACTAAAGCTTTCTTGAGAATCTTCTTCTGAAAATATCAAATTATATTTTCTAACCAGGGAAGATGATTCTTTCTTTGATCTTCACAACACAGCAGTGAGAACTTCTTCTTGAGCACTTTTCTCTTTACTGATTATGAGTGTGAAGAATGAGAAAGAGAGGTTGAGGGCTTTAGAATTCGAAAATTGCTCTATTTATATTCCTCTGCATTTTTGCATAAAAGCCCTCATTAGTTTATTCCATAATTAATTGGTCAGTAAGGAATATAGTCTGAAATGGCAGGATAAAATATCATAAATGCTTTGCCTTTTTTGGAATTTGCATAATGTGGAAGTATTTGATATTCTTCTTTAATTATTGTGTAACGACTAGATATGCAGAGAAGATATCATTAATTATTCCTTGATTAGTGCATAAGATAGGCGGCGTGCACATTCCATGTATAACAATTTTCAAGAAAATCTATGCATTAAATGTAGCTCTGCATCTGTCAAGACGATAAACTTCCTTCAAGCCGATATCGTCTTGATCATCTAAACGATATATAGTCATCTAGCCAATATCGTCTTGATTATCTAGACGATATAGAATATTCAAGCCGATATCGTCGACATGCTCCTTTCTTCAAGACTTTACATAATCTTCTACACGATATGACTTATTCTAGACGATATTGTCGAGATGTTTCTTTCTATACGACTTATCTTTAATCTTCAAGTCGATAAGGCTTCTTCAAGACGATATCGTCGAGATGTTGTCTACATGATTTGACTTAGCTTTCTCAGTGATAAAGTTTCTTCAAGATGATATCATCGAGACTTTCTCGACGATATGATTTCTGTCTCAACGATTTGTCTGCTAAGGCTTAAGCCGAATTTGACTTAGTAATTTTTCACTTCTATTATAGTCTTATTACTAAGAGTATTGTCTTGATATATCTGTCACATCATGAACTAAATACTATATCAAAAATAACTTTGCTTATCTATACTTGTGTTTCTTCTT
Organism: Dactylorhiza incarnata; assembly: GCA_033032865.1. Taxonomy (NCBI): domain Eukaryota; kingdom Viridiplantae; phylum Streptophyta; class Magnoliopsida; order Asparagales; family Orchidaceae; genus Dactylorhiza; species Dactylorhiza incarnata. The sequence goes on from JAWHQI010000295.1 coordinate 2,815,540, forward strand.
CAAATCTAGGAACATTGAGGGCACAATACCCAACAGTCTCCTCCTATTTGAAGTAGCCAGAACTTATAATTATAGATAAGTTTGACTAACAAATATATTCAATAAAGATCAACCAAAGATTAAAGCACTTGATATATTAATTAAATATTGTTCCGGAAGCATGAAGATATATCAAACAATAATGTAAAACATCGAATTGTGCATTGTGTTCCGAGAGTCCTTTTTCTTCATCAATCCTTCTGAATAGCTTTCCCTTTATCAGATGACCCATCCTTCTTAGATTGCTCAGCTTCAGCTAGCTTTTGCCTTTGCCTTTCAAAGTAGTTGAATGGTTTGGGATGATATCTGAGAGGGGCATGAGTAGGCACTGAAGTATCTCCCAACTTAACTTTGCTCCAATAATCTCTTCTGCTAGCTTCACCCATTTCATATTTGTGTCATTCTTCAGAGCTATAGAATTGGCCTTTGTCATGCTTTCCTTGCTGGTACAATGTCCAAGTATTTAATCTAATATCCCTTGAACAAGGGCTCCATTCTTCAAAATTTAGATTCTTCTTAACTTCCTCCATTCTCTTCCTCTTAGCCTCCTGCTCTGCATTATCTCCATGATGTCTTTTTCCCTTTCTGACTTGCTCACTTCCACTGTCAAGCTGTCAAGTTGTTGATCAACAAAATATCCTTGATAACTGTGAGGTTCATCAACAAAATATCCTTAATAACTGTCAAGTTGTTGATATTGCTCTGGAAGGTCTTTTGTCATTGGCACTTCTGAAGGTCCTTCAGGGATGAGACTTCCTTCTGGATAGGATGTTGATAAGCAATTCCATAATCTATTGGATCAAGATCCATAGAGAATCTTACTTCATTGGATAGCCACATGACATGATGGCTTGACATGATCTCCCCCTTTCTGGCTTCTGAAAATATTTATTTAGAGAGTGAGGCCTGGGAATTCTGAAGTTGTCTAGAGATTAGAGCATTAAGGTTTCCAACTGCATCCATGAGTGTGCCTTGAGTAGTTCTGAGAGATTGAGTGAGAAGTGAGGAGAGCTGATTTTGGGTGACTTGAAGTAGTTAGAGTAGAGTTTCACCAACATTATCTACTAGCTCTTGAGAGGCTTGAGCACTAGTGGATATTCTTTGAAGTATAATATTAACTGCATTTTCTAAATCATTGAAGGTCGCATCCTAATTTTGAATAATTGCTTGCTGATTATCTCTTAAAGTAGACATTCTATCAAGCACTATATTAAGTTTTTGTCCAACCAACAAAGTGGCTTCATTGATATAAGCTATTTCATTTCCTGTGTTAGCAACAACATTTGCAGCAGTATGATAAATATTTGTATTTTGATGATTTATATGCTGAATTTCCTCTTACAAACCATTTATCCTGGCAGACAGCTCATCTTTACAACTTATGACAGCACTATTGACATATGCTTCAAAGTGTACTCTTTGCCTGTCAAATAAGGCTTCCATTTGAGACATGAATTTAGTAGATGTGGTTGTGGGGGGCTGTGAAGATTGGAGAATGTTGCTCATTGACTATCCTTGGAGGTGAGGGCTGCAGTGTGACCTGAACAGTAGACTCCCCCTCCATTGTTGCAGGGATGTCAGAGGGCTGTTCACATTCATCCTCAGGAGTACTTTGATGCATATGACCTTTTAGAAATTCATCCAAAGACCTGTCAAAATTTTCCACTTCTTCAACAACTACATGTCCACTACTTGGACTTTTCTCAGTCTCATCAACTTCCACAACCATTACAGCCTTTTTAGCAATTATCAGAACAGCTTCCTGTGAAATTTCTTCAGTAGGATCTGTAGGTAAGGGACTATCTTCTCTAATTGGCTCCCCCTCAACAGATGTAGGGGAGTTTTGAGTAACTTGTGGAGGTTGAGCAGGGCTTTGAGGGACATCGATTCTTTGTGAGGAAGGTTCACCTACTACCTTTTTGGTGAACTTCTTTTCCCATCTGCTGATGGTCTTCATATCTATTCTTTTTAGATAATGAAGGTGTTGATTCAGATTCATTCATATGTTGGGGAATGGAGTGCTTTAAGTATAATGAAAGGATTCTCCCAAAGTTGGGGGACTTCAAGCTTTCTTTGATCTTCTCAAATAAGACTTTGCCCCAGTCAGTCTTCTTCTCAAGAATGACTTTGTACATCAGCTCAAACATTTCGTTGGAAATTCTATCATGTGAGCTAACTTTGCATAATAAAACTTTCCCAATGATATCTGATAAGAGCTTACCATTCACATTCATCTTATTCCTTTGAATGCTTCCATAAGCTTTTCCATCAAGGCCACACCATTTATATCTGTTGGAACAACCCTATTACTGATTTGGGCTAAGATCACTATCTGTGCTTAGGACTCAAGTTGACCCCATTGTATAGTCTTAGGGTCAATGTCTAAGCTTATCTGAGTTAGCTAGAACTTAGGAAAATTCCAAGTTTCTGTATTCGACGAACATCTTTCTGCGTTTGACGAACTCCTTCCCGTGTTCGACGAACGTCGTGTATCAGTTCGACGAACTTGTTCTCCGGCTCGATGAAATCAGTCTTCCAAGGCAGTTCTGCAGATTCTATCTCTCAGTTCAACGAACTCTAGATTGAGATCGACGAACTCAACTTTCTGTTCGACGAATGAGTAACTCAGTGTTCAGTTCGACGAACTCAGCTTTCTGATCGACGAACTCAGCTTTCTGTTCGACGAAATTTCCTCTTCAGCTTGACAATTTCTGATGAATCAGTTATCTCTTTTCTATGAACTCAGATCGACTATTCAGCAACGGCTCTATTCATATATTTGGACTTATTCATTATCAGATAAGTCAAGATTTGATCTTTCCTTTTATATATTCTTTCTATTCTCTTCTTTCGAGAAGCTAGCCGTTGACATATTGGAAAAGGAAACTTTCATTAAAAAGGAATTAAAGTCTCTGCAGAATCAGAAAGTTTGTTATTGCAGTTCCAAGGAATATTTATCTCAGATTATTCTATTCCTTATTAGAATTTTTGAATTTTAGAATCAGAATACAAGAGATACAAAAAGAGATATACCAGTATATACAATATAGAATAGAGAAGTTATAGAAGATACTTGTGAAATACTCAGAGAGACAGAAATCTTCATCTTCTACAACAACATTTTCTTTCTCTGAGAAAAACAAAAATCTTCTTTCAGATTCATCTGCTATCAAGGAAGATCTTTTACATCCAAGAGAAAGCTTCACCAACTGTCAACAAATTCTACCAGATAGGGGGAGCTTTACAACAACAGCAATCCACTAGTCTTCTCTCAGATCTTGTTGAAAGAGAAGAATTTCATAAACTCTTTTTGTTTATTCTTTTTACCCCATCTTATACAGGGTTTTAACTCTCTTCAAAAGTTAACCTTTGGTGGCAGGGCACCTGATCAAAAACCTGTGGTTTGGTTTGAGCACTTGATCAAAAGCTCAGTGGTGTTTGAGCACCTGATCAAAAATCCCAGTGGTGATAGGGCACCTGATCAAAAACCTAGTGGATTCCTACCAAGGGTGGTAGAAGAGTAGATGTACCCAAGTTGATTGGGGAACTACTATAGATCCTTGTGTCTTGTTGTGTTTATGTTATTTTCTGCACTATGATGTGTTGTGTTTATTATTTTGTCTTTCTACTCACTCTATTACACATATATATATATCAATATTTTAATTCTGCTATAAAATAAGTTAAAAACTTTTAATACTCTATTCACCCCCTCTCTAGAGTAAATCTAAGATCTAATACCTCACTTTCAATTGGTATCAGAGGTTGGTTGATTGGTTACACAAGCTAACACATGAATCCAAAGATCAATTAGATCTTAACTTTTTCTAGAGTTTTCTTTTTCTAAAAACTCATGGCACAGAACAAAGATTACTCAAGCACAAGACCTCCTATGTGCAATCTTAACAAGTTTGTATTATGGAAGGCAAGGATCAAACTTTATATGAACTCTATTGATGAAGATATTTTTAATTCTATTTTGACAGGACCTCTTACTCCATCAACAACAACAAGTACTGAAACAACAACCAACACTAATGCTGTTCCACCTCCTGAGTGGACAGATGCTCAGAAGAAACAAAGGAATGCAGATGCCAAAGCTATGAACATTTTGGCACAGACCATGTATGATGACATATTCCAGAAGGTTGTGGACTGCACCTCAGCCAGGGATATCTGGAACTCTCTAAACAACATGGTTGAAGGATCTACAGATGAGAGAAAGGACAGGAGATCTCATCTCATCTCCCATTATGAGAACTTCAAGAAGGGAGATACTGAAACAGTTGCAGAGATGTATAACAGACTCAGTCTCATCATCAATGAACTGAAGTCTTTGGATAAAGTGATCTCAATCACTGAAGTAAATGATAAGATCCTAATGTGCTTCCCCAGCACATGAGACTCAAGGATCTGGCCAATCAAGGAATCCATAAGCCTAAATAAGATCTCTACTGAGACCTTATTAGGCAAACTAAAATCCTATGAGCAGCTTATCAAGTCAAGAGAAGCTGAACAGTCTACCTCCTCACCAGTCACCAAAAAGGAAAGGAGCATTGCTTTTCAAGCAACAGAAGAGAAAGACAAAGCTCCAGGAGAAATGGAGTTTATGAGCCTCCTAGCCAAAAGATTCTACAAAATGGCTAGAAAGGACCTCAGAAAGAAGGACTTCAGATCTAAGGAAAAACCAAGGTATGCCAAAACACACTCTAAAGAAATTAATTGTTTTGGCTGCAGGAAGCCTGGACACATTCTACATGAGTGTCTAGAAAATCAAAAGAAGGACAAAAGAAAAGATAAGGAAGAAAAGAAACACTCCAGCAAACCATCCTCCCACAAACATAAACATAAGGGAAGGGGATTTGTAGCTGGGACATGGAGTGAGACTGAATCAGAGTCATCATCCAACTCCTTTGAAGATGAAAATGATCCAAATGAAAAGGATCTATGCATGATGGCTGTTTATGACTCAAGTAGTGATTCAGAACATGCATCATCATCCAGCTCAAGTGATGATGAAGATGATGCAAATGAAAGAAGCTCTTGCATGATGGCTATCAATGCATCATCAAATAATTCTGATGAATCAGAATCTGACACTGATAGCGATCAGGTAATCTCTACCTTTGATTTTACTTCAAATGATTTTAAAAATGAATTTAAAACTCTTTGTTTAGATTTAATTAAATCTGAGAAGGAAATAATTTCCCTCAGAAGTAAGTTGGTTGAAATGAATCAACTGACTGAAGATAATGCCAATCTTAAGGAAGAACTGGCTGACTCCAAAGAACATATTGTTCTCATTGAGAACAAATTATCTGAGGCCAAAAAGTTTGAATAATCCCTCAATGGGAGAAGCATCAAACTGATGGACATCACAAGCACTGTAAATACCAGACTCAATGGCAAACTAGGCTTGGGTGCATCATTAAGTCAGCCACATCTTCTTAAGAAAGATACTTTATCTACTCCAGTAAAATTCATTTCTGCCAAAGGCAAAGAGCAGTTGAAGTAAGTAAGAATATCTCAAGCAAGGCTGTTAAGAATAAAGAAATTCAATAGCATTCGTTGAATGGCGCTCGACAAAATCACATGAATTCGTCGAACGGTGATCGACGAATGCTGAATACAGATTTTCAGTACAGATATCCTTCGAACGGTGCTCGACGAAATTACTTCAATTCGTCGAATGACGATCAACGAACTCAGCCAAGTTCATCGAACAGAAAATGTACTGCATTTCAAAAGAATTCTCATTCTCAACATACTAAGAATCCCTTTACTGAGTGGATTATTCCTCCTAGGAGATATCATCCACAAGGCTATAAAGATCAACCTAAGATTTCTTACATTTCAGAATTTTGGGGTAAGACAAAAGGACCCAAGGTAGTCTGGGTCAAGAACAACTAGTTTATTTTCTGTTGTGCAGGTACAAAGCTATCCAAACATATAAGAACATTGGTATTTCGATAGTGGGTGCTCTAAGCACATGACAGGAAACAAGGCCAATCTAAGCAATTATAAGGCAAAGCTTGGACCCAAAGTGATTTTTGGAGACTCCAACCATGGACAGACTAAAGGATATGGAAAAATCGGAGTTGGAGCAGTTATCATCAAAGAGGTAGCATGTGTCAAGGGTCTCAAGCATAACCTCATCGGCATAAGCCAGCTGTGTGATGAAGGTTATCAGGTAACTTTTAATCATTCCTTATGTCTTATTACCAATAATAAAAACATTAATGTGTTATCTGGTATTAGACATGGAAATATATATTTTGTCAATTTTGATTCTGCCAATTCTGACATTTGTTTATTTAATTCAATAAGTAAAACAAATGAATTATGACATAAAAGACTAGGACATATTAACCTTATAACTATCTCTAAGCTCTCCAAGGATAATCTGGTAAGATGACTGCCTTCTGGTTCATACAAGAAGGAAGGACTCTGCAGGGCTTGTCAACTAGGAAAGCAGACCAAGAGTAGTTTCAAATCTCAATCCAAGAGTGATTCACCTAGGATTCTGTACTTATTGAATTTGGATCTCTTTGGACCCACTACAATACAGAGTCTAGGAGGGAAACATTACACTTTAGTTATTGTAGATGACTTCTCTAGATTCACTTTGGTGTTCTTTCTTAGGAACACGTCTGACACCTTCAGTGTTCTGACAGACTTTCTCAGGTCCATCAAGATTGAGTACTCTACTCTAGTTTCATTGATCAGAAGTGATCATGACACTGAGTTTGAATCTCTTCTGATGAGAGAATTCTGTGGAAAAGAAGGGATCAGACAATGTTTCTCTGCTCCTAGAACTCCTCAACAAAATGGGGTAGCTGAAAGGAAAAATAGAACATTAATTGAATCAGCAACTACATTGGCTGTTGATGCTCACTTGCCACTCTCTTTTTGGGCAGAGGCAGTGAACACAACAAATTATGTGTTGAACAGGAGTCTGATACACAAACTCAAGGGTAAAACACCCTATGAATTGCTTAAGAATAAAAAGCCTAAGGTTAACTATTTTAAGATTTTTTGATTGTAAATGCTATGCGCATAACAATGATAAGAAATATCTAAGGAAATTTGAAGCAAAGTCTGCTGAAGGTATATTCCTTAGATACTCTCTTTCTAGTAAAGCATATAGAATTTATAACAAATCAACTCTTAAGATAGAAGAGCCCATGCATGTTTCTTTTGATGAAACTAACATATTGAATGAGGAGAGGAATACCACCTCTACCAAAGATATTTTGTAGGTACCAGCTCTATATGAAGAGCTTAATGGATTGGATCTACAGAATAAAGACTCTCTACTCCCATCATCTCAAACTATTGAAGACAGTGAAGAAGAAGATAATCCATAAGATCTTGCTGATAATTATACTCAAGTGACAGCTGAACAAATCCCTCAAGAGGAAACTCTTACTGAACCCATTCCAACTGTTGATCACATCACAGTTAGAGATCATCCAATATCTTAAGTTATTGGAGACATCTCAGCAGGTGTTCAAACAAGGCATCAACTCAACCGAAATCAGATGCATACTTGTTTCCTATCACAAATTGAACCTCAATCCATAAAAGATGCAGAACAAGATCCAAACTGGATTCTTGCATTGCAAGAGGAACTCAATCTATTTGAAAGGAACAAAATCTAGGATTTGGTTCCAAGACCAAAGGGCCATTCAGTCATTGGCACCAAATGGGTGTTTAGGAACAAGCTAGATGATCAAGGCTTGATAATCAGAAATAAAGCCAGATTGGTAGCTCAAGGATACTCTCAGGAAGAAGGAATACATTATGATCAAACCTTTGCTCCTATTGCAAGACTTGAAGCTATCAGGATATTTCTTGCATTTGCTGCTTTCAAAAAGTTAAAAGTCTATCAGATGGATGTGAAGAGTGTTTTTCTAAATGGAGATATAAAATAAGAAGTATATGTGGAACAACCACCAGGTTTTATCTCTCCAACTCACTCTTCCTATGTTTTTAAGCTTAATAAAGCTCGCTATGGTCTCAAGCAAGCTCCCAGAGCATGGTGTGAGACCCTAGCGAATTTTCTTTTAAAGAACAAATTCTGTAGAGGCAATGTTGATAAAACTTTATTTTTCAGGATACATAAAAATCAACTTTACTAGTTCAAATCTATGTAGATGATATTATATTTGGCTCTACTGATTCAAATTTATGCAAAAGGTTTTCTGACCTAATGCAATCCAAATTTGAAATGAGTAGTATGGATAAGTTATCTTACTTCCTTGGCCTTTAAGTGAAGCAAACTCCTAATGGGATATTCATATCACAATCCAAGTATGCTAAGGAATTAGTGAAAAGATTTGGTATGTCAGATGCCTCTTCTATGAAAACACCTATGCCCTCCAATGCTGTTGTAGACAATAATGAATCAGGGAAACCTGTTGATCAAAAGTGTATAGAGCAATTGTTGGCTCTTTACTTTACCTAACAGCTAGTAGACCAGACATAATGTTTGCTACATGCATTTGTGCTAGGTTCCAAGTTAACCCCAAAGAATCTCACCTTATTTTATTAAAAAGAATTTTGAGATATATAAAGGGTAGTTGTCCAAATCTAGGACTTTGGTATCCAACTGCATCAGAATTTGAACTAACTGGATTCTCAGATTCTAATTATGCTGGATGCGGAGTAGATAGGAAAAGCACATCAGGAACTTGCCAGTTCCTTGGTGATAAGCTTGTGTCATGGTTTTGTAAGAAACAAACATCTGTGTCTACATCAACAGCTGAAGCAGAATATATTGCTGCTGGCAGTTGCTGCTCACAGATTTTGTGGATACAAAATCAACTCTTAGATTATGGCATCAACTTAAATAAATCAATTATATTTTGTGACAATACTAGTGCAATATCTATAGCACAAAATCTAGTACTCCATAGTAGGACTAAACACATAGAAATTAAGCACCACTTTATCAGAGTTAATGTTGATAAAAACAAAATTTGCCTATAATTTATTCCTACTGACTTACAAAGGGCTGATATTTTCACCAAACCGTTGGATGAAAAGAAGCACATCTTCTTTATAAATCAGCTAGGAATGATCGATGGAGATTCAATAAATTAAAATAATTATATTTTTTTACTTATCCCCTCCTTTCGTTGAACGGATCGACGAAAATTAGTCGTTCGTCAAACAGAGATTGACGAAACCTATTAGATCCAGAGATCAACGAAGTCAGCTCGTTCGTCGAACGGAGATCGACGAAAATTTATTTTTCGTCGAACACTGTCTGACGAAGCCCCAGACTCTTCGACTTCTATTTTTATTAGGTTTAGCCGAACCCCGTTCCACGAAATCTTGCGCCTTCTCCGATCTCTTTCTTTATAATCAAATTTTGATTCATTTTTGTCTTTGCGCCTACAGAACTTGCTCTTGCCTCCCTCCAGTTCCTTTTCACTTGATCTTTTTCTCTTGCAAGTACAAATGGCAATCTCTCAGGCAGTGATCTCGTCAATGAAGTTTGATGCAGGATTTGATATAGATATGGAATCTTTTGCGCATTCTGACCAGATTTTCCAGGACATTCTTCAACTCTTTGAAGAACAACAGTTGAAGAAGTTCATGACTACAAGGATAAAGCTTCCAGTTGCAGAGATAAAGGAATGGGTACACACCATTCAGTCACTGAATGCAACATCTATATCAGGAACTATTTCAGGAAACCAGGTTCCTTTTTCCCCATAAATTTTAACAGATGTTTTTGGATTGATAAATGGTGATGATGATTTAGATATCACCTCTGATGAGTTTAATGTTGAATTGGATAAAATGGGTCACTCCAATGGAAACCCTAATCATCTTTTGAAAAAGAATTTGTCTATTGAATATAAATTCTTAGCTGATATTGTTGGAAAGGTTTTGTTGGGCAAAACCTCTGCTCATGATTATATTACAAGGCACCAATTTCTGTTGATGGTGGCCTTAGCAGAAAAGAAGCAGTTGAATTGGGGATTGATTCTCTTTGAATCAATCAATAAGAAGCAAAGCAAATTGAGTGTTTGTTATGGATGGGTCTTAGGCATTGTTCTTCAAGAGAAATGCCCAGAGTTGTTGGTGTCACCAACAGTCTTTATCAATGCAAGCAAGAGTCTGACTCCAGCTCCCTTTGGTAAATTGGAGAGAATGATTCCCAAAAGGACTTCAAGGGCAGAAACTTCCAGGCAAGCTTCTGAAAGCACAAGGACTGATACAGTCACTCCCTCAACCCTTCCAGAAGTTCCTCTTTCTGAATCCTCCACTCCTATCCCTTCTCAACCTCTTCAGAACACCACTACTAAAGAAGTTCTTCCCTCTAATACACCCATAGACACTCCTTCCCCATTACTTTCTTCTCCTCCTCGACAGATAAATCAGTCTGCAGAGTTTCTATCATCATCTATTCCAGATGTTGATTCTCTTCCCCCTCCTTCATTTGACCTCTTGTCTCCTCAACATACTCCACCTCAATCTCCCATCCCTGATGATAATCTTCCACCCATTTTAGATACTACTAACATCTTCCTACCCTCCTCAGTGTGCACCAATTAGGCTCACACCTCTATTCCCTTATCTTCCATTCCACCATCCTCATCTTCTCATCATACATATGACTCTGTGTATGTTGATTTCTCTTCCATTGCGGACCAGATATTCAACCATATCTCTCCTAGGCTGACAGCTCTTCTAGATGAGAAGTTAGCTTCAGTTCTTCAAGCCATATCTGACCTCTCTTCTAAGCTTGCATCCTTCCCTTCCTCCTCATCATTTGTCCCTTCTTCTAGGGGCCTAGATTCAGGTCTCCCTGAAACTAGGCAGGGGGAGATGCTTGATGAAGAAGCTCCAGATAATGCAGATTCTGATATGGCTTTTGATTTAGAAGCAGCTCTAGTTATTGATGAAGAAGCTCCAGTTATAGATTCAGTTGCAGTTTCAGATTTAATTATTCCAGTTATAGATTTAGTGAATAATGTTTCTATTAATCCATCAGTAGATATTATTTCTTTATTATCAAGATTCAATTTGATTTTCAAGTGCCTGCCTAAGCCTCAAGTCAGTTCAAAGGCCATAGTGCCTTATTCAACTCCAATAGATTCAGCTTTTCTGAAGCAAATAATCAAGAGTATTCCAGTTCCAGTTCAAGTTACAGTTGCAGTTACAGAAGAAGTTGGCTTGGTGAATTCACCTCCAACATTTGTTTATGATGATTCCCCTCTACCAGAGGATATTGATCAAGATGTTGAGAATGTTATTCAAGAAGTTGATGAATTATATGATAACCCTACTCAGTTTTCTGATGATGATGATAATGATGATTCTGATTCAAAATCTTCAAAAAAAAAAATCCAGAAGCAAAGCAAAGGCTGCTCCCAAGCCTACATCTTCTACAAATGATACTCCATATTACATTCTGAACATCATCACTCTTACAAAATATTCTCCAGCTTGGATGAGATTCTCAAGGAATGAGAATAAAAGGAGAAAGAAAATGAAGAAATCAGGATTCTACTTTGACAAGCCAGTCAGGTTTAATCCTCCTCCTCCAGCAGCTGGATCAGCAAGCATGTCCTCTTCATCTCAAAAATCTTTCCCTCAGCAATCAAGAAGATCAGGAGAAAGTCATAGAAGCTCCTGTGGCTCTTACAGTTCAATATCAGCCAGAGCTCCTCCCTCAGGATCTGCTAGAGCTCCATCCTCAGTTTATAAATATCATGTTTCTGATGGATCCTTGCACATGCAAAGGAATTCTCAAGATCAACAATCTTTATTTCAGTCTAGTGATTATGATGAAAGGCCTCCATCTCCTATTAACCTAGATTCAGAAAAGAATGCTTACATGGCTAGATATAGAGAAACAATTGCTACAACTCAAATCAATAAAGCCAAAGCAGAAGGAAAAGATATCTCTCAGTATACAACTATGTATGAATTTAGAAGACAAGAATTTGAAAGATACAGCTCAAGGCATCTCTTCAGTGCTGAAGACTATCTAAGGTTGCACCGAGCTGAAGTGGTTCCTCATGCTTCATCTCAAACCCTGCTGGGAGCTAATGACCTCTATATGAGCAAAAGAGAATCTGAAAATCCAAACAGAGAAATCATATTCAGTCCATCTTCAAAGAAAGAGTAAAGCTTCTGATTGTTTGGTTTTGCTATTTTTCTGCTTACAGTATAAAGCTTTCTAAACTCAGAGTACTATATTTTCTATCTGCTGAAATGAAATTTAATTTCTGTCAGATATATATGCACTATGTTTATTGTTGTTTATTTTATAATTTGATTTTGTCAAATAGTATCCTAACCCAAATAGGAGGAGATTGTTGGAACAACCCTATTACTGATTTGGGCTAGGATCACTATCTGTGCTTAGGACTCAAGTTGACCCCATTGTATAGTCTTAGGGTCAATGTCTAAGCTTGTCTGAGTTAGCTTGAACTTAGGAAAATTCCAAGTTTCTGTGTTCGACGAACATCTTTCTGCGTTCAACGAACTCCTTCCTGTGTTCGACGAACGTCATGTATCAGTTCAACGAACTTGTTCTCTAGCTCGACGAAATCAGTCTTCCAAGGCAATTTTGCAGATTCTATCTCTCAGTTCGACGAACTCCAGATTGAGATCGACGAACTCAGCTTTCTGTTCAACGAATGAGTAACTCAGTATTCAGTTCGACGAACTCAGCTTTCTGATCGACGAAATCAGCTTTTTGTTCGACGAAATTTCCACTTCAGCTTGACAAATTCTGAAGAATCAGTTATCTCTTTTCTTTGAACTCGGATCGACTATTCAGCAATGGCTCTATTCATATATTTGGACTTATTCATTATCAGATAAGTCAAGCTTTGATCGTTCCTTTTATATATTCTTTCTATTCTCTTCTTTCGAGAAGCTAGCCGTTGACATATTGGAAAAGGAAACTTTCATTAAAAAGGAATTAAAGTCTCTGTAGAATAAAAAAGTTTGTTATTGCAGTTCCAAGGAAAATTTATCTCAGACTATTCTTTTCCTTATTAGAATTTTTGAATTTTAGAATCAGAATACAAGAGATACAAAAAGAGATATACCACTATATACAATATAGAATAGAGAAGATATAGAAGATACTTATGAAATACTCAGAGAGACAGAAATCTTCATCTTCTACAACAACATTTTCTTTCTCTAGGAAAAATTAAAATCTTCTCTCAGATTCATCTGCTATCAAGGAAGATCTTTTACATCCAAGAGAAAGCTTCACCAACTGTCAACAAATTCTATAAGACAGGGGGAGCTTTACAACAACAACAATCCACTAGTCTTCTCTCAGATATTGTTGAAAGAGAAGAATTTCATAAACTCTTTTTGTTTATTCTTTTTACCCCATCTTGTACAGGGTTTTAACTCCCTTCAAAAGTTAACCTTCGGTGGCAGGGCACCTGATCAAAAACCTGTGGTTTGGTTTGAGCACCTGATCAAAATCTCAATGGTGTTTTGGCACCTGATCAAAAATCCCAGTGGTGATAGGGCACCTGATCAAAAACCTAGTGGATTCCTACCAAGGGTGGTAGAAGAGTAGATGTACCCAGGTTGATTGGGGAACTACTATAGATCCTTGTGTCTCGCTCTGTTTGTGTTATTTTTTGTATTATGCTGTGTTGTGTTTATTATTTTAGTTTTCTACTCACTATATTACACACATATATATATATTATTTTAATTCTGCTATAAAATAAGTTAAAAACTTTTAATACTCTATTCACCCCCCTCTAGAGTAAATCTAAGATCTAATACCTCACTTTCAATATCCTTCCAAGAAATCCTCAGGACTAACTGATTCTTCTACTTCATTCTCATCAGAATAGTTAATTTAAGAGTTTTGGTTAGGCCTAAAATTGTTATCCTGATGTACTCTCTAGACACAGTGGTAAGAATGGCTTTTCCAACCTTGCTAATTTGGGCATTTGCATATATTTCAGACAGTGCAGAGTGGTAGAGTCGAGTAGGCTCAGTGAGAACATACTCTAATTCTGAAGCATATAACAAGGTAATTATCATGTCAAGTTCTTCATCAGCACCTTTGAAGTCATCCTTCCCTAACTCTCCTCCAGATAGAACTTTCTCATCTGACATTTTTGGTGTCATGCTTGTTTCAGGAATTCGTCTAGAAGAAGAAGATGAAGTAGGGATTCTAGGATTTTGTGTGCGAACAATTTCTATGCTTTCACATTGTCTAATATATACTATTATGTTTTTGGAAGGTAAAGAGGCGCGTACCTGATGAAATCTTCTCGAATCGTTTTGAAAAGCACGTAATTGCGGCGTAATTATGACACTCATGTGTCTTGTGACATCATTTTGTTGGCCTAACTAGATTTTGTCGTCGAGAGTGTTGCCAAGACCACTTAAACTTTGTCGTCGAGACACCAACAATGTCGTCTTGACCATCAAAACAATTTTTCTTTGTCTATGCCATTTTTTCTAAACGATTTTTCACTTATGCCTTCGCCAAGCTTTCTGTAGTTTCTGTCTTCAAAGCTAAATTGTTAGACTTCTTTAGGGTGGACCTTGTAAGAGATCCAGCCTTTTCACAATATAAATCAAATCATACATTAAGGAAAATATGGAGTACAACATTCCCAATTTAAGAACTTAGCATCCCCAATTCAATTTTTAATAGATTGAACTTAGAATCATCAAGAGTCTTAGTAAAAATGTTAGATATCTGCCTGTCTGTATGGACATACTCAAGGCAGATGTCCTCCTTTTCCACATGCTCCCTAATGAAGTGATATCTAATTTCAATATACTTAGTTCTACTATGTGCCACATTATTTTTAGCGATAGATATGACACTTGAGGAATCACAAAAAAAGGTGCTCTCTTTATTTGCAAATTATAACCCTCTAATTGGTGTTGAATCCAAAGAAGTTGCACAATAACTACCAGCAGAAATGTATTCTGATTCAGCTGTAGAGATAGCAATGGTGTTTTGCTTTTTTCCACTCCAGGACACAAGCCTTCTCCCCAAGAACTGACAAGTTCCTGAAGTATTTTTTCTGTCCTCTTTGCACCTAGCAAAGTCTACATCAGAATAACCACACAGCTCAAAGTCATATGACTTAGGATACCATAATCCTAGATTGGGAGTACCTTTCAGATATCTCAAAATTCTTCGGACTACTGAGTAATGAGATTCTTTGGGGTTCACTTGATATCTTGCACAGACACATGTAGCAAACATAATGTCTGACCTACTAGCAGTTAGGTAGAGCAATAAGCCAATTATGCTTCTATACGTGGACTCATTATAGGGTTTCCCCTTTTCATCCTTGTCTAGAGACACATTTGATCTTATAGGAGTTCTCATAGGGGTAGAGTTCTGTTGGTGTTTCCATGGTGATCTAGAAGTGGTCAAATATCTAGTCTCACTACCAACGCGATATGAGCCTATGGGGTCGCACAAAAGAGTGCTTGGAGAAATTGGAGGAAGAATCCTGTTGACAAGGGATCAGATTAAAGGGATCAGATTAAAGGGATCAGATTAAAGCGGGCGTTCGTCAAACGGCTAATGTAGCGCGTTCGTCGAACGACGCTCGTCGAACAAGTTCGTCGAACGGCTAGCGTAGCTCATTCGTCGAATGGCTCGTCGATCGGCTAAGTGTTGAATTATATCGTCTTGACCGTCAAGACGATGTTCTCGATGATATATGTATATCCTCTCGACGATATGTATGTCTTCTCGACGATATATATTTATATGTTTTCTCGACGATATATGTCATCTTCTCGACGATATACATGTCTTCTTAACGGCCAGTAAACCACGTTCGTCGAACGACTATTGTAGCGCGTTCGTCGAACGACTAATGTAGCGCGTTCGTCGAACGACGTTTGTCGAACGGTTCATCGAATGGCATTCGTCGAACAGTTCGTTGAATGGCTAGCGTAGCACGTTCATCGAACAGTTCGTCGAACGTCCAGCGTGTTTGACAAACGCTAGCCAGTTCGTCAAACGCAGTGTTCGACCTTTTTATCTTCCCCTGACGCTTCTCTTGATTGCTGGAGGTATAAAAGAATACGATTCTTTTAACCTAAACCCCCGATCTATTTTTGGCGATCAGTTTTGCGAGAGAGAGCGACGGAAGAGTTCCACAAGGGTTCTGACGGAAGTGTTCCGACCGGTCGATCCCGCCGCCGCCACCTCTCTCAATCGTCGAACCTAGCAGTCCGTGGGAGACATAGAGAGCAGTTCTTCTCCAACCTAGATCTTGTGCGACAAGAGGCTAGGGTTCTTCAGCACTCGTGTGGATTTCTCGTAGAGGCACAGATCTATTTCAGCGCTTGGAACTCAAGTTTTGTTTTCTGGATCCGCCATAGGAGCATTTCGGTTGAGTAGAGACTCAACCCCCTTCAGGTATAATTTCTGCAATGTGTTGCTGGATGTTTTATTTCTTAAATATATGAAATCACAAGTTCCATATAACTCTTTTGGGTTGTTCTAGTTATTTTTTCCGCTGCGCATATGTGATATGCTGTATTATCATTTCTAAAATGGTATTAAGAAAACCCAACAGTGGTATCAGAGGGAGGTTGGCAATCTAATGCATGTAAATCAGAAATTTAGGAGTGTTCTAAATGTCTAGATTTCTTCCTGGGTGTTTGGATTTCGAAGAAATGTTCTAGATTGGAACACTCCCAGGAATGCATGTGATTGCGTTGCGATTTCATTATTTCAGAAATTTTGTCTCTTTAGCAGTAACCGTCCCTCTAATTGGTTTGTGAAACCAAATGTCTTAGATTTTGAATCTGACATTGAGAGATGTGCTTGTCTACTGCATAAGTGGAGTTGTTTTTCCTGTGTCAAATGCATGTAAATTTGGAGATTTAGAAATGTTCTAAATGCTCAGATTTAGCCCTTTTATCAAAGCGTTGATAATTTTATTTTGTGCACTTCTGGGATGTATTTCGTTGTGAATGTTGTAATTTTGTGAAAGTGCACGTTGATTAATTGTTAATCAATTTCATAAATAAAATCCCTTATCCAATATTAAGTATACGATCCGCCTTCTGATGGATGACACTCTTCCTTCCTCGATCGATGAAGTGTGGGCTTGCCAAAGCAAGGTGCATTAATTTATCTTGGTAAGGGTGCGAGCGGATAATTGTGATATCCCACTGTCGACATCGGGTCCAACTTAACTGGGTGACCTCAAAAGTTGAGTGCCTAGAGGCATTTGGTTGGCATGCACTATATGATGGATGCGAATAAAGAGCTATTCACCAACCATAGAAGAGTTGCATAGTGATGCAATTGGCAAGTGTTGCCTACCTAAATAACCGCATTATGAGAGGAACGCCAAAGCGGACTCGTTGTGTTGGTGAAATACGGATCTTGTCCACTAAGAGAGTAGCTCGCATAAACTCTCCGAATTGATATTAAGGGTTATCAATTTGAATAAAATAGTGGGAGTATTTAATTAAAGATCTTATTAAAATAAAAATGTATTTTGAAATATAGTACTAAAATAAACTTTGCATTATTTTGTAGAATCTTCATTGCAAATACTTCACACTCCACGTTGTCCCTGAGAGCCATCCTTGAGAAGGATAAGCTCAATGGGATGAATTCCCTAGACTGGTTCAGGAACCTGAGAATTGTTTTCAAGCAAGAGCGTAAGCTCTATGTCCTTGAAGAAGATCCCCCCGAGGAGCTAGCCTCTACTACACCTCTTGCAGATAAAGATGCTTATAAGAAGTATGGAGATGACTCCTTGTATATTGAATGTCCCATGCTCGCAACCATGAACTCTGAGCTTCAGAAGTAACATGAGAACATGAGCTGTTACGAGATGGTGGAGCACCTAAAGAAAATGTTTCAAGGGCAAGCTCGCCAAGAGAGGTTTGACATATCCAGGGCGTTATTTCAGTGTAAGATGAGAGCTCGGGACCCAGTAGGAACTCACGTACTCAAGATGATTGGGTATATAGAGAACCTTGAAAGACTGGGGTTTCCGTTGGACCAAGGTCCACTGAACTGATCCTGCAATCGTTGCCGGATAGTTATGAGCAGTTTGTCTTAAATTACAATATGAATGAAATTGGCAAGACACTGCCCGAGCTCCTAGGCATGTTAAGAACTGCCGAGATCAATATGAAGAAGGTCAAGCCTGCTAGCCCCATATTGATGGTGCATAAAAGAAAGGGAAAGACCAAGGGATTCAAGAAGACTAAGGTGGGACCTAAGTCATATCTTGATCCCAAGTCTTCAGCAGTGAAGAACAAGGGCTTGGCCAAGGAAGGGAAGTGCCACCATTGTGGCAAGGCAGGGCATTGGAGGAGGAACTGTCCCCTCTATCTTGAAGATCTGCAAAAGAAGAAGGGAAGTGTGACTTCCACTTTAGGTATATTTGTTATAAAAATAAACCTTTTTGCTCCTTCATCTTGGGTATTGGATACCGGATGTGGTTCTCACATTTGTACGAATGTGCAGGAACTGACAAGGAGAAGAATGCTGGGTAAAGGAGAGGTAAACCTGCACGTTGGCAATTGAGCAAGAGTTATTGCCGTTGCCATTGGTGTTTATCGTCTTTCTTTGCCCACTGGGCTTGTAATCGAATTAGATAACTGTTATTTTGTTCCAGCCATAACTCGAAACATTATTTATGTGTCTTGTTTAGACATGAATGGTTTTTCTTTCATTATAAAGAACAATAGTTGTTCTTTATTTATGAATGATGTTTGTTATGGTGTAGCCCAATTGTTTAATGGCTTAGATGTTTTGAACTTAGATCAGCCTATTTATAACATAGAAAATACCAAACGACTAAAAACAAATGACTCAAATTCTACGTACCTTTGGCATTGTCGTTTCGGCCATATAAATGAGAAATGCATATCCAAGCTCCATAGAGACGGACTACTGGACTCATTTGATTATGAATCATTTGAGAGATGCGAGTCTTGTTTATTAGGCAAAATGACTAAAGCCCCTTTCACTAGTCATACTGAGAGGGATGATGATCTTTTGGGTGTAATATATAGTGATGTATGCGGACCCATGAGTTCTATGGCTAGAGGTGGGTACTACTACTTCGTTACATTTACTGATGATTTCAGTAGATATGGATATGTGTTTCTTATGAAGAACAAATCCGAAACCTTTGAAAAGTTCAAAGAGTTTAAAAATGAAGTAGAGAACCAACTGGGAAAAGGATAAAAGCACTCCGATCTGATCGAGGTGGCGAATATCTGAGTCATGAGTTTCGTGATCATCTGAGAGAGTGTGGTATTGTATCACAGCTCACTCCGCCCGGAACACCACAACATAATGGTGTGTCTGAGAGGAGGAATCGTACTTTGTTAGACATGGTACGGTCGATGATGAGTCATGCAGATTTGCCCGTTTCCTTTTGGAGATTTGCTTTAGAGACTGCTGCTTTCACATTAAATCGTGCTCCAACGAAAACGGTTCTAAATACACCATATGAGATATGGACCAGAAAGCATCCTAGTATGTCTTTTATTAAGATTTGGGGCTGTGAGGCATACGTGCGACGTCAAATGCCTGACAAGCTGGAACCCAAATAGGATAAGTGTTATCTTGTGGGATATTCTAGGGAAACAAAAGGATATCACTTCTACCTGCTATCCGAGGGCAAAGTGTTTGTCGCAGGACTGACGTCTTTTTGGAGAAAGAGTTCTTATCCAGAAAGACTGTGAAGGTGGAACTTGAAGAAGTTCAAGAACCACAAACAATAGCTGAACCGATTTTAGAACCTGAGCAAGGACTACAAGTTGTTGTAGCTAGAGAGCCTGCTCAAGAAACACAAGTCCTGCGTAGATCTGATAGACCAAGATTTGAGCCTGAGAGATATGGATTTCTCGTGTCTCAAATAGGTAACGTATTGCTTATGGATCATGATGATGAGCCTGCAACCTATCAAGAGGCTAAGCGTGGACCTGACTCCGAGAAGTGGCTTGAGGCCATGAAATATGAAATGGACTCCATGTATGCAAATCAAGTTTGGAACTTGGTGGAACCACCTGAAGGGGTACGACCCATAGGGTCCAAGTGGGTCTTCAAGAAGAAGACCGACATGGATGGGAATGTACATACATTCAAAGGCCGGCTGGTGGCTAAAGGTTTCAGGCAAATTCATGGTGTTGACTATGATGAGACCTTTTCCCCTGTAGCCATGGTCAAGTCCATCAGAATTCTACTTGCTATTGCTGCGTATTATGACTACGTGATCTGGCAAATGGATGTCAAAACGGCTTTCCTTAATGGAAACCTCCTTGAGGAAGTGTACATGACACAACCCAAGGGTTTTGAATCTCCAAGTGAAGCCACTAAAATATGCTAGTTGAATCGATCCATTTATGGATTGAAACAAGCTTCTCGAAGTTGGAATCTTCGTTTTGATGAGAAAATCAAAGAGTTCGGTTTTATTAAAAACGAGGATGAACCATGTGTTTACAAGAGGATTAGTGGGAGCATTGTCATTTTCCTGATTTTGTATATGGATGACATACTGTTGATCAAAAATGACATTCCGACCCTGCAAGCTGTTAAGAATAGGCTAGGGGACTGCTTTTCTATGAAGGACTTGGGTGAAGCGACTTATATACTTGGTATTAAGATCTATATAGATAGATCGAAGAAGTTGCTGGGTTTGACCCAGAGTACATACATTGAGAAGGTGTTGAAACGGTTCAACATGCTTGAGTCAAAGAAAGGATTCTTACCCATGTCACATGGCGTGAGTCTCTCTAAGGACCAGTGTCCAAAATCTTTGGAAGATAAGGACCGCATGAAGTTGATTCCATATACTTCGGCAATTGGATCAATCATGTACGCAATATTATGTACTCGACCCGATGTCTCTTATGCTTTAAGCATGACGAGCAGATATCAGTCTGATCCTGGTGAGAGTCACTGGATTGCAGTCAAGAACATCTTAAAGTACTTGAGAAGGACTAAAGATGTATTCTTGGTGTATGGTGGAGAGGAAGAGCTCGTCGTAAAGGGTTACACAGATGCTAGCTTCCAGACTGATAGGGACGACTCAAAGTCCCAATCAGGCTTTGTATTTTGCCTTAATGGAGGAGCTGTAAGTTGGAGGAGTTCCAAACAGGATACAGTTGCTGATTCTACAACTGAGGCCGAGTATATCGTTGCTGCAAATGGGCGAAGGAGGCTGTGTGGATTAGGAAATTCATCAACGAGCTTGGTGTAGTTCCTAGCATTGTTGATCCCGTAGTTCTCTACTATGACAACAATGGTGCTATTGCACAAGCTAAGGAACCTAGATCTCATCAGCGCTCCAAGCACATACTTCGGCGGTTCCATCTTATTCGAGAGATTGTCGATCGAGGAGATGTGAGCATATGCAAAGTACCGACTGAAGAAAATATTGCGGATCCACTGATGAAGCCTCTTGCACAGAGAAATCATGATGGTCATACTAGATCAATGGGTATTAGATACCTGAATGATCGTCTCTAGTGGGAGTCTTGTGGATTGTATTTGTCGGTTATTGATTATTCATGTGATGAATAGAGTACTTTATATTTCTTTTTTCATTTATGGCAAGTTCTTTTATTATGTTATATGTTTCTACTGATAGATTAATTAGCATAATAAATGCCCTTAGAATGCTTGCTTCCATAGGAATTCAAGTATGTGACTTGAATGTGAGGGCCTATGTTTATAAGAAGCTTCATTCTTAAATGGTCCCTGGTCATTGTATCATCTTAGAAGTTCAGGGCCATGATGATACATAAAGACTAGCATGTGCGTTGACTGATGAACGTTCTCACAGGTCATGATATTGCGATATCAAGTCATCACATGGGTACTTGTTATTGAACAAGTTGTACTGGACAGACCCACCTTGAGACTACTTTGTGGATTGTTGTATGAACGTGTCACAAGTAGGCCTCAACTAATAATGGTGTTTGTGGTTCTTCGGTCTGAAGTCACAACATTCATCAAATGAGGAAGAGCGTACTTTGATGCCATCTAAAGTCTTCCTTGAGAAAGGTTGATGATAAGGGTGGTTATTGGGTATGTTAAGATTAATTTGGATGTTTGTGTATGGGCAGATATGGGATTTGTCCTCCTATATGACAGGAGTTACATCCATGGGCCCCTTGATGGAATGAGACTGAGAAATGCATGGCCATGCTTGGTTGAGTCAATATGTGATATTGAGCTCACCATTTTCGGACTGTCTATTCTAGATCAAGGAATTAGAATTGAACAATTATGAGGGTGACCCAGTCCATGCCTCTAGTTCTATTCGGATGTAAGGGACAAAGGGACATGACAACACTGATACATTGGTCAAGACAGGATTGTTGAGTTATGAACTCTTATTGCTTGGGTAGCAATGATGCATTGCTAGATGCCGCTTATTGTTTGTGAGACTTTTATTTGATACGTTCAAGATCAAGTGAGAGACTGTTGGTGTTTCCATGGTGATCTGGAAGTGGTCAAATATCTAGTCTCACTGCCAACGCGATATGAGCCTATGGGGTCGCACAAAAGAGTGCTTGGAGAAATTGGAGGAAGAATCCTGTTGACAAGGGATCAGATTAAAGGGATCTGATTAAAGCAGGCGTTCGTCGAACGGCTAATGTAGCGCGTTCGTCAAATGGCGCTCGTCGAACAAGTTCGTCGAACGGCTAGCGTAGCGCATTCGTCGAACGTCTCATCGATCGGCTAAGTGTTGAATTATATCGTCTTGACTGTCAAGACGATGTTCTCGACGATATATGTATATCCTCTTGACGATATATATGTCTTCTCGACGATATATATTTATATGTTTTCTCGATGATATATGTCATCTTCTCGACGATATACATGTCTTCTTAACGGCCAGTAAAGCACGTTCGTCGAACGGCTATTGTAGTGCGTTCGTTGAACGGCGTTCGTCGAACAGTTCGTCGAACGGCTAATGTAGCGCGTTCGTCAAATGGCGTTCGTCGAACGGTTCGTCAAACGGCTAGCGTAGCACATTCATCAAACGGTTCGTCGAACGGCCAGCGCGTTCGACGAATGCTAGCCAGTTCATCGAACGTAGTGTTCGACCTTTTTATCTTCGCCCGACGCTTTTCTTGATTGTTGGAGGTATAAAAGAATACAATTCTTTTAATCTAAACCCCGATCTATTTTTGGCGATCAGTTTTGCAAGAGAGAGCGACGAAAGAGTTCTGCAAGGGTTCTGATGGAAGTGTTCCGACCGCTCGATCCCGCCGCCGCCGCCGCCTCTCCCTGTCGTCGGACCTAGCAGTCCGTGGGAGACGTAGAGAGCAGTTCTTCTCTGACCTAGATCTTGTGCGACAAGAGGCTAGGGTTCTTCAGCACTCGTGTGGATTTCCGGCAGAGGCGTAGATCTATTTCAACGCTTGGAACTCAAGTTTTGTTCTCTGGATCCGCCATAGGAGCATCTCAGTTGAGTAGTGACTCAACCCCCTTCAGGTATAATTTCTGCAATGTGTTGCTGGATGTTTTATTTCTTGAATCTATGAAATCGCAAGTTCCATATAACTCTTTTGGGTTGTTCTAGTTATTTCTTCCGCTGCGCATATGTGATATGCTGTATTATCATTTCTGAAATGGTATTAAGAAAACCCAACAAGTTCTCCATTCCAAATTTATTTATGATTTCCAAGGTAAATTTGGTCTGAGAAATGAAAATTCCTTCCCCGGATTGCTTTACTTGAAGACCTAAGAAATATTTAAGCTCTCCTATATTGCTCATCTCAAATTTACTTTACATGAGCTTGACAAACTTCTTGCAAAGATTCCCATCAATTGATCCAATTATAATGTCTTCAACATATATTTGGACCAAAAGGATCTGACCCTTCAATTCTCTTAAGAAAAGAGTCTTATCTATTTTCTCTCTTGAAAACTTGTTTTCATGAAAACTTGTTTTCAAGAAGATAGGTAGACAGTGTCTCATACCAAGCCATTGGTTCTTGCTTCAAGCCATACATGACTTTCTTTAGAAAATAAACATAATCAGGATGGGTATGAGAGATAAAACTTGGTGGTTGAGCTACATAGACCTCCTCCTTCAAGTCTTCATTCAGAAATACTGATTTGACATCCATTTGGTAGACTTTGAAACCCTTGAATGCAACATATGCTAGAAAAAGTCTGATGTCCTCCAATCTAGCTGCAAGAGCAAATGTCTGATCAAAATCTACACAATTCCTCCTGCCAGTATCCCTGGGCTACTAGCCTTTCTTTATTATTTATGATCACTCCAGCTTCATCCATCTTATTTCTGTAAACCTACTTTGTCCCAATGACATTATGCCCTTGTGGCCTTGGGACAAGCTTCCAAACTTTGCATTTCTTGAATTTGTTGTGCTCTTCTTGCATGGCCATAACCCAGAATTGGTCTTTGTTGGCCTCCTCAAATTTCTTTGGTTCAAGTTGTGATAGAAAACTGAGGTGCAAGCTTTCATTCAGAGCATTACTTCTGGTTCTAACTCCAAGATTAAGCTCACCAATTATCTGGTATGCTGGATGATTTTTGAGATGTCTTCCTGCTATGGGCAACACCCTTTGAGTTTCTTCCACTTCAGTAATTTCTTCAGCTACTGGTTCAAGATTGCCATTCTGAGAATTTTGTAGTTTCATTAGCTTCTTCTACTCTTTCTAGAATAGAGTTTTATGGAGAGAGTTCCTCCTTCTCAATGGTCTCCTCTTCTCTGATTTTCAGATTGTCCAGTCCAGCTTCAATTCCTGCACTACATGAACTAGATAGAGGGTTATGCAGCATGTTGCTCTCATCAAAAACTATATGAATAGATTCTTCAATTGTAAGGGCATTCTTATTGAAGACTCTGTAGGCTTTGATGTGCTTGTTATATCCTACAAAGACACCTTTATAGCTCTTTTCAGAGAATTTGGTAATTTAATGCTTATTATTCTTCACCACATAGCATTAACTTCCAAAAATTCTGAAATAAGCTAATGTTGGCTTTTTACCTTTAATCAGCTCATTAGGAGTCTTGTTATGGTTCTTATTAATGAGTGCTCTATTTTGCACATGACGTGCAGTATTGACTGCCTCAACCCAAAGGTATTCTGGGAGTGAGGAGTCACTCAACATGGTCCTACTAGCTTCAATGAGTGTTTTATTTTTCCTCTCAGCCACCCCATTCTATTGGGGAGTTCTGGGAGAAGAAAACTCTCCTTCTTCTTCATAAAATTTGGTCATTAAATTAGATTGAAATTCAATCCCATGATCACTTCTGATTTTGACCACAGAGTTGTTTATTTCATTCTGAATTTGTTTGACAAAATTCTTGAATGTACCTAGGGTATCCGACTTGTGTTTTAAAAAGAACACCCGGGCAAACTTAGAGTGATCATCAACAATAACTAATGTATAAGTCACTCCTCCTAAGCTGTGCACTGTCATAGGGCCAAATAGTTCCATGTGGAGAAGGTATAAGCACCTAGTGGATTGTTTGTCATGTATGCTTGTAAATGAAGTCCTTGTTTGTTTGCCCATTTGGCATGCATGACAAGCACCCATTTCTAGACAATCCAACTTAGGAGCATCTCTTATCAAAGTTTCTATCATTAATTTCTTAAGAAACTTGTAATTAATGTGGGCTAGTCTCTTGTGCCACTTTACACAAGCAGACACTCCATCATTTGCTACAAGACATACATGTTCATTCTTCCTAATACAAATGAAATTCAAGCAATAAATATTATCGCTCCTAGTGCCTGTTAGAATAGATTCAGCATTCCTAGAATCCTTGATCAGACACTCATCCTTGTGGAAGGCAATAGTATATCCCAAGTCACATAGTTGACTTATGTTTATAAGGTTATGCTGCAACCCTTTAACATAAGCTGCCATTGTGATAGTGATACTACAATTAGTAATCTTACCATAGCCTTTGACTACACCTCTGTCAGATCCTCCAAATTTTACATTAGGTCCATCTTCTACAGATGTAAACTCCTTCAAAAGGCTTCTAGTTCCAGTCATGTACCTGGAACAACCACTGTCCAAATACCACACATGAGTCTTGGTGGTTTTTGGACATACCTGCAAGATAGCTACACCTCCTTAGGAACCCATGCTTTCTTGGGTCCTAGGTGCTTGCTAGAAACAGATCTAAATGGAAAATTAACAGATTGCCTTCTAATTCTCATATGGGGATCATTCTGGACAGTTGGATTGTACCAACAATCTAAGGCAAAATGCCCTACTTTCCCACAACACCAACATTCAAATCTATTATATCTAAATTTTCTTGTTGTGCTTGATATGGCTGGGTTAAGCTTTGCTTGACAGCTAACCCTCCCTTCTTGGGAGCTGAAGAATTCACCCCACCATGAGAATTTCTGAAGGCTCTCATAAGAAGATTATTTTGGGGTGCAGATAGTGCCCTCTTCCCAAGGAAAGTCTGCCTTTTGCTCAACCAAGTAGAAGGGAGCTTAAGACCACTATCAGTCTTCTTGCTCTCTTTGCATCCATAGATGTTGCTGTGATCATAGGAATTTGTGGGTATGATCACCTTTCTGAAGATTGTCTTTCCTTGGGGAGATTTTTCACTGTCCTCACCTTGACTATAACCTAAACCCTTTTTGTTGGTTTGAGAAAAGCCATCAATCAAGGGAAAAACAGTTTGTGGCTTGGAGTAACTAGCCATAATCTTCCTTTCCACTAAGAGCTTATCCTCCAACTCTTTGATTATGTTATTCTTATGCTTAATAACTTCAGTTAAAGTGCTAGTGCTCAGTGTAGACATTGATAATTTGGTCTTTTCTTGAGTAAGTCCATTAACTTTCTCAAGCAACTCATCTCTCTTGTCATTCAAGGAGGTAATCTCAGCTGATTGATCCTTATAGAGAGCTTTTGCTTTCTTAAGTGCCTCAAGCAGGGCACCAAATTTCTTAATGTATTCAGAGTCAATTTCTGTTACTATTGAAGAGGAGCAGACATCTGAATGTGTGTCAGAAATGGTTGGAGAGACTTTAGGTATTACCTGGTTGTGATGAGATTCATCACAACTTCCTTCATCTGAGAAGACCATAACTGCTATATGATTATCTAATTCTGATGAGGATGACTCAGTGTCACTATCACTGAGTGTTCTTACTTTCTTGGCTACAAAACTTTTCTCTACCTTTCTACTCTTTGAGTGCTTCCTGTCTTCACTCTTCTCTTTTTTCTTGTATGTACACTCAACTATGATGTGTTCAGGCTTCTTGCGGCTGTAACAAATAATATTAGAAGAAATATGTTTGTTTGATATTGAATCATACCTGTCTATTTTGTGTATGCTCCCAGATTTGTCTTCTCTCCTTGAACTAGAGGGAGAAGATTTCTGCCTCCTGTTCCCTTTTCTTCTGTTTCTCAGCAATTTCTTGAACTGCTTGGTGAACAGGGAGAGTTCTCCATCTGAGAGATCAGAACTAAAATTGTTGATGATCTCATCTTCTGAGATGTAAGCAGGCTCCACACTCTTGTGCTTTCTTGAAGTGTCAGCTTTGAAGGCCACTGCCCTTTCTCTGCTGGAAACCTTGAAGTTCTCTTCTTCTGATCTTCTGGTATTCAGCTACAGCTCATATGATAGAAGTTTGCCATATAGCTGTTGAGGCTCCATGTTTCCCAGATTGCCAACTTCTCTGATGGCACAAAGCTTCATGTCTCATTCCATGTTTAGGGTCTTAGGAACTTATCATTTAGCTCATAATTGGTGAACTCTCTTTCATAAGTTCTGAGCTCATTAATAATTTTGAAGAACTTTTCATAGCAGGTAGCTATGTTGTCCTTCTTGTCTTGCCTGAAGGATTCATACTCCTGATTCAGAAGGGATTTTCTATCATCCCTAACTTCTTATGTTCCTTCCATGTAGATAACTAAGGAATCCCACATTTCTTTTGTTGTTTTACAATGGATCAGATTCTGAAAGGTGGAATCATCAATTGCATTCACAATTATATTTTTGGCTCTCTTGTCTATAGTGACCAAGGCTACTTCATCCTTGGTGAACTGAGATAAGTTTTTAGGAACAGGGACTGTTGTTGGGTCCACAGGAATTGTCATGGGAATATAGGGTCCCTCTTCAACAACCAAGTAGACTCTAGGGTCTGAGGCTTCCATATATAGTTTGACTCTTTGCTTCCAAATAAGAAAATTCTCTTTGGTGCAGATGGGCAGCTTCATTGAGCTCATTTCCTTGTGATGCTCACCAGCCATAGTTTATGCTAACAACCCAATATAACTTAATGATCTTGTTCTAAGCTGTTAGGCCTTTGAACTTAACATCCCTCTGATACCAATTGAAAATTTTGGGTTTGATCATAATGCACCTAGAGGGGGGGGGGGGGGGGGGGGGGGGGGGGGGTGATTAGGTGTTTTCACAGTTATTTTATAGTTTAAAAATTAACTAGCACATCACACAAGCAACACAGAAAGTACACAGAGATTTATAGTGGTTCCCTTCAAGACACTGTGTCAAGAGGTAGTCCACTATCCCTCCCGCCTATCTAGCAGTGTGCTAGACTAGGCAACTTCTCCAAACACTAATATCTCTTTTCAATACAGTAGATCTTGCAACTCAGATCCACACAGGATCCTACCTCAGCCCTCACAAAGAAAAGCTTACCCTCAGGTTACAAAAACCTTACAAATGACTCAGACTTTACAAGTCCTACCAAACTCAGATCTTTACCAAGATTCTACAAAACTCAGGCTCACACAGAACCCTACAGAATGCGAAGGTTATTTTATTGTTTCAGAAGAGAAGACTTCAAAGATAAAGTTTTTCGCTGAATGGTCTTCTTATTCTTCTTCTAGCAGATGTAGCCTTAAAGATCTTTTGGATCACTAAAGCTTTCTTGAGAATCTTCTTCTAAAAATATCAAATTATCTTTTCTAACCAAGGAAGATGATTCTTTCTTTGATCTTCACAGTACAGCAGTGAGAACTTCTTCTTGAGCACTTTTCTCTTTCCTGATTGTGAGTGTGAAGAATAAGAAAGAGAGGTCGGGGGCTTTAGAATTCAAAAATTGCTCTATATATATTCCTCTGCATTTTTGCATAAAAGCCCTAATTAATTTATTCCATAATTAATTGGTCAGTAAGGAAAATAATCTGAAATGGCAAAATAAAATATCATAAATGTTTGTCATTTTTGGAACTTGCATAATATGGAAATATTTGATATTCTTCTTTAATTGCTATGTAACGGCTAAATCTGCAGAGAATATATCATTAATTATTACTTGATTAATGCACAAGATAAGCGGCGTGCACATTCCCTGTATAATAATTTCCAAGAAAATATGTGCATTAAATGCAGCTCTACATCTGTCAAGACGATAAACTTCATTCAAGCCAATTTCTTCTTGATCATCTAAACGATATATAGTCATCTAGCCAATATCGTCTTGATTATCTAGACGATATAAAGTCTTCAACCTGATATCGTCGACATGCTCCTTTCTTCAATACTTAACATAATCTTCTACACGATATGACTTCTTCTAGATGATATCGTTGAGATGTTTCTTTCTACACGATTTATCTTTATTCTTCAAGTCGATAAGGCTTCTTCAAGACGATATTGTTGAGATGCTGTCTGCACGATTTGACTTAGCTTTCTCAACGATAAAATTTCTTTAAGACGATATCGTCAAGACTGTCTCGACGATATGCTTTCTGACTCAACGATTTGTCTGCTAAGGCTTAAGACGATATTTGACTTAGTGATTTTTCACTTCTATTATAGTCTTGATACTAAAATTATATTCTTGATATATCTGTCACATCATGAACTAAAACACAATATCAAAAATAACTTTGCTTATCTATACTTGTGTTCCTTCTTCAAACCTACAAACATTGAGGGAACAATACCCAACAATCCAGAATCACAAAGTAAGAAGTAACCAAATCAATAGATCAGAAATGAAGTATGGAGATGGCTCACTGGTAGATCAGGTATATGATTCGTGAGGTGCGGCACATCCTCTAGGACATAGCCAACTTCTTCATACATAAGCATCTGTTCATTGGTCCCTTACATTGTCATTGTCCTCTCAAATCGTGCCCTAAGGTTTCTATTACCCCACGATGTAGACTTAAAGGAGGAAAGCGAGCCAGGGTGGGGGAGAACAAAGGTGTCGATGAAGCGGAACCAGAGGTGGGGGGAGAGCGAAGGTGCCGATGAAGCGCACGCCATCGATGAGGCAGAACCAGGGATGGGAGAGAACGAAGGTGTCGATGAAGCACACGTTGTCGTCGAGGCAGCAAAATATATTGAAATAAAGGAAAATGGAATCAGGAAGTTTGACCTAAATAGGTCGGACATATTAGCTGGAGAAAATAGCCTATAAGCAATTCCCATGGAATTGGAGGCAATTCCAATTCCATCCCATTATAAGGCGCGTCGAACAACATAATTGGAATTGAGGGGCCAATTCCAATCCCCCTTCCAATTCCATCCAAACGAACGAAATCTTAGAAATTTTTGGCACTTTGCACCCCCCCCCCAAATTAGGGCTTCTTGGCACATTGCACCCTCAATCCCATAGTTTGGAACTTTGCACCCTTAAAATGCATTAAGAGAGCGCATTGCACCCTTGAAATGCATTAAGAGAACGCATTGCACCTTCTAGTCATTTAACTATTATTTTCTCATTTATTAAATTCTGAATTTAAAAGAAGGCATATTTTGGTCCCTCTTCAGTTTAATTATTTCAGGATGTTTTTTAAAATGAACTCGAGGGTTTCATTTAGTGCTATCTGTTGGAACATGCGTTCTGCATGTCTCAGGTTTGATAATAACAAATCACAAGTTGTATTTGATAATATATATTTTTTGGGTATAGTGTGCAGGTTTATAGGTGTGAAGTCGTACAAGAACTCCAATCTATCGTTGGGTGCTAACTTTACGGTTGGCGCTATCTTTTGTCAACTAGATGGTTATATCGTCTAGAAAGAACATGTCGTCCTAAAAGCCTTTATCAGATGGGATATCGCCGAGATAGCACATGAAGGCCTACCGCCGGGCGCTAGACCTAACGTCGCGCGCCAGCCATGTCGACTAGATGTATATCGACTAGAAGGCTAATATCAATATGAAGAGTTATATCGACTTGACATCACATATAATCGAGACTCTCATCCTAACGCCGACGATAATAATACCGTCGGGCGCTAGTATATCGTCTTGAAGAGCAGTGGATCGTCTTGATACTGTATGTCGACTAGAAGGACATAACAACTAGACCATGCCTCTTAACTACCACTCGTGTGCTACAGATAACACGTCGCGCTACTGATAACATGTTGTGCTACCTGGAAGTCCTCGTCAGCGATCTGACTACTCAATGTGGGGACTTGGGGGCTACTATAGAAGGAAATATTACTACCACCCTGTGGTAGCTCATACCGCTCTGCGGTAACCTGGATTTGTAAGGAAAGAGTCACCACATTCCTTATCTGCCGAAGACCAGTTGTGCACATGCCTAGTCAAGCACGCCTACCACCCCACACTTGCATTATCGCTCCGCGCTAACAGACGACTACAAGGATAGCTCTGCCACTTTCCTAACATCGAGCAAGACAGATGGGAGATATCACGTATACGAAGCCTACCGCCATACTGTAACCTTACCATTGGCGGTAGCTTACTTAAACGTCGTATAAAAGCAATTTTCTTTATTGAGTAAAGGACACACAAAGTAGGGTTTCCAATCCATCACAGGATCAAGGAACCACCGACTTAAAAGAAGGAAAGAGAGAAAGTGCACCCTCTTATTCGAAGAAGAAGAACTCCGGTGGAGCGCATACGAGAATGACAATCTGAAGACGATCGAGTGCCCAAGGAATGAGAATCACAAGTGTCGATCAGTCACCGTCTCTGGAGAACAATCTTATGAGGGATCATTTTTTATACTTTGATTAATTTCTCTCTTGTATTTTTATCTTTTAACAACTTTGTGTATGGAGGAAAATCGACCGGGGAGGTCGTCGGATTCCGGGGAGCATTCCGTGCGTAAATTATCTGTCTGCGCGTCTAGACCGGGGAGGTCTAGTAAGGGCTCAAAGATCTTCAGGGAGAAGGGAGAGAGCCGCCTCGAAGACCTTCGGGGAGAAGGGAGAGAGCCAACCGGTCCTCAGGAGGAGGGTCAATATAGAAACCAAAAAGGAATTTATATTCTTCACCTTCGATCTCCTGCGTCATGGAGATCTAGTTTTGTAATTGTAAACATAATCTTAAGATTATAATGGATTTGATAAAATTTTACTAAGATTGCAAGTAATGGATTCTAGTTTTGATTTACAATTGCATGTGACTCTTAGTGATTCCCGACGTCTATGTCGTGCATACTTTGAAATGTTCTTCTGGTCTCCAAGAATAGGATTTCTGTTGATACTGCCGACGGTAACCTTACCGCCCTGCGTTAGCTTCCAGAAAGCGTATTCCTACTGCAGAAAGTTTTTAAAACCTTCATTAATCACTAAAAACCTTATTCACCCCCTTTAAGGTTGGCCACATATCAACAAGTGGTATCAGAGGTTGGTTATTTCAAAATGTTCTCACAACCGGGAATAATGATGCTTCATGATATCACATCTTCTAGAGGGGATGAAATTTTATATACTGAAAAATCATTAACAACCACCTTTATTTCAAGACAAATTATAAAGGGTGGAATTCTTAATGGAGAAATTTCTCAAATCTTTAGATATTGAAGTGTGGAATGTTATAATTAGAAAACCCCCAAGCGTGCTAAATAGGAACAAATGCTTCTTAAACGCTAAATCTATGAATAGCTTATTTTGTGCGCTTAAATAAAATATTTTCAAATTTATTTATATGTTACCTAATGCTTATGAGACTTGGAATTTCCTTGAAGAAACTTATGATTCTCCTTCTACAGATATAGGACAATTACAAGAACTGAAGAATATGCAAGCGTGCATACGTATTCTAGAAAGCTCCTATATGGATGGATCCATGGTGTGCGCATCAAGCGAAAGGGAAGATGAAAATTCATTAATGGAAGAGCAATGCAACGATGAAGATGTCAAAGGAACTATATGTGCAAATCTTGCCTCCTCCAAGTGCATTGTAAGTAAATCAAATTCCATTTTTGTCTCAACTTCTATTTCTATATTGCATGTGCTAGATATGACTAAAGGTAGAATTAAGAATTGAAAATTATTAATTGAAAATTGCGTTTAGAAAATAAAATTTTAAAAGCAAACCTTATTGTAGAATCAAATTTTGATGTGTCTAGTTCCCCCCTTATGCTCTTTAGTTGAAATTGCTACACCTTGTATTGACTGTAATGAATTAAATGAAAAATTCAAGGTCCTTGAAAAAGAGCTTCTCATTGCACAAGAGAATAGTAAAAATTTGATAAATGAAAATGATTCTCTCTAACTATTAAACTAAATTCATTAAAATCTTTTGTGTAAAAATTGTCAAATAAGAAAAAATCTCTCATGACAATTATAAATCAAAATTTCAAGAACTTCACTTCACAATATAAGAGCGTGTCTAAGAAAAAGAGTGGGAATGATAAATAATAAATTAAGACTCAATCATCTAATGCCTATTGTCACCCACTTTATCAACTAGTGGTATCAAAATACTATCACTCTTCTAAATATCCGAAGAATCACTCTTGTAAGAGTCATTGTGATAAGCTACATAACTCTAGTTTGAAAAATAATTCTAACACATAAATCTCTAACGCATTGTTTTTCAAACAATTATCATCATATAAAGACTCCACATAATAACAATATGAATTTTAATGATAAACATCACAGGTATGAATGGAGACCCATAATTTAAAATGACACATTAACTCCACGTGAAAGGACTCATTCATTATTCTCCCCAAAAACTATCACGCTATATTTGGGTACCCAAAGGGGCCGTCAAACTTGATCCCCTTTGGATACCTAAAACTATTATTCATTAGTATCTAACAAATTGCGTAAAGTAGAATCAAACCAAAATAAAATACACAATACTCCACTTCAGGATATGCATAATGTCTTTTTCTTTTGCTTTTACAATTTTTGTCTTGTATTTTGTTTGAGCCAACACATTTTATGGTCTCTTTAGTTATATGTTGCAATATGACACACTTACCATACTTAAGCTTACACCTTAATAAGATCAAATTGAATGAATTTGAAATAAAAGTCATATCATTGCAAGTGGTCATTCTATCTCATCGGTCTAGCATATATACTTAGGAAATCTATTGTCTATGCTAGTTATTAAAACTAAGTACTGAAATTCTTAATGTTTTAAATCATTTACTAAAAAGTTTGGAATAAAATGATTTATTATGGGTCTTAGGTTAAAATAGTAAATGCGCAACATTTCAGTTATTTAACTGATTTCTTTGCTGTATTAGTTAGCCCCTATCATGTAAAATCATAATCAAGAAAAATCAGAATCGAAAAATCTCGAAAACCATGCCTTTTGCATGAAATTTCAAGTCTCTATCTGGTACTGCTGGGCGCTAACACTTACCGCCCGCGGTAGCTGTATTTTCTAAAAATTCATATTTTCTCTAAATTTTAAATGGAATATCATTGCACCTTGTCTTCATTCTAGCATCACCTCAAAGTACGTGTTAAAGTTAATATTTATGCTAGATATTTTAATGTCAATGACATGTTGTGCTAATTTAAATAATGAAACTTTAAAAATCATGACAACTATTGGCTTTAGACTTAACTATCTCCAGTATCATGATAGAGTATAATTCATCTTGAAACGAAAGCCATTGTTCATGAATTGGTAGGGAATAAATACTAGTATGTCTATGATCACTTACCATGTTTACGTGTCTCACAATAGTGGGGGCGTAGGTTTGTATGCATTAGATGTCCTAACCTTTAAGTTCTTGTCCTTAACCGGTGAGGGTTCCAGTGGGGCCTTGCGAGGCACTGTGTGAAAGAATGTTAGGTTGAGTGATCTCTTGTGTGTGCATATGCGATTAACACCTCAACCAACGATATGTGTGTAGTTCCTCATGCCCATCCGTCACTTAGTACGGGGCTATGGTGTTAACATATAATCAAGGTAGTTTTAATCTTAGGACATACGTATATCTTAATCACTACATGAACATTATTTCACTATATGATCATTTAAATCATGCATATTTTTGTTCGAACATGATATCATGTGTTTTACATATTATATCTCTTTGATCTTTCATGATTTTGAAAAACACGAGCACTTTGAAAAATAACTTATTTTCGACACCTTATGAAAAAATCTTAAATCTGCAACCTCATAATTTTTTTTCAAAACTCATTGCGGTAGCTGACGTCTCTTTTCTTAGAAAACATGAATCTGGAAAAATCAGGACAAAAAATTATCGAAAACCATATTTTCTATTCAAAACAACAACTCTTTGTATGCCAGTGCCGCACGTTAGTAGCGCCGACGGTAGCATTAAAAAAATGATTTTTCTTTCTTTTTGTATTTTTCTTTGGCATAGAAGATCATTTACTGACAAGCTTTTTAAAGACTTATGTATTTTTCATAATACTATTTATTTTTGGAATTATTTTAAAATCAAATATAAAATTATAAAACAAATTAAAAACACAAAAATATGTTTTCCTGCTATGTTTATGTATTCTTGTTTTGTGTATTTTTACAAAAACAAAAAATTATAAAAATTATTTGTTATTCATTGTCAATGTCAAGGATGATTAGTTATATCATTTAAAGATTAAATATAAAGTTTAATTTAATTTTCAAGTGATTTAAAATATTGTTGTGCTTAAGTCATGCCTTGAATATTATCTTATAGTATGCAATGAAATTGATTGTAGAAAACATGTGTAGGAATGATTAACATGTCTCTAAGTATGAGTAAATATTTTATGTTTGGTAATGATTTATTCACTCATAATTTTGATATCCTATATGTGTATTAATCTTAGTCTTGCATGAGTGTGTAGTGCAATAACATAACTGCTTAAATAGATTACCTACACAATATTGAATTATGTATTCAATTCTTTATCTTTCGTGCACTTACTCACCTTCTTGATAAGCTTTAATAAGCATTGTGAGGTTGAGCACCGTGGAGAGAATTGTAAAATGTCTTGCAGCAAACAAATATTTCACCACTTCTCTTAGTATACTAGATCACACATAAATTAAAAAAAAATGTGATCCCCCAAGCACTACTTCATGCCCTAAGAAGCCTTAATAAGTACTGTGTGTGCGAAGCACCTTGGTAGTTGTACTATGTATTTAAGTGCATTGAAATCTTGTGGAAGAAAAATTATTTGTGTATTTTAATGTTGTGTTATTCCATTATATGTCATGTGTTTTGATTAATGCTAATATATTCTTTATCAAAACACCTTTGTACACATCATTACCTCTCATAAACCTTCCATTAGTGAAAATTGGGCTCTAAAACACAGTTACACTATTCTTTATAATCTTTAGTAAATGCAATAGATTGCAAAGCATGACCTCTACAATGATTAATTTTACTTGAAATGCAAATTGTATGACGTTGTAGTTATATATCTTCTTTTGATATTTCAAAATCACGCTTGCATTATTATTTTTAACTAAATTAGCATTTCTTGTTCCACAACTCAAAACAACTGATTATTAGGCCTAAAGATCAGTACCATTTATATGTTATCATGTTCTAAAAAGATGTTTATTTTCTTTAGAGTGCTTATTATACTTTGCGCTATGTTTACCACTTGAGCTCGATCATGAAATTTTATTTTCCATCAAGTGGTATCTATTAATAATCCTCATTTTTTCAAATTACTTTGATTCTGCACGACTATCATTTTTTTGTTACACCCCTTCTGACTTATTTGTTTGCCCCTATCATTACCATGCTTATTTTTCTGTGTACGCTTTGTTTTACATGCTTAATCTGCTGCATCTCTCACATTTTTTCTTTCTCGCGAAGAAGATCATTCCTATCCCTTTTGCTAATATCAAAGGGGGAGAATTAGTTCATGAGGAGTTCATGAGTATTAATGTTACACTTACTAGCACTGTGTGTTTTACCTCACTCCAAGGGAATGATGATCTTTTGACAATCCCAAGCATATTCTTGCCTCCTAGTCAACCAGACAACTTACTCCCCATGTAAAATCTACATATTTATTCTTATTCAGCCATTTCACTATACGCAGACTGCCTGAAATATATGATAGATAAAAAGAGAAAGACTTCAAATGCTCATCCAAATGACCCAAGATTATTATTGAGGGTGTGTTATGCCATTTTTAGACTAAATCCATAAATTCATAATTTTCCTAATTTATTTGGCATTTATTATAATTTTCCCAAAATCAGGGAACCTATGACTTGGAACACCAAGTATGGTTTTCTGATAAACTATGGCCTTAATAAAATTTGTATAACTGTATGGTATTAAAATAACAGCCATGTATGAAATTCATAAATTTCAAGAAAGGTTTTGACCTCCAAATAAAATATTGACTAATTTATCAAAATCAGAGATTTACAAAGGAAGTACCAAAAATCCTCACAAAAAAATTATAAGAAAATTACTAGATATCTAGAGTAATCAGAAAAGTTCACTGATTGAGCTTCATAATTTTCCAGAGTCATTTGACCATATTAATCCTTTATTTGATTAAATAGATCCTAGGGCACTTTGTGAAGAGAATCATGTATAAGTTCTTCCAAAAATTATACTAAAATTAACAGATCATATGTTTGCCCTAAAGAGTTCTCTGACCAAGTTTCATAAATTTTCAGTGAGTATTAAACCCATAATTAATTTTCTTACAACTAAGGCAAATATTGGGGGTTGTGAATAAAGTACTATACATATCAATCCAAAATTTATAGCAACATTATCAGAGAATAATATCATTAATATAAACTCACTGACAATGTTTCATAATCATCCTAGGTTATATGAGCATGTAATTCCTTTTAGTAAGGAAGTGCCCTAAATGACTCTTAATTAATTCAGAGAGACTAAATGTCTCTGAAAATTACAGATAAATTACCGAGGGCTTTATACCACCCTATGAACCTCTCTACCAAATTTCAAGTCAATGCAAGGACATATGACCTTATGTCCTTCAATAGGTTCAATATACAACCCTAAGGATTGAACTAGGGTCCTAGGGCTCACCCACCCCAAATCACTCAAAATCCTTTGTCGGGGTGTTTTATGTGACATTAAATTAGTGGACAAGATTTCATCACTTTTGGATGAGGATTGACCACTCAAACCCAACATGTGCACTTTTGACCTAATAACCCCTAGTTTGACCAATCTTAGGTTAATTAATTACCCAATCAAATCAAGCCCAAATGAGATGAAATTTTTACCAGTGTCATATCATAACCCTAAGGACCTCCCACCAAAATGTGGTAGTGTTTAGATGTCACTAGACGCTAAAATTAATTTATATGTGAATTATTAAATATTTTCAAAAACCTTAGAAACAGGACCTCCAAAATTCTAATTTTTGGATATGTTGAGGGTGTGGGTATAAGTTGGCTATGATCAAAATTTTAGAGCATTTGGATGGCTGGATTGATGGGCGCACACAAATCAAGCTCTGGTCAACCCTTTGTATAGGTTGCACCATTTTGAGTGCTGTGGTCAGACTACTGAACCAAATTGCATGAAATAAATTTTGAATTAAAGAAGACTTAAGGGGCTACAAGTTTTATGTTGAACATTTTTTCAGTAGACCCCTCAAAATAATTTCTATAATTAATTCTAGCAGGTGTATAATAAATCACAGAAATTCATATTTGATAAAGAAAAGGACCCAACACACATCTTAAAGCAGATCTGACGGATCCTGGCTTTCTTCTTCCTCCAGCCAATGGCTGAGATCAGCCAGTCCTGGAGCTTCTTCAAACCCAATTTCCCGGCCATCCGTCCACCTCCCTGGCCGGCCACCGCCACCATCGCCTCCATTGAGGTGGGGGCTACCGATTGGCGGTGGTTTGGCCGCCGGAGGTGGCGATTTTCGGCGAACCCGACGCCATGAAAAATCCAAAAATCTCCATTTTACTCACATTGGATCGAGCTCAATTTAGCCCGATTTCTCTCCTAATGGATATAGGATGTTAGCATTAGGGGAGAGGAGGAGAAACCAGATCTTGTTTGGGCTTGATGTTGAGTGATTCTCGGATTTGCCATGACCGACCACCCTCCTTGAGCTCCTTGCCGATCTCTCAATTCTCCACCAAATGCAACGATCTAAGACTCGATTTCAACCGATCTCCCCCTTTTGGAGGTGATGGTAGGGTCAATTTGAGGAGGGGGAGGCTTAATGGTGGAATGTCATTAATGGCCATTTAGGTTTCACTTGAAAATTCTTGAATTCTCCGCCGGCTGGCATGGGAAAGGTTGGAAAATGTCTTAGAATTCAATGGGGAGATGAATGGAGGCTGTGGGGAGATGAATGAGGAGGCCCATGGCCTCCCACCATTAACTCTCCTCTCTTTTCCTCTTTCTCTCTCTTTATTAAAGGGGGAAACTCCAATTCTCTCTCTCCTAGTCACCCCCTCTAGAAATTGAGTGGCATTCCATGTAATTTTCAGCCTCCTGAGGCTAGTGGGCCACTTCAATTGGGCCTAGCCCAAGTGGATTGAGCTTGGGTTAGCCTTTTCCCCTCTTTTGGGCAAGGTTGACCAAGTGTTGACTAGAGGTGTTGACATGGTCAACTAATGGGTTGACTAGTCCAAGTGGTGTGTCTTGAGTCCCTTGACATACCCAAAAGTTGGTTGAGTCATGGTGGTGCCCCAATTGGGCCAATTTATCCAAAAGGTGTAGGTTTGACTTAAATTGGCCTAGGTTTGACTTTGGTCAAATTGGTCAAATTGGTGGCCCCATGATGGGGCTTTTGGGTCTAATGGGTCCAATATGACATCATAAGGCCAAGGGTAGACTTAATTTGACCATGAGAAGCCTAATTGAGCCAATTAGGGTTGAATTGACCTATGTTGACCTTAAGTTGACTTTGGTCAAACCCATGCAATTGGCCTACCAATTCATGGGTTGAATGGTCAACTGGCTCCTCCTTATGGTTAGGGATGTGTTGGAGAGGTCAATTTCATAATTTGGGGGTCAATTGGATCTATTGGTGAAAGATTAACCTATGATGAACTATGCAACTTTGGGGTGCTCCTTGCAATTTGCCTAGGTTCAACCTCGCCTAGGGTCATCTCATGACCCCTAGTCACTACCAAAGTCTTAACCCTAACACAAGGGGGTCTAGATGGAATATGGATGTTACAACTTAGGTGCATGGAAACAATTGCACGTTAATAGGTCATCATCTCAGACATAAAAAGCTTCACAACAGTTCATGTTCCAGCTTAGCCGAGTGTCGTGGCTCACTCCCTCGACGTCTCTCTTTTTCTGCTTGGCTGGCCTCCACCAAGCAGTGCACCGTGGCATGCTCAGATTCATCCCTCGCATCCAATGTCTCGTCTTTCTTGAGAATGAGCCCAACGTTGGTTATGAGCATGATGATTTTGATGTTCCATTTAACACATCACACTTCAAAGTCGTCCATCCCCACCCATCCCTGTCGTCCATCCACCATAACCCCCATCTTGATTCTTGTCGGTTCTTAGAAGGTCGAAGAGTTATCGTTTCACGTCCTCCACAGCCATGTCGTACACCACATGTGTCGTCCTTTGCGCTGGTGGCGAGTAGGGCCACACAATCCTGGCATCGAGCTGACACAGATATATGTAGTGATGCTAGGGACTTGGAAGACGAGACGAGGGTAGCCAGAAGCTAATCAGTAAGAGCATTGGGTTAAATAATGAAGGCAAGGGCCCCAAAATAAGGCGACGAGGGGAATATAATAGTGTAAGAGGGAGCTTCCTTTGACAAAACATTTGTTAGTTATTGGGTGTCGACTTATCACCTAGAGTGGGGGGGGGGGGGGGGGTAAATTGGTTTTTCAAATTATTTTATTCCCCTTTTGGTGTTCTTGTTTTCTGGTTAATAGATTTAGAGATTGAAAAGCACATCACAGAAAACACACAAAGACTTATAGAGGTTCCTCAAGATAGGGTGCCTTGAGTAGTCCTCTATCCCTCTGCGCCTACCTAGTAGTGTGCTAGGCTCGACAAACTCCGCCAATGTCTCCGGACCGCAAGCCTCACAACTCAGACCCGCAAGTCCCTGCAGCCTAGGCCCGCAAGCCCCTTCACTGCACCTGAGCCCGCAAGCTCGACACTCAGGCCCTCAAGCCCTACACCGCACAGACCCACAAGTCTTGCCTGCAGCCTAGGCCCGCAATCCCCTTCACTGCACCCGAGCATGCAAGCTCTACACTTAGACCCTCAAGCCCTACATAGCATAGACTCGCAAGTCTTGCCTGCAGCCTAGGCCCGCAAGACCCTTCACTACACCCGAGCCCGCAAGCCCGCAAGCCCGACTCGGTTGGACCCGCAAGTCCCTCTGCCCTAGCCCTCAAGCCTCACAAATCTCAAGCCATCAAGCTTGACACACAGATCTGAAAACAGATCTCACAGATTTGTCCTGTAAGCCTGACAAAGAAAGACTTACAATAAGTTCTTCTGCCTGGTGGAGATCGGCTTCTTT
The DNA here is from genome assembly GCA_033032865.1 of Dactylorhiza incarnata. Classification (NCBI taxonomy): domain Eukaryota; kingdom Viridiplantae; phylum Streptophyta; class Magnoliopsida; order Asparagales; family Orchidaceae; genus Dactylorhiza; species Dactylorhiza incarnata. The sequence goes on from JAWHQI010000295.1 coordinate 2,857,220, forward strand.
TCTTGAAGATGATGCTTCTGATTTTGAATCTGAGTTGCACAAATCTTCTTCAAGTTTTCTTGCTTTGCCTGATGTTGACTGGCTTCCTTGATTTGAACAAATCTTATCAGTCGATGTAACTTGACTGCAACATGGAGAACATTGGATGAATGTTTTTGTTCTCCTCTTCTTGTTCTTGATTCTTCTCCGCAACTTTTACTGTTGTATTGCTCGGCGGGATACTTTTTTGTTACTTCGTTCTCGTTGTTCTCTAGGGCATCACTATTCCCTTTTATAGGACGAATGAGCCGCTTAACGATCACCTATGATGTCCTTTACTGACAGACGCCCATCCCTCAAGAGCACACGCTGATTGGACAATCAGGCGGGACATTAAATGCTGACAGCACGTTCAGCTACTTTTGAATCTGTCTCGACGATATTTCCATTGTTACGACGACATGGACAATATCTCGACGACAGGACTTATCGTTGTCTTGAACTAGGACAGATCTTCAAATCTCCTTCCCTCTTCTTCAGATAGAGATATCTCGATGATACGGGACATCCCTTCTGCACTTGCACTTAAGACAATCATGAAGTCATCTAACTGATGTCGGTGTGATCTTCTTGTCTGCTTGATATCGTTGTAACCACCTTATCTTGTCGACGACATAATTGATATCATGTCGACAGACTATTCTTCAGCAACTGCCTGTCTTCATGTGACCTTCTTTAGTCTTCTCGACGTCACGCCTTCTTTACGACGATGTCATCGGCATCAGTCTTACTTAGCCACTACAACGACAAGGCTTCTTTACAAAGATACCTGTCTTGTTCAGTCTTATCGACGACATAGCTTCTTTTCAACAATATCTTCGACACTGACCTTCCCTTTGCCTTTTCAACGACATTCATTCTGACTTAGCCTTATCGACATCAGGGCTTCTTTTCGACAATATTCATTCTGACATAGCCTTATCGACGTCAAGGCTTCTTTTCAACGATATTCATTCTGACTTAGCCTTATCGACGTCAAGGCTTATTTTCGACGATATTCATTCCGACTTAGCCTTATCGACGTCAAGTCTTCTTTTCACGATATTTGTCAGTTCTTTTCGATGATATTTGTACTTATGCAATTATTGAAGTACTGGATATATTATCTGATCTCTGTAAGCATGAACTAGATATAATATTAAATACACATTGTACTTATCATTGAGCTGAGCACTTCTTCAAATCAGGAACACTACTGGGCACTGTTCCCAACAACATTAAAGAGTTTAGTGTAGATTCACCCGCATCTTTAAAAAAGGCATGACTTTGCACTGCTCCCCTGGGTCGTCACCACCAACACATCATAGGTGTCCCTTAAAATCGTGTAATTGAAGTGGATGAAGAAAAACATAAGGCATTATATAATAATATTCTTTAGTGTCGTTGATTCGATGCCCAATAAATTGTGGTTGATCTTCACTATAGAACCTGGATTATGAGGCAAAATCGAGGTTGTGTGCAATTTTTTTGCTTCGCACAAATCCAAAATGGTTTGCCCTTATAATTACCCATAGAAAATTGACCACAAATTTCATTTTTGTTGTTAGGGCCGTGAAAATTTGTTCAGATCTATCAGTCAAATGGTAAGTTCTAATCTAGGGCATGAAAATCCAGCTCAGAGCTATCAGCCATAAAAGCTTGGTAAGCCTCGGTCCAGGCCCGCTCTGATTCTAAGGCCCTGTTTGAGAACCCGACCCGGTGGCCGGCTGGGGAGGAGAGAGAAAATGATCGGTTTGCCCCTTTCATGCCGGCCGTCTTCAAAGGAAGCTCACGAGAAGCTTACCAAACACTTTCAAGCTGATTCAGCCCCGCCAGAATAGCGTCCCGCCAGGTTCTCAAATACAGCCTAAAAATCCTTAGCTGGCCCTCAATTTCCCTTACTGCCTAGCCTAGCCAGATGGCCAATAACTGTATTAAATGTTGGCCCCACCGTGACTCTGGCATTCTAGCCAAGAATTGGCCTAGGCTACATAGACAAGGCCCTAGGTTATTATAGTATATTATATAGGGTTAATTAACTATTAGAATATCGTTAGCTATTGATGGCAACCAAGTTAATCATTTCTATTTTTCAATTACAAGCATCTGTGCACTGGGATCGCCGTGCCCTGGCGTGACAACACATCTTTTGTTGGTCATCTCAATAAAATCATTTGTCACGCAGAGGACAAAACTCAACAAAATTGTGAGGTCGATGACCAAAATTTTAAAATTAAATAAAAATATAAATTAAATTCACTTATGAAAAGTTGAAAATGTACACTAAAAAAAGGTAGAATTGAAAAGATGAATTTTCACCAAAGAGTATTTTCCCCTATATATTATAGATATTAAAAAAATGGAATTTTATAAATATTGTGTTTATAGATCACTTTACATTTTGCTCTCTACAACCCCAAGACCCCAATTCACCACTCTCTTGAATTCTCTCCTAGTTCAATTGATTCACTCGCACTTCTCCAATTTACTAAAGTCAACGACTTCTTACAATGATGTAGACATTCCTAGGACATCAAATTCTTGTTGGAATCTTCTGTGGTCTAGAGGTGATCAAAGATTTGGTCTTGCGTCAAACGTGATATGAGCCTATAAAGTCGCACGTTAATAACGTAAGAAAATTGGATAGATGATCGTGTTGGTTATGAACCAAACCTTAACTGACAACATTCGACGAAAGCGTTGAATTAGTGAAGGTTTTCACTGCATTGATTAGTAGGACTATTCGATGCATGTGTTGAATTCAAGGAAATGCTCTTATATGTTGATAGTGGTAATATTCGACGCATATGTATATTTGTAGAAATCGACGAAACACCGAATTCGTGTGCATTTATCAGAATACTATGCTATCATATATTTTCAACACATGCGTCTATTTGAAGAAATCGACACAACGTCAAATAGTAAGGTACTATTCGATGCATGCGTCAAATATTATTAGATGCATATGTTGCTCTTACTTCTCCTTTTCGATGCATACATGCGTAGTTTATGAAACTGCATTATAAATAGCATGTTTTAGGGTTATGAGAGTGAGACGACTCCCTTTTACCATTAGTTGCATCCTCTCCTGAGAAGCAAAACTAGTATTTCGTGGAGACGAAGAAGCAGAATCATCTTCCATCCCAAGTTCTTCGGACGAACGACAAGGAGTTTTTGGCATTCTATGTGGATACCCATAGAGACGTAGATTTCATTCTACATTGTGATTTTCCATGACAGTTATCCTTCTCCGGATTTGATTCTGACGCAGGTATCAACTCGATTCTTGATCTTTTAGTTTTCGTAAGATTGCCTATTTGGGCTTCAATGAAATCTTATGATGCGCATATGATGCCCAAACGAAACCCAACAGTGGTATCATATCTAGGTTGGCGATTACAAATTTTTCAGAAATTCCTCCCATTCATAGTAACCGTCTATCTCTCTGTAGTTTGTAAAACTAAAAGCACTGATAGGAGAGCTTGTCTACTGTCTAAAGAGAGATGAATATGTGTGATATAAGCGCGTGTAAATATGAAGATTTATAACTGTTTTCAATGTTCAAATTTATTCCTGGAACATCAATTGTTGATGATTTTCTATGAGAAAATTACGGTGGTTTTTGTCTAGGTTTTGGAGTGTTACTACTTGGACCCCATTAGGGGCTCTACTCCTAAGACCCCGCTAGGGGCGCAGCCCCTTGGAACCCCTCAAGGTGCGCATTGTATTTTGTTGTGGTATATGTGTATATATGGAATGTGTCTGCAATCCGAATGGTATAATATTTTTCTTTATTTGTTTAAATATGTGCAATGATTACATGGTAATCATAATTAAATGTTAATCATCTGTCATAAAAAATTCCTAAAATTTTATATTAAGTATATAGATGCTTTCCGATGGATGATACTCTTCCTGCCTTGATCGATGAAGTGTGAGCTTATTAGATCAAGATACATCAATCTATCTTGGCAGAGTGTGAGTGGATAATTGTGATATCCCGCTGTCGATATCAGGTATAACTTAACTAGGTGGCCTCAACGATTGAGTGCCTAGAGGCATATGGTTGGCATGTACCATAAGATGGATGCGAATAATGGTTATTCACCAGTCATATAAGAGTTGCATAATGATGCAATTGGTAAAAATTACCTACCTAAATACCCACATTATGGGTGAACATCCAAAACTGACTTATGATGGAGGTAAAATACGAATCTTGTCCACTAGAGATTAGCTCGCATAAACTCTTCGAATTGATATTAAAGGTTATTAATTAGATAAAAATAGTGAGAGTATTTAATAAAAGTCCGTATTAAATAAAATGTATTTCGAAATATATAACTAATTAGCTTTGCATAATTCTTGTAGAATTTCCATGACTAGTAATTCACATCACACCTTGTCCCTACGATCCATCCTTGAGAAGGACAAGCTTAAAGAAATGAACTTCCTAGACTGGTATAGAAACTTGAGGATTGTTCTCAAACAAGAGCGTAAGCTCTATGTCTTAGAGGATGACCCCTCCTGAAGAGCCACTCAGATCTGCCTCTCGAGCAGATAAAGATGCTTATAAGAAGTACCAAGATGACTCCATAGATGTCGCATGCCTCATGCTTGCCACCATGATCTCTGAGCTTCAGAAGAAACATGAGACCATGTGTGGTTATGAGATAATCGAGCACCTCACAAAAATGTTTCATGGGCAGGCTTGACAAGAGAGGTTTGATGTTAAAAGACTAGCCCATCTATAACATTAATAATACTAAAAGACTAAAAAAAATGACTTGAATCCTACATACCTTTAGCATTGTCATTTGGGCCATATAAATAAGAAACATATATGCAAACTCCATAAAGATGGACTATTGGACTCATTTGATTATGAATCAATTGAGAGATATGAGTTTTGTTTATTAAGCAAGATGACAAAAACTCCTTTCACTGGTTATACTGAGAAGGCTGATGATCTCTTGGGTGTAATAGATAGTGATGTATGCAGATCCATGCGTTCTATGGCTAGAGGTGGGTTTCATTACTTCATTACATTTACTGATGATTTCAGTTGATATGATGTGTATCTTATGAAGTACAAATCCAAATCCTTTGAAAAGTTCGAAGAGTTCAAGAATGAAGTACAAAACCAACTAGGAAAAATAATTAAAGCACTTCGATCTGATCGAGGTGGCGAATATTTAAGTCAGTAGTTTCATGATCATCTGAGAGTGTGTGGTATTATATCATAGCTCACTCCACCTAGGATACTGCAATATAATGGTGTTTCTGAGAGGCAAAATCATACCTTGTTGGATATGGTGTGATCGATGATGAGTCATGCAGATTTACTTGTTTCCTTTTGGGGATATGCTCTGGAGATGACTTCTTTAACACTGAATCGTGTTCCTACCAAAATGGTTCAAAAGACAACATATAAGATATGGACTGAGAAGCATTCTAGTATGTCTTTTATAAATATTTAGGGTTGTGTGACAAACGTGAGACGTCAAAGTGTTTGTCGTGAGGACTGATATCTTTCTAGAGAAGAAGTTCATATATAGAAAGACTACCAAGTTAGAACTTGAAGAGGTTCAAGAACCGTTGAAACCGATTTCTCGGTCTCTTGTGAAGCTCGGGCCCTCAACTTGTTGAGGGGCAGCTAGCCCTTACTAGTCCCTCGGAAGGAGCAGACTGGAGACTTGGAAATTGACTAAGACCTTAGTCACAGCGAGGAGGTCCCACCACAAACCCGGAAGATCGTTGAACGCTTCCCCTCCCAAGCCAAAGCTGAGACTTGGGCACCTTGGAGATCTAGAGAGCTAAACCAAAGTAACCAAGGGAGGAAGAAGCTCAGAGAACTGAGATTGGAGTCCTCTCCCAAGGTGCCCTTTAAGGTCTATTTATAGTTTTTTGCTCGTGGTCTGTCAATAGCGGAATTCCGCCTTTTGGTTTTCACTAAACGCACCCCAATTTGGCCTGCTAACAGCCAAACTCCGCTGTTTGGAAAGACTAACGGAAGAACACCGGGGACAGAGAGGTAATTTTGCCTCCTTAGACTATGGGCAAATGACTTGCGAGAAGGCTACTCGCGAGAGCTCCTGTGAGTCGTCTCGCGTAATCCCTCTCAGGCGAGCGTTCTGCAAAGACCTCGCTCGCGCCTCTTCTGGCGACAGCCATCGAGGCTAGGTCTCGTATGCCTTCCTGCGAGCTCCCCTCGACCATGTGTAATTCTGCTGAACCGACGGGACGATTGAGTTTGCCGAGCTGAGAAACTAATTCGTTGAACTAAGAGCGTGACGCGAGTTCGTCGAGCGGAGAAGACAGTTTGTCGAACTGAGAACGTGACGTGAGTTCATCGAGCGGAGAAGCCAGTTCGTCAAACTGAGAACGTGACGCGAGTTCGTCGAATGCAGAAGCTAGTGCGTCGAACACGGACACTTGGATGATATCCGGCCCGTCCTCCTTCTCGCGAGCGGTCGGCGAGTACCCGGCTCGCCCTCCTTCCTACGAGCGACCCTTGAAGTTCTGGCTCGCCTTCTTTGTTACCTCTGCCACCTGTTGGATCTGAAACCCCTCTTAGGAGAGCGGTCTGTGAAGACCCCGCTCGCATCTCTTCCGGCGACATCCACCGAGGCCAGGTCTCGCATACCTTCCTGCGAGCTCCCCTCGGCCTTGTGAGAGTGTTGAACTGGAAGGAAAATTGGGCTTGCCGAGCTGAGCTGCAGATGGAGGAAAACCGCTGAGACAACCCCGTCCCGGCGGATCCGCCGAGACGGGACGGAAATAACCGCTGAGACGGCTAACCCTCTCAGCACAATCGCTGAGGCAGATTCAAAGTTTCCGTTCGTCGAATGCTGAGCTGAGTTCGCCGATCTCAACTAAATCTTGGCGTTCGTCGAACGCAGAAGGGATTTTGTCGAACGCTGCGCTGAGTTCGTCGATCTCAACCGAAGCTCGGCTTTCGTCGAATGCAGAACGGATTTCGTCTATGTCCATCTCCTGGCAAATATGGGGGTTATACAGCGCCACTCGCGACTCCGGCCCCTCTCGCGACTCGCGTGGCTTTCGCCGCGAGTAGTCCTTGAAGCACTGCTGCCGAGTAGTCCTTGAAGCACTACGCGGGGGGGGGGGGGGGGGGGGGGCACCATACGCGAGTGGCCTGTGAGCCCCCCGCTCGCTGTTCGCTCTCACCTAGGTGGGATCGCACCTGGCCTGTCCCCGCGGTAGACTTCCCCCGGTTGAAGTTTGACTTCAGCTTGATTCCGCCTTCTCGTTCGAGGAGAGCCCGAGGTTGTACACAATCCCCGCTCTTCGCGAGTCTTAAGCTAAACTCGCGAAGAATCATCCAACCCTCGGCAGCATTGCTCCCAGATTCATTCCTCCATCCTTCACATGCACACCCAAATAGATGGGGTCAGTGCCTCTGTGCAAGATCTAAAGTCATCTCTCTCTTCCTCTAGAGTGACTAGGTCTTTCTTAACCTCCTTGGCCAAGAAGGTCAAGAAGGGGGAGAATCTAGATGAAGATCAACTCTCCAATCCTAAATCTCCTTCTCACAAATCCCTTCCTACCTCAAAAACTGACAGTCTAGCACTGCTCAAAACCCTTGGGAATGAGATAGTACCTGAGCTCCATATTGATGAACAAACAATAGAGATACTCAACATAGCAAGAGATGCTGCAAATCAAATGACACCACTACAGGGGGAAGGAAGCAGAGCAGTGAATGAGGCTGAAAATGAAGCTGGTACAAATCTAGATGGAAATGAACCAGCTGATGGAACTGGGAAAGGAAATGAAGCTGATACTGGAAAAGAAAAAGATATTCTGTTGGCTAAAGAAGAAAGAATAAAAGGAGCTCTATCCCAGGGGGAGCTACCTGCTCAGGGGGAGCTAAATGAACTTCTTACAAGTGGGAAAGAGAAATCCTCCTCTCCTCAAACATTAGTATTCAAGAGAAAAAGAAAGACTCCTCCTACCCCACCTGAGTAGTATTTGAAAACATTGCTGATATATCTCATTCTATAGTTGAAAATGAATTGGTATGAAAATGAAATCTGTTTATATGATTCTGGAGTATTTGATCTCCTTATCTAAATTTCACTTTTTAAAGTGACATACTTCTTATGCTAATACAATTTCTCTCTAAATAGGGTTAAGACAAATAGGGGGAGATTGTTGGGGAAATGATTTCTCTTAACCCCTAGAAATGAGTTAAAGAAAGAGTTTTATGAATGAAAAACAAGACTAAGTAAATATGCGTCGAATAGTATTCGACGCAACGTCGAAATGTAGTCGACGTTTTCTTCAGGTTATGTCGAAGTAACTTTAGGAAGATTTCGACGTATGTGTTGTCGACGCTACTCTGATTTATAGTCGACGCATATAGAGAAGTCGACGCACCTTAGTCGACGCACCTTCCTTATTCTTCTCTCGACGTCCAGCCAGGATGAATTCGATGCTTACGTCGAATAGTAATCGATGCACGTCGATTTATATGACAGATTTAAATATGCGCCAGATCTCTTTCCTTCTTTCAGTAGATCTAATTTACATGGAATAATGTTAATATTTTATAGCCGTTCTGAATCATTCTTTCCTTCTATTTTGATTCTTGGCTAATCTGATAAAACTCATTATGGATATTATTTGAATTTGGAATGAATTCTTTCCTTCTATTGGTATGCTAATTATAGAAACATTTCTATTTTTCAAATTCTCTGACTGCTAATTAATTATCCTCCTATAGCATTATTTTGAATACACAGAGCTATAAATAAAGAGGAGGTCGGCAGAAAATAAACAAGTTGAGTGATCTACCACATACATTTTGAAATAGAGGAAAAGCTCCCAAAAGAAAAGAGAGATATTGTCAAACAGCTCTGCAGCAACAATCTGAAATCTCCCTGCTGCAAACTCTGATTGCTCTCACAAAAAGAGAGAAAGGCTACAAATCTTCTTCTCTCTATAGAAGAAAGATTTAATTCACTTCTTGTGCTTCCAATCTTCTTGATAGGAAGAAGATTCATTATTGTTTCTTTCTTTCTTTCTTACTTAAATATTGTAAAAGAGTTTTTAGAATCTCTCTTCAAAAAATTCAGTGTACTGGTTCTAAGAGTCTCCTTGTCAAAAGACTCAGTTGGTTCTAAGAGTCTCCTTGTCAAAAGACTCAGGGTGGTTCTAAGAGTCTCCTTATCAAAAGACTCAGTGCAAGATAGTGAATTCCTACCAAGGGGGTAGAAGAGTGGACTACCCAAAGTTTGGGGAACCACTATATTTTCCTGTGTTGTGCTGTGATTTTCTCTCTTGCATTTACTTTAATTACTTGTCTAATTCTTGTTGGTGCGTGGGAAGCTCTAATATGTGATCATACACATATATATTAACTTAGCACAAAATATTTTAAATCTCTATTTACCCCCCCTCTAGAGAATTCTAGTGAGGTTAACTGTGCACTTTCAATTGGTATCAGAGCCAGGTTGATCTAAAAAGTATAACTCCTTGATCAAAAGATTCTACCTCTTATATATATATATCTTCAAAACTATTTTTTTTCATGGCACAAATCAAAGATTATGCTTCCACCAGACCACCAATGTGCAATCTTGAAAAGTTTGCAGTTTGGAAAACAAGAATCAGAATCTATATGAATTCCATTGATGCTGACTTGTTCAATATTACTGTAACAGGACCCCCAAAGCCTTATAGAAAGGATGCAAATGGCAATATCACACAAACACTTGTTCCAAGATCTGAATGGACAGAAGATGAGAAGAAGGCAAGAACTCATGATCTAAAGGCCATGAACATACTTGTCTCAACTCTCTCAGATGACATCTTTCAAAAGGTTGTTTATTGTGAATCATCCAAAGAAATTTGGGATGCCCTCACAAAGATGGTGGAAGGAAGTGCTGATGAAAAGAAAGACAAGAAGGCCCTATTGATCTCTCAATATGAGAACTTTCAAAAGAAGGCTGAAGAAAGCATCTCTGAAATGTATGACAGATTCAGTCTGATCATTAATCAACTAAGAGACTTGGATAGAGAAATCTCTCTCACTGAGATTAATGACAAATTGCTAATGAGTCTCCCTAGTTCATGGGACTCAAGAATATGGGTAATACGAGACACAAGAGGACAAAAAGAGATCTCAACAGATGCTCTCTTAGGAAAACTCAGATCCTATGAGCAATTGCTGAAAACTAGAGAAGAGAAGGAAAGAAGAGAAAACACCTCAACTTCCTCAAAAGACAGGAACATTGCCTTAAAGGCAACAGAAGAAGGGACTCCTGTCACTGAAGAAGAACTATTCAGTTTCCTAGCAAGAAGATTTAAGAGATGGGTCAAGACTGATGGATCAAAAAGGAGGGAGTCAAAACCAAGGTATGACAAAACCCCCACTAAAGAAATTATTTGCTATTCTTGCAGGAAACCTGGACACATTGCCCCAGAATGTCCAGAGAATGCTGAAATAGGAAAGGATCTGAAAAAGAAAGATCTGAAGAAAAAGGGGAAGAAGAAAGAAAGAGGCTTCATTGCAGAAGTCTGGAGTGAAACAAACTCTGAGGATAGTTCATCCTCTAAGAGTGACAATGAAGAATCTAGGCAAGAAGACCTATGCTTGATGGCCCTTGAAGACTCAAAGAATGATGATAAATCATGGAGTGAAACAGGATCAGAAGAAAGCATATCTTCTGATGATGAAAAAGAAAAGAACCTCATTCTCATTGAGGAATCTGAGGACGAGGATGAGGTAAGCATGTTTGATGAAATAGATTTTCAATATGATGACTTTAGAAATGATTTTATGGGAATGTACATAGATCAACTAAAAACAAAACAAGAAATCAAAGATCTAAAAGAACAAATTAACATGGTTAAGAACCAAAGTGATAAAGAGAAAATATGCTCAAAAGATTATGCACTAAAAGCTAAAGAAATAGAAAGGGATAAAATAGAAAACCAGTTCCTTAAAGATAAAGTAATCCAGGCAAAGGCCTTTGAAGAATCAATAAAAATGAGAAGCCAAACTCTTAAGGAAATCACTGAAAAACAAAAACTAAGACACAAGAATCTTGGGCTAGGGGCTGATCCCTTAATCAGCCTAATTCCATCCAACAAACCTGCTTGGATGAGCCCTGTAAAATTCACTAAACCTGTTAATTTGTTAAACCCAGAAAAAGACCCACAGGAAGAAAACTCCTTCAAAGAAATAAAAGAATTGGATGAAACATCTTATTATTCAGCTGATGACTCACAAACTTCATCTGAAGAAACAATCAATCCAAGAAAAACAACACATAAAGGAGTAAAAACAGAGAAAGGCAAAATGAAAATTTGTGAAGGCACAGATACGTCGACTTCATATCGACGCATGCATGACAGTGCGTCGACTTCTACTCAATGCAATCTCTCAGATGCTTCGATCTCTTCTAGACGGCTGAACAAAAGCACGTCGACTTCCAATCGACGCAACCTTTTTTATGCGTCGAAATCAGATCGACGCCATCTGGAGAAAGCGCCGAATACAAATCGACGCAACTATCAACATGCGTCGAATAGATATCGACGCACAAAAGTTCAGAGCAACTTAAATACCTTTCATCCAAAACCCTTTCACCCTAACCTCCATTCAGGACCCATTCATCCTGATCATGATCAACATCTCTATTCTAACCAAAATTTCTACCCAAAACTTAGTAAACAAAATTCTCATCCTAATTTCTTTCATAACCATAGTTTCTATCCAAAACAAAACTTCCATCCTAAACAAAGATTCTATCAAAATCAAGACTCTTATTCTAATCAATACCACCATCCCTATCTAAACTCAAACTTTCAAAATCTCAAAATACTCGAATGTTGTATATGCAACAAAAATGGCCACCTTGCCAAACAATGTTGGTATAATCAATCAAACTATCTGTAAAATCTAGTCTTAGGCTGACTTAGAAAACTTTAGGATCAGGAAGAGACAACAAGAAATAAGAACATAGAGTGGTTCTGAAAAACCAAAAGTCACGTCGACTTCTAATCGACGCACCGTCGATGACTCAGATTAACAGTTGTAATCGACGCATGCGTCGACTACTATCGACGCATACGTCGATAAGAAACCCTATCATACCAAATCAGACCATATCGACATTCACGTCGAATTCCACTCGCCGTAACGTCGACTTCATGATAAAGAGCGGCAACATTAGAATATTTTCGGTCACATCCACTGGAGTACCGAAAAAGCCTCGAATTGAGCCCTGTCTCGACGTTTCACCTGGCTTAAAAAGATTCTTCAGAAACCTCCACTACTCTGCATCTTTTATCCTTCGTGCTCCTTTGTCCAGCTGATTCTTCTTGCTTCTCTCTCACTGATCTTCAATGGCTCCCAAAATAAATTCTGGGTTCGACATCGATCTCGAATCCTTCCAAGCAGCAGCAGAGAACTATAAGAGCATCATTGCTCTCTTCACTGAAGCAGGACTGAACAAGCTCATCTCCACTAGGTGCAAGCTTCTGGAAACTGAGCTCACTGAGCTCATAACTCATGTTCAGATTTCTGAACAAGGAGAAATCCAAGGAACACTCTATGAGACACCAGTCTCAATCTCAGCAGACCACATTAGGGCCACCTTTGATCTTCCATCAGATGATGAATCCATTGAACTCACACCTGATGAAGTCAAGCATTTACTTACCACCATGAAATTCTCAAAAGATAGACCAATCCATCTGAAAAAGGTAGACTTTTCTGATGAATATAGGCTGCTGGCTGATATAGTAGGGAAAGTTCTACTGTGCAAGATCTCAGCACATGATGCAGTACCAAAACAATAACTGAACATCATGGGGGCCCTTGTGTTGAAGAAGAAGGTAGACTGGGCCACATGGCTACTCAAGATGATAGGCTCTAAATACTCTCACAAAGAGAATGCCTACATGAGAATGATGAGTCAAGTACTGTTCCATTCCTTCCCTGACCTATGTAGGTCAAAAAGAATTCCCATCCCTCCAGGAAAAAGGATGTCCATAGCCCTATTTTCTAAATGGGCCAGGCAAATCCCTAAGCCTGGTTCCATCCCTGAAAGGACTCCATCTCCTCCTATCTCTCCTGCTCATCCTACTCCTCCTCCTCCTTCTCAAACAGTCACATCTTCTGTACCTTCTTCATCCACACAAATACCACCTCAATCACATGCCCAAGTCTCATCTATTCCTCCACCTCCTCCATCAAATATATCTCCTCAAGATGATAGAATCCCCTCTCCACATCCATCATCTCCTCATCCTCCACCATCTGCATCCACTGAGGCTCTACTCACTCAGTGCATCCAATCTGCAGCCCAAAAATTCCAGGCAATGCTAGATGAGCATTGCTCCCAGATTCATTCCTCCATCCTTCACATGCACACCCAAATAGATGGGATCAGTGCCTCTGTGCAAGATCTAAAGTCATCTCTCTCTTCCTCTAGAGTGACTAGGTCTTTCTTAACCTCCATGGCCAAGAAGGTCAAGAAGGGGGAGAATCTAGATGAAGATCAACTCTCCAATCCTAAATCTCCTTCTCACAAATCCCTTCCTACCTCAAAAACTGACAGTCTAGCACTGCTCAAAACCCTTGGGAATGAGATAGTACATGAGCTCCATATTGATGAACAAACAATAGAGATACTCAACATAGCAAGAGATGCTGCAAATCAAATGACACCACTACAGAGGGAAGGAAGCAGAGCAGTGAATGAGGCTGAAAATGAAGCTGGTACAAATCTAGATGGAAATGAACCAGCTGATGGAACTGAGAAAGGAAATGAAGCTGATACTGGAAAAGAAAAAGATATTCTGTTGGCTGAAGAAGAAAGAATAAAAGGAGCTCTATCCCAGGGGGAGCTACCTGCTCAGGGGGAGCTAAATGAACTTCTTACAAGTGGGAAAGAGAAATCCTCCTCTCCTCAAACATTAGTATTCAAGAGAAAAAGAAAGACTCCTCCTACCCCACCTGAGTAGTATTTGAAAACATTGCTGATATATCTCATTCTATAGTTGAAAATGAATTGGTATGAAAATGAAATCTGTTTATATGATTCTGGAGTATTTGATCTCCTTATCTAAATTTCACTTTTTAAAGTGACATACTTCTTATGCTAATACAATTTCTCTCTAAATAGGGTTAAGACAAATAGGGGGAGATTGTTGGGGAAATGATTTCTCTTAACCCCTAGAAATGAGTTAAAGAAAGAGTTTTATGAATGAAAAACAAGACTAAGTAAATATGCGTCGAATAGTATTCGACGCAACGTCGAAATGTAGTCGACGTTTTCTTCAGGTTATGTCGAAGTAACTTTAGGAAGATTTCGACGTATGTGTTGTCGACGCTACTCTGATTTATAGTCGACGCATATAGAGAAGTCGACGCACCTTAGTCGACGCACCTTCCTTATTCTTCTCTCGACGTCCAGCCAGGATGAATTCGACGCTTACGTCGAATAGTAATCGACGCACGTCGATTTATATGACAGATTTAAATATGCGCCAGATCTCTTTCCTTCTTTCAGTAGATCTAATTTACATGGAATAATGTTAATATTTTATAGCCGTTCTGAATCATTCTTTCCTTCTATTTTGATTCTTGGCTAATCTGATAAAACTCATTATGGATATTATTTGAATTTGGAATGAATTCTTTCCTTCTATTGGTATGCTAATTATAGAAACATTTCTATTTTTCAAATTCTCTGACTGCTAATTAATTATCCTCCTATAGCATTATTTTGAATACACAGAGCTATAAATAAAGAGGAGGTCGGCAGAAAATAAACAAGTTGAGTGATCTACCACATACATTTTGAAATAGAGGAAAAGCTCCCAAAAGAAAAGAGAGATATTGTCAAACAGCTCTGCAGCAACAATCTGAAATCTCCCTACTGCAAACTCTGATTGCTCTCACTAAAAGAGAGAAAGGCTACAAATCTTCTTCTCTCTATAGAAGAAAGATTTAATTCACTTCTTGTGCTTCCAATCTTCTTGATAGGAAGAAGATTCATTATTATTTCTTTCTTTCTTTCTTACTTAAATATTGTAAAAGAGTTTTTAGAATCTCTCTTCAAAAAATTCAGTGTACTGGTTCTAAGAGTCTCCTTGTCAAAAGACTCAGTTGGTTCTAAGAGTCTCCTTGTCAAAAGACTCAGGGTGGTTCTAAGAGTCTCCTTATCAAAAGACTCGGTGCAAGATAGTGAATTCCTACCAAGGGGGTAGAAGAGTGGACTACCCAAAGTTTGGGGAACCACTATATATAAGAACAGGTATATGAAAAATTTAGTATGCGAGTACCTGAAGAGAACTCACAAGCACATGTATATCTCTGCAAAAGATATGAGAAGTAGGTAATGAAGATCTAAAGTATATCACCGCACCATTTCTTTTTATTCATACTTGAAGTGTATGAGAGAGATTATCCCATTTATATAGAGTATATGAGTGTTTATTCACAATCACTTTGCTTTGATTTTGATGAAATAATATCTGTATGTGAAGAGAAGAGATAGTTTTCATGTCTGCGGAGAGATAAACTAACATTCTAATATCATCACATTTACATATTCCAGAACAGTGAGTGTGAAGTCCATATAGCTTTCTGATTCTGACTTGTTAATATAATATTTTTATTGAGGTTATGTTAGCTGATGCCCAAACCAGCGTATGATTTTGCAAAATCCAGAATTGATAAATAGATTAACCATGAAATCCCGAAGTCCGGAAATCTAGAAAATCCAACATGATATATATATATATGTGAAGTCCATGGTACCTGAAAAATTGGTAGCCAACAAATAATTGCATAATCATTTGGTAGTCATTGTAGTACATACTAAAGTCAGTATGTTTTTCTTGTCAACGCATGTCAATCATAACATTAGTTGTTAGCATTTTATCATAACCAATCTGTTATTAGATGTAATCATTTGTTTTAAGCAAAGCAAGTTAATTAACTCGACGAGATGTCATGGCAATCAATGACGATCATTATAGAGAAAGAGATAGAGAGGAAAAGAGGCTGGGCTACCACTACACATCTGCGAGTGCTTCAAGCAAGATGTGGTCGCAGTGGGTTTTACGACCCTCACCCAAATCAGAGTTAGTATTTCAACCATTTGCAACCACACAATTTTATAAGTATTGATGTAAATAGCAGGAAGTAGAATAACGGAAAAAGCTTAAGACATAAAAAGGATAAATGATTTCCATGAAGGATACGAGAGTGAATGTGGATATGTCGTTTGATGTACCTGACTGCTGAGAAGATCTTCGCGATGATAGCCGCTGATAGAAACTCAGTCACTGTCATACTTATTACAAAAAAACTAAAAAAAGCTCCAAACAAATGGGAGTCATACAAAATAGGGAATAAAGTGATATCCTATCTCTTTCTGTTCTATGCACTTCTTTTATTGAGGGAAAAACTCTCTGCTTTGTAAAGTTGTCTCGGCTAGAAGAAAAACAATATTCATATTACCAAGTAACATAGTTTTGTAATTTTCCTGCCTTCAACAGTTGGTCTATCAACTTTCGGAGAGCACGACAGTCTTCTGTATCATGACCAATATCTGAATGATATGCGCAGAAGAATTCCTGATTGCGATTTTCAACCTTAGACTTTATAGGACGAGGTCTTCTATACTCTGACATATTTTGAATATTTGTAAGGACCTCTTCCAAGGAGAGATTCAACTTAGTAGATCCTTCTGGGTGATTTTCATATTCAAGTGTTATAGGATCATAAGACTGAATGGGAGAGACTTCCAAGTATGGAGATGATATATTCTGAGGAAGAGAGTAAGACTCAAACTGCTCAACTTGCGGAGGGCTCTGTGTTGAAGATGAGTGACTGTGATAGAAATTTCTCTGATGTTGCTGAATCTTATGGTTCTGAGAATGCACATAGTTAGGATTCATCGCTTCACCTTCAATAAACTGATTTGCTATTTCGATGAGATGCTCATAAGACTTTGGCTCTTTCATGCTGACTTTATATCTGAGAGGGCCTTCTTGAAGTCCATGAATGAAAGCATATTTATACATCTCTTGATCGACATTAACAACCTCAAGAATCTCTCTTTGGAATCTATCGATGAAGTGAGCGATAGTTTCATTAACTCCTTGCTTGATTTGGAAAAGAGCTGTTGGGCGCCTCTTTCGCTTCCTTGAGGTAGCAAATTTCGAGAGAAGTTCTCTTCTGAGATCCATAAAGCAGGCGATTGATTGAGGCGGCAACTTGTAGAACCATTCCAGAGCTTGACCGCCAAAGGTCATGACGAGAAGCTTGCACCTGATGCTATCTGATATTGTTCTCAACGCAACAGCTGATTCAAAGGCTTGAAGGTGGGAGATTGGATCTTCTCCCCCTGAGAAGGTTGGTAGACGGGGCTCCTCAAACCCATTAGGAGCAGGTTCCCAACAAATTCTATCTATAAAAGGAGAAGGCTCCTCTACTTCAGCTATAACTTGAGGGGCTGAAGGAGTTTCGACTTGAGGAGGAAGCTGCTGAATGATAGCTGTTATAACTTGATTAATACCATTAAGCTGTTGACTAGTCTGCTCCAGCTGTTGAGCAAGCTCTTTGCAAAAATGTTCTAGATGATGCCCGATGCGAAGCTCAAGAGCTTCCAGAGTAAGTTCGCTATTTGACTTATCTTGAACCTCTATCATCTCCATTGCAACTCAAAAAATAGAAATTGCTGAAATTGCTGAAAAGGAGAAAAACTGCAATAACTTCCCAACGGGGCCAAAGTTTTGCAATCTGAGGGCTAAAAATGCCTGAACGAGGAGTCCCGTTCAATTTTTGGATATTTCAGGTCGAGCCGGTCGCGGCAAGCTTTGAATTTCTGAATTCCGACACCCAGATCAAAAGTTATGGCCGTTTTAAGATTTGGTGTTATGCTCGGCAAAATCTCATATCTTCACCGCAGCTGCCATTCATCAACCATTCCGATCTGAAGGTCGCGTGTTATGTTCGGGCCAAAAATGCTCCAGGTCCACACTCGCTCAAGCTGAAAAGAGTTGGAGGAAGAAAACTATTAGATGGTTGGTTACTTTGAGCTATGATGGAAGACAAGAGGGAGGAGAAAAAGTGATGTCGAGAATCTATTGGGAGGAGATAACAGAATCTGCTGAAAAAGAGGTAACGAGGTCTCAGAAATGAGATAGCTCCAGCTGAAGAAATGAGGTATTGACGATCTCAAAAATGAGACCGCCCCAGCTGCTGAGAAGAGATACGATGGTCTCAGAAATGAGACCACTCATATCAAAGGCCAGGGCTGGAAAACTCTCCCAAAAGGTCCACAAACCAATGCCCCTACCCCTTTATTTATAGGCGGGAGGGCCTGCCCAAATGGACAGGTCAGGAAGGAACGGGCTACCCGGAGACGAGGTCTCCCAGGGCGAGGTCGCGCAGGAGGCGACCTCAGGGCGAGGTCGCGTGGAGCGACCTCCCGAGGCGAGGTCGCCTAGGAGGCGACCTCAGGGCGAGGTCGCGCGGAGCGACCTCCCGAGGCGAGGTCACGCAGGAGGCAACCTCAGGGAGAGGTCGCACGGAGTGACCTCCCAAGGTGAGGTCGCCTAGGAGACGACCTAAGGGAGAGGTCGCGCGGAGAGACCTCCCGAGGCGAGGTCGCCCAGGAGGTGACCTCAGGGCGAGGTCGCGCGGAGCGACCACCCGAGGTGAGGTCGCCTAGGAGGCGACCTCAGGGCGAGGTCGCGCGGAGCGACCTCCCGAGGAGAGGTCGCCCAGGAGGCGACCTCAGGGCAAGTTCGCGCGGAGCGACCTCCCGAGGCGAGGTCGCCCAGGAGGCGACCTCAGGGCGAGGTTGCGCGGAGCGACCTCCCGAGGTGAGGTCGCCTAGGAGGCGACCTCAGGGCGAGGTCGTGCGGAGTGCGACATCCCTAGGGGGAAAATGCCCGGGAGGTGAGAGACCACCCGGGCTCGAAATCCTGGCGAGAAAAAGCTGGGTCGCCGGGAGAGATTGCTCGATGACTGCGAGAGCAAGTCGATTGCTTCAGTCACCTGCAAAAAAGCTAGCTCAAGGTGATCGCTGATTTCTGGGTAAACACAGATGCTTGACTCCTAAGCCATAGTTCTGGTGGCATGCCGGATCATGCTCCTTCGAGGTGCCGGCCACCACCGTAGAGGGCTTGCTGGACACCTTCTCCTTGGGCCGGGTCGCTGGGCGACCTTGCCCGGACGAGACCTTGAGGACCTCTTTCCCCTTAGTCGGAGGAAGCGTCTTCGGTTTCTTTGGGGGGGGGGGGGGGGGAGGTAGAGACTTCGACCCGCGGCTCGCGGGAGCGGGCCGCTTAAGAGAGGTCGGGGTCAAAGCGGGGACAGGCTCTCGATAGAGCTCGGTGGAGGAGGTGGCAAGCTGAAGGGCAGAAGGGATATGCCCTACCTTCATGTGAGGGGGGTTGAGCGGGAGGTCTCGCTCTCCTGCGAGTAAGAGGTAACCCAAGTCAGGAAGAGAAGAAGCAATACAAGAATTAGCAGAGCGAGCGCGAGCCAAACCTGCTCCTGCCGGCACGGGAAGAAGCGTGTCGACGTTTCTCCTGAGGTAGACCACCTCGAAGTTGGTCGACATGTGCGTGAAGAGATCGGCCTTGTGGCTGCTGAGCGTCGGGGGGCAGTAAGTGGATTTGGATCGCTGGATGGGCGAGAAGGGCACGTTGCCAAATGGACCCTTCACGATGACGAACTTTTGGGGCCAATAATGGCTCTTGTTGACCGTCTCCTGAACTTTGGCGTGGTTGCTCGCAAAAAAAGCAGTCCCGTCCTTGTTCGCCCTGAAGGAGAATAGTTTGCAGAAGACGGGTAGGCTGAACTCTACCCGCTCCTCTCGCAAGTATCACGCGAAGGCTACCATCATGGCAACGACGTTGGGGGTCAGCTGACCCGGGATCACGCCAAAATATTTGAGTATCTGAAGAGTTCGCAAAGAATGGTCAAACGAAAACTTCACGCGAGTATGCAATGGGAAGGCGAAGGGGAGGAGTGAGTACCTGGCTAATCTCCGTCTAGAAGGGCAATCGCAAGCCCGCCTCGAAATGAGCCACCGGGATGGCAAGCTCATCTATGAAGGTAAAGTTTATCGCATCCTCGTCCGTAGGCAGTCGGGCGACAAATCCAGGCAAAATATAGTTCGCCACGACCAGGTGATGCTCGCTCTCCGTGAGCGAGCAGTTCAGGAAAATGTGCTCGCGAAAAGTCCCCACACACTTGGCCTAGCCTTCGGTGTCCGCGTTATCGCCACCCATTGTTTTCCTGCAAAAAGAGAGGCGAGCACAAAGAGAGAAGGTGGCGAGAGCGAGGAGGCAGAGAGGAGAAGGGAGAAGACGATCAGAGCGGTGGTTAGTGATGCGCATTCGGCAAGTGCACCGGTCGCTGTCAAGTAATAATTATGGAAATAGTTTCCCTGAATGTCTATCTCTTGAGGAATGCAGGATGTGGTGAATGAATTGCGTTGTGAGCCAATTGTTACACGAGCGAAGAAAGTAAGAACAAAGGGGGTGTGTGATTGGTGTCCTAAGCTATCGCAGAAATAAGAGAAATGCGGGTCGAAAGCACCGCTTCGCAAAGTGGGGGTGAGTGCATCGGCCACGATGCCGCGCTTCGGTAAGCGGGTGAAATGGTCACAGAGCGGGGTTTTGCGAGGGTCGTATTCACCTCTTCGCCAACATCACCACTAGCAATTGCTAGATGGCTTCACACGCAAACAACTCAGAATATCACAACGAAAAGCAAAGAGATTCTCACAACCATAGCATCATTGCACATGAACATCACACAAAGGATCTATAACAATTGACTAGCAAGAGTTCATTACAACAACACTAAAATAAGCACAAGCTCAAGGTTTAGAAAGGACCCAACAGAAGATGTCACCGAATCCTGGGTTCTCGGCCGGAATGAGAGGTTGTCGGTCTCTCTCCGGGCTCGGCCCTCAGATGGTGTGCAGACTCGAAGGAGGCTATCACTTCTCCAGCGATCTTCAGCGCTTATATGGCCTCCAAGATGAAGAATGCTTGAACTCGTGGTGGAGAAAACTTGCAAACGATCCCATATGGAAGTATGGTGGAGGAGATCAGCGGATGTGGTCTCCTATGGTGGAAGGGTGAAAATGGCGGGCTTCCCTGGCTTTTCCCCCGAGAGGGATCGTCCTCCCAGCATCCTATAATGCTGCAGATTTCCTGCTTTAAATACTAAACAGGCGGAATTTTAGTCACGCACGGGCGAACGCACGATCGTGCGTTGCCCGTGCATTATTAAACGATTAAACTTGACTTGAAGAAGAAGCAGAAGCGCCCGTGCGTCTTACTCACGCACGGGCAAATCCGCCTGTGCGTAAGAACGCACGGACAAACTCAGAATAGCTAAAATCATGAAGAAACAGGCGATCGTGCGTTTTACTCACGCACGGGCAAACCGTCCGTGCGATAAAACGCACGACCAAAGTCAGATCACCAGATTCCTTCCCAGATGAGAGCGCACGTTCGCATCCGATCGTGCATTATACACAGTCATGATTTTTGGAGAACGGGGTGATTCAACCACCTGCAAGGAAAGCAAACCAGCTGGGAATCCACCTCCAGCACCAATCAAACACAGAAAAAGGATTGGGGAGCACCATGTGCTTACCCCCAATGACAAGGTGCGCAAATGCACACCAAAACGGGCCTAAGAGTGCACTTAGCATGGAATAACGAATAAGAATGAAAACACGCCTAAAGTGTAGTGCATAGACTCGATAATCGGCCCAGATGAACCCATAAATGCGTATATAAATGGGACTCATCAGTTAGCCATAAATGCCAGCCCTATTTATAGAAAAACCAAGGCGGTGGGGAGCTATTGAAGCGCCGGAGGGTGCAGATAGCAAAAGTGCGTCATGATGTACCTCGAAATGAGAGCCCCCCTCTCTCAGACCCGCTTGCGACAACCTGAAAATATTGACTCACAAACAATAAAAACAACGCTGCGAGTAAAGGGGCGCGAGCCCTTGCAGGTTAGGCGAGCTGTTAGCCTTTCCAAACAACGGAGTTTGGCTGTTAGCATGCCAAATTGGGGTGCGTTTAGTGAAAACCAAAAGGCGGAATTCTGTTATTGACAGACCACAAGCAAAAAACTATAAATAGACCTTAAAGGGCGCCTTGGGAGAGGACTCCAATCTCAGTTCTCTGAGCTTCTTCCTCCCTTGGTTACTTTGGTTTAGCTCTCTAGCTCTCCAAGGTGCCCAAGTCTCAGCTTTGGCTTGGGAGGGGAAGCACTTGTTGAGTCCAATTTATATAGTGATTTTAGGACTCATCTGGGCTAGTTTTCACGCACTTGCACTTCACTTTTTGTGTATTAATGCTTATATTTCACTTATTCACAATTCTCACACGAAGTGCACATTTTGGCCCATTGTGGTGTGCAATTGCGCACTATTCTGCTGGGGGTAAGTGATCGCGCGTAAGCAAAATCGCACGAGTTTCCCTCTTTTATCTAAGAATTTATGTCATTTTGCAATTTTTCAGCTCGCACGGTCGTGCGTTTATCCTTCATGCACGATCTGGTTGATCGTGCGTTTTCATTTCGCTCAAAATCATGAAAATCTGCCGTTCTGAATTTGCCAGTGCATTTCCTTCATGCACGAGCATTTTGCCCGTGCGTGAGTAAAATGCACGAGCAAATGTTGTTTTCTAAAAAATTACGTTTCTGCTCCGCCCGTGCGAATCCTTCACGCACGACCAAACACACGTTCGAAGTCAACCGTGCGCGAAGGAATCGCACGGGCGGAGCAGAAACGTAATTTTTTAGAAAACAACATTTGCTCGTGCGTTTTACTTACGCACGGGCAAAATGCTCGTGCATGAAGAAAACGCACTGGCAAATTCAGAACGACAAATTTTCATGATTTTGAGCGAAATGAAAACGCACGATCAACCAGATCGTGCGTGAAGGATAAGCGCACGACCGTGCGATCTGGAAAATTGCAAAATGACATAAATTCTTAGATAAAAGAGGGAAACTCGTGCGATTTTGCTTACGCACGATCACTTACCCCCAGCGGAATAGTGCGCAATTGCACACCACAATGGGCCAAAATGTGCACTTCGTGTGAGAATTGTGAATAAGACAAAATATAAGCATTAATACTCAAAAAGTGAAGTGCAAGTGCGTGAAAACTAGCCCAGATGAGTCCTAAAATCACTATATAAATTGAACTCATCACACCCCCAGACTTACCTGTTTGCGCGTCCCGAGCAAACAAATCCGGCAGAGTGGGAAAAAGCATTGGTAGCCAAATAATTGCGAACATGGAGTAAAATGAGAAGTTGCATACTTGTGTGCATAGAATTTTATTAGAAGAAGTTTCTAAATATGTTAGCTAATATATAAATGTGTAAATGCGTAAAAAGGAATTTATTTTTACTCAAAAATGGAATGTTGGTGAATCTCGTGGTCACGCGTAGTACGAAAGTAAGCAAGTCGCGAAGGTGAATGTTACCCAAGACCGGAACTCGAAATTATCTCCGTTGAAATCCATCAACGTCGAGAACCATAAGCTCGCCCGGTCACACTCTCTCCACGGCGCTAGTGAACTCACAAGATGAATCGATAGGACTTTAGGTTAATAAGAGGCTTAGGTTACGGTTTGGAATACAAAGATAAATGTGAAGGCTAATCGCAACCCAAATGAGCATACAAAAGTGCTAATTCATAACTGCCCCAATAATACACGTGTAACACACCCCCAGACTTGACTTTGAAACTGGGTGTGCACACGGCCTATTCCAATCGATAGAACTAGATGTTTCAATTAAAACGCTAGGGATATATATATTTTTTCTTTGCTTTTTTATTTCTTTTTCTTTTTCTTTTCCTTCCCTTTTTTTATATCCCCAAATCTATTAACAAGGATCTCAGCATATAGAATTTTTTTAAGATATCCACATCAACACAAAAGTTTCACAAGACCACACCGCATAGGAAAATTACAAATCATTAATGCTTTTGGCTTAATTTTGGTTGTGATAATGGGATTAGCTTTTAGACCTTCGTGAAATATGGTGGAGCTGAACCAAAGGATCGGCTAGGCACAAATTAGGCTAGCAACGATTAGCATATAGGAATGGTAGAACAAAGCTCAAGCTTGCCAAAAAGATGGCCTACGTCACACTCAACTTGCAAATCGTTCGCACCCATGCTTCGAGAGTCGCTTGGGGCAAGTTCTTAGCACCGAGAAAGTTAATCCTTCCTCCCGACTCGAGCAACACGAACCTCGCATTCGCTTACACACAATACCACGCTACCACTAGATTCAACCACATTCACCATTTTGAGTAAAATAAACTAAAATCTACGCAAATCAACTAATTATAAATTAGGAGCATAAATAAGAACTGATTCTACTCAAAGTCCTAAGCAAAACACGAGTACTCAACTAGAGCACTGCAGGAGTCAACATTCCACTCCATCTTGCAATTATTTTGGCTAATACAGCAATTCCTACATCACAACCAAGAATTCAATATACGGGAGCATGCAAACAAGCGAGTGCGCGCTCGTGCGGGTGAAATGGTGTGTGAAGCATATGAACAAATTTATTACAAAGCTAAAATAAAATTACTTCTAGTATGCAATCCAACATGTGCGTGCACTATGGGTAACAAATAGCTCTCCCCCAGACTTAATCTACGCACTAAGATCAGCTGAAATAACAACATGAGTGTAAGACAATGAAAAGAGGAGAGGTTACCCATGCTCAGAAATGAGCATACCAGAAGATTTGGCGTTAAATTTTGTAAATTTAGCTCCAGGAGTCTGCCACCAAAGAAATTGCCGCACACCTGCAGGCAAAAGACTCCACGCACAAAATATATATGTAAAACTAAACTATTAGCATGTTAGAGAAAAATAAAAGTAGCAAAAACTTGGGTTGTCTCCCAGCAGCGCTTTTGGTTACCGTCCTTAAACTGGACTTAATACATGTATTATGCAGTTTTAATAACATTGTCTAAACATAAAAGAGAAAACTAAAATATCATAATTATTACAAGCATGCCGAAAAGATCAACTGTAAGCTGATTTAAAATTGTAACTATAAATACAAGAAATGGGTCCGAAGACCCAACAACAGCAGTCCAGAAGATCAGGAGCTTTCCATCTCCATATTTCATCTTTCTTCATCCTCTTCCTCTCCTCTAATCGACGGTCATGGATGAAGTAGCGTTTACCACCCTGCACCCAGTCTTTCAAGGAGAACGCAGACAATGATGATGAGGTGGAATAGGCGATTGATTTCATCATTGCCATTTGCTTCTCCTTCCAAGACTGCCACTCAAAATTACCCAAAAATGGGTCCAAATATTCATGCTCCTGCAGGGGATATACGAAATATCAGAAATTAAAGCAGGAGGGGAAGCAGAAAGGGTGAACATATCAATATCAGCATTAAAAGAAGGGTGATTAGGAAATAAAATAGACGAAGAACTAAAAGATTCAACTAAAGGAGGAGTGGTCCCGGTCTCACTCCTAGCAAGTTCCAAGGATAAATCACTGTCATCATCGTAAATATCATAGCAAGGGAAACCCAAGAACTCAAAGGCCTCAGTGGTGAGTTGGACCTCCTCGTCCCATGAGGAAGTGCAAACCTCCTCATCAGAAAGAGCACCCTCATCATCCCACCGGGGTGCAGCCTCAGGCTCAAAATCATCATCCTGCTCAATTACCTACAGGGTCATAAAAAATGTGTGTAGAAAAATCTTGCAAAGAAACTGGAGGAACAAAAATATTTGGTTCCTCCGCAAAAAGATCTACTAACGCCTCCCCAATGGAAAGAATACTTTCCTCATCACACTCAGGTGCATCTAGGAGCTCCCATTCCTCTCCTTGTTGGCCAACAAATGAGTGATCGTCATCACTAGGAGTGAAGCCATACACAGGGAGTGAGGAGTCCATGCATGAGATAAGCTCGGGGGTAGAGGGCACGATTGCCTCCATGGGCAAAGAATGAGTGATAGTGACAATGTTGTCATGAGTGAATGAGCAGCGGTCAGGATTGAAAAGACTAGGACAGTCCTTCAATTCATGACCCTCTCCCCGACACAACAAGCAAACAAAGTTCCTACACTGCCTAGCATTTAACTCCTTCATTTGGTCTATATAATAAACCATCTTGTCGAAAGTGCTAGGAGAAATATCCCATGACGACATTTTCAATAATTAAAGCAGATATAACGAAACTGAAATTCTTTGCAAGGAAATTTACACAAACTAATAAAACTCCTTGGATTAAACTTGCCTACAACTTTAAAATAGGAGAGAAAGAAATAATAACAAACAATATATAATTAAAAAGCAAAAAAAAAAAATAAGGCGGCTATACACACTGGAAGAACTACTATCTCTTGTCTCCCTCTACAGCAACTCACACGTCTGTATTCCCTGGCAACGACGCCAAAAACTTGATGCGCAAATCTCGCACACCGCTATAGGTGGTAGCTAGACTGCGGCACAAAACGGCAGTGTACCGATTGTTCAAGTAATATAAAATGGGTGAATTTCCCTAAGTATCGATCTCAAAGGAACACAGTAAGGTGGAGTTTAATTATTGAGGAAGGACTTGAGATTGAAGTCCTTTAGGTCGGATGGATTGTGTAGGTGGTGATTTGGTTTATGGAAAATAAAAGAAAAACAACTAAACTATTCCTATGCAGGCCTTGAGCGCACTGCTTCGCTAGGCTAGATGGAAACTACGTAGGCCTTGAACACACTACTTCGCAAGAGAGGATGGACGATAAGGCAAGCGGATGGAGTGGTTGTAACTGCGGAAAGGTTTGAGGGTCGTTAGCACCTATTGGATAGGCGAATGGATTACACGGGCCGCAATGCATCGCTTCGCTACGCGAATGGAAGAGTAGGCTTGCAGATGGAATGGGTCGCACCGGCGGAATGAGGGTCGCAAACACCTCATCACAAAGTTCAACCAAGATCATAGGCATATCATTCTATAGTGATTCCACACACCAAGCATAAACAAAAAAGAACTTTCATAAAAGCATAATGAAAGCTAATAACAATTAAAATAGTTTTAAGCAAGGTTCATCATCAAAGTATAGGTGATTTCATACCATACAACCTTAAAAGAGGAAAATAAGGGTAGAAAGACAAACAACGATCGAGACTATGCCGTAGAAATGGGAGGATGCACTGGGTTGTCAATCCAGTGCATCCTCCCATTTCTACGTCGTAGTCTCGATCGTTGTTTCTATTTCTACCCTTATTTTCCTATTTTAAGGTTGTATGGTATGAAATCACCTTCTTGAGAGCTTAGGATGATGGGGAAACACTATGGAGTGATACCCTCCCTTGGAAGAATAAAAACGGAGCAGTCGGCCCCTTCCGGTGGAAGAAATCGCGGAGCTGTTCGGGTCCCAAATGACCTAAAAATCGGGACTTAAATAGAAAAAATGTCAGAAAATCCTTCACGCACGACCAAACGCACGTTCGAAGTCAACCGTGCGCGAAGGAATCGCACGGGCGGAGAAGAAATGTAATTTTTTAGAAAACAGCATTTTCTCGCGCGTTTTACTCACGCACGGGCAAAATGCTCGTGCATGAAGAAAACGCACTGGCAAATTCAGAACGACAGATTTTCATGATTTTGAGCGAAATGAAAATGCACGATCAACCAGATCGTGCGTGAAGGATAAACGCACGACCGTGCGATCTGGAAAATTGCAAAATGACATAAATTCTTAGATAAAAGAGGGAAACTCATGCAATTTTGCTTACGCACGATCACTTCCCCCCAGCAGAATAGTGCGCAATTGCACACCACAATGGGCCAAAATGTGCACTTCATGTGAGAATTGTGAATAAGTGAAATATAAGCATTAATACACAAAAAGTGAAGTGCAAGTGTGTGAAAACTAGCCCATATGAGTCCTAAAATCACCATATAAATTGGACTCATGAGCGCTCAACGATCTTCCGGGTTTGTGGTGGGACCTCCTCGCTGTGACTAAGGTCTTAGTCTATTTCGAAGTCCCCAGTCTCCTCCTTCTGAGGGACTAGTAAGGGCTAGCTGCCCCTCAACAAGTTGAAGGCCCGAGCTTCACAAGAGACCGAGAAATCGGTTTCAACAAGAACCATAAAAAATGAATGAACCAAAATTAGAACTTTAGCAAGGACTACAAGTTGTTATAGCGATAGAGTTTGCCCAATAAAACAAATCCTACATAGAGTTAGTAGACCGCATTTTGAGCATGAGAGATATATATTTCTCATGTCTCAAATAGGTAATTTGTTACTTATGGTTCATGACGATGAGCCTACGACTTCCCAAGGCGCTATGAATAGACCAGACTCCGAGAAGTGGCTTAATGACGTGAAATCTAAAATGGACTCCATATATGTAAACCAAGTTTGGACCTTAGTGGAACCACTTGAAGGGGTACGACCCATAGGGTGCCAAGATCTTCCCAATAGGATGAGATCTTTTCCCCTATTGTCATGGTTAAGTCCATCAGAATTCTGGTTGCTATTGTTGCGTACTATGATTACAAGATATGATAAATGTATGTCAAAACAGATTCACTTAATGGAAACCTCCTCGAAGATGTGTACATGACATAATTAAAGGGTTTTGTATCTCCAAGTGAATCCATTAAAATATGCAAGTTGCAGAGATCCATTTATGGATTGAAGCAAGCTTCTCGAAGTTGGAATCTTCGTTTTGATGAGAAAATCAAAGAGTTTGGTTTCATCAAGAATAAAAATGAGCCTTGTGTTTACAAGAGGATTAGTGGGAGCACTGTTGTATTCCTGATTTTGTGTGTAGATGACATACTATTGATTGAGAATGACATTCCAACCTTATAAGCTGTTAAGAATAGGCTAGGAAACTGCTTTTCTATAGAAGACTTGGGAGAAATGACTTACATACTGGGTATTAAGATCTATAGAGATAGATCGAAGAAGTTTCTAGGTTTGACCCAATGTACATACATTGAAAAGGTATTAAAGCGGTTCAACATGCTTGAGTCTAAGAAAGGTCTAAGGACCAATGTCCTAAATCTTTGGAAGATAAGGACCACATGAAGTTGATTCCATATGCTTCTACAATTGGATCAATCATGTATATAATGTTATGTACTCGTCCCGATGTCTCATATGCTTTGAGCACGACTAACAGATATCAATCTTATCTAGGTGAAGGTCACTGGACGACAATTAAGAATATCCTGAAATACTTAAGAGGGACTAAGTATATATTCTTGGTAAATATTTGGTGGTGAGGAAGAGCTCGTTGTAATGGGTTACACGTGTTGGGATATACGTCTTGCATCTCTCAGGTTTGATAATACAAATCCTAAGTTATTTTTGATCATACATGTTTTGGGTATAGTGTGCAGGTTTACACGTGTGAAGTCGTGCATGAACTGAACGTAGTGAGTTACCGCTAGCGCTAGAGATAACGCCACGCGCTAACTCGAATTACACATGACGACTAGCCTCGCTCACGACTAAGGAAAATATCGACTAGACCCATATCATCCAAAAGACCTACTACTGGCGTTAGAGAAATACCGCTGACACTAACAATATCGTCCAGACAGCTTGTGTCGTCAGGATAACTGAAGATTTGGCTAGAAGAGGAGCATATCATCCAGACAGCCTACAATTGGCGCTAAAGATATACCGCTAGCACTAGCAATATCGGTTAGGCAGTTTGAATCGTCTGAATGATTATAGTGATGGCTAGAAGAGCAACATATTAGCTAGACGACTACTATCGCACGCTACCGCTAATGCGCCGCGCAATCCTGAAGGCCATGTCAGTGATCTAAGTGCTCAATGAGATAAAGTGGAGGGAAACAGAAGAGGAAATGTTACTACCGCTCTGCGATAAATATTACCACCCCGCGGTAACTCTGATGAACAAGGAATGATTAGCCACCTTCCTTATCTACAGACGTCCAGCTATTCAAGATTCTAAAACAAGAGAGACTACAACTCGTGTTAGCGGTAACACTCCATGCTAACTACTGCATTCAAGGAAAGCTCTGCCGCCTTCCTATCACAGAGCAAGACAGCTGGACGAAGGCGTGTATACGAAGCCTACCGTCGTACGGTAACTTATCACTGGCGGTAGCTTAATGATTGTCCATATAGAAGCGCCTCTCTTTCTCCTGAGTAAAAAAAGAAAGAAAATCGAATAGAGAGATAGAATAGAACGACTAAGGGTTTCCGAGCCACCTTTGCAGCAAGGACCTACCGACTTGAGGAAGAGAAAAGAGTACTTGCACCCTCCCGTGCGTAAATGAAGATCTCCCATTCGTAAATGAAGATCTCCAAAGAGAAAGAAGTACTTGTATTCTCTCTTTTATTCTTTATTTGGGGTGACGGCAAAATCGACCGGGGAGGTCGTTGGAATCCGGGGAGGATTCCGTGAGAAATTGTCCGGGGAGGACGTCTAGATCAGGGAGATCTAGTGGGATCAAAGACCTTTGGGTAGAAGGGAGAGAGCCAATCAGTTCTCAAGGGGAGGGTCGCTATAGAAACAAAAGAATTTTTTAATCATCGCCTACGATCTCCGGCGTCATGGAGTTCTAGTTTTGTAATTGAGAACATATTCTAATATTAAATGAAATCCAGTTTTGTGTTTATGATCTATATTCACATTTGTCTTTGAAATGTTTTCGTATGTATGCTTAAGCGATCTTCTGCAAGTGTTGAATAAGATTTCTGCTGATACCACTAGCGGTAGGTCTACCACCTAGCGCTAGCATATAGAAAGCGTATTCTGATCAGAAATCTCTAAGACTCCAGTACTTGTTTTAAAACTTTATTAACCTCCCCCCTCTAAGGTTGGACACCAGATCCAACAAGTGGTATCAGAGGCAGGTTAATTCAAAAAGGATTAAAACCCTGAAGTAAGATGGCCAACTCCAATCATGCTTTCCCTGATGGACAAAGAGTGAGTAGACCCCCACTATTTATGGGGAGTGACTATGGCACTAGATAAAACACATAAAAATATTTCTGATGACTCAAAGCATGGATGTATGGGCCATGGTTGAATTAAAATACACAACACCCACTGTCACAACAGGAGAACAAATGCTGATAAAACTAAAAGATAGGTGGGATGGAGCAGATAAGCTGAGGTGTACCAATAATGCTAAAGCCATGAATTCTCTATTTTGTGCGCTAGATATAACGGAGTTCAATAGAATCTGTAATTGTGAAACTACATATGATATTTGGCGCTTATTGGAACTAACTCATGAGGTATCCGTGCAGGTAAAGGAGTCGAAGCTGTTCTGACTAGAATCTAAATTTGAACAATTCCGAATGGAGGTCGACGAGGAGGTGGACAGTATGTACACTGGCTTCACAAAAATTATCAATGCCTCAAGATCTCTCCGAAAGACTTTCTTAAATGAAGACCTGGTGAGGAAGATCCTACGATCCCTTCCTCCGCAATCCAATCCGAAGGTGACCGCCATTACTGAAACACGTAGTATCAGTGGACTGGAAATAGAAAGCCTCATTAAAAATTTGAAGACCCATGAGCAGGAACTGAAGATACAAGCTGAGGAATGTCCAAGGGAGACAAAGAAGAAGGACCTTGCACTGAAAGCGGGCAAAGAAAGGGAGATGGCGGAAGAGACTGATGATGAGGAGAGTCTCTACGTAAGAAAGTTTAAGAAATTCATGAGAAATCCGAAGAGGCAAGGCAAATTTAGAAGATTCCTGAAGAAGGGTTCTGAAGGAAAGAGGGGCTGGAAAAAGCCATCTAAGGTGACAAAAAGTGAAGAAGAAAAGTTCATCCCAAAGTGCTTTCACTATCACAAATTAGGACACATCAAGTGCGAGTGTCCAAAGTTTTTGAAAGAAGAAAAGGAAAAGAAGAGCCAGAGCAAGGACATGAAGAAGGTGTTGAAGGCATCAACATGGGATGATACATCATATGATTAGTCAAGCATCTCTAGATCTAGTAGTGAGGAGGAGGAAAATCTGTGCCTCATGGGGACGCACCAAAGCGAGTCAAACAACGAATCTGATGTCCAAACCGACACCAAGGTAACTCCTCCTACTTATGACGAACTATATGATGTTTATGAAAGTATGTGTAATAAGCTAGATGATTTATTAGATTAAAATAGCCTTTTGAAGTCTGAGAACATGCAAATGAAAAAAGATATAAAAGGTTTATCTAATGATCTGAAAAAACGTGGAAAAGAGAATCGAATGCCAAGAGTGCACTCACTCGTTGGCTATGATTAAAGAACTAAAAGAAAGCCTCTCCAAGACTCCCCCCTCAATCAAAACTCATATTAACGAGAGGAAGGATTTGGAGAAAAGGCTTCAGATTTATCTTGGCCGCATTGAAGTTGGTAAGAAACAGTTTGCAAACCGATGCGTGATGCTCATCACGGAAAACACCGCTTTGAAAGCTATGATCCATGACCTGAACTGTGCCATCCAAAAATTGGAGATAGGCCATAAATCACTTAATATGCTTCTAGGAGCTCAGTGTCAGGGATCTGGAAAGTTTGGGCTGGGATACTATAATTTATAGTTACCACCAAGCGCTAGTGCTACAACCAACGGTAACCTCTCTCCAGCAAACCAGAAAATTCAAAATAAGAAAAAGAAAAATAAATCTGCTAGCTCTAGAAGATCGTCTCCTTCTTTCAGCATGAGCCCATCCAGAACACAAAGGGTGGCATCCACCGCTTACACCAAGTGTGCCAAATGCAAAAGGTTTGATCACACTTCCGGCTCATGTATGAAGAAAGGTATAAATAAAGAAACGCAAATCTGGGTATCAAAGTATTCTACTTACACTATGGGTGGAACAACTTGGGTAACCAGATCTTTACCCTCATCCTCTTTTTAGGTGTGTTGGCAGG
Organism: Dactylorhiza incarnata; assembly: GCA_033032865.1. NCBI lineage: Eukaryota > Viridiplantae > Streptophyta > Magnoliopsida > Asparagales > Orchidaceae > Dactylorhiza > Dactylorhiza incarnata. The sequence continues at coordinate 2,890,184 of JAWHQI010000295.1, forward strand.
CTAAGGACAAGGAGAACATGTGGTACTTAAACTTTGGGTGTTCCAAACACATGATAGGGGATGAAGAAAAGTTCTTTAGCCTGGAGAAGAAGAAAGGAGGCATGGTGACCTTTGGAGAAAACATCAAGGGAAGAATTTTAGGAGTCAACATTATAGGTAATACATGCTTTTCTATCTCAAATGTGTTGTTTGTAGATGGTTTAAAACACAATTTTGTTTCCATTTGTCAATTGTGTGATAAGGGCTTAAATGTTTTATTTGAAACCTCTACAAACAGATGCAAAAATATAAATGCTAAAATGAATACTGTATTGCTGACCACACCTAGAAAACAAAATGTATATATGATCATGTTTGATAATCTATCTTCCTCTAATCTAAAATGTTTAGTTGTGAAAAATGAGGAGGTAGAACTTTAGCATAGGAGACTTGGTCATTCCAGAAGCAAACTCATTATTAAGCTATCGAAAGAAAAACTAATTCGTGGTCTTCCACAACTAAATGGTAGTTTGACTTCCTTATGTTCTCCATGCCAAAAGGGCAAGTTCACTATTTCATCATTTAAAAGCAAACACGATGTTACCACTTCTAGACTACTACAGCTGATTCTTATGAATCTCTTCGATCCAATTAGTATGTATAGCCTAGGAGGTAAATAATATATTTTTGTTCTATTAGATGATTATTCTCGCTTTTAATGGACAATCTTTCGAGCTTCTAAATCTGACGTTTTCATGAAATCACTACCTTTTGCACTCGAATCCAAAATGAAATGGAATTAAAAATAAAATGCATAAGGTCAAATCACGGGGGAGAATTTGAAAATGATAACTTTTTAAATTTTTGTAACAATCTAAGAATTCAACACGAGTTTTCTGCTCCACGCACTCCACAACAAAATGGAGTAGTGGAAGAGAAAAATTGGACTCTGCAAGAACTTGCGCACACCATGCTAGCCGAGTATAGCTTACCTAGGTATTTTTCGGCTAAAGCGGTAAATATTGCATGCTATGTAATGAATCGGACCATGCTTCGCCCAATCTTAAAGTGTACTCCATATGATTTATACTTTGACAAGAGACCTAGTGTGTCCTATTTTAAAGTATTCGGTTGTCCATGTTTCATTCTAAACACCAAAGATCAATTAGGAAAATTTGATGAGAAATCCGATATAGGCATCTTTTTAGGATAATCTGCCACTAGTCATACCTATAGGATATATAATAAATGAACTTCGGTTGTTGAAGAATTGGTACATGTGCACTTTGATGAAAACGCTCTAAATGAAAAGTCTAAATCAAATGAAGTTGATGATGATAAGATCCTGATAGGAGAGAAAAGCACTTAAAGAGAGGAAGAAGAAGGTGGACTAAAAAATAATGAAGGGTATAAACCTCCAATGTAAGACCCCCCTCCCCCATACTAGGAGGGTTACCCGGGTCTTATGCCCAGAACCGCTGCCTTACGGATGACACCAACACACGGGTTAGTCGCCATCGCAAGATGCCAATTCTGCCGGCTATTACGATCATCTACTTTAGGCCAATAGAGAAATGAATGACAAAAGAAGTAAAACAAGTCCACATCATAGCTTTCATAAATGAAAACAAGATAGTCTAGCAATGAGTACAAAATAGAGAGAAGGGCTTATGCCCGATACATATCCAAAATAGTACAATGAATAACTCTCTCTCTCTCTCTACACTACATGCGGAAGCTAAATACTCATAACACTCAGCACCTGTCCCATAGTGGTAGTAATGCGCGGCATCTGCTCCTCAGTTCCTGCCTCCTCTTCTAGCTGGGGCTCCATCACCTCGGGCACCTACGGTCACAACCGACCATTAGTCATACAGACTAAGCTGATTTTGTCCCCGCCTCCCCCCGCGACTCGTAGGCACCGAGTGGGAGGAAGAAGTGGAGGACAACAAAGCAGAGTAAACAAAAACAGGTGACAGGGAAGATCTATACTAGCAAGTATATATATATATATATATATATATGACAAGTACTACTCTAGCAGTATAAACAGGTAAGCAGTAAGGAGCAGTAAAAGAAGTAAGTAGTAAAGCAGTGCACGCAAGTATAGTAAGCAGGTAAAGTAATCTACTATACGTAAATATCTTAACTTATATGAATGCCCATACAAAATTATAAGTTAAGATTTCCGAAATTATAACTTATCATATAAAAGAGACAATACTAATTTATATGATAAGGGTCTGCAAATTATGTTCTAAGGTTTATGTATGATATGATATGCATGTTATGACATGATTCATACAAGTGCAATGCACCCACACGACTCTGTGATCACAGACCTTTAGTTCCCAATTTTTGGAGCTAGCTTCACTCTCTGGTACCACCGTTGTGGCTACGACAGAAGTAGAGTGGGCAAATCCACTTCCTAGGCGGGTATACACACTACCAAGCCTAGACCTTTGTACGCCTCTGCACACGTCCTAGGTGCACTCTAGAGTCTTGCGTACACTTTGCTGGTAACCACCAGTCTTTGAGGTCAGGTATGCATTTTCGGGGATCGTCCTCCAGACCGCAGTATAAACAACCTACTGGCCCCTCAAACCCTCACACCTGCCTAAGTCAACGTACTGTCGTCGGTGCGATGACCGGTTCAGTACCGAAGATCGGCCACTAATTTGTTCTTATGCACATGCAAGTTATCACCACCCGAGCCTTCAGCTCGCATGACCATCTCGTCCTGATGTACTATTTTCCATCATCTAACTAGGGATGGATTTCACTATGTCTCTGTTCATTTAGTTGGCCTACTCTTGTCTATTTACTAATATATTAGAAGTTTAGGGTGAATCCTGAACTTCCCGTGGACTACCCGGTGAAGGGCTCGCAGCGGTACTAGGGAATGCAATGGTGGTTGAAACCCAAATCCCCCTTTCCAGGATATTTACTTTTGTTAGTGTCTACCCTTTTCAATGCCCCACTCTCCTTATTACTATTTATTATTTAGGCGTTTTATGACTTATCCTTCCCCCCATTCCAAAGCAAACATTCTCTTGAACGATGCTCGACACTTAAAATCTCTCACCGTCTAAGAGGTGTTCACCTTGTATACTATTATAAATCAAATCCCTCTGATTTCCTAAGTGATCTCGCCGGTCAAATCATCATATTAAGTTTTTACTATCCGCAGACCAAGATGAGATTTAACCAGGTTTGATTCCTAAGATGCATTCTTGACTATATCATGTCCATATGAGTTCTAATTTTTACCACAGGATCATAATGGTTAACTTAGGGTTTGGCCACAATATTGTTACATTTCATATTGATTTGACCTTTAATTAAAATTCCTAAATCAATTGGCATCTTCTAAAATGTGAAGGAGGTACCAAGTCAATAAGTTCAAGATTGCTAAATAAATTTCCAGAGGTGACTTATGACATAAAAATATGGATTCCAAAATCTCATAATTTTCCAGCAGATTTATAATCATAATTTCTATTTATCATAAAAGGGTGACAAGATGACTTTACACATCAAGTACTAGATTTTGACTTCCAAAAATTCTAAGAAAATTACAGTGACACTATAATGACATAAAAACACTAATTCCAGAATTTCATAATTTTCCAGCAGATTTATATTCATAATTTTTATTTATCATAAAAGGGTGTCAAGATGACTTTACACATAAAGTACTAGATTTTGACTTCCAAAAGTTCTGAAAAAATTATAGTGACACTATAATGACATAAAAACACTAATTCCAAAATTTCATAATTTTCTAGTAGATTTATATTCATAATTTCTATTTATCATAAAAAGGGTGTCAAGATGACTTTACACATCAAGTACTAGATTTTGACTTCGAAAAATTCTGAGAAAATTACAGAGAAACTATAATGACATAAAACACTAATTCCAAAACACTAATTTCATAATTTTCCAGCAGATTTATATTCATAATTTCTATTTATCATAAAAAGGGTGTCAAGATGACTTTACACATAAAATACCAGATTTTGACTTCCCAAAATTCTGAGAAAAGTACAGAGAAACTATAATGACATAAAAACACTAATTCCAGAATTTCATATTTTTCCAAAAGATTTATATTCATAATTTCTATTTATCATAAAAAGGGTGTCAAGATGACTTTACACATCAAGTACTAGATTTTGACTTCCTAAAATCCTGAGAAAATTACAGTGGCACTATAGTGAACAGAAAGCATTGATTCCAAAATCTCATAATTTTCCAGGAAAGTTTTATCACAGACATTGCACAACTTAAGAATGGTGACAAACTAGATAATTGAAATCTTTCCATAAATAACATTTCCAAAAATTCTAAAAAAAATCACAGAGATTCATAATTGGAATCTTAGCTATTTTCCAGAGTTTCAACAATTTCGCTCCAAATACCAACAATGAACATTTCATACATACAAAATTGTGGCATAGGTCAATTTGATCATATTCACAATATTCTTGATCCTAGAGATCCCAAGATTTCTAAGGTGGTGTATTATATCATGAAAGAGGTGTGTGCAAAGTTTTAGAAGCTAACTCTAAGCCATTTGGGCTAAATACACAAAATACTTATTTGGCTATTGGCACACCATATCCCTCTCTTAAGTAGAGGCATGCAAAAGGAAATTACCCTACATGCAGAGGTCCAATGGACCTCAAATTTTAACCATGGGCCAATATTGTCTAAATGAGGGTGACACCTAAATTTGGGGTCAGTTGGAGCTATATACTTCCAAAAATGTCATTTGATTTTACATATTTTAGATAAAACCTTAGAAAAATCATCACCTAAAAATCTGATTTTTGGGTGCAAGCTAGATACAGGTCATTTGCATGCATGGACAAAATTTCAAGTCCATCATACTTATAGTTTAGAATATATACACTAAATAATTTTTGGCCTCTAGTTGGACCAGCCTCACTAAAATAGAAGCTGAGGCTTCTACATTACTCCAAATGGGTTGATTTCAGTTTCTAATAAAAGTAGACATCAAGACCTACAACAGCTATCTCAGGTCACTTTTCCTTAAAAGTGTTGGATCGATTGGCGCCCTTAGAGGGGGGGGGGGGGGTGAATAAGGGAATAAAATTCTTTGTAAATTTTTACTAAATTGTTTAGAGAAAATTAGAACAAAATAATAATTTAACTTAAAGGAGGAAACAATTGTAATTTGCAATTCTATAAATTATGTCAAATGATAGAAATCAAGTAAACACAAAAAGAGACATGATTATATTATATAAAAAAGTGTTTACATAAATTTGATTTCAATATCGCTAGAAATCGGAGGCGTACAAAGTAAAACAAGTTTTCCTTTTCAATACCGACTTGTATCCCCACAAACTGGTTGGCTTTAGCCTATCCTTCCCCGGATATGGCCTCAAGCCGCTCTAGCCAATCCTTCCCCGGATATGGCCTCGAGCACCCCCTAGATCTAATCACCTAGAACTAGTCGCCAACACAAGGCGAATTCCTCCCTAAGTCCTACCCAGACCTAGTCGCCAACACAAGGCGAATTCTCTAAACGGTTACAAAAATATATGGAATGAAAATAAAGATAACAATAATAAAACTCTCTATATGAGATCTCTGAAGATGAGGATGAAGGATCGCTATAGCATAAGCGAGGTTGAAGCGATCGTTCTTCGGATGCAGCGTGGTGGCTTCCTTCTCCAAAAATCTTCTTTGGGTTTGAGTGGGAGATGAACTTTCGGCAGAGTAGCAGCTCTGGAAATTTGTCACAATTAATCTCTCTGGAAGCACCCTATAAAACGAGAGAGAGCCCATCAATTTATAGAACTTGAAGATAGCGCATGCGGTAGCTCTTAGCGCCTGTAGTAGCGTTCGTGTGGAGCAGTTGCGAAACCATCAGCGGCGTGGGCCTAGGGGTGTAAACGAGTCGAGCTCGAGTCGAGCTTGGCAAAAATCCCAAACTCGAGCTCGAGCTCGAGCTAAATATTTCGAGCTCGAGCTCGTCGAGCTCACCCTGCTTGGCTCGAGCTCGAGCTCGAGACCAGTATATTGAGCTCGAGCTCGAGCTTTCGAGCTCGCGAGCTCGAGTCGAGCTCGAGCTGCTCGCGAGCTTTTTGCTCATGAACCCATTTTTATTTTCATTTATTTATATTTTAAAAAAAAAATACCCAAAAAAAAAGCTCGCGAGCCGGCTCGCGAGCTCAAGAACAAGAGTAATCGAGCTCGAGCTCGGCTCGAAATCGAGCTCGAGCTCGTCGAGCTCGAGCTCGAGCTCAACTGGTTCGAGCTCGAGTCGAGCTTTTTTCGAGCCGGCTCATCGAGCTCACGAGCCGGCTCGACTCAACTTGCAGGGCTAGGCATGGCGCTGTGCACGAACTTGAGATAGCGCCTGGCAGTAGCGCTAGCGCTGGCGGTAGCGCTAGCACTGGCGGTAGCGCTAAGGAACCGCTGAGATGAAACTAAACCGCTGAGACGAAACCGATGAGACGGGACCGCTGAGACGAAACCGCTGAGACGAAACCGCTGAGACGAAACCGCTGAGACGAAATGATCTACTGCGGAGCGTTAGCACTAACGCTGGCGGTAGTGCATTCTTCCAGATGTTTGAATTCAGCTGCTTTCTACCTGTGGAGTATTTCACCTATAGTTCCTGCACACTATAAACACACGACAAGCAAGATCAAATACAATTTGGGGTTTGTTATTCTCAAACAAAGGGATGTGACACACATGTCCAACAATCTCCCCCTTTTGATAATAACAAACCCTCTTAGCAAGAAATCAACATTAGTGTTTATAGTATATGATAAGCATGATAAATAGTGCAACTATAGAATATAATAAGAATGAGAAATGTGCATACTCCCCCTATCTCAATGCTCCCCCTACATAAATGCAATTTATGTTTTACTCCCCCTAAATGATAGATTACATGAATTATTCTCCCCTTAATCTTCTATATTTCTCCTATATAGATTTCTTCAATCAATCTCCCCCTTTTGGTATTATCAAAAGAAGGTAGGGTGAGGGTAGTTAGGAGGCATTCTTTAGGCTAGTTATAAATCATGATCAAGCTTTTGTAATATATGAAATGATAAAGAGTTTAAGTATAATATTGAAGAGATTTCAAATAAATAGATAAGAGTTTTAAGCAAGCGGAAGATTATATGAAACATCTTTTTGTAAGCATGAAAAGCATAAGTAAAAATATGAGTTTTAGTTCAAAATTGAAAGATGTTTTAACCTTTTTGAAATCTCAAAGTTTTTCATAAAGATACCAAGCATGAAATGAACATATCAAAGAGAGATTATACTACAATTGTTACTTAATTTTGAGTTCAAGAGATACCAAAACATTGTAGAGATCATGCTAGGTTATCTAGTGCATTTCTTATATAAAGAGTAGTATAGATAAAGCATTAGAATCCAATACTCATGAGAAGAAGTGTTATGAAAGATAATGATGTGCACATAAGTGTATTTTGAGCAATGTTAACAATTGATTTAAATCACAAAATACAAGACATATATAGAGTAAAGTGCATAATAAAACACAAGTATATCAACTTTCACACACTTTTAATGCACATAATTTTTAATAAAGTGGTGTAGTAACCAAGGTTTGCACAAGACACTTTACTATTCTTTCCAAGGTGCTCAACCTCACAATGCTTATGAAGACTTATCAGGAGGTTCAAGTAGTGCTTGGTGGAGTTATATTTATCTACATATATAATTTTTTGGTTCACATTTATGAGACAACATTCTCCGAATACACTTGTTTTGCAAACCCAATTTTTTAACTTAACCACTTTTCTAAATTTCATAAGTGCAATTTCAAATGTAGTGTAGGCAATAAACTTATGCAAGTTTTAATTCATTGTACAAATACAATACACAAGCAAGCATTTTAGATTTAAACACACATGTTGATTATCAAAATAAGTGAGTGAAATGTATCATTATCAATCGTAAAACATTTACTCATACTCAGAGGCATGCTAAGCTTGGTTCAATACATATTTTTCAATACAATTGATGCACTTTAAATAGATATATCAAAGCATGATAAACAAAACAATGTTCATAGTAATTTCAAGGAATAAATTTTAACATTGTAAATAATTCTAAATAATAGAATTCATTCATGCTTGATATTAGCAATAAAGATCATACAGTTTTTTTGTTTTTTTGAAATTTTTTAATGAAATAAAAACAGAAAAATCACACAAACATATTTTTGTACTTTTGAATTTTGAATTTTTGTAGTTGATTTTTCATAATAAAACAAAAATAAAATAGTCAAAAACACAAAAATAAATTAGTACATATAAACTAACATATTTTTAAGGATTTTTAGAAATTTTGAAAATCACAAAATTCAAACATTCACACTAGCGCCGGCGCTAACGCTAGCGCTGGAAACACTACATGATTTTTTAAGAATTTTAAAAATCAGATTTTTGATATTGATTAGGGGTCTTAAGGGTAGTCTTATGCAGAAATTTTGTAATTTTCAGAGATGTCTTGATTGCTCAAATTGCATAAAACATTAGCGTTTTACATGTTATTCATCCTAAGATGTCTAAGACTCCTAATTCCAACCTTAACATTTAAAACCTTGCATCAGGAAGAGGTTTAGTGAATATATCAGCAAGTTGAGAGTCCGTGCCAATGAAACTATTCTAACATTTTCCTTCTTAATGTGATCCCTTATGAAATGATGACGTACATCTATATGTTTGGATCTAGAATGGTGTACCGGATTATTTGTGAGATCAATGGCACTTTTGTTGTCACATTTTAGTTCAATAAGTTTTAGATGAAAACCAAAGTCCTCTAAAGTTTGTCTCATCCATAGTGCATGTTCACAACAACTCCCTAATGCAATGTATTCGGCCTCCGTGGTGGAGAGTGCAACCGAATTTTGTTTCCTACTAGACCATGCAACTAATGAAGGTCCTATAAAATGACAAGTGCCACTAGTGCTTTTTCTATCAAGTGAACAACCGGTGTAGTCCGAATCGGAGTAGCCGTGAAGTGTAAATGAATTATTGTGCGGGTACCATAATCCTAACCTAGATGACCAAATGAGATATCTAAAAATTCGTTTTACCGCTTTTAAATGAGATTCTTTTGGATTGGCTTGAAATCGAGCACATAAGCATACGACAAACATAATATCGGGTCTAGTTGCACTTAGATAAAGTAGAGATCCTATCATACCTCTATATAAAGTTTGATCTATAGAAATTCCTGATTCATCTTTTCCTAATTTTAGTGATGCACTCATTGGTGTAGAAGCATGTTTAAGGTTTTCAAATCAAAAACGTTTAAGCATATCATGGACATATTTAGTTTGACATACAAAGATACCATCAATTCTTTGTGATATTTGAAAACCAAGGAAATAAGAAAGTTCTCCTACAAGACTCATTTCAAATTCATTTTTCATCACTAAAATAACTTCTTTACACATCTCTTCATTAGTTGATCCAAAAATAATATCATCAACATATATTTGTAAAATAATCATATCATCATTGTTGTGCTTGATGAAGAGAGTATTATCCGCACTTCCCATAATATAACCGTGTTTTAATAAAAATGATGTAAGTCTTTCATACCATGCACGGGGCGCTTGTTTTAAACCATAAAGCGCTTTCTCTAGTTTATAAACATGATTTGGAAATTTTTCACTAATAAATCCGGGGGGTTGTTCAACATAAACTTCTTCTTTTACAAACCCGTTTAGAAAAGCACTTTTCACATCCATTTGAAATAGTTTTATTCTTTTAAAGCTTGCAAAAGCTAGAAAAATTCTTATAGACACTAATCTAGCAACGGGTGCAAAAGATTCATCAAAATCTATCCCCTCGATTTGAGAATATCCTTGTGCTACTAATCGTGCTTTATTTCTAGAGATTCTTGACTCACCATCTAATTTTTTTAAAAAAATCCATTTTACACCTACAACCGAGTGATTAGATGGTCTTTCAACTAATTTCCAAACATTATGTTGCTCAAATTGTTCTAACTCTTCATTTATAGCCAAAAACCAAAATTCATCATTTAAAGCAGTAGAAACAGTTTTTGGTTCTATTTCGGAAACAAAACAAATATTTGAAAAAGATTCATGAAGAGAAGAGCGAGTTCTTACCCCGATGGATGGTTCACCAATTATCAATTCCTGTGGATGATCCTTTGTGAATTTTAAGGTACTTGGAGGTACATATTCATCTTCCTTGGCCTCCTCTTCTTCTTCTTTAGAATGTTCTTTGTCACCATGCTCCAAAGGTGGTAATAGATCATCCTCGTTGCCTGCGGAAAATTTTTCTACACAAGGAACAAACTCATCAAATTTTACAGCCATAGACTTAACAAACAATCTGGTGCATCATTCTCAATCGAAACACATTGATGTCCATCATCACTTCATAAGGGACCACGCCAAGAAGGAGAACCTGAGAGTAAGTTTTATTGGCACAGATGATCAGCTTCTGGACATCTTCACAAAACCCCTTCCTAACACATGTTTTTCCTTCAATTAGTATTGAGGGTTTTGGATCTCATGAGCTAATTTTTAATATCCATAATTTTTCGTGTTTTCTCTGATTTTTTCACTGCATTAGATAGGTCTTACAATGAGAACACATAATCAAGAAAAATTGAGAGCAAAGAATCATGAAATCTAGGTTGTTTACTCGAAAAATCAAAACTCAGTGAGATACCGCCAGACGTTACTTTACCGCCGACGATAGTTGTTTTGCATGACAACCTGCGGTGGTTAATTTAATTTTTCTCTTTAATTATTTTTACAACTTTACTTCCCTTTTCTGTTTATTTTATTTCAATTTTTGCCTCTAACTTTGAAAAATCAAATAAAAACTTCAAATTTCAAAACAACAAAAACATGTTTTTGAACTCCTTTGCACTTGAAGTATTAGTTGATTGTTCTTTTTATTTGTTTTACTGCATTACTGTGATGTTCTGCTTATTTTCTTTTATCTTTGTTTTCAATAATTGAAAATCAAATAAAATTTTGAAAACTTAAAAATTTATAAAAACATTAGTTTGGGTCATGCCTGACTAGAACATAAAGATTACATACAATGTTTGATTTTGGACTGTTAACCATTGTTTACATTGTATATGCTTTGTCATGAAATGTCTCAATCTATAGGTAGTTGCTACTGAGTGCTACACGATATTTAGTGTACGTTTGATATGCCTCTAGGTATGTGTGAGGACTTAGGTACAACAATAACTATACACATTACACACATCCTTAGAGAGTGCACTCAAGTAGAAATTTCAGGGCGTACTTGTTATGACTTGTGACATTGTGTAAATACGCTAGGAATGACTTGATGAATCAATATCACACAATTCATTTTTCTATATATAGAGCTTAGTACTTTGGGCCAAACAATATTGCTACGATTTTTGTATACAAGTTAAAGTGTATCTATCTATGTGGGTAGATTTCAATAGATTTTGGGACCTTGTAAATATATATATATAATTGATAGTACGCAAAATCATAAAATGTTATATGGTATCAATAAAGTTAACAAGGATACCCCCCAAGCACTACTCACTCTCATGATAAGTCTTCATGAGCATTGTGAGTTTGAGCACCTTGGTGAAACGAATCTCATCGATCTTGTGCAAACACCAGAAAAATGAGTCAGTGCCCTTAGCTCTAATCTTCGTATATTATTAATTGCAAACGTAACATGATTTATCATTTCCTTTCTCTTGTGTTAGCATATAGATTACTGAGTTATATCATGTACTAATGATTAATTTGACTTGATATTATTTTCTTTTGTGTTACACGTCCACATGCATCATTTTGTCTAACACTTTTATGCATCAGAATTGGACTAAAACTGCATTACACTATTTTTACGCACGAATGTACTAGTACACGATTGCTACTCATGACACATACGATGTTACTTTGTATTAGCTCTATAAATATCTTAACAACATATGAAAAATCTAGTGTATTTAGTTTCGTGTGTTTTGTCCAAATTGCTTATGATTTTGTTATAACAAGTGGTAAACTATGTTGTCAAGTATAAATGGTAGTTTGATTCCTTCGTGTTTTAGACCCACATTTCTATATTTCTCTGATGTTATTTTTGTTCACTCCTATATTTATCATGCTTATATTTATATGTGTATGTTTTGTTTTTACGGGCTTATTTCGCTGCATCTCTCCATGTTTTTCATATTTCGGGCATGCCCATCCCTTTTGCTAATATCAAAGGGGAGATAGAAATGAATAGATAGTTCATTAGCTACTCATGTGCTAGTTACCTAGGGAAGATCACATGTAGGGGGAGCTTGCATGCACATAGATATGGGAGCACCCATATAAGGGATGTCATTCAACTAGAGCAAGCTCACACTAAACGTTTATCTCTGCTAAGTCTAAATCGTATCTTGATAAATCAACCTGTTCACATTACATTGTTTCTCATCTTTACACTGTACCAATATCTATCTAGTTCGGTGTGATGTATATCTCATGAACGGGATTTGCTATTATCAAAAGAGAGAGTTTGTTGAAAAAAGCGTACCGCATTTCTCAGGTTTGATAATACAAATCCCAAGTTGTATTTGATCATACATACATTGGGTATAATGTGCAGGTTTACAGGTGTGAAGTCGTGGAAGAACTGAATGTAGTGAGTTGCCGCTAGTGCTAGAGATAACGCTGCGCGCTAACTCGAATTACACCTGACGACTGGCCTCGCTCACGACTGAGGCTAATATCGTCTAGACCCATATCGTTTAGACGGCCTGCCATTGGCACTAGAGAAATGCCATTGGCACTAGCAATATCTTCCAGACAGCTTATGTCATCTGGATAACTGAAGATCCGGCTAGAAGAGGAGCATATCGTCAGACGAACTACCATTGGCGCTAAAGATATACCGTTGGCACTAACAATATCAGCTAGGCAATTTTTGTCGTCTGGATGACTGTAGTGACGACTAGAAGAGCAACATATCAGCTAGACGACTACCGCCGTGCACTACCACTAATGCATTGTGCGCTACTGCTAATGCGTCACATGCTACCGCTAATGCACATCGCTATGCTGAAGGCCGCGTCAGCAATCCAAGTGCTCAACGAGAGAAATGGCGGAAGACAAAAGAGGAAATGTTACTAACGCTCCGCGACAGATATTACCACCTGCGGTAACTTTGATGAACAAGGAATGATCCGCCACCTTCTTTATCTGCAGACGGCTAGCAATTCAAGATTCTAAAACAAGCGAGACTACCGCTCGCGCTAGCGCTAACACTCCGCGCTAACTACTTCATTCAAGTAAAGCTATGCCGCCTTCCTATTATGGAGCAAGACAGTTGGACGAAGGCCCACATACGAAGCCTACCACCGCGTGGTAACTTACCACTGGTGGTAGCTTAATGATTGTCCATATAAAAGCGCGTCTCTTTTTCTTGAGTCAAAAAAAGAAGACAATCGAATAGAGCGACAGAATAGAACGACTAAGGGTTTCCAAGCCGCCTCTACATCAAGGACCTACCGACCTGAGGAAGATAAAAGAGAACTTGCACCTTCCCATTCACAAATGAAGATATCTGGAGAGCATATTCAAAAATGACAATCAGAAGACGATCGTGTGCCCAACGAACGAGAATCTCAAGCACGGACCTCTCACCGTTCTACGGAGAACCATCTTTGCGGCAGCATAAGTTTTCCTTTTCTACATCTCTACTTTATCCTCTCCTTTATTCTTTATTTGGGGTGACGGTAAAATCGACCGGGGAGGTCGTCAGAATCCAGGGAGGATTTTGTGAGAAATCATCCGGGGAGGACATCTAGATCGGGGAGATCTAGTCGGATCGAAGACATTCCGGGTGGGAAGGGAGAGAGCCGGATCGAAGGCCTTCAAGGAGAAGGGAGAGAGCCAACCGATCCTGGGGGGGGGGGGGGTCGATATTGAAACAAAAGAATTTTCTAATCGTCGCTACGATCTCCGACGTCATGGAGTTCTAGTTTTGTAATTGAGAACATATTCTAATATTCAATGAAATCCAATTTTGTGTTTATGATCTGTAATTACATCTCTCTCGGAAGTGTTTTTCATATGTATACTGAAACGATCTTCTGCAAGTGTTGAATACGATTTCTGCTGATACTGTCGGTGGTCAGTCTACCGCCCAGCGCTAGCATATAGAAAGCATATTCTGGTGCAAAAATATCTAAAACTCTAGTATGTGTCTTAAAACCTTATTCACCCCCTCTAAGGTTGGCCACCAGATCCAACAACGTGGATGCTAGCTTCCAAACTGATAGGCACAACTCAAAGTCTCAATCAAGTTTTGTGTTTTGCCTTAATGGAGGCGATGTGAGCTGGAAGAGTTTGAAGCAAGAAATATTTGTCGATTCTATAACAGTGGCTGAGTATATCGATGTTGCTAATGCGGCGAAGGAGGCTGTATAGATTAGGAAATTTATCAGCGAGCTTGATGTAGTTCCTAGCATCGTTGATCCGATAATTCTTTACTGTGAAAACAACGATGCCATTGCAAATGCCAAGGAATCTAGATCTCATCAGCGCTCCAAGTACATACTTCAACGGTTACATCTCATTCGAGAGATTGTCGATCGAGGATATGTGAACATATATATGATACAGACAGACAAGAATATAACAGATCCATTGACAAATGCTATTCCTTAGAGGAAGCATGATTGTCCTACTCGGTCATTGTGTATTCAATACCTGAATGATCAACTCTATTGGGAGGCTTGTGAATTTTGGCTTTGACAGTTTTATGTTCATGGGATTGTACTGATTATTTCCCTTCAATTAAGGCATGTTCTTTTATTGTGTCTATTTACTTTGATATTAGATAGATTAAACAAACATAATAAATGTCCTTAAAATATTTGCTTCCATAGGAATTCAAGTGCATGACTTGAATGTGAGGGCCTATGTTTATATGAAGCATCATTCAAATGGTCCCTAGTCAAGGCATCATCATAGAAATTGGGACAATGATAATGCATTAAGACTAGTATGTGGGTTGACTAATGACCGGTTCTTATAGGTCATGATATTGGATATCAAGTCATCATATAAGTACTTGTTAGAGAACAAGTTGTACTGTACAGACCAACCATGAGATTACACTACTAGAAAATTGACTTTTAGCCACGCTCGTATTGCCCACGGTCATTTTCCGTGGCAAACAGTCAAATTATCGTGGCTAAAAGTCATAGAAAAAGGGTATTTGCCACAGAAAGAGCATGGCAAATACTTTTTTGCCACGCTCGTATTGGCCACGCCCATTTGCCACGGCAGTTCGTGGCTAAAAGTCTTTTGCCACGATTTTGGACTTTTAGCCACGGTAATTTGTCTTGGCTAAAAGTCAATTTTCTAGTAGTGTTACTTTGTGAATTATTATATGAACGTGTCACATGTAGTTCTCATAGTGATAATGGTCTATGTGGTACTTTGACCTGAAGTCAGTACAATCATTACGTGAGGAGGAGCATATTAGGAACCTAACCTATAATGTTCCTGATTTAAAAAAATCCTAAAGTCAAAGATAAATACGCTTTGTATTTAACACATTTGCTTTAGAATATTATTTTTAGGCACTAGACAGTGCAAGTCTAACATATGGATAGACTTAGTATCATCAGACATATTTTTGCCAATGTAATCCTTCATTGTGCAAAACATCATGTCGACTTATGATCTAGACTATATTAGACTTGTCACTAACTCATTATCATTGGGAATAAATGTCTATCAAGTGAGCTAAAGCAAAGGATCCTAGCTGGGAAGATCAGAAATTCACTAAGTCAAATATCATCTTGGAAAGCCTAAATATCGTCGAGTTAAGGTCTCGATATCGTCTTGAAGACCTTAAGCTCCAAGACGATGTCGTCTTATAAACTCACAACTACACTCATATCGTCTTGTCGAGAAGAAGAAGACATATCTCCAAATATCATCTTGGTAATAGACTTTCCAAGACGATATCGTCTTGACAAGGATCATTTGCTTTCATATCGTCTTGGAAGTACACAATAGATATCTGGAAGCATTTATATGAAGGAATAAATTGCCTAAGAGATTTATCATCGAGATGATCTTAAGTATCGTCGAGGTCACTTGAAATATTGCCGAGGAACCAACACGACATTTCATAAGTATCAAGTCAGATTTGACCAGATAGGCTTATCACTTAGCTAGAAGATAGAAGGAATCATTTATCGTCTTAAAGACTATAGATAGATATCAAGTTGATTCGTGCAGAAGATCCGACTAGAAGGCTGAAGCAGTGAAATGTCATCTTGTGAACTATAAAGGATCATCAAGATGATTTGTGCAGACAATTCAACTAGAAAGCTCAGTTAAATATCGTCTTGTGAACCACAAAGAGGCCATCAAGGCAATTTGTGTAAACTATTCGACTAGAAGATTGAACTATAAAATATCATCTTGAAGACCACCAAAGTCACCAAGACAATTCGTGCAGAAGTTTTGAATTAAAGCTATACAGAGTTCAAGTAAAAAAGAAGATATTCACTGAAGCCAATCATTTTTACTCTTTTGAAGAAAGATTCAGTCATCTTGCCGACCCTAAGATTCAAGATCTATTGCAAGAAGATTTCTGAAGAAGCCATTTCCGCAACCGGCTTCAAGAATACTCAAGCTATACAAGTTAAACTTTCTGAGTCTAAAACTTCTTTGTAAAATATTGTTTTACATATTCTGCTGTAGGATTTTCGAGGAAATATGAGTATAGGGTCTCTCAGACCAGAGTTGTAGGATCCTTGCTTCGGATCTGAGGTATGGGACTTTGCACAGTTCCTAAGGTAGAATTCAGGTTTGAATCTGAGTTGTAGGATGCAGGGATTGGATCTAAGGTAAGGAATAACTGTTATTCCTGAGCTGTAGGAGTCGTGGACTCTGAGTTGTAAGATCTGATAGATCAGAGTATTTAAAGGAGTTAGCCGAGTCTAGCACACCGCTAGATAGATGGAGGGGGAAGTGGACGTACCCAACTCGGGGAATCACTATAAACGATTGTGCAATCTGTGATGTGTTAACTTTTCTGTGATTTATCTGCTTGGATTTTTAATATCATCAAAACACTTAAACACATATTCATCCCCCCTCTAGGTGATTAGACATCCATTAACTTACACGTAGTATCAGAGGGAGATTGTTTAAAAAGAGCTTAACAACTTGAACAATATCCTCAATAAGGGAAATCAGTCTACTCACCATGACTTCTGGAGAGAACTATAAAGAACCCAGTTCTATGAAACTGTCGATATGTAGAAAAGAGAACTTCAGAATCTGGAAGGAGAGTCAGATTATTCATGGAAGCATCTGACCCTAGAATCTTTATAACTGTTGAGGAAGTACCTTTCATCCACATGAAAGTCTCCACTATAGATGCAAACCTACAAGTACCCAAGATTTTTTTTGAAATGCATATAGATGAAGTCGTTCTGGCCACTATGAATAAAAGGGCCAAGAACATAATAGTAAGTGGCATGGATGGCTCCACTTTCGAGAACCTAATTAACTACAGAACTGCAAAGGAAATGTGGGATTCACTAATTGTATACATGGAAGGCACTGAAAAGGTAAAAGATGACAGAAAATCTCTTCTCAACCAAGAATATGAGCCCTTCAGGCAGGAGAGGAAGGACTCTATTGCTGAATGTTATGAACAGTTCTTTAAGATAGTCAATGGACTAAAGAACTATGGGAGATAATTCTCCAACTATGATCTGAATGACAAGTTCTTGAGGTCCCACAACAAAGAGTGGGACATCAAGATTTGTGTCATAAGGGATATGAGAAATTTGGCCAACATCCAGCCCCAAAATCTGTATGGGAAGCTTTTATCCCATGAGTTGCAGCTGAACACCAGGAAGGCAGAAGAAGAGTCTTCTAGATCTCACTCTAGGGAGAAGTTTATGGCTTTCAAGGATGAAAGCTCCAGGAGAAGTAAAGAGGACTCCCCAGCCCTTAGGGAGAGAAATCCTAAAGAAGAAGAATCTGAGACCAGCACTTCAGGCTCAGAAATTTCAAATGGAGAACTATCCTTGTTCTCCAAGCAATTTAAGAAGCTGCTAAGCAAGCGTAGGCAAAGGAAGAACATACCATCATCCTTCTCCAGCTCAAAGAAATATCACAATAATTCTGATAGGGCAAAGCATAATCCCAAAAGGAACAAGTATGCCTCTAAATAGAACAAACAATTTTTTACTGATATTGTGTGTTATTGCTGCAACAAGTCAGGACATGTCATACTTGACAGTCCTGATAAAAAGAAAGAGGGAAAAAGAGATGATGAGAGAAGATCTCACAAAAGCAAGAAATCTGAAAAGAGCTTCATAGCATAGAAGCCCAAGAACTTGAGTGATAGTGACTCATGTTCATCAGAATTTGAGGAAGAAGCATACATTGGGCTCACTACAATCTAAGAAGAAGAATGGGAGAATAACTATCATGCAGCCAGGGTGTGCATAAGGGCACCCCTATCATTGTCAGACAGTGACGGTGAATCAGAAGAAGATGAGATCAGTCATGGACTGATGACTTTGACTGATGACAAGATGCAAGACAAATCTTGTCCTGATAAGGTACATATCAAAGCCCCTCTTTCTATTTCTGGATCTAATATTGAGTCTGATGTTGAAATAAAAGTAACTCATCAGCTGATGATGAGAGTGATTCTGAATTAGCTGATCAATATAATGATCTTATTAGCAAGTATGGTGCTCTTTTAAAAGCACTGAAGAAAAGCAAGGCCTTGGTCAAAGCTCAGGCTGAAGAAATAAGAATTCTTGAGCCATTCAAATCCCAGGTGGATGAGAAAACCCGTGAAATAACAAGGTTGACCTATGAGCTTATGATACTTCAAAAAAAGTATGAAGCTCATAAAAAGTTGTTAGCTCAAGGGGAAAGATCTATCAAGGTTGTGGAGGACAAGCATCTTTTAGAAAGAAAGCTTGTGACAAGCTTCTCTTAGCCTAAAATTGTTCCCCCTATTATAGACTTCTCCTCTCCATATAGAGGAGGGCTTGGCTATAATAAGGAAAAGAAAGATACCTCCCAAGATAAAACTATCTTCCAAAAAGTTGTCCTACCCTCAATACCTATGACCAAGATCTAACATATGAATATCTCACCAATGATTGCGCAACTAGTAGTACTAAGCCACACAACCCAAAGAATCAAGTAAACATTGGACTTAGTACTCTAAAGGCATCCTATGAGGAGATCCAGATGAAGGATCATGGGTTATGTGTACTTGGGTCTACAACACCACCAGCTAAAGGGAAGGGAAAGGTAATTCCTCAAAAGCCTGTCCTTAAAGTGAAGACTGTGACTATGCAATAAATTTCCAATTATGTGCACAACTACAAGAATATCTCAAGAAATGCTTGTTGTGAAGCAGCCTGCTCTTCTGATCATTAGCACCATCACTCCATTCAAAAGGTTACTTAGAAGAGGAGGTATAATAAATTTGATTGTTGGTGCTATGGCAATATTGTCCACTTTGTTATAGAATGTTGGTTCAACCCAACAGTGTCTAGAGAAAGGAATGTGAAGCTTACAAGTAGTGTTGTACTCAAGCATCCTGCAGTCAAAGCTAACAGGAACCAAGGACCAAAATCTATTTAGGTTCCTAAGGTAAAATAGTTTGCTCTTGCAAGTAAGTCCAAAGACCAACAAAATGCCTATCTGGTATTTGGACAGTGGATGTTCCAGACACATGACTGGAACAAGAAGCCTTTTGAAGAACTTTACCTCTATGGAAGATGGAGCCAAAGTCATATTTGGTGGATCTGACAGAGGCATCATCAAGGGCTATGATATGATTACCAATGACATAGTCACCATCACAAGAGTAGCTTATGTGGAAGGGTTGCAACATAACCTTATAAGCATAAGCCAACTATAATGCATCATACACTAGGAGTGGTAATGTTTATCAGGCACTAGGAGTGGTAATATTTATTACATGAATTTCTTATACTTCGATTCCACTACACCTGTTTGTCTTGAAGCAAATGAGAGAGAATCTCTTTGTGTGCAATGAAATAAGAGACTTGCTCACATGAACTATAAGACATCAGCAAACTCTTTTCAGAAAATCTAACTAGAAATGGACCTAACCTGATGCATTAAAGAGAGTATTTGTCATGCTTGTCAGAAGGGCAAGCAGACTAACACCTCATTTAAGAGCATATGGTGCAAAGATTCAGAAAGATGCCTTTATCCATTATATATGGACTTATTTGGTCCTATTCCAATTCATAGTTTAGGAAGGAAGTTGTATACCTTTGTGATAGTTGACGACTTCTCTAGGTATGTTTGGGTGTTCTTCCTTAAGAAAAAGTCTGATACCTTGGATATCATTGCAACATTTGTCAAGCAAGTTCAGAATAAAAAGAACTATATTGTGGTCTAAATCAGAAGTGACCATGACACAGAATTTCAATCTGAACTCATGATAGATTTCTACAAAGAACAAGGTATCCTTCAAGAATATTCCTCTCCAAGAACACCACAGCAGAATGGAGTTGCTGAGGGAAAAATAAAACTCTCATAAAAGCTGGGAGAACCATGCTAAGTGACTCTTCACTACCAGAATATTTCTGGGCTGGAGCTGTCAACACTACATGCCATGTGCAGAATAGAGCCTCTATCATCAAATGTCGCAAGAAAACTCCTTATTAACTAATTAAGGACAAAAAACCAAATCTAGTCTACTTTAGAATCTTTGGATGCAAGTGTTATGTTCTAAATAATGGTAAAACATATCTAACTAAGTTCGCAGAAAAAAGCTTCGAGGGAATTCTTGTTTGATATAGTAGTCACAACAAGTCTTACAGAATATTCAATAAGAAGACTCATGTGGTAGAGGAATCAATTCATATTGTATTTGATGAGACAAACATGATTCATCAAGGCTTGTCTAGCTCTTCTAATATTGTAGGAATTGATTTGTAGCTGAAAGATTTAAGCCTAGAAGAGTCTACATGTCCAGACTTGATCATTGAAGATGGAGAATAAGTCCAAGAAGAAGCACACGAACCAATGATTGGAAAACAACCAGTTGGTACAACAATTGCTGACACTCAAGGAACACTGCCACCAGCCTGGAGGCATCATAAAGATCATCCAAGTAGTCAAGCCATTAGAGACTTAATCCAAGGAGTTAGAACAAGAAGAAGTGCTCAGAATGAAGCAATATATCTGAGCTTTCTATCTCAGATTGAACCAAAGAGATTTGAAGATGCCAATTCAGATCCTTCTTGGATCATGACTATGCAAGAAGAACTCAGTCAATTCAAAAACTGCAAAGTATGAAGCTGGGTCCTAGACCCCAGCATAAAAATGTCATTTGAACGATGTGGGTCTACAGGAACAAGCTAGATGAGAATGATATCAATATCAAGAACAAAGATAGGCTTGTTGCAAAGGGACATAAACAAGAAGAAGGGATTGACTTTGATCAAACCTATTCACCAGTATCAAGACTTGAGGCAATAAGGCTATTCCTAGCCTATGCAGCTCACAAAGGATTCAAAGTGTATCAAATAGATGTGAAGTATGCTTTCCTCAATGGAGATCTCAAGGAAGAAGTGTATGTAAAGCAACCTTCAGGTTTTGTTGTTCCTAACCTTTCTGATAATGTTTACTTCTTAAGGAAGGCTTTGTATGGATTGAAACAAGCTCCTAGAGCTTGGTATGAAACTCCATATAGGTTCCTCATTGAAAATAAGTTTTCAAGGAGGAAAATAGACAAGACATTATTTCTAAGGGAAGTAAAGAGAAAAATTTTGTTAGTCTAAAATTATGTTGACGCCATAATCTTTGCTCTACTGATGACAACTTTTGCAAGAAGTTTCCTAAGCTAATATAAGAGAAGTTTGAAATGAGCAGCATGAGAGAGCTGAAATACTTCTTATGGCTCCAAGTGAAGTAATCTGAGGATGGCATATGCATCTCTCAGACCAAGTTCACTAAAGAGCTTATAAAGAAGTTTGGAATGGAGAGTGTAACCACAATGAGGACTCCAATGGGCTCCAATGTGTCTCTGGAGAAGGATGAGAAAGGGAAACCTTTTTATGAGACCTTGTACAGATGCATCATTGAATCTCTGCTCTACCTAACTGCCAGTAGACCCGACATTATGTTTGTTATATGTGTATGTGCTAGGTATCAAGCTTCCCCTAAGGAATCTCACAATGCCTCTGCTAAGAGAATTTTGAGATACCTCAAGGGAACTCCTAATCTTGGCATTTGGTGCCCTAAAAGTAATGATTTTAAGCTAACATGGTATTCAGATGCAGATTTTGCAGGTTGCAAAGAAGACAGGAAAAACACATCTGGAACCTATCAATTTCTAGGGAAGAGACTGATCTCATGGACCAGAAAGAAGCAAACAAGTGTGGCAATCTCAACAGCTGAATCAGAATAAATCTCAGCTGGGAGTTGGTGTGCTTAACTAGTATAGATACAACATCAGCTGGAAGACTACAAAATCAAGACCAGCAAAACAACCATGTACTGTGATTCTTCCAGTGCAATCTCAATTGCTAAGAATCATGTATCACACAGCAGGACTAAGCGCATTGAAATCAGGTACCACTTCATTAGGGAGCATGTTGAAAAAGAGGATTTCTGTTTTGAGTATGTCCCCACTGACAGCCAAGTAATAGATATCTTCACAAAGCCCCTTGATGAAGCTAAATTCAACTTCTTTAATTTTGAGCTTGGTATGCTGAATTTAGAGTAAGCATATCAAAGCTCTCTTATCTATAACTATTGTGCATATGCATGCTAACAAGATTATTGCCGAGAACCAGAAAATGCAGGAAAATCGCAAGTTAAATTTGTGTCGTCGAGGATACAAGATGACATAAAGGTCTTGTCAAAGTGTTGTCAAGCCGACATAACATGCGTATTGTCATGGTGCATCTTCGACACTCAGAAATTAGCTAATATTGGATCTTTCATCACAGTCGTTCAATTAAAGATAAATTGCTTTATCAAATGCACCCAGGTACACGCCTTTTGACATTCCTAAAATAGAACATATATATTGCATTTCGGTGGCTGCAATAGCAGGTGGCGAAGGAAGACAAAAAGTCTTTGGGGTTACCCATCACCCATAATGGGAGATATTTATAGCGCTAGGAGTGGGACCCACCAAAAGATTCCTGCCAGGTCAGCATCCGTCCGGCGAACACCAAGGGTTGGATGTTTCTTCGCGAGCTTAGGATAACCTCTCAAAGAGCCGGGATTGTGTACAACCCTGTGCTCACCGAAGGGTAGAATGGAGATTCGGGCATTGGTGAAGCAAATAGGGGCTCGTCGACTCACGACGAGCGAGTAGCAAGGGTGAGCGAGACAGACTTACCTCCTCGTGAGGAGTGTAGTGCGAGGGCGAGGCAAGTGTATGCTCGCCGCTTTGGGGTGCATTTAGCAAACGCCGAGGTGAGTGGGGGCTCGCCGACTTGCTTGAGCGACCTAGCCCGATATTCATAGCGCCAGGGGGCTAGCGAGTGGTGCCTTCAAGGGCCACTCGCGTAGGGAGATATCGCGAGCCCCGCTCGCGGGAAGACTAGCGAGTGGCGCCTTCACGGGCCATTTGCCCAGTAAGGGTCTAGTGGCGAAATTACCTAAATACCCATGGTGGGCTGCCAATAGCCCTTCAAAAAAATGGGGTTTGGCTGTTAGCAGATTAGTTTAGGGTGCGATTAGTAAAACTAAAAGGCGGAATTACGCTATTTGCAGACCAGACCAGAAAATCTATATATAGACCCTGAAGGACACCTTTGGAGAGGATTTCACATCTTTGGCTTCTTTCTCCTTAGGACATCTTCGGTTAGCTCCTCAGGCTCTCCAAGGTGCCCGGCTTCAGCTTTGGCTTAGGAGGGAAAGCGCTCTAAGATTTTTTGGATGTGTGGTGGGACCTCCACGCCGCAGCCAAAGGTTGGTATTTAGTTCTAAGTCTTCGGTCAGGTCCCTCTGTGGGATCAGTAAGTGCTAGCTGCCCCCTTTCAGGGGTCTGAACTCCTCGTTTGGCCGAATCTCGGTTCCCACAGCAGTAAGCGCTAGCGACATATGGCAGTTAGCTATAAGAGCTGACCGATGAAGTCGTGAAACATCCTTATCCTCTTGTTCAAGAGGAATGAGGGTTTCAGACAGAATCGCCTGTTCTCCATGACACCATGCTTGAACACTAGCCTCTGTGCTCGTCTTAGCCGCCGACCCTGATCGCCTCATCTTTTTGATATCGGCGGTCAGAGCTGAGGGTTTGTTCCTGTAGTACTGAACGTCTTTCTCCAGCATATGGATGCGGTCAGCTTGTGCCCGCCTCTCTTTCTCGAAGGCTGCAACTTGCATTTCACCTGCTCTTCAAGACCTCTTTCTGTTTCCCGCATTACCTGCATGTCCTCGATCATGGGTCCCATAAGTTCCCTTAGTGATGGCGACAATGGAAACGCAGGCACAACCACATCTGCGGTAAGCGATACAGTAACACGGTAAGAAAAGGTTTTATGTTCAATATAAAGTAGCATGCAGGAACGACGAATGTACTTTCTAAAGAAGGGAGATCGCAAATATGCGAGGGAACCCCTATTTCTTGGGTAATAGCGGGAAGTGTGTGCATAGAAGAGCGGATAGGTCGCCTTAGACGACCAGTATCCATCAACTTAAGTTGTTCCTTCCGCGACCACTCACCTTATTTTCGCTTTCGCTTTAGATCGCTATGTTGTATCGGGGTAATAACATATAGTGAGTTGATTACTATCCCTGACCGCTTAGCAGTCGGTAAAGGTTTAAAATCCGCATGAGGAATTTTAAAGGAAGGCTTGGACCCGGAGGCCGCATTAGACTTACCTGACCGAAGGGCGTCAACCTCCTTCACTCGGTCTGTCGCCGCCTTGTCCAGGGAGACCTGGTTAGCCGTAGTATCGCTCGGCCCCTCCTCATCGACCAACGCAGTTTTCTATGCTTCAATTCGTCGGAGCCTTTTTCTTCAGCCTCCTTCGCCGCCACGTCAGAATTAACCGTTAGGGTTTCCATGTCTCCTTCCACCTCGACTGAAGAACTCCTCAAGATCCTTGGCAAGATCTCCAAAGTGGGGGTTGACCGCGGTCATAGAGCTCTGGCCTCCTTGATCAACTCCAGGAGCACTCTCGAGTTGAGGCTGTCGGACTTCCCCTTCTTCGCTCATAGTAGGAATGGGCTTAACCGCACACACCTCTGCAGCTAAGTGCCCCTCTTACTTTTTTCTTCTTCTTCTTCTTCCCCTTTGAAGATAAATCTGTGTCCAGTCTTTTCCGATTCTTCTCCTTCTTCGCAGCATCAAGTATTGCCTCCTGGTTCCTCCTCAGCTTCGGCGATCTCGTATTGAACCATCTTCTTCGCAATGGTTTTCTTACCGCGAGGAGAAGATCGCTTTGTAACCTCATCACTGAAGACAGATATCACAGACATTCTTCCAGAACCAGACATTGCGGACTGGAGAAGTTTGACCGCAAGGGGAGAAACGTGTCCCATTGCAGAAAGTACCTTAGAAAATCTAGACTCCCCGACCGTATTTATAGATTTCCCAACATTAAAGGCGTGTCACAGTCTTTGCGGTTAAAGCAAACATTTCCGAAGTTTCCACTAACTTGAAATTGTGTGGGGATCATATTTACCCGGAATCCTGCGACCAACTTTCATACCAAACCAGTCGAGGCGGTCTAACACTTTGGTGGCCGCACAAGCCACACAGGACACTACATAAACCATCTTCATGAAGAGCAGAGACAACCTCTAGGATGACCGTCGGACTGTGCGGTCAGAGTTTTTTTTCTTATTTGCACACCATGTAATCTCTCATCTCTATCTGGTTCTCCTATACCCCGGACAACCCGTAATTTTAGAGTTTGTCCGTTCGGGTAGGCCCCCACAATTATAAATATGGGTGAACTGTACCCAGAAGACACGTTGATTCGAATCCTCAAGCTCGTCACCTGTGGAAACGGTCTCGAATATAGTTCCTTCCCGGTCATCTGTTTGTCGGCTAGCTTTTTCTTCTCCTCTGTAACCTCACCTTTTCAATTAATAAATTGCCCGCCGCAAGTGGTATTCACCGCAGCGGGTAAATCTGGTCTCGCCGCTCTGTGGCTCTCTTTTCTGCGATTCTTCAGCCGGAAGTAACCGATAGCTCGCAGTCTCCCCCCTGCGTCCCTCAAGGTGAAATTATGGAGGTGCATTTTTTGCATCAACACTGCCTTCGCCGGGCAGTACGCTCGCAGCAGCTGCCCACGCCAGGCAGCGCTCTCATAATAATTACCCTTGGTACCAACACTGAGTAGCGCGCTAACAATTGCAGGTAAGGGTGGACAAAGGCCCCCTATGCCAGAACGGAGCATCAGCCTCTAGCTCCAATGCCAAGCGGCGAACTCAAGTGCCAATTCAAACAACAAGCTTACCAACCCCTGGTAAGGGCGAACAAAGGTCCCTCTATGACGTATCCAAGTGTCGACTTCTGGCACCAACGTCAGGTGAGGACCTCCGGAACTAATCCAGAGCAACAAGCTCACCTACTCCTGGTAAGGGCAGAGAAAGATCCCTCTACGCCATATTCGAGTGTCTACCTCCGACACTAGCGCCGAGCGATGAACTCCTGAGTAAATCCCGAGCAACAAGCTCAACAACCCCCGGTCAGGGCGAACAAAGGTCCCTTTATGTCATATCTGAGCGTCATCCTCCGACATTAACGCTGAGCGATGACCTTCATAGTCAATCCCGAGCAACAAGCTCACCAATCCCTAGTAAGGGAGAACGAAGGTCTCTTTACGCCGCATCTGAGCATCGAACTCTGACACTAACCTCAGGCGACGCCCTCCAGAGCCAACACTGGGTGACAAGCTCACAAACCACCAGAAAGGGCGGACGAACGACCCTCTATGCCATGTACGAGAAAAATCGATCCGCACTAAGGGTGTAAGTATAAGCCAACCAAGCCGCCGAACCAACCCGAACTGAACCAAACCGCACTGTTTGGTTCAGTTCGAACCGCTACACTCCTAATCTGCACACAATCAATCATAGGAATCACACCTCAGTGTCAACATCAGGACCAACATCCTCTGAGGATAACGTCAAGTAGCGAGCTCAAGGCTCAAGCGCCGATTTTCGGAACCCATGTAAATTGATAAACTCATGGCCGTGCAAGGCATGACAATTCACCTAAGTAAACTCACAAAGCGTGCTACATAGAAAAGCATTTTCAAATTGAAGATCAAACAAACATACTCGTGCACCAAAAAATATACGATCATCAGGAAAAAAATTCGCGCTCATTTTCGGCGAAAAACGACCTCCGAAAATTGGGGGGAATTTGACTCGGTTTCAGAAAAGCAATACAGTCGAACCGAAGGTTTTTGTCATGCCCTCGACCAGCTCGCCAAGATGTGTCCAGTAATCTCTTCTTCGCATAATTCTGAGTTTGTTTGGTTCCTCAAACGGGCGTCGGAACGCTCGGTGAGCACGCCCGCAAAGGCTTCACGTATGTCGGGCACGCACTCACAAGATGGTTGTGCGAGTCGCGCCCAAGCGAGGGGCCACCAGACTGCGCGCATACCGTGCAGCAAGCTCGCTACCACACAGCGCGCACTCAAGCGCGCTCCCAGTGCGCGCAAACACTCTCATAGCACATGTGTGTCGGCGGCGCACTGTAGCCTCCCGCCACTGCCTTCCGTCATCTCCATCCGCCGCCACCAACTCCAGTGAACCTACCCGGGCCGCTCGGTGGGCATAAACGTCATTTAAAAAAAAAATGGTGATCCAGTGACCATAATCGCGCATTCTCATTCGCTAGTTCGAATTCCAAGAGGGCACAATTACAGGTGCGCCCCTTAGAAAAAACTATTAAAAGGCCCCTAGGCCTTCATTTGAAGACGAGCAACCAAGAAAAGAAGAGGGAGCTCTGAATTTTTCAATCTAAGACTTGGCACTCCGCTCACTCTCTCGTTCAAATGTTCCTCCGCTCTCCACAGTGTCTGCTCCAGTGAAAGCACCAGAAGCCGTTCTTGCGCTCACCAAGGAAGACTTTGTTATTTTCTCTTTCAAGTACTTGTCAATGGAGCGGTGGCCTGTCACCCTCCTAAGGATTCTAACACTTGTAACCGCAACAAATTAGTGGATTTGGTCGGGCACCGAACCGACTCCGTGATTTTTTCCTTTCCAGAATTTTCCACGTAAAAACGTCTTGCCATTTCCGTTGTTCATTCTCTTTTAACTGTTTGCGCGCTTGGCTCACTCTCGAGCTAAGGCAGTTCGATTCTTCTGAACCAGGAGAGTGCTAAGCGACCCGCAACAAGTATCGTTGGAGAAGCAGTAGATCATTTTATATAATCATACATGGTTGGCTGCATCTGTTGCATTTTGGGGATATTTGTCCTATAAATTTGGTTGTTCATTTATGCAATTGATTAAATTTTAAACAACTTTGGCTTTTGATTTAATGGGGGCTGCCGACTATCTATTAAATTGGGGGAAACAGATGTTTATTTATATAGTTGATTTAATTTGGGGGTAAATAAATATATTGGGATATTTGATTGTTTATTAATATAGTTTGGTTGGTTCTACATGGATGAAAAGGGGCAAGTTGATTGTCATATGACTGATTGGATTTAAAACTTTGGCTTTCGATAACAAGTGGCCAACTATTACAGATTTATATATGTATTTGGTATTTAGGCTGGCTAATAATATAGATAAAATGTTTGGGGAGTCTATTATGGAAATGAAACTAGATATTAAGAGCCACTAAAAGTGTTCCCCAACTTTAATAGACCCTTTAAAAACTATTGAATTAGTCTCCTGTAGTAACATGTCTTCTGTAGATGCTAATCATGTTAATTACAAATGGAATTTATGTATTATAGAGAGGAATAAAAGATCCGTGGAGAATCGAAACATTCGAGATGACATCGAACGAAGGACATGATATTGATCCTAGGAGAGATAAAGTGAAAGGGAAAGCTTCAACTAGTTCTTAATTTTTTAAGTTTCTTTTTTGCTATTTATGTTTATTTATTCTAAACGCTATGCTATTTTTACATAACTGCATATATTGATGCTGAAAATATTATATGTTCAGATGATCCAAAAAAAATATTTAAGATGCATTGTCGACACAAGTCAACCCATAGGTGACTTGAATATAATAAATGTATGAATTTTGAGGGGAGCTGATAAGTAGTATTTTTATAACTTTTTAATAGAAAATCTTGTAAATATTTAATATGAATTCTCTATTTTATGTCAAATTTAGGTTATAAGTAGTTCTTATTGTAATTTTGATTCTAACTTAGCCTAATTTTAATATTTGCAGATTTTTGGACAAATTGGGAAAATATTGCATTACACGCCCTCGGTCACGCCCGTGTCCAAGGGCGTGTAACTTGTAGACCAGTCCAGGTCGATGCCGTGCTGTTGAGCTAGTCCACACCCAGTCACGCCCCAGGTCACGCCCGTGACCCAAAGTCACGCCCGTGACCATGGGCGTGTAATATTAGAATCTGCCACGTGGAGCTGCCGTCGAGACGAGAAGTTGCCGTTGAGAAGTCAACCAAAGTCACGCCCGTGACCCAAAGTCACGCCCGTGACCTTCCCGCGTGATCCAAGCACGCCGCCGCGCGGTCTGCCTAGCCCATGCCGCATTAAATGAAGCCGTCCTCAGTCACGCCCGTGACCCATATGTCACGCCCGTGACATGTCCGATTTTCTCCCGCCGCCATGCCAAGCCCACGCCGCTGCCGGATCCAATGTTACAGTGATTACACGCCCTTGGACACGCCCGTGACCGAGGACGTGTAACTTGAAAATTTTGCCTATAAATTCAGAGGCTCTCCTTGAGTCCAGGGTTGAGAAATTTGGAGATGGGGAGGTGCTGTTAGAGCTGAGAGTGAGTTTTTCAAGTTAATGTTCATGTTTCTTAAGGCTTTCATGTTCTCCTCCTTCCCTTTTTCATGCAATGTTGTAGTGTAACTTTCGTGTACTAATTTTCTTAAGCTTACAACTTTCATTTTCCTTAGCCTTGCACTCTTAATTTAAGGCTTGTAATAGTTCTTTGATTTTCAATAAAATTAGTTTTCTCTTTCATGTTCTTTTTCTCCTTAAGTAATTTCTTCCTTTTCATGCAAGGTTAAATTTTTCTCTCCTTAGTAATGTTCTCTTTTTTATGCAATGTCAATTTCTCTTTCTTTCCATGCAATGTTCAAGCTTTTCATTTAGTTTGAATTTAGTTTTAATTTTAGTTAAGCGAAAACAAACCACCTCAAATTTTCGTCGATAAAATAATAGTGATTTTCCTCGAAGTAGAAGTAATCGATGCGCCCCGTGGAATACGACCTTGATATTCCTAAATATCCTATACTATAGACGATAAGGTACACTTGCCTTTATCGAATATAGTTTTGGAGAAAATCTTAACCCTTCACTAAATTTCAAAACCTACCAAATTAAATATCAAGT
This sequence comes from Dactylorhiza incarnata, assembly GCA_033032865.1. Classification (NCBI taxonomy): domain Eukaryota; kingdom Viridiplantae; phylum Streptophyta; class Magnoliopsida; order Asparagales; family Orchidaceae; genus Dactylorhiza; species Dactylorhiza incarnata. Next base: position 2,920,749 of record JAWHQI010000295.1, read on the forward strand.
TTTTGGCGCCGTTGCCGGGGACTTTGCGTAGATATTTTGAAAAGAGGATAGCTATTAATTTTATCATGCTTCTTTCTATTTTAGTTTGCTTTTTCTAACTTTCAAAAAGAAAAAAAAATATTTTTAGTTTTTCTTCTTCCGTTCTTCTCTTTTTAGTGTATGACCCGAGGTAGCACTTCGATTCTTCCTTTTGATCCGGAGATCGAGCGAACCCTTTTGAGGCACCGCCGTTCTCGTGATCAGGGAAATCAAATAGAATCCGAAGAGTCGATCGGGGACACTAACGCAGCAAATATGGATCATAATCTTAATCCTCCTAATCTTAACGAGCCAAATCCTAATGAGGACGCGCAACGGACCATGTCCTATTATGCGCGGCCGAATTTGGAAGGCACACAATCGAGTATTGTTCGCCCCACGGTGGCGAACAATAATTTTGAGATCAAGTCCAGCATCATACAAATGGTGCAACAATCGGTGACCTTTGATGGTCAACCGGACGAGGATCCAAATTCACATATCTCTTACTTTCTTGAAATTTGCGACACTTTTAAGATCAATGGCGTCACCGATGACGCCATTCGATTACGTCTTTTTCCTTTTTCTTTGCGGTCTAAGGCCAAGCAGTGGCTGGGCTCCCTACCTAGGGGATCCATCACTACATGGGCCGAAATGGCGGAAAAATTTCTTAATAAATATTTCCCGCCTTCAAAGACCGCTAAATTGCGCACGGATATTGCATCGTTCATGCAAATCGACTCGGAGACTCTCTATGACACATGGGAGCGCTTCAAGGAGCTTTTGCGTCGATGCCCGCACCATGCACTTGCCACTTGGCAACAAGTGCAAGTTTTTTATAATGGCTTAAATCTCCAAACGAGGCAAATGATTGATGCGGCCGCCGGGGGGACATTAAATAATAAAACCCCGATCGCCGCTCAAGAGCTTTTCGAAGAGATGGCCACAAATGCGTATCAATGGAACATGCCCCAAGCGCGGCCTAATAAGCCGGCCGGAATTTTTGAAATAGACGCAAACGCAAATTTGGCTTTACAAGTTGAGCGCTTAACAAAGCAAGTGGCGGAGATGTCTGCTTCCTCCGCCACTCCTCCTTGGGCCAATAACGTTTTAATTGAAGAACATGTTGACTACATGGGAAATCCACCTCGGCCTTCCTATAACCCGAACACCACTCCGTATAATAACACCTACAATGCGGGTTATAGGAATCATCCGAATTTCTCATGGAGCAACCAAGGAAATGCTCAGCGTCCTATGAATTTAAATCAACCTCCCCCTAATCAACTTCTTAACTTAACTCCGCCTCAAAATTTGATTTCTCAAAATTATAATCCACCCGGTTTTCCACCGCAACAGCAAAAACTCTCTCCGATTGAAGAGGTTTTTGCAAAATATGTTGCTACAAATGAAACGAACATCCGGAACCTTACCGGATCAATCAAAAATTTAGAGAATCAAGTGGGCCAACTCGCAAAGATGATTTCAGAGCGTCAACAAGGAGCACTACCGGGGAACACCGAGCAAAATCCAAAGGAGAGCGCGCACGCGATTACACTCCGAAGCGGGAAGGAGGTGGTTCAAAAACAGGACGAACCCAAGGTAATTTCCTCTCCTCCTCCTACTTTTAATTCATCTTCGAATTTGCCCGCTACGATAGCTCCGCACTCTTTTATTTTAAATCCGCGCGCTACTACTTCTAATATTCCGTATCCATCGAAATTTAAAAATGAAAGCGCCGAAAAAAATTATAAAAAGTTTTTAGATGTTTTAAAACAAATCCATATTAATGTTCCTTTCTGCGAGGCTATCTCACAAATGCCTAAATATGCGAAATATCTTAAGGAGTTGCTCTCCAATAAAAAAAAGTTAGAAGATATTTCGCATATTTCTTTAAACGCAGAATGCTCCGTGGTTGTACTCAACAAATTGCCGAAAAAAGCAAATGACCCGGGACGGTTTTCCATCCCATGTCTTTTTGGCAATTCGTTAGTAAAACACGCCTTAGCGGATCTTGGAGCAAGCATCAACCTTATGCCGTTTTCTTTGTTCAAAAAGTTAGGTCTTGGAAATCCAAGGCCCACTCGAATGAGTATCCAATTAGCGGATCGTTCTTTAAAATATCCGATAGGAATAGTGGAGGACGTGCTCGTCAAGGTTGACAAATTCATCTTCCCGGTGGATTTTGTCATTCTTGACATCGAAGAGGATGCCGAAGTACCCCTCATACTCGGCCGCCCCTTCCTTGCCACCTCCCGCGCTATTATCGACGTAAGTAACGGAAAGCTCCTCCTACGGGTTGGAGACGATGAAGTTACTTTCGGCATAAATTCCTCGATGCGGAACACGCTAGAAAATGACGATTCATGTTTTTACTTAGAAGAGTGTTGTGAGTTCGATTCATCCCTCGAGTTAGTTTCATCGGCGAATAGTGATTCTGAGCCCGTAGAGCTCTTTTGCGATGAAGAAGAAGTCTCTCACCCCACACCACCCGAACCATTATTTTTAGAAAAATTAAAAATCAAGACTTCTTATGAAGAACCACCCGAATTAGAGTTGAAACAACTCCCCCCTCACCTTAAATACTTGTTTTTGGAAAAAGAGTCTAAGCTACCCGTCATCATTTCATCCGATCTTAGCAACTCAGAAATTTCTGAGTTGACTATAGTCTTAAGAAAGCACCGCCACGCAATTGCGTGGCAATTATCGGACATTAAGGGTATAAACCCATCTTTCTGCACTCATAAAATATTTCTCGAAGATAATTCCCGAAATTCAGTCCAGCCTCAACGACGGCTAAACCCTAACATGAAAGAAGTCGTTAAGGCCGAAGTTATAAAACTTCTGGACGCGGGAATCATCTACCCGATATCGGACAGTACTTGGGTTAGCCCAGTACAAGTCGTGCCAAAGAAAGGTGGTGTTACGGTAGTTGCGAACGAAAATAACGAATTGATCCCAACCCGTACTGTTACGGGTTGGCGGATGTGCATCGACTATCGGAAATTAAATGATGCCACCCGTAAGGATCATTTCCCTCTACCATTTATCGACCAAATTTTAGAACGCCTTTCGGGTCACTCCTACTACTGTTTTCTCGATGGTTTGTCGGGATACTTCCAAATTCCGATTTCGCCCGACGACCAAGAGAAAACCACTTTCACTTGTCCCTTTGGCACCTTCGCTTATCGAAGGATGCCATTCGGTCTTTGTAAAGCGCCAGCTACATTCCAAAGATGTATGCTGGCAATTTTTGACGAGTTAGTGGAGGAGGTGATGGAAGTATTTATGGACGATTTTTCCGTATACGGGAGTTCTTTTGAAAATTGTTTAAAAAATCTCGAGCGCGTGTTGCAGCGATGTGAGGAAACAAATTTAGCGCTTAATTGGGAAAAATGCCATTTTATGGTCAAGGAAGGACTAGTCCTTGGCCATAAAATTTCGGGCAAGGGGATCGAGGTCGATAGGGCCAAGATTGAAGTAATTAAAAAACTCCCCCCTCCCACAAACGTAAAAGCTATTAGGAGTTTCCTAGGCCACGCGGGGTTCTATCGGCGCTTTATACAAAATTTTTCCAAAATCACAAAGCCGTTAACCCATCTTCTTGAAAAGGAATCCTCATTTATTTTTAGCAATGAATGTCATTTGGCTTTTAAACTTATTAAAGAAAAACTTATAAACTCCCCGATTCTAGTCGCGCCGGATCGGTCGCTCTCTTTTGAAATCATGTGCGACGCGAGTGACATTGCGGTTGGTGCCGTTTTAGGCCAACGGGTGAGTAAGTATTTCCACCCTATTTATTATGCGAGCAAAACACTCACGTCGGCACAAGCGAATTACACCACTACCAAAAAAGAGCTTCTAGCGATCGTTTTTGCCTTCGATAAGTTTAGGTCATATATCACCCTCTCGAAAGTTATCGTCTTCACGGATCACTCCGCACTTAGGTATCTTTTAAGCAAATCGGACGCCAAGCCTCGTCTTTTGCGATGGATCCTCCTCTTGCAGGAGTTTGACTTAGAGATCCGGGACAAAAGAGGAGCCGAAAACTTGGCGGTCGATCACCTTTCTCGTTTAGAAAATCCATCCTCGGAAGTATTGATAGAATCTGACATCGATGATAAATTTCCCGAAGAGCGCCTCCTCGCTCTCGAAAATATTAATTCATCGTCTACCCCCTGGTTTGCAGATCTGGCTAACTATTTAGTAGCCCGGGTCCTGCCGAAAGAATTCTCGAGTCAGCAAAAGAAGAAATTCTTTTCTGATTTAAAGAATTACTTTTGGGAGGACCCCTTTTTATTCCGTGTATGCGCAGACCAAGTGGTGAGACGATGCGTCTCGAGTGAGGAGGGTCTTAAAATTTTACGACATTGTCACGAGGGACCATCCGGTGGCCATTATCATTCAAACTGAACCGCGAGGAAGGCGCTGGAGGCGGGCTTTTATTGGCCCTCGCTCTTCAAAGATGCTCACACCCTTGTGAGTACTTGCGACAGCTGCCAGCGGTCAGGCAACATCTCTCGCCGGGATGAGATGCCCCAAAATATTTTCTTAGAATGCGAAATTTTCGATCTTTGGGGCATTGATTTCGTTGGTCCTCTCCCTCCTTCGTTTTCAAATAAGTATATTCTAGTAGCGGTCGACTACGTGTCGAGGTGGGCGGAAGCGCAAGCTCTCCCCACCAACGATGCGCGAGTCGTCGTTAACTTTTAAAAAAAATTATTCTCTCGATTTGGCACTCCGCGCGCTATTATGAGTGATCGGGGCACCCATTTTTGCAATACTCAATTCACAAAAATCTTAGCAAAATATGGTGTCACGCACAAATTATCCACTGCATATCACCCACAAACGAGCGGCCAAGTTGAAGTCGTTAATTGAGAATTAAAACGAATCTTAGAAAAAATAGTTTCTATTAATCGGAAGGATTGGGCAATAAAGCTCGATGACGCGCTATGGGCCTATCGAACGGCGTACAAGACCGTTATCGGTTGTACACCATATCGAATGGTCTATGGCAAGGCTTGCCACCTTCCGGTCGAATTAGAACACCGCGCATTTTGGGCGCTTAAATTTTTAAATCTTGATTCTACTTTAGCGGGCGAACAAAGAAAATTTCAAATGAACGAATTAGATGAGTGGAGAGCGAATGCGTATGAGAGTAACAAATTATATAAGGAGCGAACAAAGTTTTATCACGATAAGCATATAAAATTTCCAAAAACTTTTTCGCCGGGAGATCTCGTCCTCCTTTATAATTCCCGCCTTCGCCTTTTTCCGGGAAAACTAAAATCCCGATGGATCGGACCCTTTATTGTTAAAGAGGTTTGGTCCTATGGGAAAATTTTAATATCCCACCCGGAAAAAGGTACCTTCAAAGTTAACGGGCACCGCCTTAAATTATATCTTCCGGGAGAGTTACCAAATGAAAAGAGTGATTCAATTGTTTTTCAACCTTTAATATGACCGGCAAGTGGGTCAAGCTACTCGACCTTAAACAAAGCGCTTTTGGGAGGCACCCCAAAGTTATCTTTTTTTTGTCTTCTCTTGTTCTTTAATATATTTTGTAGGTAATCGTCGCTTCCCCGTGCAAACTTCAAAAATCAGGGAAGCCCCTTCTCTTTCTTCCTTCTCTTTTATCATGCATTTCCTTTTTATTTTGTTTTGCACTTCTTTTTTCCTTTACTTCATACTTAGTTTTAAACATTGGGGACAATGTTTAACTTTAAGTATGAGGGTGTAAATAGTTTTTTTTAAGTAGTTGTTAAATCAGAAAATTTTCAAAACAAAAAAAATATATATTTTTTTTCTTATGTTTTCTTCTATTTTAGCACTTGTAAAACCCAAAAACTAAAAAAATAGAAAACAGAAAAATTTAAATCTTGGAAAGGGACGTTTGGGATTTTATCCCATCACACCTCCTAGTACCTTGCGAACCCTTCACCGGGTAGCCCTTGGGAAGTCCAAGACTTGCAAAAAAAAAAAAAAAAAATTTTAAGTTTTAAAGCTAGTTCCCTTTCTTTGTAAATAGTTTTTAATGAGAAAAATTCAAAAAAAAGATAATATCAAAAATTCCAAAAAATTCTTATTTCCCTCGTTGTTTTTGAGATTTCTTAGAAATCTAGTTGAGAATGTTTATAAGCATGTTTAAGTTTTTAATTGGCTGAAATTTTGCTTATCATAGTTTGTTAATTTTAAATTTGAGGTAATTTTGATTTAAGAATCATCTTATGATTTTAAATTGATTAGAGAATTTTGTTAGCATGACTTCTCTTTTTATTTTTAAATGGCTTCATTTTGTAGTAAATTTCCTAAACCTCTTTAGATTTTAATTATATTTCCTTCTAACTTCTTAGATCTTAGGAATTTTTAATTTTACTAGAATTTGCTCTCAATATGATTTAAAGCTAGCTAAATTTTTTTTTTCTTCCCCTACCCTACCCCTTTGATGGCATAAAAAAAATGTATTAAAAGATCATATGTCATGGGAATAAGAGGATAAAATTCATTATTCCCTAAAACATATGCACCCAAAATATTTGAAAAGATTATATGGCATGGAGTAAGAGGATAAAATTCATTACTCCTAAACCATATACATTTTGGGTTTTTATTAGAAGAGAAAAAAAAAGAGTAAGAAAAAAAAAAGAGAAGGAAATTTCATGATAAATTTCATTTCCTCTATTCAAAAATTTCTCTTCTTATGCCAAATTTTATGAAATCCCCCTTAGCCAATTATCATTGTTCTAGTTTTAGTTGAAAATTATGGAGAGAGCAATATTTAGTAATTTACTTTTCCTTAAGATTCTTTTAAGATAGAGTTCTTATAATTTTAATTTAATTTAGTTTTATAATTTCTACAATTTTGTCAAACTACTTAATTTTCTTGAGAAGTTATTGCCTAAACATTTTTCCCTCTTTTCAAATCATCATCATAATTTAGGACTTAACTCCCCCTTGAATTTACTCTTAACTTAACTTTTGGTTAAATGAAATTTTAGTTTTAAATTAAAAAATTTTTAAGGATGTCTTATAAATAATGTCTCACACTTTTGCTCTGTAATAGCAAAACCTCAAGTATGGGGGTATTTGATAAGTAGTATTTTTATAACTTTTTAATAGAAAATCTTGTAAACATTTAATATGAATTCTCTATTTTATGTCAAATTTAGGTTATAAGTAGTTCTTATTGTAATTTTGATTCTAACTTAGCCTAATTTTAATATTTGCAGATTTTTGGACAAATTGGGAAAATATTGCATTACACGCCCTCGGTCACGCCCGTGTCCAAGGGCGTGTAACTTGTAGACCAGTCCAGGTCGATGCCGTGCTGTTGAGCTAGTCCACACCCAGTCACGCCCCAGGTCACGCCCGTGACCCAAAGTCACGCCCGTGACCATGGACGTGTAATATTAGAATCTGCCACGTGGAGCTGCCGTCGAGACGAGAAGTTGTCGTTGAGAAGTTAACCAAAGTCACGCCCGTGACCCAAAGTCACGCCCGTGACCTTCCCGCGTGATCCAAGCACGCCGCCGCGCGGTCTGCCTAGCCCATGCCGCATTAAATGAAGCCGTCCTGAGTCACGCCCGTGACCCATATGTCACGCCCGTGACATGTCCGATTTTCTCCCGCCGTCACGCCAAGCCCACGCCGCTGCCGGATCCAATGTTACAGTGATTACACGCCCTTGGACACGCCCGTGACCGAGGGCGTGTAACTTGAAAATTTTGCCTATAAATTCAGAGGCTCTCCTTGAGTCCAGGGTTGAGAAATTTGGAGATGGGGAGGTGCTGTTAGAGCTGAGAGTGAGTTTTTCAAGTTAATGTTCATGTTTCTTAAGGCTTTCATGTTCTCCTCCTTCCCTTTTTCATGCAATGTTGTAGTGTAACTTTCGTGTACTAGTTTTCTTAAGCTTGCAACTTTCATTTTCCTTAGCCTTGCACTCTTAATTTAAGGCTTGTAATAGTTCTTTGATTTTCAATAAAATTAGTTTTCTCTTTCATGTTCTTTTTCTCCTTAAGTAATTTCTTCCTTTTCATGCAAGGTTAAATTTTTCTCTCCTTAGTAATGTTCTCTTTTTTATGCAATGTCAATTTCTCTTTCTTTCCATGCAATGTTCAAGCTTTTCATTTAGTTTGAATTTAGTTTTAATTTTAGTTAAGCGAAAACAAACCACCTCAAATTTTCGTCGATAAAATAATAGTGATTTTCCTCGAAGTAGAAGTAATCAACGCGCCCCGTGGAATACGACCTTGATATTCCTAAATATCCTATACTATAGACGATAAGGTACACTTGCCTTTATCGGATATAGTTTTGGAGAAAATCTTAACCCTTCACTAAATTTCAAAACCTACCAAATTAAATATCAGGAGCATAGATAAATATTCAACCCTCCTAATAAAAAGCAAAGACAAAGGAAAGTGCAAATGATAATCCACATGAAATATAAATGGAAATTCAAATGAAAATGAAAATGAAAATGAAAAAGAAGAACAACGCCAATGCATAATAAGAAGACATTATTAAGGGTTAACCCTTTTACAGGGGGTGGGGGTGAATCCACCTGCTAAAGGAATAAAAAATTGATTTAGGCTCCCATATGGATTCTACTCTTGTTGACAGCCCTGAATCAAAAATATGTACACATAAAATGATTACCACTAATTTCTACTGATATCTACTGATGACTATTGAACTGGAAAAAATAAGATACCCTTAACTATGTCGAACGAATGAAAGAAAGAAAAAAGATGCATTAAATGACTGATAATATGAATAAGAAAGAAAGTATTTCAAAGAAATAAAAAGAAAGACATGTATTAAGTAATACAAATGCATTAATCGAAGAATGAAATTTTTAATTATTAGTCTATTCCTTTCTTTTCATACTATCAACATGTCTTTCTTATACATATGCTATTTATTACTTAGTTTAGTTTTTTTAGCTCTTCATTTCATACTATATATAGTCCTTTTTATTACATGCAAGAATATATTATTTATTGTCCTAACTTTTCTTTGCAAGGTACCCAAAGATGTAAGATCTCAGTTAGTCATATTTATAACTAACTTTTTGTATTATAACATTTTTAGGATTAGGAAAAGGGCGGCGAAGAGATTACCAGTAAATTATCAGAGGAAGGATGACAAAACATGATAGAAGAAAAATATCGTCTTTGAGTTCAAGTTATTACTGACATGCTAGAGAAACTGGACTAGTCTAATCAGGGAAAGAGGGGGCTCTTAGACTAGGGACTAGAGTATAAGAAGATTCTAGTTTTAGATCTATAGTGGCTATGTTGTACCTTCATCCTTTTGTACTTTTTATTTACATTCATGTATAATTATGTATGAGTAGAAACGGATGATGGTGTATCTTATATCTTTTTTATCTATGATATTATAGTGTATACATCTTTATAGACTATAGTGCTCAGTCTTCGATGATTAGCAATAGTTAAAGATTACAAATAATAATAATATCAAGTATGCAATTATATTAAATCTAAATGAAGAAAATAATAGTTGATTGTGGCGGTCTAGACTGGTCGTTACAGACTATACCCAACGAAGAGTGAAGGTAGGATCCCACTACACTGGCAGGGCTTGACTATGTGGAGAAAGGCATGGCAGTGGAGTCTAGCGCTTCATGATTTCATCGGTGCAGCCCAGGGCCAATAACATGGGGAAACAAAAGGGTACAATATGATATGGTGATAGGTATGAGAACTTTTTTTGTATGTTAAATTTTGTCTAATATATGATTTTAGACTGCAACCACCCTTCTTATGCCATGTTTGTTATTAAGCATCCATCTTAGTGTTCAACATACTTTTTTTGTATTTTAAACAGTTGTACGGTCAAAAGCGTCAGATTCAACACACCATATTAATCATAATTGAAAGATATGGGTTGTTTGTAAACTACACCTAGAGGGTGATTAGGTGTTTTCAGTATTATTTACTACTTTAAAATTTAACTATCACAGCACAAGAGCAATCACAGAAAACACACAAGATTTATAGTGGTTCCATACAAGACAATGTGTCAAAAGGTAGTCCATTGTCCCTCCCACCTATCTAGCATTGAGCTAGACTAGGCAACTTCTCCAACTCAGATTTTTTCTCAATAAACAAATCTTACAACTCAGGTTCACACAGAACCCTACAAAGCATAGACTTTGCAAGTCTTACAATAACTCAGATCTTCAACAAGATCCTACCAAACTCAGTATCACAAAGAACCCTACCAATCTCAGGCTCACTCAGAACCCTACCAACTCAGATCTATCACAAGATCCTACAAGCTCAGGCTCACACAGAACTCTACCAATCTCGGGCTCACTCAGAACCCTACCAACTCAGATCTATCAGAAGATCCTACAAGCTCAGGCCCACACAGAACCCTACTGAAAATTTCAGAAAAGTTTGTTGTTGTAGAAGAAAAGACATCAAGATGAAAGCTTTGAAATAGCAGGTCTTCTTCTTCTACTTACAACAGTAAGCCCAGAGATCTTGTGAATCACTGAGCCTTTCTTCAGAATCTTCTCTAGACCTTGATAGCACAGCACTGAAGTCTTCTTCTTGTTGATTCTTTTCTTTCTCTTCTGGAAGTATATGTGAGAATAAACTTGAGAGAGAATACTTAAGCAAGCATGTGTTCTGAAGGAAAAGATATCTCTTTTATACTGCTCTGTCATTTTGCATAAAAAACCCTTATTGATCATTCCATAATCAATTTGTCCATTTGAAACGTTTGACAGAATTGACATAATATTTCATCATAAATGACTTGCCATTCTTGGAACTTGCAGAATATAGAAGTAATAATATTCTTCATTAAATACTGTGCAACAACTATATTCTGTTGAGAATATATCATTTATTACTCCTTGATTGGTGTGCAAGATAGGCGGCGTGCACATTCTTTGAATACCAATTTCCAAGAATGTTTGCGCATTAAATACGGCTCTGCATGCAATTGTCAAGGCGATAATATTCCTTCAAGCCGATATCGTCTTGATCAATGTAAACGACATATATTTTTTACGATGATATCGTCGACATACTTCCTTCTTCAAGACTCTACTTGATATCTCAATGATATTGCCTCTTCTAGACGATATCGTCGAGATGTTTCTTCTTATAAGACTTAGACTTATTCATCAGGCTGGCAGTTTTTCTTCAAGACGATACCGTCTTGATCTTCTAGACGATATAAGGTCTTCAAACCGATGTCTGTCTAAATGAACCTTTCTTCATGACTTAATGGGTTATGTCTTTAATCTTCAAGGCTATACCTTTTTTCCAAGACGACAACATCGAGACATCTTAGTTTTATCCACGATAAGCTTTCTTCAACTTTCAAGACTATACATTTTCTTCAAGACTATATCGTCGAGATATCTGAACTTAGATTTATCAACGATAAGCTTTCTTCAAGACGATATCGTCGGAACTGTCTCGACGATATGTTTCCTTCTCAACGATTCATCTGCTGAGTTTTGAGACGATATTTTACTTAGTTAATTTTCATTACTTTTATCGTCTTGATACCAGTGATGTAGTTTGATGCATTTGTCATAACATGAACTTAAACATAACATCAAAAACAATTTAACTTATCTATACTTGTGTTCTTTCTTCAAATCTAGAGACATTGAAGTCATAATACCCAACAATCTTCTTCTATTTGAAGAATCCAGAATTTACGAGTATAGATAGGCCTGACTAACAAATATAATCAGTAACAATTAATCAAGCATTTAATCACTGCATATATTGATTAACAATAGTTCAATACATTAACAGTATATTAGATGCAAAAATGTAGAACATAGAAATGTGCATGTGATTTCTAGAATCCTTCTTCTTCAATCCTTCTGAACATCTTTTCCTTTCCCAGATGGTCCAGCTTTCTTAGATTGCCCAGCTTCAGCCAGTTTCTTCTTTTTCCTTTCAAAATAGTTATAAGTCTTAGGGTGATATCTGAGAGGATCATGGATAGGCATTGAAGTATCTCCCATCTTGATTTTGTTCCAATAGTCCCTTTTGCCAGCTTCACACATCTGATATTTCTGCCATTCTTCTGAACTGTAGAATGCACCCCTGCCATGCTTTCCTTGCTGGAATAGAGTCCAAGTATTTAGGATGATATCGCTTGAGCAAGGGCTCCATTCTTCAAAATTTTAGTTTTTCTTTATTTCTTCCATTCTCTTCCTTTTTGCTTCTAGCTCTTCAAAATCACAAGAATGTCTTTTGCTTTTCCTAGATTGCCTACTCCCACTGACAGGCTCATCAATAAAGTACCCTTGATAGCTATCAGTCTCTTAATATTGTTCTGGATGGACTTCTGACATTGTACTATGGGAGGGTTCTTCAGGGAGACTGCCTTCTGGAATTGGATGTTGATAGGAAATCCCATAGTCAATAGGCTCAAGATCCATAGAGAATCTTACTTCATTGGCTAGCCACATGGCATGATGACTTGACATTATCTCCCCCTTCCTGGCTTCTGAAAATATGTCTTTAGAGAGAGCTGTCTGGAAGGCCTGAAGTTGTCTAGCTAGAAGATTATTCAAATTTCCAATAGTATCCATAAGAGTGCCTTAAGATGCTCTGACAGATTAATTGAAGGAATTGGAAAGTTGATCTTGTGTGACTTGAAATTGATGCATTAAAGTTTCACCAACATTGTCCACTGGCTCTTGAGAGACCTGAGTAGAAGATGATATTCTCTGAAGTACAATGTTGATGACATCTTCAAAATCATTAAAGGCCACATCTTGGTTTTGTATGATGGACTGCTGATTGTCGCTTAGAGTAGACAATCTATCAAGCACAATGTTCAGTTGATGTCCAATGAGATAAATGGCTTGACTGATATTGGTTATTTTAGTTCATGTATTAGCCACATCATTGGCAGCAGTGTGATACACATTTGTGGTTTGATGATGGAGATGTTGGAAGTCTTCTTGCAATACATCTATTCTGGCAGACAGCTCATTCCTGCAATTTGTAACATCATGATTGACAAATGCTTCAAAATGTTCTCTTTGTCTATTTAACAAAGCTTCCATTTGGGACATAAAGTCAGTTGATGGGACTGTGGGAACTGTGCTGGTTGAAGGATGATGCTCATCTTCTTTCCTTTGAGGTGAGGGAAGTATTGTGGATTGACCAGTAGGCTCCCCCTCCATTGGTGCAGGGATTTCAGAGGGGTGTTCATAATCTCCTTCTTCTGAATTTATATGTGTTTCATCATTAAGAAACTCCTTCAAGGATCTGTCAGACTCATCTTGTTTTCCAACAACTTCATGGTCACCACTTGGTTCGTTCTCAGATTCTTCCAATTCCACATTCAAAACAGCTTCTGGATCAGGTAGCTGCTCACGTTCTTGATTCACCTCCTCTTGAGGTGCTGGAGCACTGTCCATCATAGTGGTTTCTTCTCTCAGAGGCTCCCCCTCAATAGGAGTCAGGGGTTCCTGGGCAGCTATAGGAACTAGGACAGGGGTTTTTGAACCTTGAGCACCTTGAAGTGAAGACTCACATGCTTCCTTCTTGGTGAACTTCTTCTCCCACCTACTCACTGTCTTTACATCTTTTTGAGATAGTGGAGAGGGGTAGATTTTGAATCTTTGAGAAGATGAGGGAGGCAATCCTTGAGATACAAAGATAAGTTTTGCCAATGTTTGGAGATCTTATGTGTTCTGTAATCTTTTCAAACACAAGCTTTCCCCAGTCAATCCTCTTGTTCAGGATCACTCTGACCATTACTTCAAACATCCCTTTGGATACTCTATCATGTGAGCCTATTTTACACAGCAGCACCTTCCCAATAATATCTGTAAGTAATTTTCCTTGTCTGTTCATATGCATTCTCTGTAAGCTTCCATAAGGTTTTTTTTCAAAACCACACCATCTCAAGCCTTCATAGATATCTGCCTCAGTGACTTCTTCTTCTTTCTCATCCTTTTCAAAGTCAACGAGTTATAGGACTTTGGATAAACTTACTGCATTCACAGTAATATATTGTCCAGCCACAACAGTGTGAATAGGTCTTTCAGATTTATTGAAGTCGGCGTTCTCATAAAACGCAGAGACGACAGAGTTGTAAAGACGGGTCGGCTCAGTTAGGATGTACTCTAACTTAGACACATATTGAAGGGTTATTACCATATCTAAATCCGCTTCAGTCTTTTCAAAGCCACGCTTCAAGAGTTCTCCACCAGAGGGGATTGTCTCGTCTTTTTCGGCGCCATTGCTTTAGCAGAGTCGTCTGGAGGAAGAAGATGAAAGAGGGATACTAGGGTTTTGTGTGTGCGTGAAGTGAAAGAACTATATAGTTAAGTGTGCTCGGGCTTGAGTAGTACTGGGATGGGTGACCTCCTGGGAAGGCCCGGTAGAGGCGCTTAACTGGATCACTTCTCACCAAAGGGAGGTTGTGGCCACCAACAACCCGCCTGTGGGCTAGAGGGGGGTTGGGGTGCTTGGGTTGCAGCCTGGTAATGGTCGCCAGGCGAGGCAGTTGGTGGACGTTGTCCCGATTGTAAGTGCAGGGCCTTGGGACGTTACAAAAAAAGTGCAGGGCCTTGGGACGTTACAAAAAAGTGCACTTTCTTTGTAATGTCCCAAGGCCCTGGACTTACAATCGGGACAACGTCCACCGACTGCCACGCCTGGAGACCGTTACCAGGCTACAGCCCAAGCACCCCAACCCCTCTCAAGCCCACAGGCGGGTTGTTGGTGGCCACAGCCTCCCTTTGGTGAGAAGTGATCCAGTTAAGCGTCTCTATGGGGCTTTCCCAGGAGGTCACCCATCCCAGTACTACTTCAGCCCGAGCACGCTTAACTATATAGTTCTTTCACTTCTCATCACCAATTGAGCTGTAGGATAGGACTTTTGTAACGGTCCAGGCCCGCCAACACGGGACCCAACTGGACCGTCAGCACCCTCCCAGCCCAGGCCCGCCAACACGGGACCCAGCTGGCACCAGAAGAGTTCAGCCTAACTAGATGGTCTGCAAACCATGCACCCCAACCCCTCTCTGTCCCACCACAGGGCACAGTGGGTTGTTGGAGACTGCAATCCCCCTTTAATGAGAATTGAGCCAGTTAAGCGGCAGCGCGTGGACTTCCCAGGAGGTCACCCATCCCAGAATTGCTCCAGCCCGAGCACGCTTAACTATGGAGTACTTTCACTTCTCATCACCAATTCTGGGATGGGTGACCTCCTGGGAAGTCCACGCGCTGCCACTTAACTGGCTCAATTCTCATCAAAGGGGGACTGCAGTCTCCAACAACCCACTGTGCCCTGTGGTGGGACAGAGAGGGGTTGGGGTGCATGGTCTGCAGACCATCTGGTTAGGCTGAACTCTTCCGGTGCCAACTGGGTCCCGTGTTGGCGGGCCTGGGCTGGGAGGGTGTCGGCGGTCCAGCTGGGTCCCGTGTTGGCGGGCCTGGACCGTTACATTTTGTAACGCCCCATGGCCCTGGACTTACAATCGGGACAACGTCCACCGACTGCCTCGCCTGGCGACCGTTATCGGGCTGCAGCCTAAGCACCCCAACCCCTCTCCAGCCCACAGGCGGGTTGTTGGTGGCCACAACCTCCCTTTGGTGAGAAGTGATCCAGTTAAGCGCCTCTACGGGGCCTTCCCAGAAGGTCACCCATCCCAGTACTACTCCAGCCCGAGCACGCTTAACTATATAGTTCTTTCACTTCTCATCACCAATTGAGTTGCAGCTCAATTGGTGATGAGAAGTGAAAGAACTATATAGTTAAGCGTGCTCGGGCTGGAGTAGTACGGGATGGGTGACCTCCTGGGAAGGCCCCGTAGAGGCGCTTAACTGGATCACTTCTCACCAAAGGAAGGTTGTGGCCACCAACAACCCGCCTGTGGGCTGGAGAGGGGTTGGGGTGCTTGGGTTGCAGCCCGATAACGGTCGCCAGGCAAGGCAGTTGGTGGACGTTGTCCCGATTGTAAGTCCAGGGTCTTGGGACGTTACAACCAGAGCCCTAGATTTGGAGTACCCTTCAGACATCTAAAAATTCTTTTCACAACTGAGTAATGAGATTCTTTGGGGTTTACTTGATATCTTGCACAAATACATGTAGCAAACATGATGTCTGACCTACTAGCAGTGAGGTAGAGCAATGAGCCAATTATGCTTCTGTACAACCCCTTATTCGCCGAGTGGGTCCCCAGGTCCTCAAGGGCCAAGTGGCAGGATATGGGTCTGAGAGTTTTCGGGCGAGTGTGGCCCCACTCGCAGGGTACTCGCGCGGTAACAAAGTGGAAATATCAGCAGCAGGGCGAGTGAGGTTGAACCCCATTCGCCGAGCAACCCGGGTACCAGGCGAGTGGTGCTCTCATGGACCACTCGCCCAGTGGAATCTGGTGGGCGAGAAGCCTGGCGCGTGGTGCCTTCACGGACCACTCGCCCCGAAGGATTTTAGGGGGAAATTACCTAGATACCCTTCGTGGGCTACCAATAGCCCTTTAGAACAGTGGAGTTAGGTTGTTAGCAGACCAATTTGAGGTGCAGTTAGTAAAACTAAATGGCGGATTTATGTTATTTGCAGTCCAGACTAGAGAATCTATAAATAGACCCTTAAGGGCACCTTGGAAGAGACCCGATCGTTTAGGCTCTCTCCTCCTAGGCATGTTTTGGTTGGTTGCTAGTGCCCTCCAGGGTGCCCGGCTGAGCATTGGTTTGGGAGGGGAAGCTCTCTAAGATCTTCCGGGTGTGTGGCGGGACCTCCTCGCTACAGCCTTGGGTCTGTTCCTAGTTTTTCATCCACAGTCAAGAGCGTAAGTGAGGGATAAGTAGGTGCAGGCTGCACCCCCCAGTGGGTCTGAACTCAAGAGACCGGCTGCTGGTTTCTACATTTTTGGTTCGGTGAGTGTGGACCGTAGCTTGTGCAAGAAAATCTTAAGCTGAGCTCCATGGCTGGAAATGGAGGAGATGGATCCGACCAGGGTCACTCGCAGCCACCCGTGAAAGAGGTGACACTGGAAATGTTTGAAGGCCTCATGCGAGAGATCTTACAGACCTTGCTGGCTTTCACCACGAGGAGCGAGTGCGAGACACCCGTAGTTCTGGTGGTCCCGCCCCAGCAGATAGGCGAGAACGACCCCGGCCAACGGACCGGGAAGGAGGTGGGGCGGAGGCGAATGCGCGACATCTTCTAGGGCGGCAGCTGTTCAGTAGCCCGGCGAGTGCGGAAGTCTGCGAACTGACTCCGCGCGAGAGGACCATTCGCAGAGCAGGGGAGGGTATCCCCTTTTGTGAGTTGATCCTCTCAGCCCCGGTTCCAGAAGGGTTCAGAGGGCCAGAGATGTCTTACTATACCGGCAAGGATGACCCAGTCCTGCACCTGCAGTGGTTCAAGGACATGGTCTCAATCCTCCACATGTCAGATGTCTTCTAATGCCGACTCTTTGCTATCACTCTGAAGGAGAAGGTGAGGGACTGGCTCCACCATCTCCCCGTGGGTTCTATTTACGCTTTTGAGGATCTGCGTCGGAGCTTCCGACTGTGCTTCTCGACATCAAAAAAAGAGGAAGAAGGACGCAGAGGTGCTCTTCAAGATTAAGCAAGGGCCAGGGGAGTCGTTGGCCCATTACGTGGATAGGTTCCAGGACGAGGTCCTGCTTGTCCAGGAGGTGTCAGGGTTCACCCTCCAGCTGGCCGTCATAGTGGGGCTGCGGGAGTGGTTTTTCAAAATGAACCTGAAGCGAAAGGCCCCTCTATCCTTCAAGGAATTGATGGAGTGGGCAGCTGAAGAGATTAAAGGGGAGGACGCCAACCCAGAGTTTGCGAAGAGGTTGGCGAGGCTGAGCGAGCAAGAGGTAAGGCAGCAGGAGGGAAGAAGAAGAGATGAGCCCAGAGGTCAGGGGTTTCGGGGGCAACAGCGGGACTGGGTGCATCAGGAGCCCAATAACCGGCTGGGGTGGAGACCCCAGGAGGGACCAGCTCGAGGTCAGGAAAGAGGTTACCAGGGAAGGGGGGAAGGGAGGGTCAACCATCCGGGATGGAGGCAAGGTCCCAGACCCCCTCACCCCCCTTAGGTGCAAACCATGGCAGTAGGCCGAGGAAGAGGAGGAAGAGGAGGAAGAGGAACAATAGGAGGAAGAGGATGAGGAGGAATATGGGGTAGGGTGGTGTTTCCCTATTGTGACTTTCACCAGGAGGAAGGTCACACGACGGCCACCTGCCCGGAGTATCTGGAGGTAAGGGAAAGAGGTCAGCAGCAACGACCTGTGAGGATTGAAGAAGTGCTACCCGGAGAGGGGGAAGATAGATGCGAAGACATGGCAGACGTGGGAGCCAGGGGGATCAGAGTGATCCATGACGGTGTTGGGATAGAGGCAGCTCGCAAGAGGCGTTTCCAAGCAATGTTCAGGAGGAGCATCGCGTCGACCTCTCAAACCCCACCCCCCTCAGAGAAGCTCACCTTCTCAGCAGAGGATATGTCAGACTATGATGACCCATTCTGTGATGCCTTGGTGATCCAGACGGCAATCGAGAACTTCACGGTCTCCCAGAACTTGGTCAACAACGGGAGCTCCTTGAGTGTAATCTTCAAGAAGGCCTTCGACGCAATGGAGGTAGAGGCGAAGAGGGTGCAGGCCTCGGATGGGCCGTTGTTTGGATTTTCAAGGGAGAGGAATGAGGTCGAGGGAGGAGTCGGCCTCCAGGTGACATTGGGAGGGGTCCCGAGGAACTGCCGGTTCGTCATTATCGACGCTCCGAGCAGCTATAATGCGATTTTCGGATGCCATCTCATCAGCACCTTCCGGTGCATTCCCTCGTCCATCCACCAATGCTTGAAGTTCCACAGCGGAGGAGTCCGGGTCCTAATCTGGGTGGGTGCAAAGGTGGCGAGGTCGTGCTATATGACTATCGTCAACACCATCTCCTGGATGGCGGAGGCTGAGAAGGTAGACAGGGTGATCTGGAGGCCGGAGGGGCCAGGAGAGGAGAGGAAGGTAGGAGAAGAAGAAGGAGAAGGCATCATCCGAGAAGAGGAGATGGAGAAGGCTCAGGAAGAGCATGTCAAGCCCATGGAGGTGGAGGCTGCGGTGGAAGAGGACACCCTGGCCGAAAGAGGAAAGGCAAGGGGAAGATGGGAGGAGCCGTCCCATCTTGAGGCGGTAGAAGAAGTAGTTGAGATGGAGGTCATCACCCAGGAGGGGAAATTGGAGAAGGTAAGAGTCAGTGGGGGCCTTGGCCCCGAGGACATGGAGAAGATGTTGGAGTGCATCCAGAAGAGCATGGACATCTTCGCATGGAGCACGTCGGATATGCCGGGCATCGACGCGGACGTGGCCTGGCATCGACTCAACCTCGAGCCAGGAACTCGCCCCATCCGCCAAAAGAGGAGAGCCATTGCCGACAAGCTGGAGGAGCCGATCCGAGAGGAAGTGGAAAAGCTCCTCAAAACAGGTTTTGTCTCAGAGATCCAGTATCCAGGCTGGGTCTCCAATATCATGATGGTAAAGAAAGGCGATGGCCGCTGGAGAATGTGTATTGATTTTTCACTTTTAAACAAAGCCTACCCTAAGGATTGTTATCCTTTGCCTCGGATCGACGCGCTGGTTGACTCAGCCGTCGATTTTTCTGTAATGAGATTTTTAGATGCTTTCTCAGGTTATCATCAGATCAGGATGCACCCGCCAAACGTCAAGGACGTCTCCTTCATCACGAGAGAGGGGTGCTACTGCTATAAGATGATGTCGTTTGAGCTAGAAAATGCAGGGGAGGCATACCAAAGGATGATGGATCGAGTCTTCTGGGAACAAAGAGGAAGAAACTTAGAGGTATATGTGGATGAACTCATGGTGAAGAGCAAGGACGTGAGCTCCCACCTCCAGGACCTTGAAGAGACCTTTGACACCATACGCAGGTTCAAGATGAGGTTGAACCCTTCAAAATGTATCTTCGGGGCCGGCAAAGGGAAGTTTTTGGGTCACCTCCTTACCGCGTCGGGGGTGGAGCCTAACCCGGACAAAGTCAAAGGCATAATGGAGTTAGGATCGCCACGAAATGCTAAGGAAGTCCAGCGCCTGACTGGGAAGCTCGCAGGGTTGAGTAGGTTTCTTTCCCGGGCACGACAGAAATGCTCCCCCTTTTTCAAAGTGTTGTGAGGCAATCGAAAGTTCGACTGGACGAAGGAGTGTGAGGAGGGCTTCCTAGCCTTAAAAAATCAGCTCACCAAGGCTCCACTGCTCCAGGGCCTAAGGAGGGGGAAGGCCTAGCATTGTACCTCATAGTTGGGGCCGAAGCCGTGAGCTCTGTCTTGGTCCGATAAGAGGGTAAGAAGCAGCTACCCAGCTACTACGTGAGTAGGGTTCTGAAGAAGGCGGAGCTCCGGTACCTAATTTTAGAAAATCTGGCCTTCGCTCTGGTCATCTCGTCCAGGAAGCACAGGCCGTACTTCCAGGCCCATTCAATCCAAGTGGTGACTGAACACCCCCTTCGCAAAATCTTCGAGGGGGTAGAGCATTCAGGGAGGCTCGCAAAGTGGTTAGTAGAGCTGAGTGAATTTGACATCACCTTCGTCCCGCGGCTATCAATGAAGGCTCAAGTTGTGGCAGATTTCATGGCAGACTATGTGGTTGAGATGGAAGAGGAGCAAGCCCTTCGTCACATCCCCTGGAAGCTGCTGGTTGATGGGGCCTCGGGAAGGAACTCTCTAGGAGGGGGAGTGGTATTGGAAAGCCCTCATGGAGTAAAAATTGAGTAAGCAGTAGTGATACATTTTCCCATCACCAACAACCAGGCGGAGTACGAGGCAGTGATCGCCGGTCTACGTTTAGTCCAGGAATTGGGGGTTCACGATGTGGAGATCATCACAGATTCACTGGTAATAGCCTCATAAGTCAAGGGCGTGTTCGAAGCAAGAGAGCCCACACTCATGAGGTATCTAGCCAAAGTGAGGGGTCTCATCGGAACATTCAAAACCTTCTCCATCAGGCACATACCAAGGGAAGAAAGAACCCCCGCGGATCGGCTGACCAAGTCCGGTCCTCAAGCTGGGGGGACCTTGACGGACCTATTCCGCCCGTCGATTGAGGAAGGGGAACTCATGGATATAGTAGTGGCCCTCGTGGAAGGACCCCTTTATGACCTTCCTAACAACATGCAAGTTTCCGGAAGAGGTTTCAGACCAAAGGCACTTCAGGTACAAGTCCGCCTACTACGTGCTTCATGAGGGGGACTTGTATCGGAAGACTCTCTCAGGACTCTTGACACGATGCATTTCTGAGGAGGAAGTCCCGAGGGTCCTGAAGTAGGTTCACTCCAGCGAATGTGGTAGTCATTCGGTGAGTAGGACGTTGGAGGCGAGGATAGTGAGGCTGGGGTACTTCTGGCTGACCCTGAGCAAGGACGCAGCGGAGTTTGCCAAGAAGTGCCATAAGTGTTAGTTGTTCTCCCCGCTTCAACTTTTGTCGGCTCAGAGGCTAAGAAGCATCACGGCGCCATGGCTCTTCGCTATATGGGGAATGGATCTAGTATGACCTTTCCCCCAGGAGAGTAGGCAAAGAAGGTTTCTCTTGGTCATGATCGACTGCTTCTCTAAGTGGTTGGAGGTTAAGGATTTGGTCAAGGTCACCTCCCAAGTAATCTGCAACTTCGTATGGGGGAGATCATCTACCAACATGGGCTCCCACAAGCCATTGTCACAGATAATGGCCCACAATTCGTCAGTGAAGAGTTCATCAGCTTCTGCAGTAAGTTGGGGATAGACCTCAGGTTCACATCCATCCATCACCCGAGAAGCAACGAGCAGGTGAAGGCGGCAAACAAGATCATAGTGAATCTGCTCAAAAAGAAAGTAGAGAACTTAAAGGGGAATTGGGTGGAGCAACTCCCTTCGGTCTTATGGGCTCTAAAGACTACGCCCAACACCGCCACTGGAGAGACCCCCTTCAAGCTCTCCCATGGTTGTGAGGCTGTTATTCCCGTGGAGTTTAAAGTCAAGACACCGTGGGTAAGGGCCGCCGAAGAGGGTGATGAAGAATGGAGAGCAGGGAACGAGGAGGAGTTGTGGCTCTCCCTGGATCTGATCGAGGAAGTATGAGATCTTCCCGCCATCCGTCAAGAGGAGGTCAAGCGGCAGATGGCCAAGTACTTTAACAAACACGTCAGGATTAAGCAATTCGAGAAGGGGGACCTCGTGTTAAGAAAGGTCGACGTGGCCGGAAGCTCTGCCGCGGTAGGAAAGCTCAATCCCAACTGGGAGGGCCCCTATGTCGTGGAAGAAGCCTTAAAGTCAGGGGGATACCACCTCCAAAATGTGGAAGACGAGTCCTTCGGCCACACGTGGAGTGGTGATGACTTGAAGCGCTTTTATCCTTAAGTTCATATGATGAAAATACTAAATTATTTAAACTTCATTCCTCTTATATCCGTGTATAATAGCATGCGAGGTGATGACCGAAAGGTTCAAAGCTTAGCCCCGAGCAGACCTGCTGACCAGGCTTTCATCTAGCTAACAGGGTGGTAGGCTCACTCGGTAGCAGGTTCGAAAGGTTCATAGGTTGGCCCCGAGCAGACCCGCTGACCAGGATCTCATCTAGCTGGCAGGGCCGTAGGACCACTCGGTGGCAGGTTCGAAAGGTTCAAAGGTTGGCCCCGAGCAGACCCGCTGACCAGACTCTCATCTAGCTGGCAGGGCCGTAGGCTCACTCAGTAGCATGTTCAAAAGGTTCAAAGGTTGGTCCCGAGCAGACCCGTTGATCAGGATCTCATCTAGCTGGCAAGGTCGTAGGCTCACTCGGTGGCAGGTTTGAAAGGTTCAAAGGTTGGCCCTGAGCAGACCCGCTGACAAGGCTCTCATCTAGCTAGCAGGGTCGTAGGCTCACTCGGTGGCAGGTTCGAAAGGTTCAGAGGTTGACCCCGAGCAGACCCGCTGACAAGGCTCTCATCTAGCTGGCAGGGCCGTAGGCTCACTCGGTGGCATGTTTGAAATGTTCAGAGGTTGGCCCCGAGCATACCCACTGACCAAGCTCTCATCTAGCTGGCAGGGTCGTAGGCTCACTCGGTGGCAGGTTAGAAAGGTTCAAAGGTTGGCCCCGAGCAGACCCGCTGACCAGGTTCTCATCTAGCTGGCAGTGTCGTTGGCTAACTCAGTGGCAAGTTTAAAAGTTTCAAAGGTTGTCCCCAAGCAGACCCGCTGACCAGGCTCTCATCTAGCTGGAAGGGTCGTATGTTCACTTGGTGGCAAGTTTGAAAGTTTCAGAGGTTGGCCCCGAGCAGACCCACTAACCAGGCTATCATTTAGCTGGCAGGGTCGTAGACTCACTCGGTGGCAGGTTCGAAAGGTTCAGAGGTTGGCCCCGAGCAAACCCGCTGACCAGGTTCTCATCTAGCTAGCAGGGCCATAGGCTCACTCGGTGGAAGGTTCGAAAGGTTCAAAGGTTGTTCCCGAGCAGACCCGCTGACCAGGCTCTCATCTAGCTGGCAGGGTCATAGGCTCACTCGATGGCAGGTTCAAAAGTGTACAAGGTTGGACCCAAGCAGACCCGTTGACTAGGCTCTAATCTAGCTGGCAGGGTCGTAGGCTCACTCGGTGACAGGTTCGAAATGTTCATAGGTTGTCCCCGAGCAGACCCACTGACCAGGCTCTCATCTAGCTGGCAGGGTCGTAGGCTTACTCGGTGGCAGGTTCGAAAGGTTCAGAGGTTGGCCCCGAGCAGACCCGCTGACTAGGCTCTCATCTAGGTGGCAGGGCCGTAGGCTCACTCGGTGGCAGGTTTGAAAGTTTCAAAGGTTGGCCCCGAGCAGACCTGCTGACCAGGCTCTCATCTAGCTGGCAGGGCCGTAGGCTCACTCGGTGGCAGGTTCGAAAGGTTCAAAGGCTGGCCCCAAGCAGACCCGCTGACCAGGCTCTCATCTAGCTGGCAGGGTCGTAGGCTCACCCAGTGGCAGGTTCGAAAGGTTCAGAGGTTGGCCCCGAGCAGACCCGATGACCAGGCTCTCATCTAGCTAGCAGGGCCGTAGGCTCACTCGGTGGCAGGTTCGAAAGGTTGGCCCCGAATAGACCCGCTGACCAGGCTCTCATCTAGCTGGCAGGGCCGTAGGCTCACTCGGTGGCAGGTTTGAAAGTTTCAAAGGTTGTCCCCGAGCAGACCCGTTGACTAGGCTCTCATCTAGCTGGCAGGGTCGTAGGCTCACTCGGTGGCAGGTCGAAAGGTTCAAAGGTTGGCCCCGAGCAGACCTGCTGACCAGGCTCTCATCTAGCTAGCAGGGCTGTAGGCTCACTCGGTGGCAAGTTCGAAAGTTTCAAAGGTTGGCCCCGAGCAGACCCGCTGACCAGGCTCTCACCTAGCTGGCAGGGTCGTAGGCTCACTCGATCGTGACCCGTGAGGAAGGCAAGGTAAGAAAGAAAAATCCAATGCAAAAAATTAACACAGGGAAAGTCTCGGCATAAGATCGGCGAATGGTGCCCATCATAAGGGACACTCGCCGACGAATGATATCATTCGAGAAAGACACTCGCCCGGCTAGTGCGGAGTGGAACGTTGCACTCGCCCCAAGGGTTGCGAGAATTTAGCAGGATGAAGTGGGTTCTCGATGTAGTTACGTTCTCGACAGAAATCAACAAAATCGCCTAAGTCCTAAAAAGGCTGGGGCGAGTGCGAAAGGGTTGCGACCGCATGGCGCGCCTGTGCGGCGAGAGTGTCTCGGTCACGTCCTAGACTAAGGGTCATCAACGCTAGGGTGAACAAACGATATACGAGCACACTCACAAAAGTGCGAGAGCATGTGAAATAGCGTACGAGAGCGCGAGCTATCGGCTGATAATAGCGAGATGCAAAAAAAGAAAATATATGACAAATCACAAGAGGCAAAATATTTCATTTCATTTCAGTATAAAAAATGAATTATAGAAGGATTCTCGCATTACATCAAAAAGAAAAAGAGAAAGAAAGGGGGTCTTCAGGGGTCGCCGGCTTCCTCGCCAGAGTATCCGCTGCTCTCGCTCGAAGAAGGAAGGTCGCCGAGTTCCCGCCCATCGCCAGCTTCATCCGCAGGGTCGACCCGGGCGAAGAGTTTAGGAAGCACGTGGTGGGCGAGGATCCTCTCGCCCTCTTCCTTCAAAAGTTCGGCCCTTCGAAGCACCTCCAAAGCATGCTTCGCTGCTCCTTGGGCGAACCTCTGCATCAGCCCTTCGAACTCGGCGTTGGAGTAGAGGTGCCGAGTGTCCCTCTCTGCGGGAGGTGGCCGAGCAGTGGCATCTCTCATCTTTTGGTTCTCGGCCTCCATCTCCTTGACCCGCTCCTCAAGGATGCGCGCCCGCACGAGTAGGGTATCATAGTTGGCTATGTCCTGCCAGAAAAAAGAAGGTCAACGCGGGAAAGGAAGGAAATGCGAGAACTTGAGTCACTGCGAGGAGACATGCTCACCTCTCGGGCAAGGCGGCTGGCGAGAAGGGCCTCGGCTGTCGCCAACTGCTGCTTCACGACCACGATCTCGGCAGAGACAAGAGCATGGGTCTTCTCAACCTTGACCAGGTTCCGCACGAGGGTCTTGCTGCGGTGAGAAGACATGTGAGTCCACGCGAGAGCGCACATCATGGCTCGCGAGCCCTCATGGGCGAGAGTCTGAGTGGACTCAGTGTCATAGATGGAGGTGTCCTTGCGGCCGTAAAGCGCGTAGGAGAGGTCGTAGGCTTGTCCGCTGGTGGTCTCCCGCTCCATCCAGGATGGAAGGAGGGTGGAGATGGAGACCCGGTCGGCCCGCCGGTCCCAATGGAGTAGAGGCTCACCGACCGAATCCGCATACCTCTCACTGAGAGGGAAGTTTCGGTGCCCTCACGGCACTGGCCCCGAGGAGGGCTCCGCCGGCTCAATGGCGGTCTGGATCGCAGAGTCCTCCACCGCGGGATCACTCGAGCCGGGGGTCTCATCTGCGACCACCTTCCCCTTAGTGGTTGCAGAAGGTTTCGCCCGCTTGGTGGGGGAGATGGTGGCCGCGTCGGGCTTCCGCTTTTGCCCACTAGATTTCGCAGGAGGCGGATCCTTGCGGCAGGCCACGGTGGTGGACTTAGCAAGGGCAAGGGCGTCATCGGGAGCAAGCCCCGCGGCCGCATTCAGCGGGTGGAGGGGAAGTCTTCGAACCCCCGCATCAGGAAAGTCATTAAGAAGCGGAAGCAAATGAAAGCAAGTAGGAGCTAGGGTTGAAATCTTTTAGCTTACCCTCTCCCGGCAAAACTGGCGAAAGCGAGCCGACATGCTTCCGCAAGTGCACGACGTCCATCCCATGCTTCTGGATGAACGCATGGAGCTTAGCCTCGTAACCTCCCAGCGTTGGAGGCTTCAAGGTCGACTCATCCTCCTGAACCGGCGCGAGGAGAGTGTTGCTGAAACTACCGGTCACGAAGACGAACCGCCGAGTCCATTCATGGACCTTGTTGGTGGTACCAAAGACCTTGAGCGGGCTTTGGCCAGAGAAGAAGGCCACCCGCTCTTCGCCCGGAAATTGAAGAGCTTGCGGAAGACAGGGAGGGAGAACTCGATCCCCTCCTCTCGCAAGTAGCAGGCGAATGCTACCAGCATTGCGATCGAGTTTGGGTTCAGCTGAGCGGGAACTACGCCAAAATAGCGGAACGCCTGGCGCAGTTTGGGCCAGAGGGGGATCCAGAGTCCCACCTCGAAATGGTCCAGGGGGATGGCGAGAGCGTCGGGCGAGACCTGGTTGATGCGATCACGGCTTCCAGGGCGGCACACAGTGAATCCTGGTGGGATGTAGTCGGCAACAGTCGCGGCAAAATCTTCTTCAGATAAGTCGCAGGTATCGAAGTGGTGGTTAAGGAATGACTGGGCACACCTGCTCCTACCACCAGGTTCGGGGGCCATCTCACGTGAAAGGAAAGTGGCAGGAAGACTAGAGATAGGTGTAAGTGCTGGCGTGAGAGCAAAGGAGGAAAGAGAAGAAAGCGTAATAAAGGCGGTAGGTGTGCTGACTATTTATAGAAAGAATGAAAAACAAAGTGAATTCTCTACGGGCGGGGTGCGGATAGTGGGGGTGCAATTTGGGCACCTCGGAGTTCGAGCCAGCCCACCTACACCCTAGTCGCCGGCAGACGGCTAAAGCGACGCGAGAGACTCTTTAGGCGAGTGCAAATTAAAAAGTGCAGCACGAATGAAAGCACCCGCAAGGAAGCATTCGTAAAAGCAATGAAAGACAGAATATATAACATACAGACAGAAATTGTTCGCGAGACGCAACAACTCTCGTCTTGGTTCAGTGCGTAAAAGAAAGAGAAATAACAAGGGTGCGGGAGAGTACGGGGGGCGAGAGCCGGTAGGCTTAATATTGTACCCACTGCCATCGACCCCGGCCTCGTCTCTCTGTCCTTGGAGGCACCCATGGGTAGTAGTACGTGCTTACTACCGCCATCTCTTGGTTTACCAAGCGCATTTGGTCTCTAGCCCGCGCAATGTGCCTCCCAGGCGAGGTGTCCTCGCACCCCCCCCCCCCCCCCCCCTCGGCGCTCCATCTCCCCGATAAGGTGTTTGTAATCTCGTTCAAGGACGCTTATCTGACGCTTGAAGGCTGCCCGGTGCTCCTCCGTCTGGTTGGCTAGATCCCGCTGCATCCAGATCATCTTGCCGAAAAGCTCCGTCATCCGCTCCTTCATGGTCCTAGTGTCTTCGTGGTCGCCGAGAAAATCTGAGAGGTCGACGGGAGAGGGAGGTGGCGAGATCATCCCCTCCTTATCCTGAGGATCCACCGGCGGGACCTGGAGGTAGCCTGCGGGAGCGAAGGTTAGCCTTTTCTAGTCCTTGAATTCGAGGTAAGAAGGGTAACTAACTAGGTACATATTCTACGACGGGGGACCGGCGCGAGGTGTCGGGCTGCCCCGCGAATGGTTGGCTGGGAGGGTGGAGTGATTTCCCCTTCCCAGGGCGATGAACCTAGTCAGCGGCACCGGAGGTCAGGCCAAGTCCGCGGCGGGAGAGTTGTTCTCGGGGCCTTTGTCCGCTGAACGTTCCCGCTCCGGAGCTGGGGAATTGATGATGGTCTCAAGGATAGGAAAGTTGCGCGGGGTAGAGGGTAACCCCGTGGTCCCAAAGGTGAGAGTTGCGGAATCCAGAGTCAGAAAAAGGGTGAAAGGTAAAAGTCAGGCGAGAAGACAATGAAGTACTTACCAGGCGCGAGTTAAATTTTTGAAGTGGAAGTGGACTATCCAGGTGGTCTGACTTTGGAGACCGCAGAGACCGCACGAGCTAAGTGTGGCGATCTGGCCGTTGAGATCGTGTGTCTCTGGTGTTGGCGGCCTGTGTTGGTTTGTCGGTTGTGCCCAAGTGTTCCTATTCGGGTAGAGACCGGGCGATCTAGTACTGAAGGTCGCTTTGGCGGTCTTGTACTTCGGTCTGCTTGAGATCGCTCTTGCGGTCTGCTGTGGTTCCGATCTTATGGGAGACCGGACGGGTTGTATGAGCCTGGTTCTGGCGGTCTGTTCTCGATCTGGTCAGATGCTCATATGGTTCTTCTCCTGTAAGAGACCGGGCGGTCTGCCGGCTTGGAATAAGCGTGATGTCATTATTGGACAGTTGCATAAGTAAATAAAAGGTCCTATTGTGACCGCGCAGTCTGGTACTTGAGACCGCATGCTTAAATAAGGAAGGTGATCATATCCCTCTGTGGCGGTGACGACATCCGTTCGTTTGCCTATAAATAGAGGGGTGGGGGTAGCCATTCATAACGCAAGAACTGTAAGAACCTAGTGTGGATTGATTGTGCCAGTCTCAATTTTTGAGGTCGTGCGGTTTGAAGTTTTTTGATCGGTTTGTTGTGTTTGCAGGATAGCGGTCAGCGGTCTCCGTCAGTATTCTTCCTATCTTTCCAGCTTTGAATAAACCAGTTCGCCAGCGGTCTGTTTGGGCGATTTGTGTTTGGAGGTTCTTGGATCTGTTTGCAATAGGCTCAGTTGATCAGGCGGCCTTAATTGGTCAGGCGGTCTTGAGTGCGGTCTTGCAGCAGTAAGCAGTTCTTCGTCAAGTGTTCGCGGGATACTTTTGTGATTTTGAGACCGTGCGGTCTGGGTGATCAAGAAGTGCGAATAGTTTTGTTTTCAGCAATTGCAATAAGGAGCCGTTCGTGCGGTCTGAGCTTTCAGCGGTCTGGCAGTTCACAGGTCGTCAACCTGTCTTGTTCGTGCGGTCTCAGGGAAGCCAGCGATCTTGCTAAGTTTGGGCGATCTCAGCTTGCTGACCGCCATACTTTTGTGTTGCTTGTTCTCATCTATGTTTGCTCTTATAAATCATGTCTCGCCATGTATGCAACACATTGTAATAAGATAGTATTCAATTGAGATTCTCTTGCATTTATTGTCACCAGTTAACTGTTTTGAATTAAATTGAAGTCTTCCGTTGTTGTCTTCGATCCATTCTCCGAAATTTTAACATGGTATCCGAGGTAGGTTTGAGGCAGTGATCAACCACAGAATCTTGCTTCAATCTCTGAAAGGTTGTTAACCAGTGTGATAGCAATGGAAGGAGGTTATACAAGAGGTCTTGGAATTGAGCTCCTTACACAGACTAACTTCAAGAAGTGGAAGTCGTGCATGGAGAGCTATCTTCTTGGCGAAGATTTATGGGAGGTAGTCGGAGGAGATGCTAGACAAGCTATTGTAGCTGCTGAAGGGAATGCTAAGCAGGTGAAAGTTTGGAAGAGAACAAATGCTAAGGCAGAGTTCACTTTAAAGGGTGCTATCATTCCGGAGATGTTTGACCACATAATTGGATGTAGGTAAGCTGCTGAGATTTGGACAACCTTGGATGGCTTGTTCAACAAGAAGAATGTAACTCTGCTACAGTTCTTAGAAAATGAGTTGGCGAAAGCAACTCAGGGAGATTTGTCTATCTCAACTTTCTTCTTGAAGATGAAGAACTTGTGCGCGGAGATATCAGCTTTGGACCCGGATGAACCTATTTCAGAAGCTAAGTTGAAGAGGCACATAATCCGCGGATTGCGGAGGGAGTATGTGGCCTTTGTCACTTCTGTTCAAGGTTGGGCCAATCAGCCGACGTTGCTAGAGCTTGAGAACTTGCTGGATTCGCAAGAGAGCTTAGCAAAACAGATGGCTGGGATATCAGTCTCTGGAGGAGAGAGCAAGTTCTGTATTCAGGCAAGAAGAAGAGATGAGACAAGAAGAAGAAGTCATTTGTTAGCGATGGTCCATCTACTTCTTATCAGCAGGATAGTAGTTATACTCCTAAGTCTGATGGAAAGAAGAAGGAAGGGCCGAGATGTTACAGGTGCAACAAGCTTGGTCACTTCAAGAGAGACTGTAAAGTCAATCTTCAGTCGGGGCATGCTGCAGGAAAAGAAGAAGCTTGTTGGAACAACCCTATTACTGATTTGGGCTAGAATCACTATCTGTTGACTAGGACTAAGTTGACCCCAATGTATAGTCTAAGGGTCAAGGTTTTAGGCTGTTAGAACTTAAGGAAAAGATAAGTTTCTGCGTTCGACGAACTCCACACTGCGTTCGACGAACTCCATCCTGCGTTCGACGAACGGCATGCTCCAGTTCTGTTGAAACTAGTAAATGGTCTCTGTGGAGTCCAGGGCCCCCAAATAGTTGGGGGGGGGGGGGGGGGGCAGCTGGAACTTACTAATCCTTCGAAGGGACAAACAGAAGCCTCAGAACTAGACACAGACCCTTAGACTCAGCAAGGAGGACCCACCACACACCCGGAAGATCTTTAGAGCGCTTCCCCTCCCAAGCCAATGCTGATGACCGGGCACCTTGGAGAGATCTGAAAATGCCAACCAAGGAAAGCCTGAGGAGAGAGAAGCTCTAGAAAAAAAAAAGAGAAGATCCTCTCCAAAGGTGCCCTTTGGGTCTTATTTATAGACTTTCTGGATTGGCCTGCAAGCAGCAGGATTCTGCCTCTTGATTTTATTATCCGCACCCCCAAATTGGTCTGCTAACAGCCAAACTCCGCTGTTTGGGGAGGCTAAAGACAGACCACTGGGGGTAAAAAGGTAATCCTTCCCTGTCCACCTGCGGGCAAGGGGTTTGCGAGAACATTACTCGCAAGGACTCTTGCTGCCTTCCCCCGGACCTCTTCTGCAACATCCCTCCTGGCGAGCGCGTCGTTAAGACCTCGCCTGGGACCCTTCTGACGACATCCCTCCTGGCGAGCGCGTTGTTAAGACCTCGCCTGGGACCCTTCTGGCGACATCCCTCCTGGCGAGCGCGTCGTTAAGACCTCGCATGGGACCCTTCTGGCGACATCCGATGAGACCTGGTCTCGCGTGCCTTCTTGCGAGCTCACCCTGGTACCCATCTCGCCAGCCTACCAGCGAACGGTCGACGAGGGCTTTCCTCGCCCGCCCGATTCTTGCGAGGACTTGCCTGGCTTGTTCCCCTTATTACTTTCTTCACCACGTTGACCTTCTCGAAACGCCCCCTCCCCCTTGCCTGGCGGATATCGGGGTTGTACACAATCCCCGCTCCTCGCAAGGCTATCTAGGCTCGCGAAGAAACATCCAACCCCTGGTATTCGCCAGCTTCTTGATGATCTGTCAGGAATCTTTGGTAGGGCCACCCGATGGCTATAAATATCACCCCAAGCCATAGTGACACGCACCATCATTTCCTACCTCTTTTATCCCTTTTCCCTTACTGTAGCTGTCGAAAGATGCCGCTTTCCAAGGAGCAGGAGACTCGCCTACGGGCCTCCAAGGCTGGCGGGCAGTCTTCCATGGCCAAAATTCCCGCATGGGCGAATCGTCCGCCTCCTGCTCCGGTGCCGACAACTAAGAAGGCGAAAACGGTTCGCCGAACCGGGGATGAGT
Organism: Dactylorhiza incarnata; assembly: GCA_033032865.1. Lineage (NCBI taxonomy): Eukaryota > Viridiplantae > Streptophyta > Magnoliopsida > Asparagales > Orchidaceae > Dactylorhiza > Dactylorhiza incarnata. The sequence goes on from JAWHQI010000295.1 coordinate 2,952,599, forward strand.
CAGTACTGCTGGAATCTTCCCCAGATAACCGCTCCCCCGAGAAGGTATGAGCCCCAATTCTAGCTAAGACAATAAATTAACTTCTCTGAATATCACTTGTTCGCAGGATCATGCCACCAATAAGGGCAAGTGGCGACCCCAAAACTGGGTCTCACAACGTTCCGCCAGCGAGCACAGACCCAGCTGATAAAAATGTTGCAGGTACGCCGCTATTCTCGCTCGCTCGCACTCATTTTGTGGACTAACGGCTCCTAGTTTTTTGTTCTTCGCAGTCTCGCCCCAGAAGACCCCGCCTCGACAAGACTTGCGACCTCAGTCATCGGTCCTCCCTGACACGGTCTTAAAAATGTCGGGGTTCAATCTCCTGGCGAGCGAGGACTCTGGTGGCTCAAGACCGCCAAAGATTCCCCCAATCAACAGCACGGCATACCCTCCTAGTTTAGGCAAATCTCACTTCCTTCTCTACGACAATGTTTTTGAGGGTCGTCTTGGATCTTCTCGCCTTGGGCCTTTTCGCCCTCCTCTGGGTGAGGGTTTCTGAATCCTCGCGATATATGGGGATTTCCTCCAACTGCTAAAACTACCTATTTTCTCTCGCAGAGAACTCCGAGACCCCATACACCGACTCGGATTTCAGGGACGAAGAGATGTCCCCCTTCCCGGAGCAGATGGAGGACTTCTTGGGTGATCCGCGAGATCCTGAGGCGATGAAGCGGCGAACTGCCGAGTTATTCCAGAAGCAAGGTTGGATGCTGCTGGACCTCAACCTTCAAGCGAGATGAGACAGAGAGACGGCCGAGGAGAGGCATGCTGCCCTGGTGGATGAGTGCGCGAGACTCCGAGCCGCGTTACCTCGTGACCACGATGAGACTGTCACATCGTCGGAGGTGCACATCGCGAGGATGAGGGATTATGCTTACTTAATGGATAGGGAGGGTCGGGCGGCCCAGGATTATTATAACTCCAGGGTACCGCCGCGATCCAGCTCGCGAAGTGGCGGCAGATGGAATGGTTGCCTCATTAGTCTCGTGAACCCCTCCCCCATCATCTGCGAATCCTTTATGTTTGCGAAAGTTTACTCTTAAATTGAACAGCCCCGCGACCCTTTTCATATTATGTTTATGAATTCTTATTGAATAGTAGCTATTGATAATTTTTTATGGGTTCTCGCTATGCTATTCTGCTTACTCGTACTGTTCTCGCGGAATATTTGATCATGCTAACCTCGCAGGGTGTTCTCGCCCGCATGTTATTTTTGAAAACCATTTGTGTTTTCGCACGCGATCACGCAGTGACGTTTTGCTAACCGCACCCATCGGCGCTTGGGCTTCTTCCCGCCCTTTTTGTTTTGTTATAAATAGGGTCTCATAATTGAGAGCCACCTACCGCGTTCATTGTCAACCCTCCTTCTTCCCTTGTCTGAGATATCTCGCCGTCTGTTCCTCTCGCTCCTTTCTTTCGCAGGCTTTCAAGATGGTCGCCGATGCTGCCGAGACCGAGGGTCGGCGAAAGTGTGCTTGGGCTTTCTCTGACCACCTTTTCTTCAGTTGCAACTTGACCGAGGAGGAGTACTTCACCGCGGTCGCCGACTTCGTCCCCCCAGGGTTCACGGCTCATCGTCCTGGCGAGGACGACGTGATAAACACCCTCTTCGCCGACGAGCTAGCCATCCCCACGGCCCATTTTTCGGTTGGCCTGCGCCTGCCCCTGTGGCCTGAAATCCGCCAGGTACCGATTAATCTCTCCTACCTCTCCCTCCTGCTTAATTAACCTCGCTCGCAGTGTATTGACCTCGCCTTACATTGCTTGCTAGGTGTTCAAGCATTATGGCGTCGTTCCAGGTCAGCTCACCCCCAACGCTATGGCGGTCATCGTAGCCTTCGCCTGCTACATGCGCGAGGAGCGCATTGAGTTCAGCCTGCCGGTTTTCCGGAAGCTGTTCTCCTTCCGAGCCTACAAAGATGGCACCGCCTACTTTGTGGGCTCGGGTCCCAAGGTCGTCGAGACCGTGAATAAGGCCCACTACTGGGCACAAAAGTTCATCTTCGTGAAGGGGAACTTCGGCAATATCCCCTTCTCGCCGGTTCAGCATGGCGAGACCACTTACCGGCCGCCGACTCTCGGCGGCCACGATGCTGCTTTGTACCAGTTCTTCTGCAAGAAGAACTTCGAGGTGGTCCATCTTCGCCGGAACCTCGACTCGCTGCTTCCAGTTCTTCCTGGGGAAGGTAATAACTCCGCTCGCTAACTTACATTATTTCAACTTTTTGCCACCTCTTATCTTTCTTAATTACAGGGGAGCGAGATCTTCCAAACAACCCCCCTTACTCGAGTAGCAGGAAACCTTTCTCCACCCTCGCTCTCGCGACAATGGGAGCGGAGGCCTGCCGCGAGACCATCACCCCGCCTCCGCCGTCCTCTCGCAAGAGATCGGGGGCCTCCGGCAGCCAGGGCCCACCCCCAAGATCCCCGCCAAAGAAGAAGGCCAAGAAGAGCCGGGGCACGCTCCCCTCCGCGAAGGGGAAGGAGCATGCCGAGGTTGTCCTCGGCGAGATCGACCTCACCATCCTCTCTGAGGAGAGGGAGGTTGACGAGCAGAGCGAGGAGGCTGCCCGGACCTCCGACCCGCCCATTCCAGTCAACCACTGGAACTTTGGCCTCGGCCAGAAACGCAAGGATGAATCCGGCGAGCTCCTGGTGTGCTGGAGGCCGGAGGTTAACAAAGCCGACATCTCCACCATCCTCCCCTCATGGGTGGAGAAGACGACCTTCAGTGGTCACGCCTTCGACCTTTCCTTCGCCCTCTATGGACACGAGGATGCCAGAGCTTACAAGGATGAGACCGCGAGGACTCTCGCCTATGAGAGCACGAGGTCTCATTTGCGGTCTTTGGAGCTCGCCCACATGACGGGAAGGTGATGCCTGCAGCTGGAGCGCCAAAACATGGAGCTTGCAAAAGCCTACCAGGGGCTCTCTGCCGAGAATGCCCAACTCAAGGAAAAGCTGCTCACCGCCGAAGGTGGTGTGGTGAGCCCTTTGGACCTCGCCACTTCTCTCCCTTCCATGCTTTTCCTTTCTAAAACTTCTTTTCTTTTCCTTATGTAGGACGCCGAGACTGCCGGGAGGTCTGAAGCCCACATCCTCAGTTTGGAGGGCGAGATCGCTGGCCTAAAGGCCCACAACCGCGAGTTGGCCCGCGCGTGCGTTCCCCCTTCTCCTCGCCGCCTGAAGGAAGAGAGGCGAGCTCAAAACGAGGAGATCCGCGAGGAATCTACCCAGTCGGCGCGCTATATTTTCCAAGCGATGAAGGGGGTCGTCCTGCTGTCTGCCGATGCCGCCGACTTGACCCTCGAGGACATCATCCCTGAGCTCTTCATCTCGCTTTCGCCGGAAAAGAGTAGCGACATTGAGGGGGAGTTTGCGAGCGACCTCTGAACCCTTGTAGCTTTGTTTTAATTTTGTTTTTTGTCACATTTTTTGGCTGGCGAGATCGCCGCTCCTTGTAATTAAACTGCGAAATGTAAATGCAGATTTATGTCATTGTACTGTGTTCATTCATTTTGCCTTAGTCTTTTCTATATTTATATCTCGTTCTCGGATATTCTTTTGTGTTCTCGCGGTATTCATTCTCGCGCACTACGTAATCAGATAGCTACGATATAGAACCTGTTTTCGACTGCCTTTGCTTGTCATTATTTACCCCTGGACTGCGGGTTCTTCGGACCACCCTTTCATCCCGAACTCGCGAGAGGCGATCCCGATTCTTAACCCTCCTTAGCCTTTGCGAGTTACACCCCTTGCCGGACCCTCGCCTTGCTTGATTCCAGTGAGTACTCGCTTGTCAAGCGCTAACCGCCGAGAGTACACAGGTAGGGTTCTCGCCTCCTCTTGTCATGCGAGATGTTTTCCTTTCGTCGAGCGAGAAGGCCATGGTCGGTACTAAAGATTTGCCAGCCAGAGACCTGCCCCCCCTGCCATCATAAAGAACTTGCCAACCTTGCCAGCCTCTCCGCAAGATCAACCTGACCCACTGGCTAGCGAGAGCCCGGCAGCGGAATCATCCGGGGCAATCCAGCATAAAGAACCTGCCAACCTTGCCAGCCTCTCCGCGAGATCAACCTGACCCACCAGCTAGCGAGAGCCCGACAGTGAAATCATCCGGGGCAATCCAGCATAAAGAACTTGCCAACCTTGCCAACCTCTCCATGAGATCAACCTGACCCACCGGCTAGCGAGAGCCCGGCAGCGGAATCATCCGGGGCAATCCAGCATAAAGAACTTGCCAACCTTGCCAACCTTGCCAACCTCTCCGCGAGATCAACCTGACCCACTGGCTAGCGAGAGCCCGGCAGCGAAATCATCCGAGGCAATCCATCATAAAGAACTTGCCAACCTTGCCAGCCTCTCCGTGAGATCAACCTGACCCACCGGCTTGCGAGAGCCCGGCAGCGGAATCATCCGGGGCAATCCAGCATAAAGAACTTGCCAACCTTGCCAGCCTCTCCGCGAGATCAACCTGACCCACCGTCTAGCGAGAGCCCGGCAGCGGAATCATCCGGGGCAATCCAGCATAAAGAACCTGTCAACCTTGCCAGCCTCTCCTCGAGATCAACCTGACCCACCGGCTAGCGAGAGCCCGACAGCGGAATCATCCGGGGCAATCCAGCATAAAGAACCTGTCAACCTTGTCAGCCTCTCCGTGAGATCAACCTGACCCACCGGCTAGCGAGAGCCCGGCAACGGAATCATCCGAGGCAATCCAGCATAAAGAACTTGCCAACCTGCTTGAGTAGCTATGAGTAGAATGCAGAAAATAAGACATTCAATAGGCAAGATGACAAAACTTCTTAAGGATAAAATCGCTTTAAGTCATCCCCACTCCTGGCTCGGTCGAGGGGTACCCCTTCCACATACCGGAGGTGGTACCCTCCCGACTTGAGTACTTCACCAACAATGTATGGCCCCTCCCAATTGGGATTAAGCTTACCCACCGCGACCCCTCTTCCGGTCGCATCGACCTTCTTCAAGACCAAGTCTCCTTTCTGGAAGTGCTTTACTCGGATGTGCTTGTCAAAGTACCGAGCCATTCGCCATTTGGTTTCCTCCTGTCGAACAGTAGCGAGGTCTCGGAGCTCTTCTACCAGGTCCAGGGACAACCTTTGTTCTGCATCGTTTTCCATTAGCCACTCTTCATCCCCTTCTCCCGCGGCGACCACCCTGGGGGTTCTTACCTCAAATTCTATCGGAAGGACGGCCTCGGACCCATGCGACAGCTTGAAGGGAGTCTCCCATGTGGCCGTGTTTGGAGTAGTCCTCATGGACCAGAGGACCGAAGGTAGCTGTTCCACCCAATTCCCCCTGAGATTCTCCACTTTCTTCTTGAGTAGGTTGACGATGATCTTAATTGCCGCTTCCACCTGCCCATTACTCCTAGGGTGATGGACTGACGCGAATCGAAGATCGATGCCTAGCTGGGTGCAGAAGTTAACAAACTCCTCGCTGGCAAACTGCGGCCCATTGTCTGTGACTATGGCGAGAGGGAGCCCATGCCTGCAAATGATTTCTCCCCAAACAAAATTTCTCACTACCTGGGATGTTACCTTAGCGAGCGCCTTCACCTCGATCCATTTAGAGAAATAGTCTATCATCGCCAGTAGGAACTTCCTCTGGCCGCTCGCCTGGGGGAAAGGTCCCACCAGGTCCAGCCCCCATATCGCAAAGGGCCAGGGGGCCGTGATGGTCCAGAGCCTCTGAGCTGGAAGGAGCTGGAGGGGGCGTAGAGCTGGCACTTTGAGCACCTCTTCGAGAACTCCGCCGCGTCTTTGCTGAGGGTGGGCCAGAAGTAGCCTTGCCTTAGTACTCTTCCCTCCAGGGTCCTGCCTCCGAGTGACTGTCGCACTCTCCCGAATGAATCTCTTCCAGAACCTTCGGGGCTTCCTCCTCCGAGACACAACGAGCTAGGAGCCCCGAGAGAGACTTGCGATATAACGACCCTGCATGCAAGGAGTAATATGCCGATTTGTATCTGAGCCGTCGCTTGTCTACCCCCTCCTCGGGGAACTTCGCTGTCGTCAAGTAGGTGATGAAGGGATCCATCCAAGACTCCCGTCGATCCACCTCCATCAACTCTCCTTCCTCGATAGAAGGCCGGAAGAGTTCCGAACTGTCCCCCCTGCCTGGGGACCGAACATGGCCAGGAGGTCCGCCTGGGCGCTCTCCTCTCTTGGGACGTGCTAGATGGAGAAAGTGCGAAATTGCCCAATGAACCCCTTGACCTTCTCCAGGTACCACTGGAGAGTTGGCTCTTTGACCTCGAACTCCCCCTTGATCTGGCAAGCCACTACCATGGAGTCCATTGAGACCTCCACGTCCTGTACTCCCAACTCCCGAGCTAGGCGGAGGCCTGCTATCACGGCCTGGTTGTTGGTGAGGGGGAAGTGAACATTGATTGCTTGTTCTATCATGGTCCCCTAGGGACTTACCAACACCACCCCTCCCCCGAAGGAGTGTTTTCCTGACGCGCCATCAACCAGCATCTTCCAGGCCACCGGGTGGGGTACCTCAGACTCCTCCAACTCGGTCACATAGTCAGCCATGAAATCCTCCACCGCTTGCGCCTTTATGGATACCCTGGGCACGTAGGAGATATTGAACTCACTCAGCTCTACTGACCACTTAGCTAGTCTTCCGAAGTGCTCCACCCCCTCCATGATGCCGCGAAGGGGGTGGTCGGTTACTACTTTGATTGAGTGAGCCTGGAAGTAGGGCCGGAGCTTCCTAGCCGACATCACCAATGCAAATGCTAACTTTTCCAGGATGGGATATCCGAGCTCGGCCTTCCTCAATACCCTGCTAACATAGTAGATGTGGAGTTGTTTCTTCCCTTCTTCCCGGACCAGCACCGAGCTGACCGCTTCCGACCCTACCCCAAAGTACAGATATAGGTCCTCCCCTTGCCTCGGCCCTTGCAGTAGCGGGGCCTGGGTCAGTTGTTCCTTTAGTGCTTGAAAAGCTTTCTCGCATTCGGGGGTCCACTCAAATTTCTGGTTACCCCTCAGCACCCTGAAAAAGGAAGAACATTTTTATCCTGCCTTGGAAAGGAACCTACTTAACCCGGCTAGCTTCCCAGTCAGACGCTGAACCTCCTTAGTATTCCTCGGAGACCCCAACTCGAGGATCGCTCTCACTTTGTCTGGATTAGGCTCCACCCCGAGGGGGTGAGTAAATGACCTAAGAATTTCCCTCGGCTTACCCCGAAGATACACTTTAAGGGGTTAAGCTTCATTTTAAACTTTCTCAAAGTCCCAAAGGTTTCCTCAAGGTCCCTGAGGTGAGACTCAAGGTCTCGACTTTTGATCATCAGGTCATCCACGTAGACCTCCAGGTTCCGGCCTTTCTGTTCGCGAAACACTCTATCCATCATTCGTTGGTATGTTGCCCCTGCATTCTTTAAACCGAACGGCATCATTTTATAACAATAGCACCCATCCCCTGTGATGAAGGATACATCTTTGATGTCGGGGGGTGCATGCGAATTTGGTGATAACCTAAAAAAACATCTAAAAAATACATCACAGAGAAACCGACGGCTGACTCAACCAGCGCGTCGATTCTAGGCAGGGGGTAGCAATCCTTGGGGCAAGATTTATTAAGCAAAGAGAAATCAACACACATACACCACTTACCATCTCCCTTCTTTACCATCACTACATTGGAGACCCAGCCTGGATACTGGATCTCCGATACAAAACTGGCCTTGATAAGCTTGCTCACCTCCTCCCGGATAGGAACCTCCAGCTTGTCCGCGATGGACCTCTTCTTTTGGCGAATGGGGCGAGTGTCGGGATCGAGGTTGAGGCGATGGCATATAACATCTGCATCGATCCCCAACATCTCTGCAGCACTCCATGCGAAGACACCCACATTGTCTTGGATGCAAGCCGAGACCTTCTTCCGGTCCTCGTGGCTGAGCTCCCCACTGATCTTGATCTTCTCGATGGTTTCGGCCTTGGTGGTGACCTCCACCTCCACTACTTCCTCCACGGCCTCCAACCTGGATTGCTCCCCCCCCATGCACTCTCCTCTTCCCCGCCACAAGCGAGCGCTTTGGCTCCTTCCTCCACCTCTTCCTCTCTCATCATCATCAATTCCTCCGCCCCTCCTCCCGGGGCCTCTTCTTCTTCCTCTCCCTCTTTCCCCTCCTCCGCCCTGGGCCCCTCAACGATCCCTTCCTGGGCATGAACTACTCCTTCATCCATCCTTCCTTCCAGCTTCTCCTCCTCCCCGGCCTCGGCCACTTCTTCCATCACCTTATCCCACTCCTCCGCCTCTTCCATCCAAGAGATGGTGTTGACGGCGGTCACATAGCACTGCCTCGCCACCTTGGGGTCTCCCCTGATCCGGACTTGGACTCCTCCATCATTGAATTTAAGGCATTGGTGGTATGTGGAGGGGACACACCGGAACGCGCTGATGAGCGGCCGTCCGAAGATGGCGCTATAGCTGCTGGGGGCATCCACTATGACAAAGCGGCAGTTCCTGGACTGCCCTCCCAGGACCACATGGAGTCCTACTCCTCCTTCGACCTCCTTCCTCTCCCCGGAGAATCCGAACAACGGACCGTCCGAGGCCAACACCCTTCGCGCCTCCACCTCCATCAAATCAAATGCCTTCTTAAAGATGACGTTGACTGAGCTCCGGTTGTCCACAAGGATTCGGGAAACGGTGAAGTTATCAATCGTCGTCTGAATGACCAGCGCATCGCAGAATGGGTCTTAATAACCCGACATGTCCTTCTGGGTGAAAGAAATCTTCTATGTCGGGGGCAGGGCCAGGGATGTCGAAGCCACGCTACGACGATAGATAGTATGGAGGATCGCCTTCCGGGTTGCCTCAATCCCTACCCCCCCCCCCCCCATGGATCACCCCGATCCCACCTCGGGACCCCAAATCGGCCCGGTCCTCGCACCTTTCATCTTCATCCTCCTAGGGTGGAATCTCCTCTATCCTCACCGGTCGCTGTTGCGGCTGCGGTGCTGGGACCCTTGCATTCCTTGCTTCTAAGAACTCTGGGTAGATGACTGTTGTGTGACCTTCCTCCTGGTGGAAGTCACAATACGGCAGCGCCACCCCCCTCTCCTCTCCTCCTACTCCTCTGTTCCTTCTTCGGGGCCCGGCTCCTCCAGCTCCTGCCCTCTTCCTCTTCCTCTTCTCCCACCTCCTATCTCCATTGCTTGCTGAGGTGGGGGAGGAGGTGGTCTAGGACCTTGCCTCCACCCCAACTGATGTGGCCTTCCTTGCCCTCCTTGGAAGTTACCACCTCCGTGGGGGAACCCCCTTCCTGGACCCTGCATCCCCCCACCTTGCTGCCTCCACCCCAACTCCGGGGCCCTCGCTTCTTCTCTCCTTCTCGGCTCTATCTGCCTGCCTTCTGGCTCGCTCAGCCGTGCTAACCTCTTTGTGAACTCGGGGTTTGCTGCCTCCCCGTCCACTTCCCCAGTTGTTCTCTCCATCAATTCCTCATAGGACAGAGGAACCCTCCTTTTGAGATCCATCTTGAAGAAACCCTCCCGCAGCCCCAAAGTAAAGGCAAGCTGGAGTGTGTATCCTGACACCTCCTGGATGAGGAGAACCTCCTCCCTGAACCGCTCCAGATACTGAGCTAACGATTCTCCGAACTTCTGCTTGATGGTAAAGAGTGACTCGGGATCCTTCTTCCTTTTCTTCGAGGTGGAGAAGCGCAAGAGAAACCCCCGACGCAAGTCTTCGAAGGCATAAATCGACCCCGAGGGAAGCTGGTGGAACCAGTCCCTCGCCTTCTCCTTCAAGGTGGTAGCAAAAAGTCGGCACTTGAAGGCGTCCGACATAGGTCTGATCGAGACCATATCCTCGAACCATTGCAAGTGCTGAACGGGGTCATCCTTGCCGGTATATAGTGTCATGGCCGGCTCTCTGAATCCTTCGGGGAGTGGTGCCGAGAGCACCAACTCGCAAAAAGGGCTTCCCCCGCTCACCCTATGGACCAGCTCCACTCTCCCTGTGAGCTCCCCTGGCGACCCTACTCCTGCCGACCTCGGGCTCGCCAAAGGAGAACTCACCGGGGCCCCACTGGCCGGGACCCCCTCTGCTTGGACGACCCTTGCTGGGACCTCGCTAGCCCTCTCCGGGCTGGGGAAAAGTTCTCGCCCCGCACCTTGGGTTGCCGCCTCCCTTCCGGCTCGCGGAGCTGGGGCATCCTCGCCAACCCCAGGTGGAGGAGCCACCTGGGTCGCTGGGGTCGCGAGACCACCGAGAGACGTGGAGAGAACGCTCTGAAAAGCTCCGAGAAGATCTCGCCTAAGGTCTGCCAGCATTTCCACCGTTGCTGGCGCTCCTAAGGGTGGCGACCCTCCAGGTCTCGTGTCCTGCTCGTCCTCTCCTGTCATGTTTTTTCCTTGAGATTTTCTTGAACCAGCTGCACTCCACGCTCACCGCACCAAAAATGTTGAAACCAGTAAATGGTCTCTGTGGAGTCCGGGGCCCCCAACTAGTTGGGGGGCACCTGGAACTTACTAATCCTTCGAAGGGACAGACTGAAGCCTCGGAACTTGACACAGACCCTTAGACTCAGCAAGGAGGACCCACCACACACCAGAAGATCTTTAGAGCGCTTCCCCTCCCAAGCCAATGCTGATGACCGGGCACCTTGGAGAGCTCTGAAAATGCCAACCAAGGAAAGCCTGAGGAGAGAGAAGCTCTAGAAAAAAAAGAGAAGATCCTCTCCAAAGGTGCCCTTTGGGTCTTATTTATAGACTTTCTGGATTGGCCTGCAGGTAGCAGGATTCCGCCTCTTGATTTTATTATCCGAACCCCCAAATTGGTCTGCTAACAGCCAAACTCTGCTGTTTGGGGAGGCTAAAGGCTTACCACCGGGGGTAAAAAGGTAATCCTTCCCTGTCCACCTGCGGGCAAGGGGTTTGCAAGAACATTACTCGCGAGGACTCTTGTTGCCTTCCCGCGGACCTCTTCTACGACATCCCTCCCGGCGAGCGCGTCGTTAAGACCTCGCCTGGGACCCTTCTGGCGACATCCCTCCTGGCGAGCGCGTCGTTAAGACCTCTGAAAGTATCTAGTTGCGGCCTAAATCACCTAGAGGGGGGTGAATAGGTGGATTCTATGTCTTAATGCGGAATTAAAAATTTAACACAGAAAAGCAAACAAACAACCACAACACAGACACAAGGATTTTATAGAGGTTCCCCGATGTGGGTAGTCCTCTTTCCCGCCTCGCCTATCTAGCACTTCGAGGCTAGACTCGGCTACTTCACCAATCTCAGATTATAACTAATCTTACACCTCGGAGTCAAAACTCCTACAACTCGGAGTATACCACTCCTACAACTCGGAGTATAACAACTCTTACAACTCGGAGTATAACAACTCCTACAAATAATCTCGGAGTGAAAACTCCTACAAATAATCTCGGAGTGAAAACTCCTACAAATAATCTCGGAGTGAAAACTCCTACAAAAGAAAAGATAAGGAAATACAAAACTTCTTCTTAACCTCTAAAGAGATTAACTTCAGATCTTGAACACTGAGTCTTCTTCTCAACCTTGAAGGAAAGCTTGGCACTTGAAAGATGGGGAAGAGAGAAGACTTGGCTAACCAGATCTGAATAGGCCCTTTGACTTACTTGAAATAATCTTCAAAAATTGAGAGCAGCAATAAGATCAAAGGCCTTCTTCTGAGAAATCTCTAACAACAATAGAGAAGGGATCTTGAGCAGTGAATGTTAGGTCTCAGAATTCTTGTTCAGCAAAAGAGAAGGGAGATCGACTTTTTGTCTTTTCTGAACTGTCGGCTGATGAGAGATTTTTGGATCAATTTTTTAAGAATGCTGCTCTTGCCCTAAAATAAGGATTTATTTATAGGGAGGACTTCAACGGCTCTTGCGACAAAGAAGGGAGAGGCGACACGTGTACTCTTCATGGTGGCTAACCCTAATTTTCGAAAACGAGACAAAGATTTGAAATCCGTCTGTCCGTCATTCGTCGAGACTTCACGTGAACATCCGACGAATTGACTTGGCCACAGGGAAAGACTGAGCAACCCGTGAAAAACACTGTCTGTCACCATTCGTCGGGATTCGTCGGAAGTACACGAGAACATCCGACGAATTGACTTAGCTGCAGAATTTTCTTCACAACCCAGCCAAAATGACCTCTGTCAGCATTCGTCGGGATTCGTCGGAATGACCCGAGTCATCTCGATGAATGGACTTGGCTTCAGAAATTTCTTCTAAACCAAGACAAAGGACTTCTGTCTGGATTCGTCGGGATTCGTCGGAATGACCCGAGTCATCTCGACGAATTGACTCAGCATAAATTTTTCTTTTCTTCTGAAAACCTGCTCCACTCCTCAACCTTGAAAGCCTTCAGTTATGAGCATATGAAGTGCACCCCAAAAGAGAGATTACACATGGACCAACACTTTGTTCTATACAATGAGGGATTACATTGTCTAGAACTGTGTTTGGTGATCCATTGCAACCTGACTTTGGTGAGCACTTAGCATTAAGGCCTGTCATAACACATCTAAACAAAAGTCATCAAATACAAATACAATTCATTTTAGTTTACTAGGGGACATCTTCAAATCAAGGTGATTGTGGACACAATACCCAACAATCTCCCCCTATTTGAAGATGTCATAACCCTAGGCACTAACTTGAATTGCACAGAAGGAATACTAAAAGAATGCAAAACCCAGGCAGTAATATATAAGGAAAAACAGAATAGGATTAAATGTTTTAGCTTAACACAAAGGAAAAGTGTATATATATATAAGCAAAGAAAACATCATGATTCCAGATAAGCACAGCTTATTCATGACCATTGCCTTTCATCTTTGCAAACATTTTGTCCACTGCCTCAGATTTCTTCTTCAGTTTTGAATTCATTCTCTCAAAAAATGCCTTTGGCTTAGGCCAGTATTTGTCAGGAGCAGACTCTTTAGATCCACCATTCTTGAAGTGAATTCTTCTTTCATTTGTCCTCTTCTCAAACTTGCTCCATTCTTCTGAACTATAATGGTCACTGACTTTTTCATTCTGATTGCTGACTTTATCAAAAGCAGAGAGAACAATACTTTTGGAGATGGGGCTCCAACTTTCTTGGAAGTTTCTAGGAGGAGGCTTATCATAAAATTCTCTGATCTTCTTAAGTGGATTAGACCTCTTAGCAGATGGCTTATCAGCAAAAAGCTTCCTTTTTAAGGACTTCTCAGAGGGATCAGCAAAATGTGAGCTGTCAGGATCTTGAGCAGGGAAAGGATCATCCCAAAATTCTTGATAAGTTGAAGCAGGGATGACTTCATCAGCAGAAACAGGATCCTCAACAGGATTTGGAGAGAAACTAGGAGCCCTGGGTCCTGGAGCACTAGATGAGGGAAGATCTGATCCTTTATCCACAACAGTAAACCCAAGCATTCCAGCCACTTACTTGAACAGCCAGCTTTGGGCTTCATATGTATACCAGTTCACATCCTTAACATTTTGTAAGATATTTTCCTTGAGATCTTGCATTTGAATAGCTACACTTTCATTCAACTCATCCATTTTGCTTGCACTTTCTTCTAACTTGGATACCACACTCTCCTCCCCCTTTATGACATCTTCATGCAGGAGGGTATACAATCTCTTCAGCTGATTTTCAACTTGATCATCCAAGTAAGTGACTCCTTGATCATGAGCAGAGCTAAGAGTGGAGAGAGCAGTAGTCAACTATAGTACATCTTCACTAACCTGATGCAGATTCTTGAGAGCATGCCCAACAGCTTTATTTGTATGATCCAAAGCTTTCCCTGCAGATAGCATCCAGGCTTCTTGATCAGTCTTGAATCTTCCCATGTCATGCTTGATCTCAGCCATTTCCTGCTTTAGAGAACTATCAACAGAGTCAATCTTCTTATAGACTTGCTTGATAGAGTGATCAAAGTGATCAGTCTGACCCTTTAGCAGCCCTGCTATGGACTTCAGCAAAGAAGAGTGAGAGCTATCCCCAGTCTCAACCTCTTCAGGAGAAAAACTATCAGCTACAAAACTTGAGGACTGTGCTATGTTGTCAAGCACAGTTGCTCTTGGAGAAGTGCTCTTAGCCACAAAAACTTCTGGAGGAGGCAAAAGCAGCATAGAAGGAAAGACCTCAGGAGGAACAGATGCAGCCATGAAGATATCTTCCTGGTCTTTCTCCCCCTCAGAAAGAGACATCTCCTTAGCGAACCTCAGCATGGCACCAAGGCTGCCCTGCTCCCTAGATTCAGATTGCTCATGAGGAGAGTCTGGCAAGATTTCATGATCTTCAGAATGAGAATCAACCATGGCAGGTGATCTCCTTGAACCTTCCAGCTGAGGAGCTTCAACAAAATCAGCAACATCCTCTAGGCCCTCCATGACAAGATCAGCAGCAGGGGGAACGGAATCAACAGGATCAAGAGGTGCTTGATCAGCATCACTGGGAGGAACTTCTTCTGCAGCACCACTTCCTACACCAATGTCTCTTGGGGTTGGAAACTCCCCCTCAACATGTGCATCTCTGCCCTGAGCAGGAGCTGGACTAAGTCCACTCCCCCTGGAAGATTTCCCTGCTTCAGGAGACCTATGCTCATCAGGCAGAAGGGCCTCATCATCACTTACAGCAGCCCTAACTCCGGCATTCACCAAGCCCTTGGGAATTACCCTTTCCCATTTTGAGAAAATGGTTGAGTTGATCTTCTTTGTGTGGTGGATGGGGAGACCTCTTCCAAGATTAAAAAAATCTGGATTGCTACTGTGGAGAAGCAGACTGAGAATTCTTCCAAAATTTGGAGCAAGAAAACTTTCTTTAATCTTCTCAAAGATTACTTCACCAAAATTGAAATTTTTTCGACAAATTATAGCGGTGTGAATTTTGAAAGCTTCTTCAGAGAGGTAGTCATGAGAGCCTACCTTGCATAATAATACTTTTCCTATAATATCACACAGAAGCTTACCTCCATCATTCATGAACTTTCTTCTGATTTTGGAGCTTTGATCAAGAATGCCACAGAATCTTCTGGCTCTGAAAATATCTTCAACCGACAACTCTTCTGATTCAACTTCAGGCATCCTCAACGATCGGTTGATACCACTAGCCTTCAAAATGATTTTGCAAGACCGAATAGAGCTTTTGATCTTCTTACCTTGGCCTGAGATTTTGGCATTGCGATAGAACTCCAGAATGTCCTGTTCTAGGATTTTTGCCGGCTCTTCTAGGATATAACTGAGCCCGGCGACATCGAGCATCAAAATCACGTTTCGAAATTCATCAGAAGCTGAGCGGAAGGCGCCTCTCACCAACTCTCCCCCTGAATGCAAACCACCTGAAGCTTTGGGCGCCATTGATGTCGTCGACGCTGAGGAAGAGAAACAGAGGAATAGCGAAAGGAGGAGACAAACGGTCGGGTAGGGTTTCACGGATGTTCTCGTGAAATCGTGATGTTTTCTTTAATTTATATATATATATATAAATTTAAGTAGGGTGCGTACCTGAAGGATGATAAAATCGTTTTTAATAGGTAGATGATTCCACGGGAGATGAATAGAGAGGAGTAAAAATTTTCCCATGAACATCCGTGAAACTTCATGAAATTTTCTGAGTTAACAAGTGAAATCTCGTGCAATTTCGTGAAATCTCAACAGTCTCAACTTCAAGAGTCCTTGTTAAGCATTCCAAGTTCCATTTTGAAGAAATTGAATTTGGTTTCGTCCAGAGGCTTCGTAAAAATATCTGCAATTTGTTTGTCAGTATTAACATATAACAAATTTATGTCCTTACTCTCAACATGTTCCCGGATGAAGTGGTAGCGAAGCTCAATATGCTTCATTCTACTGTGAGAGACGGGATTATTTGCTATGGCAATAGCACTTGAGGAGTCACAGAACATGGGGATTTCAGAGAGCTTTAAATTATAGTCCTCAAGCTGATTCTTTATCCACAAAAGTTGTGCACAGCAACTTCCGGCAGAGATATACTCTGATTCAGCAGTCGATATAGCAACGCAATTTTGCTTCTTGCTACTCCAGGAAACGAGCCTTTTTCCTAAGAACTGGCAAGTTCCCGAAGTGCTCTTCCTATCATCTTTGCTACCTGCAAAATCAGCGTCTGAAAAACCAATTAGTTCAAAATCATTGCTTCTTGGGTACCATAAGCCGAGATTTGGTGTAGCCTTAAGGTATCTCAAAATCCTCTTTGCAGCGGCATAATGAGATTCCTTACAGTTCACCTGATACCTGGCACAAACACATGTTGAGAACATTATATCAGGCCTAGTAGCAGTGAGATAGAGCAAGGACCCAATTATGCTTCTGTACTTGGTTTCATCAAAGGGTTTCCCCTTTTCATCCTTGTCCAGGGACATACTTGAGCCCATTGGAGTCCTCATTGAGGTTGCACTCTCCAATCCAAATTTCTTAAGAAGCTCTTTGGTGAACTTCGTCTGAGAGATGAAGATTCCATCTTCAGATTGGTGCACCTGGAGTCCTAAGAAATATTTCAGCTCTCCCATACTGCTCATTTCAAACTTACCTTGCATCAAGTTAGAGAACTTTTTACAAAGTTTGTCATCAGTAGAGCCAAAAATAATATCGTCGACATAGATTTGCACAAGCAAAATCTCGCCTTTAACTTCCCTAAGAAACAATGTCTTGTCTATTGTTCCTCTTGTAAATTTGTTCTCAAGAAGAAATTTAGACAATGTCTCATACCAGGCTCGGGGTGCCTGTTTGAGACCATACAAGGCTTTATGTAAATAAAATACATGATCAGGCAAGTTAAGATCTACAAAACCTGGAGGCTGAGCTACATAAACTTCCTCTTTAAGGTCTCCATTCAGAAAGGCGGACTTTACATCCATCTGGAAAACCTTAAAGCCCTTATATGCAGCATAAGCCAGAAATAATCGGATGGCTTCAAGTCTTGCTACTGGTGCGAAGGTCTGATCAAAGTCAATCCCTTCTTCTTGCCTGTATCCTTGAGCAACCAGTCTTGCTTTGTTCTTGGTGATGATGCCCTTTTCATCAAGCTTGTTCCGGTAAATCCATTTGGTTCCAATCACATTCTGTCCTTTGGGTCTAGGTACCAACTTCCAAACTTTACATCTCTTGAATTGGTTGAGCTCCTCTTGCATAGCAAGGATCCAAGAGGGATCGGTGTTTGCTTCTTCAAACTTCTTCGGCTCAATCTGTGAAAGAAAACTTAAATGTAAAACTTCGTTAGTTGTACCTCTTCTAGTTAGAACTCTGCTTGAAGGATCTCCGATGATTTGATCAGCTGGATGATCTCTCAAATGTCTGATCATTCCAACATTTAGATGACCATAAGGTTCTTGCACTTCAGGTACATCTTCATCTTCCTGAGGGTCATCATCCTCACACGTAGAAGGAGCATTTACTTCAATAGATTTTGGAACGTCTTCCTTTACAACTTCTTCTAAGTGTAGTTCTTTGAACCTTGCATCTGCATCTTCAACAAAGACACTAGAAGAGCTGCTTTGAAGCATACTCGTCTCATCAAATATAACATTATATGTTTCTTCCACAACCAGGGTTTTCTTGTTGAAAATCCTATATGCCTTACTATGGCTACTATAACCTACAAAAATACCTTCAAAACATTTTTCACTAAACTTAGTTTTATAATACTTTCCATTGTTAAGCACGAAGCATTTACTGCCAAAGATTCTAAAATAAGACAGAGTTGGTTTCTTGCATTTCAGAAGTTCATAGGGAGTCTTATGATGATTTTTGTTGATTAGTGCTCTGTTTTGCACGTGGCAAGCAGTGTTGATACCTTCAGCCCAGAAGTACTCCCGTAGTGAAGAATCACTCAACATTGTCCTGCAAGCCTCTATGAGTGTTCTATTCTTTCTCTCGGCAACACCATTTTGCTGTGGAGTATGGGGAGAGGAAAACTCATGAAAGATACCCTGACTTTCACAAAATTCAGTCAAGGCCCCAGACTTGAATTCTGTACCATGGTCACTTCTGATTTTGACCACAGAACATTCTAATTCATTCTGAATTTGCCTAACGAATGAGGTGAAAGAATCATAGGTGTCTGACTTGTGTTTCAGAAAGAATACCCAAGCAAAACGTGAGTAATCATCGACAATGACCAACGTATAAGACTTACCCCCTAAACTCCGAATTGGCATGGGACCAAATAAGTCCATATGAAGTAGATATAAACATCTGGTAGACTCTTTGCCAATAATGCTCTTAAAGCTAGCCCTCGTCTGCTTGCCCATTTGGCATGCGTGACAAGGTCTCTCTTTAATGCACTTAACATCAGGAGCATCACGAACTAAGTTGTGGGAAAATAACATATTTATGGTTTTGAAATTAATATGTGTTAGTCTCTTGTGTCATTGGTCACAGAGAGATGCACTATCTTTTGCCAAGAAGCACACTAGTGTAGAAGTATCTAAACATAGAAAATTTAAACAAAAAATATTTCTACTCCGAGTGCCTGTTAAAATAGTTCCTGACGTATCAGACGACTTTATCAAGCACTTGTCCTTGTAGAATTCTACCATATAGCCTTTGTCACAAAGTTGACTTATGTTAATGAGATTATGTTGTAATCCTTTAACATAAGCCACGTCTGTGAAAGAGACTATACCATTTGTGATCATACTATAGCCTTTTGTGATTCCCCGATCAGATCCGCCAAAAATAACTTTTGGACCATCTTTCACCGGGGTATACTCTTGTAGGAGGCTTCTTGTTCCGGTCATGTGCCGTGAACATCCACTGTCCAAGTACCATATTAGAGTTGAATTGGCCTTTGGACATACCTGCAATCAATAATCACTTGCCCTTAGGAACCCAAACCGATTTGGGTCCTTGGCTTCTTGTTAGATGACCACCACTTGGAATGTTAACATTGCGAGGGGTCATTCTTGCATTGTTAATCCGTGGAGTCGTGACATTTCTCGGATTAAACCAACAATCTATGGCAAAGTGACCAACCTTGCCACAACACCAACAATCGAACCGATTGTACCTTCTCTTTGTCTCCTGTTTCACTTTTTGAACGTGAGGTGCAACAGGAGTGACTTTCTTAGTGGAAGTCTTCTTAGAAGTGGGGGCCTCAAGGTGACAGCACACACATGGCTCCAACTTCTTCTCAACAGATTTGGATGCAATCGTTTTAATTTTTGGTGCTTTCTTGTGAGCTGATCCGTGAACAAATGGACCATGATCTTTGAGGATTATTTCTTCATGAGGAGCTTTGAATGGAGAGTTGTCAAAGTTTCGGGGAAAGCTCCATCCTTGATATCTATTACTAGGTTCAACATATGTTGGCCTAGCAAAGTGACCGTAGGATGAATCAAAGTCAAACGGGTTTGATGGAAAAATGACCTTCCTGAATGAAGGTTGACTTTGATTAGCAGTTCCCTTGCCTTTCACGGCTCTCTTCTCAGCAGCCTTACTACTTTCAGCCTTATGACCAATTCCACTACCCTTCGCAGGAGCACAGAACCTATCAATGAATGGAAGAATAGTCTTAGGTTTCGAGAAGCTTTCTACGAGCTTCCTTTCTGCCTTCAACTTATCTTCTAGTTCATTTATAGTTTTCTCCTTTAAATTCAACAACTCAGTGGAGCTTTTCAGTTCGTCTTTCAAGAGTTGTATTTCATCTTTGAGAGGAGTTAATTGTTCAACTTCCTCCCTCAAAGCTAATTCCACTGTCTTAAGAGATTCAATTTCTTTTGACTTGGATTTGACGACCTTGCGGCACTTGTCAAATCCTTTCACAAGGGCTTCATACTGAGTTATTAACTTAGAGTCCTCCTCTGAGGAGTAGCCTTCATCTGCTACGGATGCAGTCTCATCTTCAGAAGCAGACAGAGGAGTATGAGAGTTTACCTTCCCCTTATAAGAGGAGTCGCCTATTTCTTCGTCTAGATGTGCCATTAGCCCAAAGTAGGCTTCTTCATCTGAGCTTGACGCATCAGAGTCACTGTCGCTCAGAGTCTTTGCCTTTTTGGCGAGGAGGCTCTTTTCTTTCTTCTTTCCTTTAAAGGATCTCTTTTCTTCCTTCTTTGATCCTTCTTTCTTTTTGTATGGACACTCGGCTATTACGTGTCCTAGCTTATTGCAGCAATAACAAATAATGTCAGTAGAATCAAATTTGTTCGGTTTAGATTTATACCTGTCATTATAGTAGTCCTTCTTGTGATGATCACCATCACGTCTTGATCTTCTGTGATCAAATGCAGTGGATTGCCCTTTCTTCTGCTTTCTTTTATTTAGAAGTCTTTTGAATTGTTTGGAGAGAAGAGAAAATTCTCCATCAGACATCTCTGAACCTGAGGGGCTGGCATCAGACTCATCCTCATCAGAAGATGGTCTCCTGACAGGTGGGAGAGCCTTGCTCTTTCTTGAGCTTTCAGCTTTTAGGGCAGAGGACTTCTCCCTTCCAGAGGCTCTGACCCCCTCTTCTTCAGCTTTGCGGAAATTTAGCTTCAACTCATGTGACAGGAGCTTACCAAACAACATTTGTGGCTCCGTGGTTCCGAGCTTTCCGAATTCTCTGATGGCTATGACCTTGGTGTCCCATTCTTTCGTCAGGGATCTCAGAAATTTGGCATTTAGTTCGCCAGTTGTGAATTCTCTATCATAGTTCCTAAGACCATTTACGATCTTGAAGAACTTCTCGTAGGTGTCAGAAATGGAGTCTCTTGGATCTTGCTTGAATGCTTCGTATTCTTAGTTCAGCAACGATCTTCGGTCATCCCTCACTTCTTCGGTCCCTTCCATCAGAACGACTAGTGAATCCCACATTTCTTTAGCAGATTTGCAGTGAAGTAGATTTTGCAGCATTGAATCATCAACTGCACCTGCAATGATATTCTTAGCTTTCTTGTCTAAGGCCACTAGAGCGATCTCATCTTTGTTCAGTTCCAACATCTTCTTAGGGATCATGATGGTGGAGTTTATTGAAGATGGTTTCATCGGAATGTGGGGACCTTCTTCCACAATCTGAAATATTCTTGGGTCGGCAGCTTCCATGTAGAATCTTACTCTTTCCTTCCACATAGGAAAATTCTCTTTGGTGCAGACTGACAATTTGACGGAATCCTTGGCCTCATCCATTCCAGACATATTTGCTTTAGCAACTAGATGAGGAGTCTTGTTCAAGGTGTTAGCCTTATAGCGAACAACCTCCCTCTGATACCAATTGAAAGTATCTAGTTGCGGCCTAAATCACCTAGAGGGGGGTGAATAGGTGGATTCTATGTCTTAATGCGGAATTAAAAATTTAACACAGAAAAGCAAACAAACAACCACAGCACAGACACAAGGATTTTATAGAGGTTCCCCGATGTGGGTAGTCCTCTTTCCCGCCTCGCCTATCTAGCACTTCGAGGCTAGACTCGGCTACTTCACCAATCTCAGATTATAACTAATCTTACACCTCGGAGTCAAAACTCCTACAACTCGGAGTATACCACTCCTACAACTCGGAGTATAACAACTCCTACAACTCGGAGTATAACAACTCCTACAAATAATCTCGGAGTGAAAACTCCTACAAATAATCTCGGAGTGAAAACTCCTACAAATAATCTCGGAGTGAAAACTCCTACAAAAGAAAAGATAAGGAAACACAAAACTTCTTCTTAACCTCTAAAGAGATTAACTTCAGATCTTGAACACAGAGTCTTCCTCTCAACCTTGAAGGAAAGCTTGGCACTTGAAAGATGGGGAAGAGAGAAGACTTGGCTAACCAGATCTGAATAGGCCCTTTGACTTACTTGAAATAATCTTCAAAAATTGAGAGCAGCAATAAGATCAAAGGCCTTCTTCTGAGAAATCTCTAACAACAATAGAGAAGGGATCTTGAGCAGTGAATGTTAGGTCTCAGAATTCTTGTTCAGCAAAAGAGAAGGGAGATCGACTTTTTGTCTTTTCTGAACTGTCGGCTGATGAGAGATTTTTGGATCAATTTTTTAAGAATGCTGCTCTTGCCCTAAAATAAGGATTTATTTATAGGGAGGACTTCAACGGCTCTTGCGACAAAGAAGGGAGAGGCGACACGTGTACTGTTCATGGTGGCTAACCCTAATTTTCGAAAACGAGACAAAGATTTGAAATCCGTCTGTCCGTCATTCGTCGAGACTTCACGTGAACATCCGACGAATTGACTTGGCCACAGGGAAAGACTGAGCAACCCGTGAAAAACACTGTCTGTCACCATTCGTCGGGATTCGTCGGAAGTACACGAGAACATCCGACGAATTGACTTAGCTGCAGAATTTTCTTCACAACCCAGCCAAAATGACCTCTGTCAGCATTCATCGGGATTCGTCGGAATGACCCGAGTCATCTCGACGAATGGACTTGGCTTCAGAAATTTCTTCTAAACCAAGACAAAGGACTTCTGTCTGGATTCGTCGGGATTCGTCGGAATGACCCGAGTCATCTCGACGAATTGACTCAGCATAAATTTTTCTTTTCTTCTGAAAACCTGCTCCACTCCTCAACCTTGAAAGCCTTCAGTTATGAGCATATGAAGTGCACCCCAAAAGAGAGATTACACATGGACCAACACTTTGTTCTATACAATGAGGGATTACATTGTCTAGAACTGTGTTTGGTGATCCATTGCAACCTGACTTTGGTGAGCACTTAGCATTAAGGCCTGTCATAACACATCTAAACAAAAGTCATCAAATACAAATACAATTCATTTTAGTTTACTAGGGGACATCTTCAAATCAAGGTGATTGTGGACACAATACCCAACAACCTCGCTTGGGACCCTTCTGGCGACATCCCTCCTGGATAGCGCGTTGTTAAGACCTCGCCTGGGACCCTTCTGGTGACATCCGCTGAGACCTGGTCTCGCGTGCCTTCTTGCGAGCTCACCCTGGTACCCATCTCGCCAACCTACCAGCGAACGGTAGGCGAAGGCTTGCCTCGCCCGCCCGATTCTTGCGAGGACTTGCCTGGCTTGTTCCCCTTATTAATTTCTTCACCACGTTGACCTTCTCGAAACGCCCCCTCCCCCTTGCCTGGCGGATATCGGGGTTGTACAAGTTCGACGAACTTGCCAAGGTTCTGCGTTCGACGAAATCATATCGCGTTCGACGAACTCCTCTCTGTGTTCGACGAACTTGCTCTCCAGCTCGACGCACTCAGTTCTCCATCCAGTCCGGCAGTTTATTTCATCAGTTCGACGAACTCCAACTTGCATTCGACGAACTCAGC
Organism: Dactylorhiza incarnata; assembly: GCA_033032865.1. Classification (NCBI taxonomy): domain Eukaryota; kingdom Viridiplantae; phylum Streptophyta; class Magnoliopsida; order Asparagales; family Orchidaceae; genus Dactylorhiza; species Dactylorhiza incarnata. The sequence continues at coordinate 2,975,874 of JAWHQI010000295.1, forward strand.
TCTGCGTTCAAAGAATAAGTATCAAGATGTTCAGATCAACGAAATTCATTCTCGGATCGACGAACTCAGGTCTTCCAAGCCAGATTAAGCAGATTATCATTCTGTTCGACAAACACAACACTCTGTTCGACGAACTCAGTTTTTAGATCGACGAAATTTCTATTCAGTTCAGTATTTCAGACAGATTATTTTTATTATATTCTCTGAACTCAGATCGACTATCAGCAACAGATCTATTTCTTCCAGATAATTCAAGGATTATATTTTTCCTTTTATTATTCTCTTATTTCGAAAAAGTGGTCGTTGACACATTTTGAAAAAGGACACTTTCATGGAAAAGGAAAAAAATTAAAGGATACAGTTCCAAGAAAATCTTTTCAGAATATTATATTCCTTAATTAAAAAATTTGATTTCAAATCAGTCAGAATATTTCAAAAGAATAAGGAAGAAGATACACTTTTATTATTGTACAACAAGAAGAAAAGAAAGAGGATACAGTCGAGAGAAATACAGAAAGCCAAAAAGTTTTCAGATCTTCATCTTCCTGAAGCAGCACCTCTCAATCTCAAACAACAACACAGATCTTATCTCAGATTTCTACTGCAAAGTTTTAAATCTTCAAGAGCAACAAACAATCTGAGAAACCATTGTCTCTCAGATTCATCAGCTATCAAGGAAGATCTACATTCAAGTGAAAGCTCCATCCTCAACTGTCAACCATCTCTATCAGACAGGGGGAGCTTTACAACATCAAATCCACTAGTCTTCTCTAAGATTATTGACAGAGAAGAACTTCATAACCCTCTTTATCCCCTCTTGTACAGGGTTCTAACTCCCTTCAAAAGTTAACTCCTTGGTGGCAGGACACCTGAACAAAAACATGTAGTTTGGTTTGAGCACCTGATCAAAAGCTCAAGTGGTGTATTGGGCACCTGATCAAAACCCCATTGGTGATAGGGCACCTGATCAAAAACCTAGTGGATTCCTACCAAGGGTGGTAGAAGAGTAGATGTACCCAGGTTTATTGGGGAACTACTATAGATCCTTATGTCCTCTGTGATTCTTGTTTATTTTTCTGTGTTGTGCTGTCTGTTTTCTTTATTTGTTTTTATAACTCACTCAGTACATATATATATATATATCACTATTTTAATTCCGCTATAAAAATAAGTGAAATACTTTTTAATACTCTATTCACCCCCCGCCCCCCTCTAGAGTAACTTTAAGATCTAACCTCACTTTCAATTGGTATCAGAGGTTGGTTGATTCTTTACAGGCTAACACCTGAATCAAAAGATCAATTAGATCTTAAATTTCTTCTAGAGTTTCTTTTGCTAAAAATCCATGGCACAGAACAAAGAATACTCAAGCACAAGACCTCCTATGTGCAATCTAAATAAGTTTGCACTATGGAAAGAAAGGATCAGGTTATATATGAATTCTATTGATGAGGATATTTTCAATGTTATTTTGACAGGACCTCCTACTCCTACAACAACAACAAGTGCTGAAGCAACAACAAATAATGTTGTTCCACCTCGTGAGTGTACAGAAGCTCAAAAGAAGCAGAGAAGTGTTGATGCCAAAGCAATGAATATATTGGCACAGACAATGTCTGATGACATCTTTCAAAAGGTTGTGGAATGCACCTCAGCCAAGGAAATCTGGACCTCCCTCAACAACATGGTTAAAGGATCTGCAGATGAAAGAAAAGACAGAAGATCTCACCTTATCTCTCAATATAAAAATTTCAAAAAGGGAGAAACTGAAAGTGTAGCAGACATGTACAATCGACTCAGCCTCATAATCAATGAGCTGAAGACTTTGGACAAAGTGATCTCTATCACTGAAGTAAATGATAAGATCCTAATGTGCTTCCCCAGCACATGGGACTCTAGGATCTGGCCAATCAAGGAATACAAAAGCCTTAATGAGATCTCTACTGAGACCTTGTTAGGCAAGCTTAAATCCTATGAGCAGCTTATCAAGTCCAGAGAAGCTGAACAATCTACTTTCTCACCAGCATCCAAGAAGGAAAGGAGCATTGCTTTCCAAGCAACTGAAGAGGAAGATAAAGCTCCAGTAGAAGTGGAGTTTATGAGCTTACTAGCCAAAAGGTTCTACAAGATGGCTAGAAAGGATTTCAGAAAGAAGGACCTTAGATCAAGAGAAAAACTAAGGTATGATAAATCAAATTCTAAAGAAATTATCTGTTTTGTTGTAGGAAACCTGGACACATTCTACCTGAGTGTCCAGAGAAGCAAACGAAAGAAAAGAGAAAAGGAAAGAAGAGAAAAGGCACTCTAGCAAGCCTTCCTCCCACAAACACAAACATAAGGGAAGAGGCTTTGTAGCTGAAACATGGAGTGAGACAGACTCAGAATCTTCATCTAGCTCATCTGAAGATGAAGAAAATGCAAATGACAAGGACCAATGCTTGATGGCTATATATGACTCAAGCAGTGAGTTAGAATATGCATCATCATCCAGCTCCAGTGATGATGAAGAAGAAAGAAATTTCTGCATGATGGCTATCAATGCCTCAGGAAGTAATTAAAAAGAATCGGAAATGACAGTGATCAGGTAATATCTACTTTTGATTTTAATTCAATTGAATTCAAAGATGAATTCAAAACTCTTTGTTTAGATTTAATTAAATCTGAGAAAGAGATAATCTCTCTCCGAGGCAAGTTGGCTGAAATGAACCAACTAAGTGAAGAAAATGTCAATCTTAAGAAAGATTTGGCTGCCTCCAGAGAACACATTGTTCTCCTTGAGAACAAGTTGTCTGAAGCTAAAAAGTTTGAAGAATCCATCAATGGAAGAAGTATCAAACTGATGGACATCACAAGCACAGTGAATGCCAGACTTAGTGGCAAACTGGGCTTGGGTGCATCATCAAGTGAGCCACATCTTATTAAGAAAAACATCTTATCTACACCAGTAAAATTCATTTCTGCTATGAACAAAGAGGCAATAGAAGTAGATAAGAATATTTCAAGCAAGATTATTAAGAATAAAGGAATTCAGCAGAAATCGTCGAACGAAGCTCGACGAAATCAGACAAATTCGTCGAACGGAGATCGACGAACTCTGAAGACAGACCTTCAATATAGTTATTATTCGAACGGTGCTCGACGAAAGCACTTCACTTCGTCGAACGGCGATCGACGAATTCATCCAAATTCGTCGAACGGAAAACATACTGAAAATCTAAAGAATTTTTATTCTTCACATACTAAGAATCCTTTCACTGAGTGGATAATTCCACCAAGGAGATATCATCCACAAGGCTACAAGGATCAGCCTGAGATGTCTTTCATTTCAAAATTTTGTGGAAAAACAAAAGGACCCAAGGTTGTCTGGGTTAAGAACAACTAGAATGTTTTCTGTTTTGCAGGTACAGAGCTATCCAAAAATAAAAGAACAATGGTATTTGGATAGTGGGTGCTCAAAGCATATGACAGGAAACAAGGCCAACCTAAGCAATTACAAGGCAAGGCTTGGACCCAAAGTGATCTTTGGAGACTCCAACTGTGGACAAACCAAAGGTTATGGTCATATCAAAGTTGGAGCAGACACCTTCAAAGAGGTAGCTTATGTCAAGGGTCTGAAGCACAACCTCATCAGCATAAGCCAGTTATATGATGAAGGTTATCAGGTAACTTTTAACCACTCCTTATGTCTTATAACCAATAATAAAAACATAAATGTATTATCTGGTATTAGACATGGAAATATTTATTTAGTCAATTTTGACTCTGTCAATTCAGATATTTGTTTATTTAATTCTATAAGTAAAACAAATGAATTATGACATAAAAGGCTTGGACATATTAACCTTAGAACTATATCTAAGCTTTCTAAGGACAATCTTGTTAGAGGACTGCCTTCTGGTTCATTCAAGAAGGAAGGACTCTGCAGGGCTTGTCAATTAGGTAAGCAAACCAGAGTAGTTTTAAATTATTATCCAAGAGTGATTCACCTAAGATTTTGTACTTACTGCATTTGGATCTTTTTGGACCCACAGCAATACAAAGTCTAGGAGGGAAGCATTATTCTCTAGTTATTGTAGAAGACTTCTCAAAATTCACTTGGGTGTTCTTTCTTAGGAACAAGTCTGACACCTTCAGTATTCTGACAGACTTTCTCAGGTCCATCAAGATTGAGTACTCTACTCTAGTTGCATTGATCAGAAGTGATCATGACACTGAGTTTGAATCTCTTCTGATGAGAGAATTCTGTGGAAAAGAAGGGATCAGTTAATGTTTCTCTGCTCCTAGAACTCCTCAACAAAATGGGGTAGCTGAAAGGAAAAATAGAATACTAATTGAATCAGCAACTACATTGCTTGTTAATGCTCACTTGTCAATCTCTTTTTGGGCAGAGGCAGTGGACACAGCAAATTATGTGTTGAACAGAAGCCTGATACATAAGCTTAAGGGTAAAACTCCCTATGAATTACTCAAGAATAAAAAGCCTAAGGTTAACTATTTTAAGATATTTGGATGTAAATGTTATGTGCATAACAATGATAAGATGTATCTCAGGAAATTTGAAGCAAAATCTGCTGAAGGTATATTCCTTGGATATTCTCTTTCTAGTAAAGCATATAGAGTTTACAACAAATCTACTCTTAAGATAGAAGAGTCCATGCATGAATCTTTTGATGAAACTAATATGTTAAATGAGGAGAGGAATACCACCTCTACCAAACATACTTTGCAGGTACCAGCTCTATGTGAAGAACTAAATGGATTGGATCTACAGAATAAAGATTCTCTACTTCCATCAAATGAAATTATTGAAGACAGTGAAGAAGAGGATAATCCAGATCTTGCTGACAATTCAAATCAAATGACAGCTGATCAAATTCCCCAAGTGGAAACCATTGCTGAGCCAACTCCAATTGTTGATCACATCATAGTTAGAGATCATCCAATATCCCAAATCATTGGAGATATTTCAGCAGGAGTTCAAACAAGGCATCAACTACACCAAAATCAGATGCACACTTGTTTTCTATCACAAGTTGAACCTCAAACCATAAAAGATGCAGAACAAGATCCAAACTGGATTCTTGCAATGCAAGAGGAGCTCAGCCGAATAATCTCAACGGCCAGGCATTCTCTGAACGGCGCTCGACAAGACCAAAAGGCCATCTAGTCATTGGCACCAAGGGTCTTCAGGAACAAGCTAGATGATCAAGGCATAATCATCAGAAATAAAGCAAGATTAGTAGCCCAAGGATATTCTCAGGAAGAAGGAATTGATTTTGATCAAACCTTTGCTCCTGTTGCTAGACTTGAAGCTATAAGGATATTTCTTGCCTTTGCTGCATTGAAGAAGTTCAAAGTATATCAGATGGATGTGAAGAGTGCTTTCCTTAATGGAGATATCAAAGAAGAAGACTGTGTGGAACAACCACCAGGTTTCATCTCTCCAACTCACTCTTCTTATGTATTTAAGTTTAATAAAGCTCTCTATGGTCTCAAACAAGCTCCCAGAGCATGGTATGAGACCTTAGCTAATTTTCTTTTGGAGAACAATTTCTATAGTGTTGGAACCTTAGTGTTGATTTGAGTTAGGATCCACCTTTAACATCTAAGTATACATCATAATATATCTTAACTTAGATTAAATATCTAATTAAGAAAGAAGGCTGAAAAAGAAATATATTAATAGGCAGAAAAGAATAATATATATAAATAATATACTAAGAAATATATATATATATATATAAGAATAGGCTAAGTAATATAAGAGAAAATAATATAAAAGAAAATAATATAAGCTCTCTGCGTTCGACGAATGTCGAACGGCGCTCGACAAATTCAAGACAGCCAGCGCTCGACAAATTTCCATCATAACAGCGCTCGACAAATCTCTTGCAGAACAGCGCTCGACGAATAATCTCAACGGCCAGGCATTCTCTGAACGACGCTCGACAAACTCAAGCTCAGCGGTCGACAAATCTCTTTCAGAACAGCGCTCGACGAAAAATATTGTCAGCAAATACTCTTATTATACAGCTGTACTAACATTATTATATACTTGTTTTTCTGATATAACCGTTGCAGGAAATAAAAGTTTATAGCCATTTGCAGATAAGTCAAAGACGGAAACTCCTCTTCCCAAGGAATAAAATTAAAGAGACTTTATCTTTTTCCTGATTCCAAGCAAGAATTCAAATAGCCTTCTCCGGATTATATATGAAGAGAAGAGCAGAATATAAAAGAGAGAGACAGTGAAAATAGGAATAGATATAGAGAACACACATATACAAAAAGAAGTAGATCTATTTTATATATCTTCTTTTTGCTAACATCTTCGTGCAGATCACACAAATCCTGAGACACCAATCACAACCATTTGCTCAGGATCATCACTACATAAGAAGAAAGGAGTGTTTGTACAATCAAGAGAAGAGGACTCCAGAACTGTCATCAACTTACATCAGACAGGGGGAGCTCTTCAACATCTTCATCAAGATCCATTCAACTTCAAATCAGGATCTTCAAGAGTCTTCTTATACAGAGAAGAACATCAAACACTTTTGTTTTCCTTTATCTTTTTATTTCCTTCCACCTCTTGTAAAGGGTTATAACTCCCTTCAAAAGTTAACTCCCGGTGACAGGGCACCTTAGCAAAAACCTGCATCTTGGTTAGAGCACCTTATCAACAGCTCATCTGGTGTGTGGACACCTTATCAAAATCACCTTGGTGTGAGGGCACCTTATCAACAACCTCCTAGTGGATTCCTACCAGTGGGTAGAAGAGTAGATGTACCCAGTTGAGGGGAACTACTATAAATTCCTTGTGTCATCTGAGGATTGCTTATTTGTTTTATGTTTTTATTTTCCTGTGTTGTGTTTATTTATATGCACTCTAACTATTTAATTTTATTACTCATACAGAAATCAGCTAACTCATATATATAAATATATATCACTTACTTTGAAGCAAAAAAATTAAGCAAGATCTTTTAAGAACTAAACCTCCACTTTCATGTAGAGGCATTGTTGATAAAACCCTATTTTTCAGGATACATAAAAATCAAACATTACTAGTTCAAATATATGTAGATGATATCATATTTGGCTTTACTGATTCAAATCTATGCAAAAGGTTTTCTAACCTAATGCAATATAAATTTGAAATGAGTAGTATGAGTGAGTTATCTTACTTCCTTGGTCTTCAAGTGAAGCAAACTCCAAATGGCATATTCATATCACAATCCAAGTATGCTAAGGAATTAGTGAAAAGATTTGGTATGTCTGATGCTTCCACCATGAAAACACCCATGCCATCCAATGCTGTTGTTGACACTGATGAATCAGGGAAACCTGTTGATCAGAAAGTGTATAGAGCAATTGTTGGCTCTTTACTTTACCTAACAGCTAGTAGGCTTGACATAATGTTTGCTACATGTATTTGTGCTAGGTTCCAAGTTAACCCCAAAGAATCTCACCTTATTTTATTAAAAAGAATTTTGAGATATATAAAGGGTTGTCCAAATCTATGACTCTGGTATCCAACAGCTTCAGAATTTGAATTAACTGGATTCTCAGATTCTGATTATGCTGGATGCAGAGTAGACAGGAAAAGCACATCAGGAACTTGTCAGTTTCTTGGTGATAGACTTGTGTCTTGGTTTTGTAAGAAATAGACATCTTTGTCTACATCAATAGCTGAAGCAGAATATATTGCTGCAGGCAGTTGTTGCTCACAAATATTGTGGATACAAAATCAACTTCTAGATTATGGTATCAATCTAAATAAATCAATTATATTTTGTGACAATACTAGTGCAATATCTATAGCACAAAATCCAGTACTCCATAGTAGGACTAAACACATAGAAATTAGGCACCACTTTATCAGAGATAATGTGGATAAAAATAAAATTTGTCTACAATTCATTTCCACTGATTTGCAAAGGGCTGATATTTTCACCAAACCCTTGGATGAAAAGAAACATATTTTCTTTATAAATCAGCTAGGAATGATAGATGGAGATTCAATTAATTAAAAATTTATATCTTTTATATATCCCTCAATATATGAATTAAGTTCAGTTGGTTTGCTGTCTAAGCAGTTGAGACAAGCTCTCAGTCTCAACAAAACAGCTGAGACAAGCTATTAATCTCAGCTGAACCGCTGAGACAAGGCCTTGGGCTGCTGAGAAGTTTTCTGGATCCGCTGAGACCAAACCGCTGAGATAATATCTATTTAGATTCAGGGATCGACGAAGACAAGCTCGATCGTCGAACTGAGATCGACGAAAATTAAATTTTCGTCGAACCCAGTCTGACGAAAGCTAAGTCTTTCTCGACTTCTGATCTTTCATTATCATCAAATCTTTTATTTCATTTTAACTGTATGCCTACAGAAATTGCTTCTCTTTCTAGTTCCTTTGCACTTGATCTCTATTTTCTTTTGCAGGAACAATGGCAATATTTCTTCAAAAAAAAATTTGCATCCTTCCCTACCTCCTATACAACTGTCCCTTCTTCTAGGGGCCTAGCTCCAGGTCTTCCTGAAACTAGGCAGGGGGAGATGTTTTGAAGAAGATCCTTCTTGGCAGGGGGAGATGTTTTGAAGAAACTCATTTTTGTTAGGGGGAGATGCTTTCCTTTTTGATAGGGAGAGATGCTTTTTGTAGAAGCTCAAGTTTCAGGGGGAAATGATGAATGAAGAAGCAAAAATCATTCAGTTGATGAAGAAGCCCCTTTATGTTAGGTTTCAGTTATTTGAAGAAACTCATAGCAGTTTCAGTTTGAAGATTCAGATATGACAAATACAGATGCAGATTCAGAAATAATTCAGATATGACAGATTCAATAAAGCAATTCAGTTATTGCTACAGTTCAGATCAACAAAAGCAAAAGCTGAAAAATGCAGTTTAAGATATGACAGATTCAGTTCAGATAAACAAATTCAGAAAGCTGAAGGCAAGGAATTCAGAATTCAGAAAGCAAGAATTTGAAAGGCAAATCACATTCAAGCCTCCTTCAGAGAAAGACAAAAGGTTCTGATTATTTGTTTTTATTATTTCTGTTTTCAATGTAAAATTTCAAAACTCAGAGTATCATATTTATATCTGCTGAAATGTTTAAAATCTGTCAGATATATATGCTCTGTTGTTTTGTTGTTTATTTTATTAATCAATTTTTGTCAAATAGTATCCTAACCCAAATAGGGGGAGATTGTTGGAACAATGCTATTACTGATTTGGGCTAGGATCACTATCAGTTGACTAGGACTAAGTTGACCCCAATGTATAGTCTAAGGGTCAAGGTTTTAGGCTGTTAGAACTTAAGGAAAAGATAAGTTTCTGCGTTCGACGAACTCCACACTGCGTTCGACGAACTTCATCCTGCGCTCGACGAACGACATGCTCCAGTTCGACGAACTTGCCAAAGTTCTGCGTTCGACGAACTCATTCTGCGTTCGACGAACTCCTCTCTGCATTCGACAAACTTGCTCTCCACCTCGACGCACTCAGTTCTCCAGCCAGTCCAACAGTTTATTTCATCAGTTCGACGAACTCCAACTTGCGTTCGACGAACTCAGCTCTGCGTTCAAAGAATAAGTATCAAGATGTTCAGATCGACGAACTCAGGTCTTCTAGCCAGATTAAGCAGATTATCATTCTGTTCGACGAACTCAACACTCTGTTCGACGAACTCAGTTTTCAGATCGACGAAATTTCTATTCAGTTTACTATTTCAGACTGAGTATTTTTATTCTATTCTCTGAACTCAGATCGACTATCAGCAACGGATCTATTTCTTCCAGATAAGTCGAGGATTATATTTTTTCCTTTTATTATTCTCTTATTTCGAAAAAGTGGTCGTTGACACATTTTGAAAAAGGACACTTTCATGGAAAAGGAAAAGAATTAAAGGATACAGTTCCAAGAAAATCTTTTCAGAATATGATATTCCTTAATTAAAGGATTTGATTTCAAATCAATCAGAATATTTCAAAGGAATAAGGAAGAAGATACACTTTTATTATTATACAACAAGAAGAAAAGAAAGAGGATACAGTCGAGAGAAATACAGAAAGCCAAAAAGTTTTCAGATCTTCATCTTCCTCAAGCAGCACCTCTCAATCTCTGAGAACAATAACACAGATCTTATCTCAGATTTCTGCTGCAAAGTTTTAAATCTTCAAGAGCAACAAACAATCTGAGAAACCCTTGTCTCTCAGATTCATCAGCTATCAAGGAAGATCTACATTCAAGTGAAAGCTCCATCCTCAACTGTCAACCATTTCTATCAGACAGGGGGAGCTTTACAACATCAAATCCACTAGTCTTCTCTAAGATTATTGACAGAGAAGAACTTCATAACCCTCTTTATCCCCTCTTGTACAGGGTTCTAACGCCCTTCAAAAGTTAACGCCTTGGTGGCAGGGCACCTGAACAAAAACCTATAGTTTGGTTTGAGCACCTGATCAAAAGCTCAAGTGGTGTATTGGGCACCTGATCAAAACCCCATTGGTGATAGGGCACCTGATCAAAAACCTAGTGGATTCCTACCATGGGTGGTAGAAGAGTAGATGTACCCAGGTTTATTGGGGAACTATTATAGATCCTTGTGTCCTCTGTGATTCTTGTTTATATTTCTGTGCTGTGCTGTGTGTTTTCTTTATTTGTTTTTATAACTGACTCAGTACACATATATATATATCACTATTTTAATTCTGCTATAAAAATAAGTGAAAAACTTTTTAATACTCTATTCACCCCCCCCCCCCCCCCCTCTAGAGTAACTTTAAGATCTAACCTCACTTTCAAAGCTGTTTCCAATGCAAGTGATAGATGGGATGATGGAGCCTTTATGACGGGAACGTGTGTTCGAGCTTTGGCGTCTATCAACTATCAGGATGATTGGATTGTGGACTCGGGTTGTGTTCATCACCTAACCGGAGATGAGTCTAAGTTTTCTTCTTTGCAGGCATACTCAGGTAATGATGTTATCATTACTGTTGATGATCCTATACATACAGTTGAGAAGGAGGGTGTAGTTTCTTTGAACGGAGATAGAGGTCCTCTCACGTTGAAGAGTGTCTATCATGTTCTGGGGATAAGAAAAACCTCTTCTCGGTGACCAACGTTGTTGATGTTGGCTATCACGTTCTGTTTGGTCCAACAGAAATGAAGTTTCTTCGAAACGTTTCAACGGTAAAGGCTGAAGTCACTCATGTAGGAAAGCGGGTGAAGGACTTGTTTGTGTTATCTACAAGTTCCTATGTTGATAAGATGAGGATATGTTGGGATGGACAAGTTGAAAGCTATGGCGGGAAGAGGCCTTGTAAGAGGCTTGCCTAGTTTGTCATGAAAGTGGAGGTTAGATCTTAGATTTACTATAGAGGGGGGGGGGGGGGGGGGGGTGAATAGAGTATTAAAAATTTTCCCTTAATTTTATTACGGAATTAAAATAGTGATATATATATAAGTGTATAGAAGAGTGATTTATAAAAACTAAATAAAAATAAATCAGCACAACACAACAACACAGAAAATCACAAGCACAGAGGCACACGGATTTTTATAGTAGTTCCCCAATAAACCTAGGTACGTCTACTCTTCTACCATACTTGGTAGGATCCACTAGGTTTTTGATCAGGTGCCCTATCACCAAGGGGTTTTTGATCAGGTGTCCACACACCATGTGAGCTTTTGATCAGGTGCTCTAACCAAATCACAGATTTTTGTTCAGGTGCCCTGCCACCAAGAGGTTAACTTTTGAAGGGAGTTAGAACCCTGTACAAGATGGAATAAAGGGGTTAAGAAGTTCTTCTCTGTCAACAATCTGAGAGAAGACTCTAGTGGATTGATGGTGTAAAGCTCCCCCTGTCTGATTGAAATTCTTGACAGCTTGAGGATGGAGCTTTCTCTTGAATGAAATATCTTCCTTGATGAGCTGATGAATCTGAGAGACAGAAGTTCCTCAGATTATTGTTGCTCTATTGAAGATTTGAACTTGCAGCAGAAAACTGAGAGATTGATCTTGAAGATGTTGTTCTCAGAGAATGAGAGGTGCTGCTTGAGGTTTTTCTTTCTGAATATTTTCTCTCTCGACTGATGCTCTGATATTTTCTTTTTGTTACAGATATCTTTTCCTCTAGTATCCTATTTCCTTAGAGAGAATGATAACTGATTTGAATTTCAAATCTCTGAATAGGAATAGAATAATCTGCATTAATTATTTCCTTGGAACTTCAACTGATTCAGCAAATCTTAATTCCTCTTCCTCTTTTATAAATGATATCCTTTTTCAATATAAGCCAACGGCTATTTTCTCGGGAAGAGAATGGAAAGGGGAATAAAATAAAGGAAGGATAAAATCTATCTTATCTGGAAGAATAACTCCAAATGAAGAATAGAATTGAATCTGATAGTTGAACTGAGTTCAGAGAATTAGAATAACTGATCTGAATAGACTGAGAGAAAATTCGTCGAGCTGAGATAAGAATTCATCGACCTGAAGGATGAGTTCGTCGAACTGAACATCTGATAAAGATTCGTCGAAAACAGGATGGAGTTCGTCGATCTCAATTTAGAGTTTGTCGAACTGAAAGATTCGTCGACCGCTGAGTCGCTGAGCCGCTGAGTATAGAAGATCGTCGACCGCTGAGACTGAAGCAAGCCGTTCGTCGAACGCAGAGTGTAAGCCGTTCGTCGAACGCAGAGTGTAAGCCGTTCGTCGAATGCAGAGAGAAGTTCGTCGAACGCAACATTGAGTTCGTCGAACGCAGAAACTTAGAGAAATCCTAAGTTCTAGCTATCTTATCAGCCTAAAACTATGACCCTTAGACTATACATTGGGGGTCAACTTAATCCTAGTCAACACATAGTAATCCTAGCCCAAATCAGTAATAGGGTTGTTCCAACAATCTCCCCCTATTTGGGTTAGGATACTATTTGACACATTTCAAATAGAAAAACAACAGAAAAACAGCAAAGCATGTATATATATCTGACAGAATGTAAAACCATTTCAGCAGATAAAATAAGTATAGTGCTCTAAGTTTAACAATATTACAATGAAACAGAAATATAACAAAAGCAAAAATGTCTGAACCTTTTACTTAGAAGGAGGCTTGAATATAATCTGTCTGTTAGGATTTTCTGATTCTTTCTTGCTCTTGTATAGATCCTGAGCTCCCGGAATAGTTTGAGATTTGACTTGAGGAACTATTGCTTCTGGGTGCTTGTCTAAATAAACTTCAGCATTGAATAAATTCTTTGATTTGTACTTTTCAAGTTGTTTTCTTTTGAATTCTGACATAGTTGAATATTTGGAGTAATCCTTGCCTTCAGCTTTTGCTTTATTAATCTGAGTTATTGCTACAGATTCTCTGAATCTGGCCATATGAGATATCCTCTCCTCTTCTGGATTGGGAGAAGGAGGCCTATACTCAACATCACTGCCTTGAACTGAAGAAATTGCTTGAGGATTTTTATCTCTGTGAGAGGAGCCATCAGAAATATGATACTTATGCCCTGAAGGAATTGATCTGGAGGAACCTGAAGGAGGTCTTGATGACCTTGAGCTCTGAGAACCACTACAACTAGTTGGTCTCTTGGGTTGCTGAGAATATCTTTGAGAGGAAGAAGAGAACTTTGCTGAGCCAGCTGCACCTGCTGCTGGAGGAGGAGGAGGAGGAGGATGGTTATACTTGACAGGCTTGTCAGAGTAGTAACCAGTCTTCTTCATCTTCTTCCTTCTATTGGCTTCATTTCTTGAAATTCTCATCCAGGCAGGAGAATCCCTGGTGAGTGTGATATTATGCAAGATGTAGTAGGGAATATCATTGTTAGGATTTGGAGGTTTAGGAGCAGCCTTTGACATATACTTAGCCTTTCTTTTCTTTGATGATTTATCATCAGAATCATCATCATAACTATCATCATTATCACTATCATCAGATGATTGAGGATTATCATAAAGATCATCAATAAGTTTCAGGGCTTCAGAAATATTTTTCTTAATAACTGGAGCTGGAACTAGTACTACAAAACTTTTGAGAAATTCTTTTAATATAACTTTATTTATGGGAGCAGTATAGGGAATAATTGCTTTTGAACAAACTTGAAGCTCTGGCAAATTTGTGAAAACTGTACTGAACTTAGAGAGAAAATAAATAATATCTATGGATGAATGAATAGAAATATTATTTATTTCTTCTATAACAGGAATAACTGAATCTGCTGCATTGGTACTGAAAACTGTAAGAACTGGAGCTTCTTCATTGGACATCTCCCCCTGCCTAGTTTCAGGAAAACCTGAAGCTAGGCCCCTTGAAGAAGGGACAGAATAGGAGGGTGAAGGGAAAGAAGCTATTTTGGCAGATAGATCAGCTAGGGCTTGAAGAACTGGAGCAAGTTTTTGCATCCAGTAGATCATTCAGCCTAGGAGCAATGTGTTGATAGATTTGATCAGCAACAAATTTAAAATCAATATAGACAAGATCTTGGTTGGGGAGAGAAGATGATGGGATGGTGTATGGGAAAGAGATGTTGGTAGCATGTGCTATGGGTGAATGAATAGGGCAATGAGGGTGGATAGGTGAGTGAGGTGGAGAGATAGCTTGAGGGATAGGAGACTGGGGAAGGGTAGGTGATTGAGGTGGAGATGAGATGTTTAAAGATGGAGAGTGTTGGATGGGTGACAAAGGTTCAGATGAATGAGGTGGAATGTATGGGGGAATAGTATTGTCATCTGGAGTAAATGAAGATGGAATATCTGATGGGTCATTTACTTGAGGAGGTGGAGGAGAAGGCATGGAGGTAGGTGTGTCAGTGTGAGAGGTGGAAGGATGAACTTCCTTAGAGATGGTTGTCTGAAGAGGTGGAGGAGGTATTGGAGTTGAGGATTCAGAGAGGGGAACTTCTGGAAGGGTTGAGGGAGTGACTGTGTTAGTCCCGGTGTCCTCAGAAGTTATATTTGCTTGTTCTGCCCTTGGAGTCCTCTTTGGGATAACCCTATCCCACTTTCCAAAGAGAGCCGAAGTCAGCCTCTTACTAGCATTGATGAACACTGTTGGATATACCAACAGTTCTGGACACTTTGCCTGAAGAACTAATCCCAAAATTCTTCCATAACAGACACTTAACTTACTTTGCTTCTTCCTGATGGATTCAAACAGAATTAATCCCCAATTAACTTTCTTCTTTTCCACTAAGGCCACCATCAATAGAAATTGGTGTCTGGTTATATAGTCATGAGCAGAAGTTTTGCCTAGCAAAACTTTTCCAACAATATCTGCTAAGAATTTGTATTCAATAGATAAATTCTTTTTCAGAAGATGATTAGGGTTTCCACTGGAATAACCCATTTTCTCCAAAGCATTATCGAAATCATCAGAGGTGATTTCCAAATCATCATCACCATTCAACAGACCAAAAACTTCTGATAAGATGTCAAGGGTAAGAAGAACATGATTCCCTGAGATTTTTCCTGAGAGAGTTGTTGTGTTCTCTGACTAAGAAGTATGTACCCATTCTTTTATCTCTGCCACTGGAAGCTTTATCCTGGTGGTCATGAACTTCCTTAGTTGTTGGTCTTCAAAGAGTTGAAGAATGCCTTGGAAGATTTGATCAGTGCGAGCAAATGATTCCATATCAATGTAAAAACCTGCGTCGAACTTCATCGAAGAGAGCACTGACTGAGAAATTTCCATTAGTACCTGCAAAGAAAAACGATCAAGTGCAGAAGGGGAACTGGAGGGAAAAGCAAGTTTCGTAGGCGCAAAGATAAAATAGGATAAAAGCTTTGATTATATAGAGAGATCGAAGAAGGGTGCACACTTTCGTAGAACAGAGTTCGGTTAAACCTAATAGAATCAGAAGTCGAAAAGGCTTAGGGTTTCGTCTGACTGCGTTCGACGAAAAAATAATTTTCGTCGATCTCCGTTCGACGATCGCGCTTGTCTTTGTCGATCCTGACCTATTAAGTATCGTCGATCTCCGTTCGACGAATGATAGCATTTCGTCGTTCTCCGTTCGACGAAATGAGGGGATAAATAGAAAATTTAGTTTGTATCAGATTGAATCTCCATCTATCATTCCCAGCTGATTTATAAAGAAAATATGTTTCTTTTCATCCAAGGGTTTTGATAAGAAAATAAACGACGCGACGTAGGAGGCAAGCGCACCTATCGCGTGTAGTATATATGATAAGAAATCATATCAAGGTCGTATTTAGTCCTGGGTCCCGTCGAGTATTGTTACTTCGAGCTACGCGTATTGTTTTATCGGATATAAAAATAGATGAAAGTTTATGCATTAATTAAAAACAAAAATGATAACGATCGCGGGCTTGGTGTGCGTTTAGCAAAAACCAAGAAAAGCGATAATACGATAACAAGTGCAATAATTTGAAAACAAAAATGATAACAATCGTGGCTTGGTGTGCGTTTAGCAAAAACCAAGAAAGGCGATAAAAAAGACAAAAAAACTAAGTTATGAAAGCTGTAAATAAAGCTGTAAATCTAGGTTATGAAAGCAGAAATAAAGCGAAAAATCTAGTTATGAAAGCAATAAAAAATGCTGAAAACCTAGTTATGAAAGCAAAAAAAACTAATTATCAAAGCTTTAAAACTAGATTATGAAAGCCATAAAATTATTTCTCATACACTCACACACCCAACAAAAATTAAAAAAGAAAATAAAAGAAGAACAATTAAACTCATACACTCACACACCCAACATGAAATAAATAAAATTAAAAGAAAAAAATTACAAATAAGTAAAACTAACTCTCATACACACACACTCTACATAAATTAAAAATTTAAAACATAACATAACATAAAACTAAACTAAAATAAAATAAGAACAAAAAGAAGAAAAAAAAAACAAAAAAAAAGAAATCTAAACAAAACAAAAGAAGAACAAAATAAAGATAGAACTTGAAAAAGGAAAACAAGAAGAACAATATCAAGAACATGCTTTTTCATTAAACAAAAATCTATTACATAACAAAGAGAGAGACAAAGGGAAACAAGGAGAGAGAAAATAAAACACAAAAGGTGGAACACAAATCCCCTAAACTAATTAGGATTTGTGAACCCTAAAACCTATGGCCAACCCCTCTTATTTATAGGCAAGAAGAGTGGGGTGCCAATAGCAAAAATAAAAAGAGAAGGAAGCTTGGTGTGCGTTTGGCTGTTGGACTAAAGGTAGCCAAATTTGAATTGAAGACTTGCTGGAATTCTCTAGAAGAAGAGAGGTGGCATTGCAGCTGGAGGCTTCGGGCAGGGGCGCGGGCAGGGCGCGGGCAGCGCGGGACAGTAGGCAGGCAGGCGGCAACGGGCAGCTAGGTGGCACGGGCGGCAACGGGCAGCTAGCTGGCACGGGCGGCAGCGGGCAGGGGCGCGGGCAGCAGCGGGCAGCTTAGCTGGATTTAATCCAACAAAAATATTGCGCTCGCCCGGATTCGAACCCAGGGAGGCTGCGGGATTAGCCAAGTCCAGAACCAATGAGCCAAGCATCTCTATCTGAAATATATAGGTCTATATTAAATATATTATGTTAGGATTAGAATTTATTTAAATGCAAAAAGGTTGGGAGACAAGCGGCGCAGTTTTAATCTGATTAATTATGATTGCGCCAGGACTCGAACCCGGGGCAGCAGCGCGGCAAGCAAAGACAGGACCAATGAGCCAAGCGGCTCCTTCAACATATATAGGGCAATAAATATACTTATTATAGTTAAACAAATATTTTTATTTTTTAATTTAATTTACAAAATTATTTATATGATTATATTTAGTATTATGTTATTCTTTATTATATATATATGTTATTATTATATATTATATACTATTATTATTTTACATTTATTATATATATATATATTTCAATATATATAACAATATATACTTATTATTATTACATATTACTATATATATATGTATTAAAAATATATCAATATTTATTTATACTTATAATAATTACATATATTTACATATATTTACAAACAAGATAAACACAAGTTATTAATTCAATAATTTACATATTGCATGTACAAAAATACCCAAATTAGGCTAGAAATTATATTAAAAATATGCAATATTTTCTATTCATCAGGTTTGGTGAAAATATCAGCTCTTTGCAAATCAGTAGAGATGAATTGTAGGCAAATTTTATTTTTATCCACATTATCTCTAATAAAGTGGTGCCTAATTTCTATGTGTTTAGTCCTACTATGGAGAACTGGATTTTGTGCTATAGATATTGCACTAGTATTGTCATAAAATATAATTAAATTATTTAGATTGACACCATATTCTAGGAGCTGATTTTGTATCCACAATATCTGTGAGCAGCAACTGCCTGCAGCAATGTATTCAGCTTCAGCTGTTGATGTGGACACAGATGTTTGTTTCTTACAAAACCAAGACACAAGCCTATCACCAAGAAACTGGCAAGTTCCTGATGTGCTTTTCCTGTCTACTCTGCATCCAGCATAATCAGAATCTGAGAATCCAACTAATTCAAATTCTGATGATGTTGGATACCAGAGTCCTAGATTAGGACAACCCTTTATATATCTCAAAATTCTTTTTAATAAAATTAGATGAGATTCTTTGGGGTTAACTTGAAACCTAGCACAAATACAGGTAGCAAACATTATATCAGGCCTACTTACTGTTAAATAAAGTAATGGGCCAATAATTGCTCTATATACTTTCTGATCAACAGGTTTCCCTGATTCATCAGTATCAACAACAACATTTGAGGGCATGGGTGTTTTCATGGTGGAAGCATCAGACATACGAAATCTTTTCACTAATTCCTTAGCATACTTGGATTGTGATATGAATATGCCATTTGGAGTTTGCTTCACTTGAAGGCCAAGGAAGTATGATAGTTCACTCATACTACTCATTTCAAATTTAGATTGCATCAGGTTAGAAAATCTTTTGCATAAATTTGAATCAGTAGAGCCAAAAATAATATCATCTACATATATTTGAACTAGTAGAGTTTGATTTTTATGTATCCTGAAAAATAAGGTTTTATCTACTATGCCTCTACAGAACTTGTTTTCCAAAAGAAAATTAGCTAAGGTCTCATATCATGCTCTGGGAGCTTGTTTGAGACCATAGAGAGCTTTATTAAGCTTAAATACATAGAAGGAGTGAGTTGGAGAGATGAAACCTGGTGGTTGTTCCACATAGACTTCTTCTTTGATGTCTCCATTAATAAATGCACTCTTCACATCCATTTGATATACCTTGAATTTCTTGTATGCAGCAAAGGCCAGAAAGATCCTGATAGCTTCAAGTCTTACAACAGGAGCAAAGGTCTGATCATAGTCAATTCCTTCTTCCTGTGAATATCCTTGAGCTACCAATCTTGCTTTGTTTCTGACTATGTTGCCTTAATCATCAAGCTTGTTCCTGAAGACCCACTTGGTGCCAATAACTGGATGGCCCTTTGGTCTTGGAACCAAATCCCAAACCTTGTTCCTTTCAAATTGGTTGATCTCCTCTTGCATTGCAAGAATCCAGTTTGGATCTTGTTCTGCATCTTTTATGGTTTGAGGTTCAACTTGTCATAGGAAACAAGTGTCGTCTAATTTTGATGTAGTTGATGCCTTGTTTGAACACCTGCTGAAATATCTCCAATCACTTGAGATATTGGATGATCTCTAAATGTGATGTGGTCAACAATTGGAGTTGGTTCAACAATGATATCCACTTGGAGAATTTGTTCAGCTGTCACTTGATTTGAGCTGTCAGCAAGATCTGGATGATCTTCTTCTTCACTGTCTTCAAGATTTTGTGTTGATGGAAGTGGTGATTCTTCTTTCTGTAGATTTAATCCATTGAGCTCTTCACATAGAGTTGGTACCTGTAAAATATTTTTGGTAGAGGTGGTGTTCCTCTCCTCAAGTAACATGTTAGTCTCATCAAAAGATACATGCATGGACTCTTCTATCTTAAGAGTAGATTTGTTGTAAACTCTATATGCTTTACTAGAAAGAGAATATCCAAGGAAAATGCCTTCAGCAGCTTTTGCTTCAAACTTCCTGAGATACTTCTTATCATGTTGTGCACATAGTATTTACAACCAAATATCTTAAAATAGTTAACCTTAGGCTTTTTATTCTTAAGTAATTCATAGGGCGTTTTGCCCTTAAGTTTATGTATCAGGCTTCTATTCAACACATAATTTGATGTGCTCACTGCCTCTGCCCAAAAAGAGAGTGGCAAGTTTGCATTAGCAAGCAATGTAGTTGCTGATTCAATAAGGGTTCTATTTTTTCTTTCAGCTACCACATTTTGTTGAGGACTTCTAGGAGCAGAGAAACACTGCCTGATCCCTTTTTTCCACAGAATTCTCTCATCAGAAGAGACTCAAACTCAGTGTCATGATCACTTCTGATCAATGCAACTACAGTAGAGTACTCAATCTTGATGGACCTGAGAAAGACTGTCAGAACACTGAAGGTGTCAGACTTGTTCCTAAGAAAGGACACCCAAGTGAATCTTGAGAAGTCATCTACAATCACTAGAGAGTAATGCTTCCCTCCTAGGCTTTGTATTGCAGTAGGTCCAAACAGGTCCAAATGCAGTAAATATAAAATCCTAGGTGAATCACTCTTGGATAAAGATTTAAAATTACTTCTAGTTTGCTTACCTAATTGACAAGCCATGCAGAGTCCTTCCTTCTTGTATGAACCAGAAGGCAGTCCTCTAACAAGATTGTCCTTAGAAAGCTTAGATATAGTTTTAAGGTTAATATGTCCAAGCCTTTTATGTCATAATTCATTTGTTTTACTTATAGAATTGAATAAGCAAATATCAGAATTGGCAGAGTAAAAATTGACTAAATAAATATTTCCATGTCTAATACCAAATAATACAGTAATATTTTTATTATTTGTAATAAGACATAAGGAATGATTGAAAGTTACCTGATAACCTTCATCACATAACTGGCTTATGCTGATGAGGTTGTGCTTCAGACCCTTGACATAGGCTACTTCCTTGAAGGTCACTGCTCCAACTTTGATATGTCCATAGCCTTTGGTTTGTCCACAGTTGGAGTCTCCAAAGATCACCTTGGGTCCAAGCTTTGCCTTGTAGTTGTTCAGGTTGGCCTTGTTTCCTGTCATGTGTTTTGAACATCCACTATCCAAATACCATTGTTCATTCTTGTTTGGATAGCTGTGTACCTGCAAAACAGAAAACTAAACTAGTTGTTTTTGACCCAGACTACCTTTGGTCCTCTTGTATTACCACAAAACTCTGAAATGTAAGACATTTCAGGCTGATCCTTGAAGTCTTGTGGATGATATTTCCTAGGAGAAATTATCCACTCAGTGAAAGGATTCTTAGTATATTTAGAATAAGAATTCTTCAGATTTTCTGTATAATTTCCGTTCGACGAACTGGGCTGAGTTCGTCGATCGCCGTTCGACGAAGTGATGTGCTTTCGTCGAGCGTCGTTCGATGGATATATATACTGAATCTCTGAGTTCAGCTTTCGTCGATCTGAGTTCGACGAATTCAAGTGATTTCGTCGAGCTCTGTTCGACGAATTCTGCCGAATTCCTTTATTCTTAATATTCTTGCTTGAATTGTTCTTACTGGCATCTGCAACCCCTTTGCTCTTAGCAGAAATGAATTTTATAGGTGTAGAAAGTATGTTCTTCTTAATAAGAGGTGGCTCACTTGATGATGCACCCAAGCCTAGTTTGCCATTTAATCTGGCATTTACTGTGCTTGTAATGTCCATCAGTTTGATGCTTCTCCCATTTAGGGATTCTTCAAATTTCTTAGCCTCAGATAGTTTATTCTCAATGAGAATAATTTGTTCTCTAGAGGCAGCCAAATCTTTCTGAAGATTAGCATTTTCTTCACTTAATTTGTTCATTTCAGCTAGCTTATTTCTGAGAGAGATTATTTCCTTCTCGGATTTTATTAAGTCTAGGCAAAGAACCTTGAATTCATCTTTGAATCCAACTGAATTGAAATCAAAATTAGAGATTACCTGATCAGCATCATTTTCAGCTTCTGATTATGATTCTTCTTCATCTGAGTTGTTTGTTGAGGCATTGATAGCCATCATACAAAAGCTTCTTTCTTCTTCATTATCTTCATCATCAGAACAGCTGGATGAAGATGCAAGATCTGACTCACTGCTTGAGTCATAAATGGCCATCAAGCATTGGTCATTCTCATTTGATTTATCTTCATCTTCAAAAGAGCTAGATGAAGATTCAGAATCTGTTTCACTCCAGGTTTCAGCTACAAATCCTCTTCCATTGTGTTTGTGTTTGTGGGAGGAAGACTTGTTGGAGTGCCTCTTGTCTTCTTTGACCTTTTTCTTTTCTTTCTTCTGATTCTCTGGACAATCTGGCAGAATGTGTCCAGGTTTCCTGCAGCCATAGCAAATAATTTATTTAGAATTTGACTAATCATACCTTGGCTTTTCTCTTGATCTGGAGTCCTTCTTTCTGAAGTCCTTCTTAGCCATCTTGTAGAACCTTTTGGCTAAAAGGCTCATGAACTCCTCATCTCTTGGAGCCTTTTCTTCTTCTTCAGTAGCTTGGAAAGATATACTCTTCTCCTTCTTGGATGTTGAAGATGAAGTTGGTTGTTCAGCTTCTCTGGTTTTGATAAGCTGCTCATAGGATTTGAGTTTGTCTAACAAGCTCTCAGTTGAGATCTCATTAAGGCTTCTGGCTTCCTTGATTGGCCAGATCCTAGAGTCCCATGTGCTGGCGAAGCACATTAGGATCTTATCATTTATCTCAGTGATAGAGATCACTTTGTCCAAGTTTTTCAGCTCATTGATTATGAGGCTGAGCCTGTTATACATGTCAGCCACTGTCTCAGATTCTCCCTTTTTGAAATTCTCATATTGAGAAATAAGATGGGATCTTCTGTCCTTTCTTTCATCAGCTGATCCTTCAACCGTATTGTTAAGAGAGATCCAGATTTCTCTTGCTGAGGTGCATTCCACTACTTTCTGAAAAATGTCATCAGACATTATTTGTGTCAATATGTTCATAGCTTTGGCATCTGCACTTCTCTGCTTTTTCTGTGCTTCAGTCCACTCAGGAGGTGGAACAGCATTGTTGTTGGTTGGTGCTTCAGCACTTGTTGTTGCTGTTGGTGTTGGAGGTCCTGTCAAAATAACATTAAAGATTTCCTCATCAATAAAATTCATGTACAACCTAATCCTTGCCTTCCATAGTGCAAACTTACTGAGATTGCACATAGGAGGTCTTGTGCTAGAATATTCTTTGTTCTGTGCCATGAGTTTTTAGAAAAAGAAACTCTAAAATAAATTAAGATCTAATTGATCTTTATGATTCAGGTGTTAGCCAGTAAAGAATCAACTACCCTCTGATACCAATTGAAAGTGGAGGTTAGATCTTAGATTTACTCTAGAGGGGGGTGAATAGAATATTAAAACTTTTCCCTTAATTTTATTGCGGAATTAAAATAGTGATATATATATAAGTGTATAGCAGAGTGATTTATAAAAACTAAATAAAAACAAATCAGCACAGCACAACAACACAGAAAATCACAAGTACAGAGACACAAGGATTTTTATAGTAGTTCCCCAATAAACCTGGGTACGTCTACTCTTCTACCACACTTGGTAGGATCCACTAGGTTTTTGATCAGGTGCCCTATCACCAAGGGGTTTTTGATCAGGTGTCCACACACCAAGTGAGCTTTTGATCAGGTGCTCTAACCAAACCACAGGTTTTTGTTCAGGTGCCCTGCCACCAAGAGGTTAACTTTTGAAGGGAGTTAGAACCCTGTACAAGATGGAATAAAGGGGTTAAGAAGTTCTTCTCTGTCAACAATCTGAGAGAAGACTCTAGTGGATTGATGGTGTAAAGCTCCCCATGTCTGATTGAAATTCTTGACAGCTTGAGGATGGAGCTTTCTCTTGAATGAAATATCTTCCTTGATGAGCTGATGAATCTGAAGACAGAAGTTCCTCAGATTATTGTTGCTCTATTGAAGATTTGAACTTGCAGCAGAAAACTGAGAGATTGATCTTGAAGATGTTGTTCTCAGAGAATGATAGATGCTGCTTGAGGAAGATGATCTTTCTTTTTCTTTCTGAATATTTTCTCTCTCGACTGATGCTCTGATATTTTCTTTTTGTTACAGATATCTTTTCCTCTAGTATCCTATTTCCTTAGAGAGAATGATAACTGATTTGAATTTCAAATCTCTAAATAGGAATAGAATAATCTGCATTAATTATTTCCTTGGAACTTCAACTGATTCAGCAAATCTTAATTCCTCTTCCTTTTTAATAAATGATATCCTTTTCCAATATAAGCCAACGGCTATTTTCTCGGGAAGAGAATGGAAAGGGGAATAAAATAAAGGAAGGATAAAATCTATCTTATCTGGAAGAATAACTCCAAATGAAGAATAGAATTGAATCTGATAGTTGAACTGAGTTCAGAGAATTAGAATAACTGATCTGAATAGACTGAGAGAAAATTCGTCGAGCTGAGATAAGAATTCGTCGACCTGAAGGATGAGTTCGTCGAACTGAACATCTGATAAAGATTCGTCGAACACAGGCTGCAGTTCGTCGATCTCAATTTAGAGTTCGTCGAACTGAAAGATTCGTCAACCGCTAAGCCGCTGAGCCGCTGAGTATAGAAGATCGTCGACCGTTGAGACTGAAGCAAGTCGTTCGTCGAACGCAGAGTGTAAGCCGTTCGTCGAACACATAGTGTAAGCCGTTCGTCGAACGCAGAGAGCAGTTCGTCGAACGCAGTATTGAGTTCGTCGAACGCAGAAACTTAGAGAAATCCTAAGTTCTAGCTATTTTATCAGCCTAAAACTATGACCTTTAGACTATACATTGGGGGTCAACTTAATCCTAGTCAACATATAGTAATCCTAGCCGAAATCAGTAATAGGGTTGTTCCAACATGTCATCCTTCGGTGAAGGTCACGTTTGTGGAAGTTGTCAATATGGTAAGGCTCAACATCTTCCATTCGACAAATCACAAAGCAGATGCAAAGCACCATTGGAGTGTATTCATGGTGATCTGTTTGGACCTGTCGCAATAGTCAGTCTTGGAGGTAGCAGGTATATGCTAGTCTTGATGACTTCACTAGATATACTTGGGTATATTTTCTGAAGGAGAAGTCGGAAGCCTTTGAAAATTTTGTGGAGTTCAAGGAGCTAGTGGAAGGTCGGCTTAACCTGCGGATCAAGAAGTTCAGAACCGACAATGAAGGGGAGTTCACCTCAAATGCGTTCTTCAACTTCTGCAGGAAGCATGACATCCGGAGAGAGCTCTCTTGTGCTCATACTCCACAACAGAACGGAGTTGCAGAGCGGAAGATCCGTCATCTGACGGAGACCTTTAAATGTTGGCTTCATGCCAAGAGTATCCCAAAGTCCTTCTGGGCAGAGGGAATGTCTTGTGCAACTAATGTCATTAATCGGATGCCTCTCAGTCCTATCAACATGAAGATCACTCATGAGTTTATGTTCGGATCTACCTGCTACGTGCACGTTCCAGATGCCCTCAGAATGAAGCTAAATGCGAAAGCAAGGAAGCTAGTCTTCATCGGTTATGATGACCGGAAGAAAGGTTGGAGATGCATGGATCCAGAGACACGTAGAGTTGTGGTCTCAAGGGATGTGGTATTTGATGAGTTGACATCATACCCGGGTATCTCCTTAGTTGATCTACAAGGAAGCAGGTCAGATGGTGGACTTGAAGAAGCTACCAAGGAGGTTCTGGTTGAGTTGCCTATTTCTCCAGGTGCTCCAGGTGTTTCTAGCTCTGGGTCAGGTGCTTCAGGTTCTGGAAGCAGGGGGAGTGATGCTCCAAGTATGCCTGGAAGGAGAGCTAGTTCAGAACAGGTAGTTGAATAGGTGGATCAGAGTAATGCTCTGAGGAGGTCCAAGAGGACTATCGTTCCACCAGATCGGTATATAGGGGGAAATTTGGTGAGCCTTGTCTCATGTTTCTTCGCAGGTCCCCTGGATGAGAGAGAGACATCTTGCTTTGAAAACGTCGTTGGAATCAAGGAGTGGGAAGGAGCCATAGATGAAGATATGGCTGCCCTCAGGAAGAATGAGACTTGGGACTTGGTGCCTATGGTTGAGGGTGTTACTCCAGTGACTTGTAAATGGGTTTTCAAGTTGAAGAAGAAGGCTGATGGTAGAATTGATCGATACAAGGATCGCCTTGTAGCTCGAGGTTTCTCTCAGAAGTATGGGGAGGATTATGAAGAACCTTTCAGCCCTGTTGCCAAGATAACTTCGGTTCGGGTGGTGATCGCATTGGCAGCTTGCCAAGGGTGGAATATTTGGCAACTCGATGTTAAGAATGCTTTCTTATACGGCGAGATTGACAAGGATATCTTCATGGATCATCCACCTGTCTATGTATCCGAAGAGCACCTAAGATATGTGTGTAAGCTCAAGAAGGCTCTTTACGGCTTGAAGCAGGCGCCTCGGGCATGGTATGGGAAGATCGCAGAATACCTCCAGTTCTGTGGATATTTTGCTTCTGATTCTGATTCAAGCTTATTCGTAAAGAAGACGGGGGAGCTTCAGGTCTTGGTGCTGCTATATGTTGACGACATGATCATCATAGGAAATTCTGAAGTGGAGGTAGCTAGACTTCATGTTGTGTTAGCTATCGGATTTGAGATGAAGGACTTGGGTGAGCTCCACCATTTCCTTGGACTCGAAGTGGAGAAGAAAGAGGGTGGTATGCTTGTTTCCCAGAAAGGCTATGCAGAACGAATTGTGAAGTGATTCGGCATGGAAGGAGGGAAGAGGAGCTCAACTCCACTGGAGGTTTGTATGACACTTCGACGTGATGAAGGAAAGGTTCTTTCTGATCCTTTGGGGTTTCGAGCTTTGGTCGGAAGTTTGATTTACTTGACGATCACGAGGCCGGATATCTCATATGCGGTTGGCCGAGTGAGTTGATTTATGGCTGAGCCTCGGAAACCTCATCTTATGGCGGCTAGGAGCGTTCTGAAGTATGTAAAGTCCACCTCAGATTTGGGTCTCTTATATGGGAAGAACTCAGGCTTTTGCTTGCATGGATACATGGATGCTGATTATGGAGGAGATTCAGATGATCGAAGATCAACTTCTGGATACGTCTTTATGATAGGATCTACAGCTATATCATGGTGCAACAAGAAGCAGGATTCTATGTCTGTCTCTATCACAGAAGCGGAGTACAAAGCTTCGGCTTTGGCAGCTCAGGAAGCCATCTGGCTTAGGAGGCTTGTGGAGGACATTCATAGGGAGGTGCATGGTCCTACTCTGCTTCGGGGTGACAATGAGAGTGCCCTCAAACTGGTGAACAATCCAGTTTGTCACGCTCGAACCAAGCACATAGAGATTCAACATCATTTCAATCGGGAAAAGGTGTTGGAGGGATCTCTTATGGTTGAGCACGTGTAGAGCAAGGATAATGTTGCAGACATCTTTACGAAGCCGTTGTCGAAGGGACCGTTTGTTCGGTTGAGATGTCTACTTGGGTTGACCTCCACTTCCCACTTCAGGGGAGAGTGTTAAATTTTTGAAATGGAAGTGGACTGTCCGGGCGGTCTGATTTTGGAGACCGCAGAGACCGCGCGAGTTTGGTGTGGCAGTCTGGCCGTTGAGATCGTGTGTCTCTGGTGTTGGCGGCCTGTGTTGGTTTGCTGGTTGTTCCCAAGTGTTCCTGTTCGGGTAGAGACCGGGCAGTCTAGTACTGAAGGTCGCTTCAGCGGTCTTGTACTTCGGTCTGCTTGAGATCGCTCTTGCGGTCTGCTGTGGTTCTGATCTTAGGGGAGACCGGACGGGTTGTATGAGCCTGGTTCTGGCAGTCTGTTCTCGATCTGGTCAGATGCTCATATGGTTCTTCTCCTGTAAGAGACCAGGCGGTCTGCCGATTTGGAATAAGCGTTTTGTCATTATTGGACAGTTGCTTAAGTAAATAAAAGGTCATATTATGACCGCGCGGTCTGGTACTTGAGATTGCATGCTTCAATAAGGAAGGTGACCATATCCCTCTGTGGCGGTGACGACATCCGTTCGTTTGCCTATAAATAGAGGGCCAGGGGTAGCCATTCATAACGCAAGAACTTTAAGAACCTAGTGTGGATTGATTGTGCCGGTCTCAACTTTTGAGGTCGCGCGGTTTGAAGTTTTTTGATCAATTTGTTGTGTTCGCAGGATAGCGGCCAGTGGTCTCCGTCGGTATTCTTCCTATCTTTCCAGCTTTGAATAAACCAGTTCACCAGTGGTCTGTCTGGGCGATCTGTGTTTGGAGGTTCTTGGATCTGTTTGCAGCGGGCTCAGTTGATCAGGCGGCCTTAAGTGGTCAGGCAGTCTTGAGTGCATTCTTGCAGCAGTAAGCAGTTCTTCGTCAAGTGTTCGCGGGATACTTCTGTGATTTTGAGACCATGCGGTCTGGGTGATCAAGAAGTGCGAACAATTTTGTTTTCATAAGTTACAATAAGGAGCAATTCGTGCGGTTTGAGCTTTCCGCTGTCTGGCAGTTCACGGGTCGTTAACCTGTCCTGTTCGCGCGGTCTCAGGGAAGCCGGCGATCTTGCTAAGTTCGGGCGATCTCAGCTTACTGACCGCCAAACTTTTGTGTTGCTTGTTCTCATCTATGTTTGCTCTTATAAATCAGGTCTTGCCATGTATGCAATGCATTGTAATAAGATTGTATTCAATTGAGATTCTCTTGCCTTTATTGTCACTGGTTAACTGTTTTGAATTAAATTGAAGTCTTCCGCTGTTGTCTTCGATCCATTCTCCAAAATTTTAACAGCATGGGCCGGCTTCTGCCAAGAGTAGTTATGAGGGCGGGCTCCTGGGCCGATGGATCGCCTCCGAGAACATGTGGGGGAATGGCGGCATCCGCCTGGTTGATCCTGGGGCCACCTTCCGTCACCTGCGGGTTCTGCGAGTGGTTGAAGTTGTCAAGACATAGAGCCACCATGGTTAGCTTTAAAGGCGAGATAGATCATATTACCTCAGCAGTGTTGTCGGGAGGGATGTTGGAGAGGGGGGAGTCTCTGACGCAGACTCCCTCGCTGACAGGTTTTGTCGGACCACCCTGGCTTTCTTCAGTCGGTAGGGCTTGGAAGGATCTCTCGTTGACGAGAGCCATGGGGGCGTATCGGGTGTACTTGGAAGGGTTCTCCCCATGCACGACAGCAAGGCGATCCATCAACCCTTGCGAGAGCGGTCTTGGCGTCGGCCTCATAAACGTCATTTGGGCAGCGAGAGCTCCGAGGTGGAAAAGGGGCACAATGATTGGGCAGGCGCTCTAAAGGCAGCAATCCGGGATATATTTATAGCAAAGTGGAGGGCCCCACCAGAAAGATTCCCTCCAGGTCAGCAAAGCACTCGCCGAATATTGGGGGTTAGACTTTTCTTTCCGAGCGTAGGACTCACTCGCAAAGAGCGGGGATTGTGTACAACCCCGTATTCGCCGAGTGGATCCCCAGGTCCTCAAGGGCCAAGTGGCAGGATGTGGGTCTGAGAGTTTTCGGGCGAGTGTGGCCCCACTCGCGGGGCACTCGCGCGATAACAAAGTGGAAATATCAGCAACAGGGCGAGTGAGGGGGAACCCCACTCGCCGAGCAAGCCGGGTACCAAGCGAGTGGTGCTCTCACGAACCACTCGCCCGGTGGAATCCGGTGGGCGAGAAGCCTGGCGAGTGGTGCCTTCACGGACCACTCGCCCCGAAGGCTTTAAGGGGAAAATTACCTAGATACCCTTCGTGGGCTGCCAATAGCCCTTCAGAACAGCGGAGTTAGGTTGTTAGCAGACCAATTTGGGGTGCGGTTAGTAAAACTAAAAGATGGATTTATGTTATTTGCAGTCCAAATTGGTCTGCTAACAACCTATCGTTTAGGCACCTTAGAGGAGACCCGATCTTTTAGGCTCTCTCCTCCCAGGCAAGTTTTGGTTGGCTGCTAGTGCCCTCCAAGGTGCCCGGCTGAGCATTGGTTTGGGAGGGGAAGCTGTCTAAGATCTTTCGAGTGTGTGGCGGGACCTCCTCGCTACAGCCTGGAGTCTGTTCCTAGTTTTTCATCCACAATCAAGAGCGTAAGTGAGGGATAAGTAAGTGCAGGCTACACCCCCAGTGGGTCCGAACTCAAGAGACCGGCTGCCGGTTTCAACAGCTTCTATACATGAACTCATTATAGGGTTTCCCTTTTCATCCTTGTCTAGAGACACATTTGAACCCATAGGAGTTCTCATATGGGTAGAGTTCTCCATACCAAATTTCTTTATGATGTCCAAGGTAAATTTGGTATGAGAAATGAAGATTCCTTCCTCAGATTGCTTTACTTGGAGACCTAAGAAATACTTAAGCTCTCCCATACTGCTCATTTCAATTTGACTCTACATAAGTTTAGCAAACTTTTTACATCGACTCTCATATGTTGATCCAAATATAATGTCATCAACATATATTTGGACCAATAGGACCTGGCCCTTCAACTCTCTCGAGAAAAGAGTCTTATCTATTTTCCCTCTTGAGAATTTGTTTTCAAGGAGAAAGGTAGATAGTGTCTCATACCAAGCCCTTGGTGCTTGCTTCAGCCCATACAAGGCTTTCTTGAGGAAATAAACATGATCAGGAAAGGTTGGAGAGAAAAAACCTGGTAGTTGAGCTACATAGATTTCTTCTTTTAAATCTCCATTTAGGAATGCTGATTTTACATCCATTTGATAAACTTTGAATCCCTTGTATGCAGCATAGGCTAGGAAGAGTCTTATGGCCTCCAATCTAGCAACAGGTGCAAATGTCTGATCAAAGTTTATGCCTTCCTCCTGCATGTATCCTTGAGCTACCAGCCTTGCCTTATTCTTTATAATCACTCAAGCTTCATCCTTCTTGTTTTTGTAGACCCACTTTGTCCCAATAATATTGTGCCCTTGTGGACTTGGGACACCCTTCTATACTTTGCATCTTCTGAATTGATGAGCTCTTCTTGCATAGCCATAACCCAAAATTGGTCTTTGTTGGCCTCCTCAAATTTCTTGAGCTCTAGTTGTGATAGAAAAGTGAGGTGCAAGTTCTCATTTAGAGCATTTCTTATAGTTCTAACTCCATGAGTGAGCTCACCAACTATCTGATTTGCTGGATGACTTCCAAGATGTCTCATTGCTATAGGCATCACTCTTGATGGTTCTCCTATTTCAATAACTCCTTCAGCTCCTGCTTCATGATTCTCATTTTGGAGAGTTAGTTCTTCAGTAAACTCTTCTTCTGTTTCTGGAATAGATTCCAGTGTGCAAGGCTTATTCTTCTCAATTGTTTCTTCTTCTCTGATTTTTAGTGTCTCTAATCTTTCTTCAATTCCTGCACTGGATGAACTAGAAGAAGGATTATGCAGCAAGCTGCTCTCATAAAAAATAATATGTACAGATTCCTCAATTGTAAAAGCATTCTTATTGAAGACTCTATAAGCTTTGATATGCTTGCAATATCCTACAAAGACACCATCATAGCTCTTTTCAGAGAACTTGGTTATGTAGTGCTTATTATTTTTCAGCACATAGCATTTACTTCCATAGATTTTGAAGTAAGCCAGTGTTGGCTTCTTACCCTTAATCAGCTCATAAGGAGTCTTATTATGGTTCTTATTGATGAGTGCTCTATTTTGCACATGACATGCAGCGTTGACTGTCTCAGCCCAAAGGTATTCTGGGAGTGAGGAGTCACTTAGCATGGTCCTACCAGCTTCAATAAGTGTTCTATTTTTCCTCTCAGCCACCGCATTCTGTTGGAGAGTTCTGGGAGAAGAAAACTCTTGTAAGATACCTTCTTCTTCACAGAATTTGGTCATTGACCCAAACTGAAATTCAGTTCCATGATCACTTCTGATTTTGACCACATAACTGTTTATTTCATTCTGAATTTGTTTGACAAAATTCTGAATGTACTTAGGGTATCGGACTTGTGTTTTAAAAAGAACACCAGGCAAATCTAGAGTGATGATCAACAATAACTAGTGTATAAGTCATTCCTCCTAAGTCGTGCACTGTCATAGGACCAAATAAGTCCATGTGTAGTAGGTATAAGCACCTAGTGGATTCTTTGTCTTGTATGCTTTTGAATGAAGTTCTTGTTTGTTTGCCCATTTGGCGTGCATGATAAGGACTCATCTCTAAGCAATCCAACTTAGGAGCGTCCCTTACCTAGTTTTCTGTCATTAATTTCTTGAGAGACTTGTAGTTAATGTGGGCTAGTATCTCATGCCACTTTACACAAGCAGACATTCCATCACTTGCTACAAGACATATATGCTCATTCTTTCTAATGCAAATGAAATTTAAACAATAAATATTGCCACTCCTAGTGCATGTTAGGATGGATTCATTCTCAGAATCCTTGATTAGGCACTTATCCTTGTGGAAAGAAACAACATATCCCAAGTCACATAGTTGACTTATGCTTATAAGGTTATGTTGTAACCCTTCAACATAAGCTACTCTTGTGATAGTGATACTATCATTTGTGATCTTACCATAGCCCTTGACTACACCTCTGTCTGATCCTCCAAATTTAACTTTGGGTCCATCTTCTACATGTGTAAACTCCTTCAATAGGCTTCTTGTTCCAGTCATGTGCCTGGAACATCCATTATCCATGTACCACACAGGAGTCTTTGTGATTTTTGGACATACCTGCAAGATAGCTACACTTCCTTAGGAACTCAATCTCTCTTGGGTCCTAGGTGCTTGTTAGAGAGTGATTTAGTAGCCTATTTTCTAGTTGCCATGTGGGAATGATTCTGAACAGTTGGGTTGAACCAACGGTCTAAGGCAAAATGTCGTGCTTTTACACAACACCAATATTCAAATCTATTGTATCTAGATTTTCTTGTAGTGTTTGGACTGACTGTGTTAGGCTGTTGCTTGACAGCTAACCCTCCCTTCTTGGAAGCTGAAGGGTTTTCCCCAACATGACAATTTCTGAAAGCCTTCACTGGAGGATTCTTTTGGGGTGCAGATAGTGCACTCTCCCAAGGAAAGTTTGTCTCTTGCTTAGCCAGGTAGAAGGAAGCTTAAGACCACTGTTTATCTTCTAGCTTTCTTTGCATCCATAGATGCTACTGTGATCATATGAATTTATGGGTATGATCACTTTTCTAAAGATTGTCTTCCCTTTGGTAGATTTCCCATTGTTTTCACCTTGAGTGTAGCCCAAATCATGCTTATATGTTTGTGAAAAGCTATCAATCAAGGGAAGAACTGTTTGTGGCTTGGGATAACTTGCCACAAATTTCTTTTCCTTTAAGAGCTTATCCTCCAGCTCTTTTATTTTGATGTTCTTATGCTTAATGACTTCAATCAAAGTGCTAGTGCTCAGTGGAGAGATTGATAATTTGGTCTTATCTTGAGCTAGCTTAGTTGCTTTCTCAAGTAGTTCATCTCTTTTGCCACTCAAGGAGATGATCTCTGCAGCTTGTGTTTTACAGAGAGATTTTGCTTTCTTAAGAGCATCAAGCAATGCACCAAATTTCTCAATATAATCAGTGTCAACTTCTCTTACTGTTGAAGAGGAGCTGGCATCTAAATCTGTGTCAGAGATGGTAGGAGAAGCTTTAGGAATTACCTATTTGTGATGAATTTCATCACATCATTCTTCATCTGAGAAGGCCATGACTGTTATATAGTTGTCTGATTCTGAAGAAGAGCATTCAGTCACACTGAGTGTTTTCACTTTCTTTGTCACGAAGCTTTTCTCTGACTTCCTGTTATTTAAGTGATTTCTTTCTTCACTCTTCTCTTGTCTCTTGAATGGACATTCAGCAATGACATGTCTAGGCTTTTTGCAGTTGTAGTAAACAATGTTAGAAAAAGTATGTTTGCTAGATTTGGAGTCATGCCAGTCTGATATGTGGTTCCTCCCAGACTTGTCTTCTCTCCTGGTGCTAGAGGGTGAAGCTTCATAACTTATGTTCCCTCTTCTTCTATTTCTCAGCAGTTTCTTAAACTGCTTGGTGAATGGTGAGAGATCTTCATCAGAGAGTTCTGAGCTGGAGTTGCTTGAGGTCTCTTCCTCTGAGACATAGACAGGTTCCATTGTCTTGTGCTTTCTGGAAGATTAAGCTTTAAAGGCCACTGCCTTTTCTCTATTGTAAGCCTTGGAGTTTTCCTCTTCAGCCTTTCTAGTATTCAACTGCAGCTCATATGATAGGAGTTTGTCATATAGCTGTCTAGGCTCCATTGCTCCCAGATTGCCAACTTCCCTTATTACACACAGCTTCATGTCCCATTCTTTGTTCAGGGATCTCAGGATTTTGTCATTTAGCTCATAGTTGGTGAACTCTCTATCATAGGTTCTGAGCCCATTGACAATCCTGAAAAACTTCTCATATCAGGTAGTTATGTCATCCTTCTTGTCTTGCCTAAAGGATTCATGTTCCTGATTCAGAATGGATTTTCTGTCATCCCTAACCTCTTCAGTTCCTTCCATGTAAACAACCAAGGAATCCCACATTTCCTTTGTTGTTTTGCAGTGAATCAGATTCAGAAATGTTGAATCATCAATTGCATTTACAATGATGTTGTTAGCCCTTTTGTCCATGGTGACCAAGGTAAGTCCATCCTTGGTGAACTGGGATAAGGTTTAGGTTTAGGAGTTATTGTTGGATCCATAGGAATGTTCATGGGAACATTAAGGTCCCTCTTCCACTACCAAATACACTCTAGGGTCTAAAGCTTCCATGTACAATTTGATTCTCTGTTTCCAGATAGTGAAGTTCTCCTTGCTGCAGATGGGCAGCTTCATTGAGCTCATTTCCTTATGATGCTCACCAGCCATTGATTTAGCACAACCCACTAAATTTGTAAATCTTGTTCTAAGCTGTTAAGCCTTTGAACTCAACCCACCTCTGATACCAATTGAAAGATATAGGTTGTCTGTAACTACACCTAGAGGGGGTGATTAGGTGTTTTCAGTATTATTTACTACTTTAAAATTTAACTATCACAGCACAAGAGCAATCACAGAAAACACACAAGATTTATAGTGGTTCCTTACAAGACAATGTGTCTAGAGGTAGTCCACTGTGCCTCCCACCTATCTAGCAATGAGCTAGACTAGGCAACATCTCCAACTCAAATCTATTATCAATAAACAGATCTTACAACTCAGGTTTACACAGAACCCTACCAAGCTTAGACTTTGCAAGTCTTACAATAACTCAAATCTTCAACAAGATCCTACCAAACTCAGGCTCACAAAGAACCCTACCAATCTCAGGCTCACTAAGAACCCTACCAACTCAGATCTATCACAAGATCCTACAAGCTCATGCTCACACAGAACCCTACCAATCTTAGGCTCACTCAGAACTCTACCAACTCAAATCTATAACAAGATCCTACAAGCTCAGGCTCACAAAGAACCCTATAGAAAATTTCAGAAAAGTTTGATGTTGTAGAAGAAAAGACTTCAAGATGAAAGCTTTGAAATAACAGATCTTTTTCTTCTTCTTGCAACAGTAAGCCTGGTGAATCACTGAACCTTTCTTTAGAATCTTCTCTAGACCTTCACAGCACAGCAATGAAGTCTTCTTCTTGTTGATTCTTTTCTTTCTCTTCTGGAAGTATATGTGAGAATAAACTTGAGAGAGAATACTTAAGCAAGCGTGTGTTCTGAAGGAAAAATGTCTCTTTTATAATGCTCTGTCATTTTGCATAAAAGCCCTTACTGATTATTCCATAATCAATTTGCCCATTTGAAATGTTTGACAGAATTGACATAATATTTCATCATAAATGACTTGCCGTTCTTGAAACTTGCAGAATATAAAAGTAATAATATTCTTCATTAAATACTGTGCAACAACTATATTCTGTAGAGAATATATTATTTATTACTCCTTGATTGGTGTGCAAGATAGGCGGCGTACACATTCCTTAAATACCAATTTCCAAGAACGTCTGCGCATTAAATGCGGCTCTGCAACTGTCAAGGCGATAATATTAAAGTAGGATGAGGGCCAGCGTTAAGGGCTCAGTTGGTGATGAGGGCCAGCGTTAAGGGCTCTTATCAAGGAGGTCCCGGGATCGATTCCCCGCCTCAACATCCTACCGCCATGAGAACAGTGGCGGGGACGGGTTGGGGTGTACGGTCCGCTGGACCTGATGTGTTCCATCCCCGGAGTGCTGGCTGGTGCAAACCAGGATAATGCAGCGTAGCCCGGGGGGTTCATATCAGATACATGGGAGGATGAGAGTCATTACATCGTTGTTGGCCATCCTCCAGCTGACCTATGTTTTCTTTCTTATTTGATTTATTTCGCAAAGCATAGCTCATAAGGCCATGAATATCCGATAAAGAAAGATATCAGACTTCATGAAGTATTTCGTGTTTTTAATGTTTTCGTCTTTTGCTGTATCATGAATGTTTGCCCTGAATTTTACTATTTTAAGTTTAATGAATGCATTGGTCGTAAGACCCTTCTGATATTATATTTTTGTTCATTATAGTTTTATAGTTCATGGATTCACTTTAGTTTGGCACTTCCGCATTAGATCTGTGTATTCTGTGATTAGTTGATTGTTGAGGTGGTATCTTTTATCACTTTATAATAGCTCATTTGTTGTTGTATGTTGTAGGACTCGACCAAACTCATACTATATTGTGGATACAAGTGAGGTTTTACAATATGCATGTCGTGGAGGTTGACCCTCACAAGTCTTTGGCATGTGTATGAGATAGGTTGTGGTGACGGACCGCCTAGGACAAACCAAGCAACTTAGATAGATCTTGAAATTCTTGGCAAACATAAATTTGAGTCTCTCTCTAAAGGGGTTGTCAAATTCTCTAGAGCTATGGGCACCGTGGAGGCATTTCGACCCTCACGAGCCTTCAAAATGTGTCTGAGATAGCCATGAAGATGTACTGGCTGGGGTAAACCAACCAACTTGGACGGATTCTGAAGTTCTCGACAAACATAAATTTGCCCGATGAAGGTCAATCACTACAAAACTCAAAAGTGTAAGTTGTTGGACTAATAAAATCATTAAAGAAGTTCATTATGATTGGAGCAAGTACTCTAGCAGGAGATTGATACTCACTGTTATAGAAAAGCGGACTGTCCAAGTTCGCGGAACCACTATAAAGTTTTTGTGACACTACTCTATAACCTAATTTACTTCATCGCATTCAATTCTACATTTTTTTAGTATAGTAGATGTATTAGTGTGTTTGTGGTTATATGTTTATTGGACTGAAATCTGAGCTAGATTTACAAGTGTATGCAAAATAATTCAACATATTATATTCATCCCCTCAAGAGTATCTATTATAAACTCCAGGTGCACTTTCATTGCTGTTACATTACTTCCTTTCTATAAGCTTTACATAAGAGATCATTATATCTTTATCTTGTAGCCCTTTCTCTGAATTGCAATTACCTATGAGATAAGATTGGCTATGCAGTTTCATTAATTTCTCTAAAAGCAGTATTGCAATAGCTATATTCAAACTTCTGAATGTAATCATCAACCTCCTGCTCAATGACCAAAGATCCACAGCTTTAGCCACTAGACAATTAAGTGGTTATTGTTCTTTCTCTTTGTTAAGTGCTTGAAGATTTGAGCTAGCTTGTCAATGCTTCTTGCTCAAAAGTTCTCAACTTCATTGCATTTCGATTTTATATTGAGTATCGATTTGACACTGTTTAACGAATGTTGGCCGAAAATTTTGCAACTGCTCAATGGTCGACTATTATGTGACTTACAATGTAAAAGCAACAAATTTCTTTGTCAACAAATAAAACTGGTTTTGTATCATCAAATCAAATAGGATTTTCAAATGCATTTGGGTCAAAATTTTGAATTTTATTTTGACAAATGATAACTATTACAATACAATAATATGCAAGGTTGCATGCCTAACAAACAAAAATTACATCATAAGCAACATAAAGAAAAGTTAACATCTCAAGAAGTGCTTTAGCTTCATTATCATTTTTGTAGTGAGCACTCTCTTCTCTATATAATGCAACTTCACTTTCTCCTTATAGTTCATTTACATAGCCCTGGCTTTATTCATATGATTAATATGGCTTACACATTCATCCAATATGACATCAAAATTCACTCTTCTTCTTTCAGCGACATGTGTTCTTAGATCTTTCAATTCGTCTTTATTATCATCATA
Source organism: Dactylorhiza incarnata (assembly GCA_033032865.1). Classification (NCBI taxonomy): domain Eukaryota; kingdom Viridiplantae; phylum Streptophyta; class Magnoliopsida; order Asparagales; family Orchidaceae; genus Dactylorhiza; species Dactylorhiza incarnata. Next base: position 3,014,073 of record JAWHQI010000295.1, read on the forward strand.
TGAAGAGTCTTTAGAATTTTGTGATGTGGTGTGTTTCTACTTTTTTATGGTATGTGGGTCTCATGTTCAATTACTGAATATCTTCAAGAGGTCCATATGAGATCACAACCTTCTTTTTAGGAGTAGCCTATGAGGACTTGGTGGGTGAAAAATTTAAAGAGAATTATGGCTCAAATCCCAACCAACCTTGGCTTTGTTTGGCGCGGTGGTGGCAGTCGTGAACGCGGTGGTCATGAACCGTCGTTCGTGAACACCCGACCTCACCTAAAAAACTTTATGCTCAAAACTAGTTTATTTTCTTGGTAGCGGTCATAACCTTTGTCATGCCAAACATACATTCAATGATACTTGCGTTTTTATCCAAACTCACCGGAACAAATAAGACGCACCAAACGAAGCCCTTGTCAGTTATTTTTGTGTCCCGCCAACATCGATACCCTTGGGGCTTGCCTTTAATTAGACTTTACATTAAAATTGTTAGAAATTTTGCTTATATAATGATATTATTACTAAAATATTCTCTAGAAATAAATAATAAAATATTTGTAATATAATTTTCTTGAACAAATACAAAAGTTTAGAAATACATGAAATAAAATACAATGAAAAATAAAGTAAGAAATCGAGCCTGGGTAAGGCATGTGATCACTGCCCTAAAGAAGTTGCACCACCCTCCGGCATGGCTTTCAACCGATGCTCACTTCTCCAAGGTACAACACCCGACTAGATCCCAAAACTTCGATGTGCGCGGACACCGAAGAAGCACAGAGCACCCGAACTTCCACTAGATGAAGCAAACGTAGAACCGCAAGAAAATAGTATTGAAAAGTGAGAACTAAAGGAAGAAGATGAGAAGAAGAATGTATATATTCTCATATTTTAGATGAGCTATTTATAGACTCAAAGGTCATTTCAGAATTTATTAAAACATTCATTTATAATAATTATATTTAATATTAATTATATTATATACTAATAATATTAACGTTTTATATAAACGTAAAAACGTTTATGATAAATATTAATGATATGAATATTAACTTTTGTGATATATAATATTATTATTTATTATATATATATATTATATATATAATTAAGATATTTGTAAATAACGTTAACGGTTATATATATGTATTATTACTTGTTTTTTTTAAACCATTTTATATTCAATATAATATATATAACGTTAAAGTTATATGTATATTATTGTTTTAATATTATTTCATAATAATAAATAATATTAATTATTATGTAATAATAGCATTAATAATTATGAATATTATTAATGTTAATATTACGCAGAAATCAATAATATTAAATATTAAATCTATTACAATCATTTTATAAATTTTGTTACAATATATCTATATTATCGTGAACGAGAAAGAGTGTACTTATATGAGTACATTTGAGCTTTTCTTCATGAGGAGTTTAAAAAATTCCAACAATCCCCCACAAAGCGAAAATGTCGAACAATTATAAAACTAATATATATAATAATTCGTAAATAAACATTTGCTTCATCCAATTGTATCTAATGCAATGGGTATAGGTGGAATGGTTACCTTGAACCTATATTTAGTACTTATCGTCTCTATTGAAGAACATAATGTGCTAGAAGCGGCCTTGAATTATATTCTTTTGACCAATAGATAAAATAAGCACACACTAGATTGGTCATTCTTTGGGTTATGGCGGTGGGCGCTTTAATGGTCATGCTCATTCCTTGATTTTCATGGAGGTTATCAAGGCTCAGCCCGAATCCCAAAGTCGCGGCCTCACGACTACCCCCACATAGGTGGTGCCTCAAGAGATATTTGCAACACATATCTCGCAAAATTATGCCTTTGGCAACCATTAAGGACTAAACGTCACAACCTATACCGTTATGTGGAGCACTTTTCACCATAGGAATGAGGAGAGAAAGATACATCTATCTTCTCTAATTTGTGTTCCTCACTTGGCTACATCAATAGTTTCGTTTCTACCACATTGAACCTAATTCATGGGATCTCCAATCACATAGGTTGGGTATCCACCATTGGTAGCAAAATTATGTGGACTTAAGCCTCATTCCCCTCGATGATTTTTTATCTCATTTTGGGACAAACCCTTTGTGAGATTATCAGTCAGATTTACTTCTGACTCTGCATATTTTGTGATATCACATTCTTTATTCTTTGTTTCACGGACTTGTACTTGAATCTCATAAAATTATTCATCTTTGAATTAGATATATCCGAATCAATTAAAACAATCAATAAGCATGAGAATTGACAAGTAAATATGAAGTATAACTATACTTGAATGTTAATATGTGATCTTTTATTTTATTTTCACGGTAGACCGCATCACGGGCTTCTAAAATAATATTATTAGAAATTTTATTTATTTGATAATTAGTAATGAAAAATGCATTTGCACTATAATTAGCGGAGTCATAAAAATAAAATTGATCATTTTAAGACCTATCAATTTTAGTTTGAGAATATAGACTTTAGATCAGTACCCACACACTTTAAGAATCCGAAAGATTGATTTTCTAGACTGTTTTTTTTTGCTAGTGAAACTCATTTGATTTTCAACTTCGGCTTTATTTTATTTTTAAAATAAATATATTTTTTTAATAAATAAATGTAAAAAGGTTTTTTTTAAAGTAATATGTGAATGTTACGTATACTTATTTACATCTCTATCACTTTGACGATTTGAGTCACAAACAGTAGAATAAATAAAAAACAAAAGTGTATTTGTTTTTTCATGTTCTTAAAATGTTTTCTTGCAAATTAGAGTGAATACAAATTTCGTATCTTATATTAGATAAAATATTTTTCTTAGTTAACAGATCTAATTTTATCATTTTTCATTTATTCAAAATTTACATGTCTCACTCTAACATATCATATATTGCTATGTATCAAAGTAGTAGAATTAATTTGGATTATTACAAAATCCATAATATTTAATTTAAATAAATCATTAGAGATATATCACTTTCCAATATAAATATTAATAATATTTAATATTAATATTTATGATATAAACATTTATATTATTTATAAGAAAATAAATGTTTATATTAAATTAATAATATCATTTATCATATAATCCTTTATTTTATAAACATTTGCATTTATAAAGTTTATGATATGAACCTTTATGATATTATACAATCTAAATGTTTATAAGAATATAGTATAGTTATGTTATTTAAATATTAATAACATTATATTATAATAATTATTATATTATAATAATTATGTTATTTATATTATAATTAATAATTATTATATTAGTTAAAGAAATCTATAATATTTAAATTATCATATCATAATAACATTAATAATTATATACAATATTAATATTAACTCTTGTGCATCATTGAATATTAAAACAATGACATATAATATTTGTTACAAAATTATCACGCACTGAAAAACATTCTTAGTAAATATTCAAATATTTATTTATGTATTATTCTTGGACTTCCCAAGGAATACCCAATGATGGGCTCTCGCTGGTACTAGGCAGTTTGTGGGATGATAGCCCAACACGACCTTTTCGCAAGAGATTATGATGTGGAAATCAACTTTTTTAGATTGTTAGAAATTTTGCTTATATAATGATATTATTACTAAAATATTCTCTAGAAATAAATAATAAAATATTTGTAATATAATTTTCTTGAACAAATACAAAAGTTTAGAAATACATGAAATAAAATACAATGAAAAATAAAGTAAGAAATCGAGCCTGGGTAAGGTGTGTGATCACTGCCCTAAAAAAGTTGCACCACCCTCCGGCAGGGCTTTCAACCGATGCTCACTTCTCTAAGGTACAACACCCGGCTAGATCCCGAAACTTCGATGTGCGCGGACACCGAAGAAGCACAGAGCACCCGAACTTCCACTGGATGAAGCAAACGTAGAACCGCAAGAAAATAGTATTGAAAAGTGAGAACTAAAGGAAGAAGATGAGAAGAAGAATGTATATATTCTCATATTTTAGATGAGCTATTTATAGACTCAAAGGTCATTTCAGAATTTATTAAAACATTCATTTATAATAATTATATTTAATATTAATTATATTATATACTAATAATATTAACGTTTTATATAAACGTAAAAACGTTTATGATAAATATTAATGATATGAATATTAACTTTTGTGATATATAATATTATTATTTATTATATATATATTATATATAATTAAGATATTTGTAAATAACGTTAACGGTTATATATATGTATTATTACTTTTTTTTTTTAACCGTTTTATATTCAATATAATATATATAACGTTAAAGTTATATGTATATTATAGTTTTAATATTATTTCATAATAATAAATAATATTAATTATTATGTAATAATAGCATTAATAATTATGAATATTATTAATGTTAATATTACGCAGAAATCAATAATATTAAATATTAAATCTATTACAATCATTTTATAAATTTTGTTACAATATATCTATATTATCGTGAACGAGAAAGAGTGTACTTATATGAGTACATTTGAGCTTTTCTTCATGAGGAGTTTAAAAAATTCCAACAATCCCCCACAAAGCGAAAATGTCGAACAATTATAAAACTAATATTTATAATAATTCATAAATAAACATTTGCTTCATCCAGTTGTATCTAATGCAATGGGTATAGGTGGAATGGTTACTTTGAATCTATACTTAGTACTTATCGTCTCTATTGAAAAACATAATGTGATAGAAGCCTTGAATTATATTCTTTTGACCAATAGATAAAATAAGCACACACTAGATTGGTCATTCTTTGGGTTATGGCGGTGGGCGCTTTAATGGTCATGCGCATTCCTTGATTTTCATGGAGGTTATTAGGGCTCAGCCCGAATCCTAAAGTCGCGGCCTCACGACTACCCCCACATAGGTGGTGCCTCAAGAGATATTTGCAACACATATCTCGCAAAATTATGCCTTTGGCAACCATTAAGGACTAAACGTCACAACCTATACCGTTACGTGGAGCACTTTTCACCATAGGAATGAGGAGAGAAAGATACATCTATCTTCTCTAATTTGTGCTCCTCACTTGGCTACATCAATAGTTTCGTTTCTACCACATTGAACCTAATTCATGGGATCTCCAATCACATAGGTTGGGTATCCACCATTGGTAGCAAAATTATGTGGACTTAAGCCTCATTCCCCTCGATGATTTTTTATCTCATTTTGGGACAAACCCTTTGTGAGATTATCAGTCAGATTTAATTCTGACTCTGCATATTTTGTGATATCACATTCTTTATTCTTTGTTTCACGGACTTGTACCTGAATCTCATAAAATTATTCATCTTTGAATTAGATATATCAGAATCAATTAAAACAATCAATAAGCATGAGAATTGACAAGTAAATGTGAAGTATAACTATACTTGAATGTTAATATGTGATCTTTTATTTTATTTTCACGGTAGACCGCATCACGGGCTTCTAAAATAATATTATTAGAAATTTCATTTATTTGATAATTAGTAATGAAAAATGCATTTGCACTATAATTAGCGGAGTCATAAAAATAAAATTGATCATTTTAAGACCTATCAATTTTAGTTTGAGAATATAGACTTTAGATCAGTACCCCCACACTTTAAGAATCCGAAAGATTGATTTTCTAGACTGTTTTTTTTTCTAGTGAAACTCATTTGATTTTCAACTTCGGCTTTATTTTATTTTTAAAATAAATATTTTTTTTTTAATAAATAAATGTAAAAAGGTTTTTTTTGAAATAATATGTGAATGTTACATATACTTATTTACATCTCTAACTTTGACGATTTGAGTCACAAACAGTAGAATAAATAAAAAACAAAAGTGTATTTGTTTTTTCATGTTCTTAAAATGTTTTCTTGCAAATTAGAGTGAATACAAATTTCATATCTTATATTAGATAAAATATTTTTCTTAGTTAATAGATCTAATTTTATCATTTTTCATTTATTCAAAATTTACATGTCTCACTCTAACATATCATATATTGCTATGTATCAAAGTAGTAGAATTAATTTGGATTATTACAAAATCCATAATATTTAATTTAAATAAATCATTAGAGATATATCACTTTCCAATATAAATATTAATAATATTTAATATTAATATTTATGATATAAACATTTATATTATTTATAAGAAAATAAATGTTTATATTAAATTAATAATATCATTTATCATATAATCCTTTATTTTATAAACATTTGCATTTATAAAGTTTATGATATGAACCTTTATGATATTATACAATCTAAATGTTTATAAGAATATAGTATAGTTATGTTATTTAAATATTAATAACATTATATTATAATAATTATTATATTATAATAATTATGTTATTTGTATTATAATTAATAATTATTATATTAGTTAAAGAAATCTATAATATTTAAATTATCATATCATAATAACATTAATAATTATATACAATATTAATATTAACTCTTGTGCATCATTGAATATTAAAACAATGACATATAATATTTGTTACAAAATTATCACGCACTGAAAAACATTCTTAGTAAATATTCAAATATTTATTTATGTATTATTCTTGGACTTCCCAAGGAATACCCAATGATGGGCTCTCGCTGGTACTAGGCAGTTTGTGGGATGATAGCCCAACACGACCTTTTCGCAAGAGATTATGATGTGGAAATCAACTTCTTTAGATTGTTAGAAATTTTGCTTATATAATGATATTATTACTACAATATTCTCTAGAAATAAATAATAAAATATTTGTAATATAATTTTTTTGAACAAATACAAAAGTTTAGAAATACATGAAATAAAATACAATGAAAAATAAAGTAAGAAATCGAGCCTGGGTAAGGCGTTTGATCACTGCCCTAAAGAAGTTGCACCACCCTCTGGCAGGGCTTTCAACCGATGCTCACTTCTCCAAGGTAATAATTATGAATATTATTAATGTTAATATTATGCAGAAATCAATAATATTAAATATTAAATCTATTACAATCATTTTATAAATTTTGTTACAATATATCTATATTATCGTGAACGAGAAAGAGTGTACTTATATGAGTACATTTGAGCTTTTCATCATGAGGAGTTTAAAAAATTCTAACAAAAATTGCATAACCTTTCTGTATGGGCTTTGACAACTTCCCCTTAACTTCTGTCATTTATGTTTCTACCTTCTTTTACTTGTCTTCCTCTTCTTTATTCCTTACCTTTTTCTTCTCCTCTAAATATTTTTGAAGTCTCTTCAAGTGTAGGCATTCCCTTTTTCGTTTCTCAACTTCTCTCATTCTATCATCTTGAATTAAAGCTATTATCTCTCTGCTTCATCTTCTTCTTGTAGGCCTTCCTCTCATCTTTTGTGTAACTCTTCAATATAGGAAGTTGCCTAGAAATAAGATTGTAGCCTCAAGAAACATATGGGGTAAGAAGAACGACAAAAAATGAAAATCATTAAATAATGGAAGGAGGAGGCGGTGGTTCTTAATAAGGGAGAGGAGTGAATGTAGTCTCCGTTGTTAAGGATGTGCAATATGATAGCTCTTTGGCAAGTGCATCTTCCAAGAACTCTCTTCCCTTTAGGTACCTTCGTTTGGATGAAATTGGATATTCGAATTGAGATCAATTCCAATTCTTCTAGGAATTAGAATTGGTCTAATTCCAATTATAGTGTTCGCCTAATAAACAGAATTGGAGAATATTGCAAAATTGATCAATTTTGGTGTTCATTTGTTAGATAGAATTCAATCTTAGAATTACGTGCGCCAGAGCGAAAAATGCGCACTCGGGCGAAAAAAACGTGTCCGGGGACACGGGCGGAAATGCGCACGACTAGGTGGAAAGAGCGCACCCGGGAGAAAAACGCGCGCCCGGGCGAAATACGCGTGCCCGGGCGAAATATGTGCGCCCGGGCGAAATATGCACTCCCGGGCGAAATATGTGTGCCAGGTGAAATACGCGCGCCCGGGCGAAATACGCGCGCCCAGGCAAAAAATGAGTGTTGTGGTGAAAAATGCGCGCCCGGACGAAAAAATGCTCCCTCGGGCGAAAAATGTGCGTCCAGGAAAAAAACGCAAGTTAAGGCGAAAATCACGCACGAGTGACAAAATGTGCGCCTGGGAGAAAAAATGTCCACCATGGAGAAAAAAGCACACTTACAAAAAATGAGCGCCCGGGCGAAATACGGGCGCCCGAATATAATATTCGTACCGTGCGAAATAGGTGCACCTAGGCGAAAAAGCGCGAGCCCGGGCAAAAAATGAGCGTTGTGGCGAAAAAAACACGCTCGGGCGAAAAAAACGCACGCCTGTGCAAAAAGTGCTCACTTGTGCGAAAAATGCTCGACCGGGCGAAAATACACGCTTCGGGAGAAAAATGCACGCCTAGGCGAAAAACCGAAAGTGAAGGTGAAAACACGCACGGGTGAAAAAATATGCGCCCGGGCGAAAATATGTGCGTCGTGGAGAAAAATGCGCGCCCGGAAGAAAAAACGGGCGCCCGGATGAAAATGTGCGGAAAAAGTGCGTCCGGGCGAAAAAAATGCACGAACGGGAGAAAACGCGTGCCCGAATGAAAAATACTTGTCTGTGCGAAAAATACTCGCCCGGGAGAAAAAATACGCCCCAGACAATAAACGTGCATCGGCCAGAATTATCCAATTCTTATATAGATTGGAAAGAATTGAATTTAGTTCAAAATGAATTCCATGGAATACATTAAAATTCCAATTCCAACATTGAAGCGCACAAACGAACGACAAAATTGAAATTATACCTTCAATTCCAATTCCATGAGCTCAATTCTGTCCAAACGAACAGACCATTATAGATTCTGAGCATCAGTTTGCGCAGCAGAAACATCCATATGTATCAACTCTTCAGGAGTGTCTCCCTCTTTGACAGTATTAATTACGAATTCAATAACCAGTTCAACAATATACCTCATAACACCTGATCTTCATGAAGATGCTTGGATGTCCTAATCGAAAATATTAGAACCATTAATAACATCTACAATACCCACTTCAGTTATTTTTTTCCACAGCTTCTTCCCGGATCAAAGTTCCAACTTCATTCTCAACATCTTCTATAGCCTCCTTCTCTACATAATTCTCAACACTCATATGTTCTACAGCATTTACCAGAATATTTATGTCTATCCTCTCTTCCTCTTTCATTCTCCTCCCTCATCAGTAACTTCAACAACATGAATTGTCTCCCACCATTTTGATTTCATCTAAGAGTGAATTCAGAACCTCCTTGATGTTGGAGTTCTCCTTTTATAATTTAATAAGAAGTGATAAGTTTGAGTATGAGATTCAATAGAACTGGGTCTACTAATAACAGCTATAAATTGGGTGGTGAGGAAGACTTGATGATTGCTTGAGAAAGTTTCAAGTAATTGGCGAGATGACTAGAAAGACCATCAGCAGGCACTTGTGAGGGAATGTATGGAGTTGTTGGTGGAGATATATATTGAATGGTAATGGGTAAATGTAATGATGACCTCAAGGATGGGTCATGGGTAATGTTTAAGATACAACAACAACACTCAAGCCTTTATCCCATTATAGTGGGGTCGGCTATATGGATCATTTGTCGCCACTGTGCCCTATCTTTAGTCATAATCTCACTAATGCCTAAGTACATCATGTCTTTCCTTATAGTCTCATTCCAAGTCTTTATTGGTCTACCCCTCCCCGTTTAACATGCCTAGTGACTAAACTCTCACAACGCCTAACAGGTGCCTCTAATGGTCTCCTTTGTACGTGTCCAAACCATCTTAGTCGAGCTTCTCGCATCTTCTCTGCAATTGGTGTCACTCATGTCTTATCCCTGATACATTCATTCCTAATTTTATCCAGTCTCGTGTGTCCACACATCCACCTAAGCACTCTCATCTCCGCAACTCCCATTTTTTGCTCATGTACACAATTCACTGCCCAACACTCAAAACCATAGAGCATCACTGGTCTAATTGCAGTACGGTAAAATGTCTTTAAGTTTTAATGGTACTTTACGATCACATAAGATCCCTGGCACGCCTCTCCACTTCAACCAACCTGCTTGGATCCTATGTATCACATCTTTATCAACACCTCCATCTTTTGAACTATCGATCCAAGATATTTAAAGTACTCAATGCGGGAAATATCTTGATCACCGAACTTAATAACGAAGTCATCCGTCCTTCTTGCAATGATAAATTTTTAAGATAATTTCAGAAATTTCATGATTGGCAATGGTGTTTTCTACTTGGGTAGATTGAACGTATCAACTAGGGTTCAAATGTAGATATGGATGAAAGGGAAGTATAGGAAGATTGCAGTAGAATTGAGGCAGTAAGAGATGAGGGTGTAATGTTTTGAGTGGGGGAAGATTAGTAGTAGAGGTGGAGTTCTTTGTGATTACCCTCTTCAAATGTTGAAAGACCTTCATGGTAAATCTCTTAATCCGAATGAGGGCGACCCAGAGTTGTGGATAAATAGGTTTTGGAGGGATTTCCTTATAAATATACAGTGAATTCTACCACAGTGAAACATGTAAATATTACTTTTAATGAATTAAACAAAGAAAAGGCTCATGTCATACCTTTAATTTCTTGAATACTGCATCAGTCATCAATGTGAACAACTCCTTGATGATGGAGTTGTGTGCTGGCACCTTACACAACACTGTCCTCCCGATGATATTATCTTGAAATTTGCATTCTTCTCTGAACTCCTTGAGATTTGAGACCCTGCTCCCAAAATAGCCCATCTTTCTAAGTCACCTCCTCTTCGGTTACAAAAAACCATAAGGCGATTCCTTAAGGTTTCTACTACAAACATAACTTCCTGGTCAGTCACTTTGGCCTTCCAACTACACCTTCCTCAATGATATCAGCAGATGCATAGAACTCCATTACCTCTTTCTGGGGGATTTTGGACCTCTCTGACAACGCAACTTCCAAACTCGTGTCCTTCAACAGCTGTATTGCTTGAACCTCGATAAATGAGGCAAAGTGAACCTCATAGCTGGTAACCAACTAGGAAAGAAGAGCTTGATATGGAAGCAGGTAAGTATTATACTTGCAGCAAGAGGTAATAAATGTTATGAAGTGATCGCATATCGTCCGAAGCTTTCCTTCAAGTAATTATTTTTACACATGCATGTCATAAATATAAACGTATAGGTAAGATTTTTGCAATTTCAAAAAATAAAGAGATGGGGCATGTACTTATGCCAACTCCCAGAACATGTACTTGTGCCATTTTCATATTATAAAAAAAATGTTTTTTTTTTTGGAAAACAACTCGTTGAACATAATAGAAAGGCCGTCCATGAGAATACAGGAGTATTTGTCAACTTATTAGCAATTGAAATTGTTAAATAATAAAAATCCTTGCGAAGGAATCATGCAAGTTACATTTGAAGGAATACAATAAAATATTTTTCAGAATGGGAACCAACCTGGATCATGGCAGCCCGGTGCACAAAGCATCCCGGCGCAGCGAGGGTTCGGGGAAGGGTCCCACCACAAGGGTGAAATGTAGGCAAACCTTACCCTGCATTTTTGCAAGAGGCTGCTTCCAGGACTCGAACCCGTGACCTCAAGGTCACACTGACAAAAAATGACGATGTTTGCCTTCAAAAAAATAAATTTAATTTCAACTAAATTTGGGGGAAGTGAAGCACCAGCCTTAAAGTTCCATGCCTTGATCACTTCCCTAAATCATTATGCTTAATTTGCAGCACATATTAACAAGGCAACCGTTAATTTAATGGTATTATTACTCCTTTGCGTCAGAACCTTATTCAAAACTGTATCAAACGAGGGCAGAATTATCATCGTGCCCATGATTTTACTCCATAAATCAAATCAAAATCAAGCGCAGAAATAATAATTTCTCCATGATTTTTGACAGTTTGATAAGTAGCCAGAGACGAGGTAGTCTCAAATTTACACAAAGCAACGAACTGGAAGCAGGTCCAAATTTAAGCTCTCAAAGAACACTTCCGTCTACTTTTGCTTGTCGGAGGGCTCGTCCTTGACATCTTGTTTCAACTTAATCGCCTCGAGCGTATTGTGGAACTCTACAGGAAGTGGCGGTGGTCGGTGCTGAGGAACGTGCTTAGGAATAGGGGTTGTATCCTCGACAACCTCGCACTCGTAATCATCAGGCACGCCCCAAGGATCCCACTCTACGATCCACCAAGAAGATAATATCAGCACCATTAATAAAGATTTATTTATGAACCATAAAACATAAGCTCGGAGGGCTTAATCATCAAATGAACAGAAAACAATTGATAAAGATCTGATCAAACTTGCAGACAACTAGAACAAAAAAGAACCCGCGGCAATGGAAGGCGAAGGAAAGCAAATAAGACATGTTTTAAAATTTTCCTCAAATCAGATGTAGGATTCATGTAGAAAAAAATTCTCGAATTTTCAAACACATTGCTCTGCTCACCCTTATCAGTTGCAGGATTCATGTAGAAGAAAAAAAAAATCTTGAATTTTCAAACACATTAATCTATTCAGCTTTATTATATACAAATTAAGAGTAGCAAATTCAAAATTTTAGACCATTAAAACAAAACAATGCTACAATGAAACCCCACAGAAAAAAACATGGGAAGCAAATAAATTTATTACAATGAAAGGAAATTTTCTCAATTAGTTATAGCTTTTATGATGAGGATATTTTTAGCATTTTAAGAAAACCTACTGTTATTAGTCCAGCCATCAGTTATCTTGTTATTGACTAGAGTCATTGTCCTTATGTATTAAGTAAAGTTATATATTGAGTCGTAGGAGTCGAATCGTTAAGTGTTTTAATATTTCGAGCTTTTATTTATATCGAGTAGTTACGTCAGTGCCATCGGGGTCTTATATAAGTGACCTGTGTCATGTATGAAGGAATTAATCAATCAATCAATGAAATATATTCTCTTTCTCTAATTCCTCTCCTCTCTCAAGCCCTCTTCTCCCTCTAGTGTTTCCCTCTTCCATTTCCCCAAGCTTCTGCTTGTTTTCTCTCCTCTACCTTCATTCTAGGGCTTGCCCTTGTATCCCCGCCTCCATCGCACCGCCGGCAACCCACCTAGAAAAGCACATAACACCTGCTAACTACATTTTCAGTGCCCAAGAAATAGGTAGTTGTATTCTTAGAGGATGAGAAGTCTAATTTACTCCAACTTGAAGGTATAAGAGTACAATTGTTGCTACTCCAAAACCTGAAGAATAGAAAATTAAATTAAAAAGATGTTCCAGCACATGACCTCCAAAAGTTACCAGCTATCCTCGAAATATGGAGCCAAATGGTGGTTAGACGGTATGAAGAACTTAAAGTAGTTAAATCTCTCGAGGAGATGTATAGTTAGAAAATTTCTTAAGAGAAACAGCCAGAGCCATCTGGGATCTTACAAAAAAGAATATCTTCAAGACTTCAATCGCGACATTGCTTTAGGAGCAAATCCAAACAACTTACCAACAAGATTATGTTCCTATTATTAGGATACCAGTCAAACTGATGGCGCGCAACGCCCGACACAGGTGTATTCCCTGTTAGGGGTAAGGCCTAACCCGTACCGGTGGGCAATATCAGCTGCTCAAATACCGCACCGCGCGAAGCGGTCCACGGCAATGATCCATAGTGGCCCCCAATCCGGAGCCCCTAACAGGGCCGCGGCCCCCACACCCCAACCCGTCTCCTCAACCAGTTTAATTGAGGCGGGTTGTTGAGGCTGGGATTCGATCCCCAGACCTCCTTGATAAGGAGCCTTCAACACGGCTCTCATCACCAACTGAGTCGCGGCCACCACATTCTCCTTCCCCTGCTTGTAAACAATCTCGTAGTCATAGCCTAGCAGCTTCGTCAGCCACTTCTGCTGGAGGGGAGAGGCCAGGCGCTGTTCCAAAAAATGCTTTAAACTCTGGTGGTCCGTACGGACCTGAAAATGCCGCCCCAACAAATAAGGCCGCCACATAGCCACCGCATGAAGGATGGCGAGCATCTCCTTCTCATAAGTAGATAGCCCCAAAGTCCGGGGCGCTAAAGCTTTGCTGAAGTAAGCTATCGGCCGGCCCTCTTGCATCAATACCGCGCCGATTCCGACTCCTGAAGCGTCGGTCTCCACCACAAAATCTTTGGAAAAGTCCGGCAGTGCCAGCACCGGTGTGGTCTTCATGGCCCGTTTCAGGGCCTGGAATGCCGCCTCTTCTTCTGCCGTCCAGTCAAAGGCGTCCTTCTGCAACAGCTGGGTCAAGGGTCGGGCAATCTTCCCGTAGTCCTGCACGAACCGGCGATAGTAGCCAGTCAACCCGAGAAAGCCCCGTAGGGCCCGTATCGTCGTGGGCTGTGGCCAGGTCACCATGCTCTCGATCTTCCTTGGGTCCGCCTGAACACCTCGGGAGGACACCAGGTGGCCCAAGTACTCGACTTCCTCCTGCCCAAAAGAGCATTTGGAGCGCTTGGCGTACATCTGGTGCTCCCTCAAAATGCTCAGGACATGGTGGACGTGCTCCAAATGATCTTCCCAATTCCTGCTATAGATCAGAATGTCATCAAAGAAAACTAGAACGTACCGACGGAGTAGTGGCCGGAAGATCTCGTTCATCACTGCCTGGAAAGTAGATGGGGCGTTGGCCAGCCCAAACGACATCACCAGGAACTCGTAGTGACCGTCGTGGGTGCGAAAGGCCGTCTTGTGGATGTCTTCCTCTTTCATCCGAATCTGATGGTATCCAGACCGGAGGTCCAGCTTGGTGAATAAGCTAGCTCCGTGCAGCTCGTCCAGCAGCTCCTCAATCATCGGAATAGGAAATTTATCTTTAATAGTAGAGCCATTCAGGCCCCGGTAATCCACACAAAAGCGCCACGAACCATCCTTCTTTTTCACAAGGATGATCGGTGAGGAGAAAGCACTAGTACTGGGACGGATGATGCCAGTGGATAACATCTCTCGAACACTGCGCTCGATCTCGGTCTTCTGAATATGCGGGTAGCGATAAGGTCGGATATTGGTCGGATCCGATCCGGTCTTCAACTGGATCTGGTGATCACGGAACCGAGAGGGTGGCAAAGAGGACGGCTCCTGAAAAACTTCCTCGAACTGTGACAGCAACCCCTGTATCTGCTCTGGCTCGGCCGCTGTGCCCGGCCCCAGGGCCTCGACCCCCAAAATCATGGCCATAGTTCTGCCCTCCTCCTCCATCCTCTGTAAGCTCCGAAGGGAAATTTCCTTGACTGGCGGTGCTCTAATGCCATGAAGGCAATGCTCTGTTCCCAAATGCGAAAACTCCAATGTCATCTTTTCCCAGTCCGTCGTGACCCTCTTGAGCTGGCGGAGCCACTGCACACCTAAAACCATATCAGACCCCCGAATCGGCAAGATGTAAACATCCGTCTGGCACACATAACCCTGAATCCGCAGCTCCACCCCTTTTAGGGCCCCCTCACACCGCAGCTTGTTGCCGTCCGCGACCATGACCTGGAAGGAAGCCCCTTCTTTCAACTGCATGCCCCGCCATTAGTGCTGCTGCGGGGGTGATAAAATTGTGGGTGCTCCCACTATCGATCAAGATGGTCACCCGCTCGTGTCCCAGCTTCCCTGCAATGCGTAACGTGAGCGGTGTTGAACATCCCTCCATGGCTTGCAGGGAGATTCCAAACTCTGCCAGGTCTAATTCCTCCACCTCCTCACAACTGATGGGCTCTTCCTCGTCATCCTCCTCCCGTAGCATAAAGACCTGCACCTTCTGACATCGATGTCCGAGGGTGTACTTTTCGTCGCAATTGAAACATAGCCCCTTTTCTTTCCGGGCTTGTAGCTCTGGCCAAGTCAACCGAGTCACAGTCGGTCGTCCTGCCGGTGGCGGGTCTCGCCGTCCGGCTCCTGGTGCTGCTGGTACTGCTGGAACTGCTCGTGCTGTCCCCTGGTTTCGCTGGCGGTTGAAACGCTCCTCCTGTATCCGGGCCAGACTAATGGCATGGCTCAAACTGGACAGCATGTATGCGTGGACTTCGTCCCTCAGATGGTCCTTCAGTCCAGAGATGAAACAACTGAGAAGGGTCTTTTCTCCCCAGTTGACCCGATTTGCTAACCGCTCGAACTCAGTGCGGTATTCCATGACGGTTCCCTTCTGCCTGAGCTTCTGCAAGGTCGCCTCCACATCCTCATACTCCAGGGGCCCGAAACGGGCCGTGAACCCTTCCACAAAATAATCCCATGGAGAGTAGCCCTGGTTGCGGACAAACCACTGCGCCCACTGGTACGCGTCGTCCTCCAAGTGAAACGGGCCAGCTGCACCCATTGATCTTTGGGAATCTCCTGGTAGGTAAAGAAAAGCTCGGCCTTTTGCACCCACTCCAAGGCGTCGCCGCCCCGGAATTTCGGAAAATTCATCCGAGTCCTCTTCGGTTGCATGTACGCCCGCTGATTAGCCCCTCCATTCCTCCCGAGATCCGGTTCGTGTCCTCCATGCCGGAATGGTTCCGCCATAAGATTTGGTCGCCCATAGTAATCGTGTTGATGTCCCATTGGAGGGCCATCCTCCTCATATACATGTCTTGGAGGGTTTTCCCGCCATGGTTCTCCTTGCCCCATCCGCATCGGGGCCCCAAGGGGTGGTGGCATGGGTAAAAGTCCGTTTCCAACTCCAATCGGACCTCCCATAGGTGGCAGCTGCCGGAAATTCTGCTCCGGGGCTCCGAATTGACGTCCGGCAGCCCCTCCGGCGAAACCACCACCGGCGGCAACCCCTCCAGGGCCGGACCACCCCCCGGCGACCTGTTGGTGGGGGGTGGAGGCCGGTCCGACCGGCGGTCTGGCGGCAGCAGCGCCCGCCCAGGCGCTGGGCGGAAACAGGGCCGCCGGCCCTAGGGGGCTCGGGATGGCTGCTGGCGCCCCGTGGCCGCCCGTCCGTCCTGGCTCCGGGCCGGAGTGGGTATAGGGCATCACGCCCGACCCCCCCGTGCCTCCTCCGGTGATTGTCGGCGCTGGATTTGAGGTTTCCCCCGGGTATTCACTGTTTCCGTTCGATTTTCCTCGGAGGGATTGCGTTAACAACACCTTGAGTTCATCCAAGCGTCCTTCCATCCGTTCTTCCAGATTTTTGGTGGTGGTCTTGACTTGTTCCTCGATGCCGACCACCGAATCCGCCAAGGCGACGTAGTTCTCCTCGATGGTGGCGAGGCGAGCGATTTCGGCTTCGGTGCGTGTGGTAACCATGGCCGTAGGAGCGATGCTCTGATACCAATTGATATGAACTTACTAGGGTTTGAGAGAAGAGAAGGGGATCTAAGGGAAATTAAGAGGAAGAAAGACGGCTAGGGTTTGAGAAGAGAAAGAGAGGGGAGGATACCTGAGATTAATATTGTCTGCCTTCAAAAGAGGGTCCCCGGGCCTATTAATACCCGGGGACAAGGGGGCTGGCCGCCCCCCCCCCCCCCCCCCCAGTAGGGGCTGAACCGGTGTGGTTCAGCCCCTATTCTTTATTTATTGCTGAGAGGGTGGTTCAGCCCCGTTGTCTTGTATTTGCTTGCGACGTCTTGAATATTATTGGCCTGCGAACTGTAACGGATGCGGGGGCATAACATTCCCACAGGAGGCGGTGATCCGCTACCCAATCGGCCTGCCACTGCATCACTAACGTAACCACTACTGCACAAGTTGAAGTCATACGCATGTTAGAACAACTTCAAATCCTCCAATGGCATTATATTAAACCATTTATCCAAGACTATATGTACTATAGTAGTATCGCATGATGCTTCTACGATAAGACCATAGGACAAAAACTAATTTTAAAATTACCAGACCCTTTAGGCACCCAAATATATAAAAAATATAAAGAAAGACAAATAAACTTGCCTCAACTCGATAATATTAGCACTAGGATAAAATTAATTATTGATTGCTTAGTCGAAAAATGTATCGATCTTGTTGGAACCAAGAAACCGGTTCTAATGAGGTAGCCTGAGGTTACTGGCCCTATGGTCTAATGGTCGAAAAATGCACCACGGTTCTAATGGTAAGAGAGAGAGAAAGCTAGAAGTCTGATTGCCAACAAACAAAACCCATGTGCCGCGGCGAGGAGGCCCCGCCACACACCTGGAAGTTTATAGGAACTTCCCCTCCGTAAGTCAAAGCTGAGTTAGGCGCAAGGAAGGTACGGACTTAGTGAAAGGGAACCTTAGAGGGGGGGGGGGGGGGGGGGGGGGGGGGGGGGGTCAACGTGCATTTTCTTGGTGCCCTATGGTCATATTTATAAACAATCCAGACTGGGGGGGTCTGGCCTGCGAATAGTCGCCCCCGCAAAATACCTGATGCGCTTAACATGGTGAATAACCCTGGCGAGGTGATTGAGGTTGCTGGAAAAGACCTCACTGGTCGGGAGCCGGTCTTGCTGACTCATTTGTCGTGTTGTCGAAGACCTCGCTTACGGGCGAGGTTAAGAAGGATCTCGGTTGCGGGCAAGACTAGGAGGGATCTCGCCTATGGGCGAGTCCAAGATGGATCTCGCTTATGAGCGAGATCAAGAGGGATCTCGAGATGTTCTCCTTAGTCAACGGTCAACTTCTTGTTGTCATTGGTCTATAATTACATTGGATCTTCCCTCTGCGAATATGGGTTGTACACAATCCTTGTTCTTTGCGAGTTCTCTCAGAGCTCAGAAAGAATCATCCAACCTTTATTCTGCGAATTGCGACCCTCGGGTTAGTCTTGCGAGATGTCGAGATTCGAGGTCTCCGCTTCTTATAAATAGGGGAGGAGTCCCCCCATAGGTATAACCTTGATTTCTAGCTGGCAAGATGGGCACAACCTCGGTTGAAGTGGTTGTGAAGTCGACACGCCTTCTAGGCATCTTAAGGAGGCGTCCTCCTGAACATGCCCAACGTCGCGAGAGGGGGGAGAAGAGGGGCTCAAGGAGAAAAAGAGACTCTCCTCCGCCGATAGAAGAAAGGGTTTCGGACGAAAACACACCCTCGACGAAGGGAGGCGAGTCCACAGAGAGAGTTGACCCCCATATTTCAGAGGCGGCTCGCGAGGTAACTCAGGATAACGCACTTCCTTTTCCAGGGTCTCCTACGTCATTCTTTCTGACCTCGCTGCTTCCTTCGGGCCTTGGATCTGTCCGGCTTCGGGTCATATGACAACAACACCACTGACGACTACCACATCCCTACCCCTCTGAGTAGGAACTCTGTGACGACCTCGCCTCGCGACCCTGGAGCTCAAACTAATGTTGAGCTCACCTCGTCAGGTCGGCATACTTCTTTTCGACCATCAATCAGGATTGGAATTTTGTACTGATTTCTAAATTTCGTGCAACTCCTGTTGTACGAGAGACGACTAAGGTTCCTCCCTCTGGCGGAACCACTCCCACCGAATCGAATGTGACCCCGCCTTCTGCCAAAACTTTGGCAGGGCAAGGTTCGGAGCGAACCGATGTCGTGGTCGTGGCATTGCCATCGGCAGATGACAGGAGATCTCGTCATCACCGATACCTCTCTTCCAGTTGTTCCTCGCTTGGCGCCTCTCTTGGCACGTCATCCACGCCGATTGGGACCTCGGCGGGTGATCGGTCGGCTGGGGTGATCACTCATGGTGCGGCGACGTTGTCGCCACCTACTCTTGGTCGCCGTACTGTGAGTGTTTCTCAGATAGCGGTCCCCAACGCTCCCCTGCCCTTGCAAGTCTGACGCATGGCAGGTCGTGTGACTCGGGTGCGCTGACTCTAATGCGAACCTAAGTGGATGTGATGCCAACTAGACTCAAGTAAATACAACTTAAATGAAAATGCAAATGGTTTTAAATCAATTATTCCGGAATTGAAATGTTGCGGCAATGATTTTATAACCGAGACAAATTAACACAAGATGATTAATAAATCTTCGGGCTCACAAGCAAATCAAGTTAACGCTCGCACCAAGTGCAATTTACTATAATTTCTACGATTACGCTATATAGAATAAAGACAATAGAGAACAAATACGCTAAGGAGTCAAAATACTCAAACAAGTACAAAATATTTTCTAGCCGTCAATAATGAAGTAAATAAAACACGACACGATAATACTCACAAATACGGAGATTCGACAAGGAACTTCTGTAGGGGGTGGTGTGACTTGGGGTTGAATGTGGTAGAGGGGATGGCAGGAGATGTTGGATTGTTGTAGAAGATGTTGGACTCACTGGTATAGGGGATGGCAGAAGATGTTGGATTGTTGTAGGGGGGTGACTTGCGGCTGAATGTGGGGTGCCAATAGGAAACTTCCAGCAGGGATGGAGGACTGGATGAAGAGCGATGGTAAGGAAGATGAACAGGGCTGGGGGGCTGGGCGGTGGATCCACGGCAGAGAAGAAATGGTGGAATGCGGGAGGAAGAAGCACCGAGGATGGGGGGTGATTTGCGGCGAATTGCGGCGGTAGCTGGAGGTTTCACGACAAAACAAAGCAGGGGAATGGAGGGAGGAAGAAGCACAGGAGGTTGGGGTTTGCGGTAACTTGTGGTGGTGACTGGTGGTTCCACGACAAAACGAAGCGGGTCAGTCGATGGGATTGACGGAATAGGTGTCGAACGGCCGTCGATTAGGGTTGACGATGAGCACTGAGGATATTGCCTTGTTCGTCGATGGAGGAGGGGGACTGGTCCAAGGAAATCGTGGCTGGCTCTAGTTCCCGTCAAGGAGGAAGATGAAGTTGAACAGGAGTTATGCGGACGTTTCTGCTTTCGTGAATGGAGTTTGTGTGTGTGTGTTTGGGGGGGGGGGGGGGGGGGGGGGGGGGGGGGGGGTAATTTCACGCGAGAAGGAACAGTGGAAATAGAAATTAACTGAATTAGTAGAAGACTGAGACGTCGCACCCCGGGTTTTGCGGCGTCGCACCACGAATTGGCTGCGGATTCTGGAATCTCTCACAAAATACACAATGACAATAAACTACAGCACCTGCCCCTATTTATAACAAGAAGGGGCGGTTGGGCACTGGGCATGTACGACTATGATTGGCCGTTATGCCCGAGGCCCTAAAATACCAATAACAAATCCAAAAAAATAAAATAAAATACATAAAAATAATAGCGCGACGAGCCGGACGCGCTCGCAGTCTCGAATCGCCGATCCAACCATCGCTTCCTGCGTGAATATACAAAAGTGGGCCCCGCCGACTGGCAACCCGTAGTCTGATGATGATCCCCATCAACTCCCCCCCCCCCCCCCCCCCCCCCCCCCCCCCCCCACACCCCCCGACTGAAAATCATTTATCTCTGATGAATGGAGATGATCGTACTGACGTCGAAGATCGGGGGCAAGTCTATCAAGCTCCGTCGCGGACATCTAAGTATCATCACAAATGGGGCGTCTGCTCCAGGGTACCAGGTAGCGGCAAGGACCGTCCGCGGTGGGAATGCACTCATGCGCCACAATATCAGTAATGCGATCAACCCTCACCTCTCGTGTTGGTGGATCCAGAAGAACCAGGGGAATCATAGGTGGTGCGGGCAAGTACGTAGGTGTTTGTCCAAGGTGGTCAGGGGAAGAGTCGGGTTGTGACGGGGAGGATGTAGGAAGTAGATCAAGGTATGGATCCATATGCTCGAGAGGCTCAAAGTATGGTGTTAAATCTTCAGTATTAAATACGGGATGAATACCATATCTATTGGGAGATCGACCTCATAGGAATTTGCTCCAATTTTCTTTATAATTCTATAAGGGCTCATTCGCTTCGGTTGTAGCTTCTTAGCGAGTCCTTTTGGGAGCCTCTCCATGCGAATTTAGATCATGACTTGCTCGTCTACCCGAAAATGTTGTTCACGCTTGTGTTCATCTGTCTGTGCTTTATATAATTCAATACTGGTAGCAATTTTTTTCCGGATTAATTCATGCAGTTCATATATGTGATGAATAAAAGACTCGGCAGACTCACTAGGACGTGACTCTAAGGGAGCAGGGGCAAGGCCAATAGGCTTCCTAGGCTCATAACCTGATACTATATGAAATGGACTCATGCCAGTAGACTGGTTGACCGAACTATTGTACGCGAACTCCGCTACGGGTAACACAGAATGCCAAACCGACGGATGATCACCAACTAGACACCGTAACAGATTCCCTAAACTCATATTAACGACCTCAGTCTGACCGTCAGTCTGTGGGTGATAGGCGGTAGAGAATTTCAGAGTCGTTCCCGTCTTATGTCATAACATTCTCCAAAAGTAACTCAGAAATCGAACGTCACGGTCAGACGCTATGGATTTGGGTAATCCGATCGAAAAATGTCTCGCATAAAAAGGGCCGCTACGTGAGCCGCATTGGTGGTCTTGCGGCAGGCAATAAAATGAGTCATCTTCGAAAACCGATCTACCATTACGAAAATAAAATCGTGTTTCCTCAGTGTGCGAGGAAGACCCAATACAAAATCCATACTAATGTCGACCCATGGCTGATGTGGGACTGGAAGAGGAGTATAGAGTCTAGTATTTTGTTTTGAACCCTTCGCAGTCTGACATGTGTCGCAGTGTCGCACAATACGTGCTACATCCCTTTTCATGGCGGGCCAATAGAACCGATCCACAACTAAAGCAACGATTTTATCTCTGCCAAAATGGTCAGTTGCGCCGCCAGCGTGCATTTCCCAAATCAAGAAGTCCCTGAAGGACATCCTGGGGATGCAGAGACGAGATCCGCGGTACAAGTATCCCTCTACAATATCAAACCCATCAGTGAGCTCGGGAGGATCCCTCAAAAATCTCAAATAGATATCGCCAAAGTCAGGGCAGGTGGAGTAGTCACTAGATAAACGATTAAAACTAGTCGCGCTAGCGCTCAGTGTGCGGAGTATGGTGATACGTCGACTAGGAGCGTCGGCAAGTTTGTTCTCAACACCCGCGCTGAACATAGTGAAAGTCCTGCAAATATTCAACCCACTTGGCATGCACATGCCCCAATTTTCGTTGTGAGTCAAGATAACGCAGGGCCCGGTGATCGGAATATAGAACAAACTCTCGTGGGAGGAAATAGTTGTACAACCCCGGTATTCGCCTTGAGGTAAACAGAGACTGAGGAGAACAGCGAGCCAGGGGTAAAAGCCCTCTCGCAGGAGGCGAGCGAGCAGGACTCTCGATGGGTAATCGCGGGAAGCAGGCGAGCCAGATCCTCGCGGGCCGCACCCGCGGTCTCATAGGCGAACCGGATTCTTTCCGAGTTTCGGTATTCGACGGACTTCATTCGCATTCAACGAACGTCACACCTTGGTTGAGATCGACGAACCCGGCTGTGTTCGGCGAAGCGCAATATTCGCCAGGAGGTAAGTAGTAAGGAAGACGAGCCAGAGTCTCAAAGGCCGCCCGCAAGAAGGTAGACGAGCCGGGCACTCGCCAACTATCCGCCAGGAGGCAGGCGAGCCGGACACCCGTCGACCGCTCGCGAGGAGGATGGGCGAGCCAGATCGTCGCGGGCCGCTTACAGTGGTGTTCTGAGCAAACCAGTTTCTTCCTAAGTTTCGGTGTTCGACAAACTCTGTTCTGCGTTCGACGAGATCCGTTCGACGAACATCATTTCTCAGTTCGACGAACTTGCCTCTCAATCCGAGAAACTCGCGATACCTTCCCGTTCGACGAATTCGCTCCTCGGTTCGACGAACTTGCTTCTTAGTTCGACGAACGCCACGCTTCAGCCTCGGCGAAATCATCTCAGCGGCTGGGCTGGGAGGGTCGGCCGTCTCAGCAGCTATTTCTGTCCCGTCCCAGCGGACCCGCTGAGACAAGCAATTGTCTCAGCGGGCTCAAGCACCTTCTCAGCGGCTCCCGGCCCTGTCTCAGCGGGAGAGCTCGCAGGAGGAAGTGTGAGACCCGACCTCGGCGGATGTCATCAGAAGAAGGGCGAGCGGGCCTTCGCAGAGCGCTCGCCTAAGAGGGGTTTGCGAGCCACACTTGCGAGGAGACTCGCGGGAGCTCTCGCGAGTAGCCCTCTCGCGGGCCACTTGCCCATAGGTTAGGGAGGCGAAATTACCTCTCTACCCCCAATGGTCTGTCGTTAGCCCGCCCAAACAGCGGAGTTTGGCTGTTAGTAGGCCAAATTGGGGTGCATTTAGTAAAACCAAAAGGCGGAATTCCGCTATTAACAGACAACGAGTAAAAAACTATAAATAGACCTTGAAGGGCACCATGGGAGAGGATTCCAATCTCAGTTTTCTGAGCTTCTTCCTCTCTAGGTTACTTTGGTTTAGCTCTCTAGCTCTCCAAGGTGCCCAAGTCTCAGCTTTGGCTTGGGAGGGGAAGCGCTCAACGATCTTTCGGGTTTGTGGTAGGACATCCTCGCTGTGACTAAGGTCTTAGTCTGTTTCCGAGTCCCCAGTCTGCTCCTTCCGAGGGACTAGTAAGGGCTAGATGCCCCTCAACTTGTTGAGGGCCCGAGCTTCACAAGAGACCGAGAAATCGGTTTCAACATTTTGGTGCGGTGAGCATGGAGCGTGGCTGGTCCAAGAAGATTCCAAGAAAGGGACATGGCAGGAGACGAAGAGCAGGGCGAGGAGTTCTGCGGGTCGCCCCCGGCGGCGATGCAAAGGATGTTCTCGGACTTCAGGAGAGAAGTCCTCGACACCCTCGGTTCGCGGTCGCAGCGCTGCGTAGCGAGTTCGCGACCCCAGCGGTTCAAGCATCCCATCCTCCGGCAGCGGTTGGCGAGAATGCCCCGGGAGGAAGGGCTGGAAAGGAGGTGGTCGGAGGGTCAGTGCAGGACCTGGAGGGGCGAGTGCTGTTCGCCAGTCCGGCGAGCTCGGTGCCAGTGAGCACAGCGCAGGCGAGTGCGGCGCAGGCGAGTGCGGCGCAGGCGAGTGCGGCGCAGGCGAGTGCGGCGCAGGCGAGTGCGGCGCAGGCGAGTGCGGCGCAGGCGAGTGCGGCGCAGGCGAGTGCGGTGCAGGCGAGCGCGATCCTGGCGGGCGTGGCGCTCGTAGGAGCGGCTCCGGCGAAGGTGGCTCTCGCGAGCAGTGCCCCAGCGAGCTCAAGCCAGGTGAGGGAGCTCGGGGGGCGAGTGGAGCAGGAAAGGACAGCAGGTAGAGGAAGCCCCTTCTGCGAGTTGGTTCTTTCCGCACCCGTTCCGGAAGGGTTCGGGGAGTGGGACAGGGTCTACTACCATGGCCGGAACGACCCAATCCAGCACCTGCAGTCGTTCGAGGACTCGGTCTCTATCAGGCCGATGTTGGACGCCTTCAAGTGTCGGCTCTTCGCCGTCACCCTAAAGGAGAAGGCCCGGGAGTGGTTCCACCAACTCCCTGTCGGGTCGATCTACGCATTTGAAGATTTGCGTAGAAGTTTCTTGTTGCGGTTTTCAACTTCGAAGAAGAGGAAGAAGGACGCTGAGTCCCTCTTCAAGGTGAAGCAGGAGCCCAATGAGTCGTTGGCTCATTACGCAAATCGGTTTCAGGAAGAAGTTTTGCTCACCCAGGAGATGCCCGGGTTTGCCCTTCAGCTCGCCTTCACGTTGGGGCTGAAGGAGAGTTTCTTCAAGATGGATCTGAAGAGAAAGGCCCCCGGCTCCTACGAGGAGTTGATGGAAAGGGTGGCGGAGGAGGTCGAGAGTGAGGAGGCCAATCCGGAGCTCACCAAGAGGCTAGCAAAGCTCAGTGAGCCGGAGGTCAAGCAGCAGGAGGTACGGAGAAGGGAAGATCCCCGGGCCCCGGAGGGGGGATGGAGGCAGCATGGCGGGGGGATGCAAGGTCAAGGAAGGGGCTACGCCCCGGGAGGGGGTAACTTCCATGGGGGGCAAGGAAGACCCCAACAGCTGGGATGGAGGCAGGGTCCGAGGCAGATGCCTCCCCCGCCTCAGCAGGCTATGGAGATCAGGCGAGGAAGAGGAGGAAGAGGAAGGAGAGAAGGAGTGGAAGCAGGAGCGGGAAGGAGAAGAGGAAATAGGGCGGCGGAGGCCGAGAGGTGGCGTTGTCATACTGTGACTTCCATGATGAGGAAGGTCACGCAACGGCCACCTGCCCAGAATTCTTAGAGACAAAGAGGGCAAGAATGTCGGCGCCGCGGCAGCAGCAGCAGGTAAGGATCGAGGAGGTCCTGGCTCGAGAGGATGAGGAGGAGAGGTGTGAGGACCGGGCCGATGTGGGGACCCGAGGAGGGATCGGGGTGATCCACGGGGGAGTAGGGGTAGAGGAGACCCGCAAGGAGAGCCTCCATACCATCTACCGTCGGAGCGTGGCTTCGACATCCACGGCTCCACCCCCAGCTGAAAAAATCACTTTTTCTCAAAGGGACATGCCAGGTCATGAGGACCCTTTCTACGACGCGTTGGTCATCCAGACCGCCATCGAGAACTTCACGGTGTCCCGGATCCTCGTGGACAACGAAAATTCCGTCAACGTCATCTTCAAGAAGGCGTTCGATGAGATGAAGGTGGAAGCTAAGAGGGTGTTGGCCTCGGACGGCCCGTTGTTCGGGTTCTCCGGTGAGAGAAAGGAGGTCGAGGGAGGAGTGGGGCTCCATGTGGTCCTGGGCGGGCAATCTCGGAATTGCCGCTTCGTCATAGTGGATGCCCCCAGCAGCTATAGTGCCATCTTCGGACGGCCACTAATCAGCGCTTTCCACTGCGTCCCCTTCACCTTCCACCAATGTCTCAAATTCAGCTCAAGGGGAGTCTAGATTCGGGTGAGAGGGGATCCGAAGGTAACAAGGCAGTGCTACGTGACGGCGGTCAACACCATCTCCTGGATGACCGAGGCGGAAAAATGGGATCAGGAAGTGGGAGAGCCGGCGGATCTCGGAGAGGCGGAGGAGGAAGGGAAGGAAGGGTCGGCGGAGCCGATGGAGGAGGAGAAGGAAGAGGTAGAAAGTCGGGCCCAGGAGGAAGGGGCGGGAGAAGTGATGAAGGTTCAGGAGGGAGAAGAAGAGGAGAAGGAAGAAGGTTGGGGAGAGCAGTCCCGACTGGAGGCCGTGGAGGAAGTCATAGAGCTCAAAGTCACCACCCGAGCCGGGGTGGTGGAAAAGGTCCGCATCAGCGGGGAGCTCGGCCTCGAGGAGCAGAAGCAGATCCTGGCTTGCGTCCAGGAAAACATGGATGTCTTCGCTTGGAGTGTCGCGGAGATGCCCGGGATCGATGCAGATGTGTCTTGCAATCGCCTCAAACTCGACCCAGGCACCCGCCCCATCCGTCAAAAGAAGAGGGCCACAGCAGACAAGCTGGAGGGACCCATCCGAGAGGAGGTGGGTAAGCTCCTACAGGCAGGTTTTGTATCGGAGATCCAGTATCCAGGTTGGGTCTCCAACGTGGTGATGGTAAAAAAGGGAGGAGGTAAGTGGAGGATGTGTATCGAATTTTCCTTGCTTAATAAATCGTGCCCCAAGGATTATTATCCCTTGCCTAGAATAGACGCGCTGGTTGATTCAGCCGTCGGTTTTCCTGTAATGTCTTTTCTAGATGTTTTTCAGGTTACCATCAGATCCGAATGCACCCCCCCCCCCCCCCCCCCCCCCCGACATCAAAGATGTCTCCTTCATCACAGGAGATGGGTGCTACTGTTATAAGATGATGCCCTTTGGGCTCAAGAATGCAGGGGCTACGTATCAATGAATGATGGACAGGGTCTTCCGAGAGCAGAAGGGAAGAAACCTGGAAGTTTATGTTGATGACCTCATGGTAAAGAGTCGGGATCTCAAGTCTCACCTCCAAGACCTGGAAGAGACCTTTGGGACCTTGCGAAGATACAAGATGAAACTCAATCCCCTGAAGTGTCTTCGGGGCTAGCAGAGGAAAGTTCCTGGGTCACTTGCTCACCCCGGCAGGGGTGGAGCCTAACCCAGATAAGGTTAAGGCCATCTTGGAGTTGGGGCGCCAAGGAACGCGAAGGAGGTTCAGCGCCTCACGGGAAAGTTGGCCGGACTCAGCAGGTTCCTCTCCAAGGCGGGTGAGAAGTGTGCACCTTTCTTCAAGGTGTTACGAGGAAACAAGAAGTTTGAGTGGACCTCAGAATGCGTGGAAGCTTTTCAAGCTTTGAAGGGGCGGCTCACCCGGGCTCCCCTACTCCAGGGACCAAGGCAAGGGGAGGGTTTATCCCTATACTTGGGGGTAGGCTCTGAAGCAGTAAGTTCGGTATTGGTCCGGGAAAAAGGGAGGAGGCAGTTCCCCATCTACTACGTTAGTCGGGTGCTGAGGAAGGCTGAACTCCGATATCCGATCTTGGAGAAGTTGGCTTTCGCTTTAGTGGTATCGGCTCAAAAGCTCAGGCCATACTTCCAAGCACACTCCATTAAAGTGGTGACCGACCACCCGCTTCGCAAAGTCATGGAAGGGGTGGAGCATTCGGGAAGGCTAGCCAAATGGTCCGTAGAGCTAAGTGAGTTCGACATCACATTTGTGCTCAGGGTGTCAATCAAGGCACAAGCGGTGGCAGACTTCATGGCGGACTACGCGACTGAAGTGGAGGAGCATGAATCATCTCTCTCGGTAGCCTGGAGGATGTTGGTGGATGGCGCGTCAGGGAAACACTCATATGGAGGGGGAATCATCCTAATAAGCCCCCAAGGGACAAAGATCGAGCAGGCCTTGAGCATCCATTTCCCGATTACCAACAACCAGGCCGAGTACGAGGCAGTGATAGCAGGCCTGCGGCTAGCCAGGGAGCTAGGAGTGCAGGACGTGGAGGTCTCAACGGACTCCATGGTGATAGCATGCCAGATCAGGGGAGAATTTGAAGCAAGGGAGTCGGCCCTCCAACGCTACCTGGAGAAGGTTAAGGGGGTCATCGGCCAATTTCGCACTTTCTCCATCACACATGTGACGAGGGAGGAGAGCACCCCGGCGGACCTACTAGCCAAGTTTGGCCCTCGAGCTGGAGGAACAGTATCGGAACTCTTCTGACCCTCCATCGAAGAAGGGGAGCTGATGGAGGTGGATCAGCGAGCGTCGTGGATGGATCCCTTCGTCATTTTCCTAACATCGGGAAAGTTCCCGAAAGGGGACGTGGATAAACGGCGCTTCAGGTACAAGTCAGCCTATTATTCCTTGCATGCAGGAAGACTACATAGAAAAACACTCTCGGGGCTCCTGGCTCGTTGCGTGTCGGAGGAGGAGGTCCCGAGAGTCCTCGAAGAAATCCACTCGAGAGAATGTGGCAGTCACTCCGGGAGCCGGACTCTGGAGGGAAGAGTGCTGAGGCAAGGCTATTTTTGGCCTACCCTCAGCAAAGATGCGGCGGAATTCGCAAGGAAATGTTCAAAATGCCAGCTCTATGCTCCACTCCAACTCCTCCCAGCTCAAAGGCTCCGGACCATAACAGCTCCGTGGCCCTTCGCTATATGGGGTTTGGAGCTGGTAGGTCCTTTCCCGCAAGCTAGTGGCCAAAGGAGGTTCCTATTGGTAATGATTGACTATTTATCCAAGTGGGTAGAAGTAAAAGCGCTGGCCAAGGTAACCTCCCAGGTGGTGAGAAATTTTGTATGGGGCGAGATAATTTGCAGGCACGGGTTGTCGTTGGCTATAGTGACGGACAACGGACCCCTATTTGCCAGCAAAGAATTTGTTAGTTTTTGCACCCAACTCGGCATAGACCTCAGGTTCGCGTCGGTCCACCACCCAAGGAGCAACGGTCAGGTGGAGGCGGCGAACAAGATAATTGTCAACCTGCTGAAGAAGGTGGAGAATCTCAGAGACAATTGGGTGGAGCAGCTACCCTCGGTCCTATGGGCCTTGAGGACTACTCCAAACACAGCCACAGGGGAGACCCCCTTCAAACTGTCTAATGGGTCCGAGGCCGTCCTCCCGATAAAATTCGAAGTCAAAACCCCCAGGGTGATCACCGCAGGCGAGGGAGATGAAGAATGGCTAGCGGGGAATGATGCAGAGCAAAGGTTGTCTCTAGACCTGGTAGAAGAGCTCCGAGACCTCGCTACTGTTCGACAAAAAGAAGTCAAGAGGCAGATGGTCGGGTACTTCGATCAGCATATCAGGATAAAGCAATTCGAGAAGGGAGATCTGGTCCTGAAGAAGGTAGATGCGGCAGGGAGAGGAGCCGCTGTCGGTAAGTTGGAGCCCAATTGGGAGGGGCCTTACATTGTAAGCGGAGTGCTCAAGTCTGGGGGGTACCACCTCCAGGATGTGGAAGGGGTATCTCTCAACCGAGCCAGGAGTGGAGATGATTTAAAGAGGTTTTATCCTTAGCAAATTTTTGTAACTGACTTTCGTATGTTTTCTCCTCAATACATGTACTTTGAAGTTGTTCTTGAGCAAGTAACAAGTCTTTTGGTGCTGGAATGCCCCAGATCGATTCCGCTGTCGGGCTCTCATAGACGGTGGGTCAGGTTGATCTCTGGAGAGGCTGGCAAGTAACAAGTTCTTTGGTGTTGGAATGCCCCAGATCGATTCCGCTGTTGGGCTCTCATAGACGGTGGGTCAGGTTGATCTCTAGAGAGGCTGGCAAGTAACAAGTCCTTTGGTGCTGGAATGTCCCAGATCGATTCCGCTGCCGGGCTCTCATAGACGGTGGGTCAGGTTGATCTCTGGAGAGGCTGACAAGTAACAAGTCCTTTGGTGCTGGAATGCCCAGATCGATTCCGCTGTCGGGCTCTCATAGACGGTGGGTCAGGTTGATCTCTGGAGAGGCTGGCAGGTAACAAGTCCTTTGGTGCTGGAATGCCCCAGATCGATTCCGCTGTCGGGCTCTCATAGACGGTGGGTCAGGTTGATCTCTGGAGAGGCTGGCAGGTAACAAGTCCTTTGGTGCTGGAATGCCCCAGATCGATTCCGTTGTCGGGCTCTCATAGACGGTGGGTCAGGTTGATCTCTGGAGAGGCTGGCAAGTAACAAGTCATTTGGTGCTAGAATGCCCCAGATCGATTCCGCTGTCGGGCTCTCATAGACGGTGGGTCAGATTGATCTCTGGAGAGGCTGGCAAGTAACAAGTCCTTTGGTGTTGGAATGCCCCAGATTGATTCCGCTGCCGGGCTCTCATAGACGGTGGGTCAGGTTGATCTCTGGAGAGGCTGGCAAGTAACAAGTCCTTTGGTGCCGGAATGCCCCAGATCGATTCCGCTGCCGGGCTCTCATAGACGGTGGGTCGGGTTGATCTCTGGAGAGGCTGGCAAGTAACAAGTCATTGGGTCCTGGAATGCCCCAGATCGATTCTGCTGTCGGGTTCTCGCTAGCCGGTGAAATAAGTCGGTCTCAAGGATCAGCTAGCAAGCAGGTTATTCATGCCAAGCGACTCGGCCCGCAAAAATCTGTCAAGGTCTAGGCAAGGCGAGCCCTGGGCTCGCTCGCGTGAAGGCAGACACCCGCGATGGATGACAAACATCTAAGTTCGAGAATGAAAGCAGGGCAGGGGAAGTACGGTGTCGCGAAGTCTGCCGGGCCGGGCCATAGCTCGCAAAAATACTTGAGCGCACTCAAGGGGCTAACCTTATAACCATCACCAAAAAGAAGTGCGCGAGCGCGAGCCTGACTAAACGCAGAAGTACAGAAACAAAATTGTGGGCATGCGAACGTATTAGTGCAAGCGGGGCAAGAAATATCCGCGCGAGTACAAACACAGGGGCGAATACGAGTAATGAAATAAAAGGAAATGGTGTTCAAAAGAGACAAAATATTTCTTTATCATTGATCAAAAGGTGTTACAATCAATGGCGAACTCGCCGATCGAAACAAAATTTTCTACACTTTGAAAAATTAAAAGGGTGGAGGCTGCCCGCTGAGGACATTTTCACTCGCGACCCTCTGCCTCGGAGATCGGCGCGAACAGGTCGGGGACGACGTCTTCCGCAGTGAACTCCATGGCGTCGGGAACGATCATGTCCGCCCCTTTGAGGGTATCGAGAACGAGTTCGGCGATCTCAATCGACCTTTTGCGATCGGCCTCCTTCTCCTCTCGCGATTGACCGCGGGCTCCAGCCCGCGAAGGAGGTGGGGGGAGCACCGCCAGGGTTAGGTCGCGAATCTGAGCCTTAAGGAAAGAATTCTCCATCTCTAGGTCAGTGATCCTTTCAGTGAGTTTACCCGCGGACTCGGCATCCTGCGAAAAGGAAGTTAGCGAAAGGTGAGGGGTAGCGAGACGAAAAAAGACTCTTTACAAGCATTACATACCAGGCCGCCTTGAAGACTGGCGAGGAGGCCCTCAGACAAGGCCTCCTTTCCCTTAAGGTCCGCGACCTCATGGATCTCCGGAGCTGGACATTTAGCTCCTTGATTTCCCTGTCCGCGATAAAGTACCGGCAACCCACCATGTGGGTAAGCTCCATCGCCCGGAACTGGGCTCGCATGGCTTCATATACGAGCCCCTTGGGCGTGAAGGCCCTGAAGAGGGAGGCGTCCTCGCGGCCGTAGAGTTCGAAGGTGAGGGCGAACGCCTCGCCCTCCACCCAGGAGGGGAGGAGGGAGGAACAGACAACCTTGTTCTGTTCAGGATCCCACGCAAGCACGGGCTCGCCGACTGCGTCCGGGAGCTTGGCACCGAGCCCGAAGTTCTTGTGGCTCGTCGGCTTAGGCGCACCGGCGGAGCCACCCGGCTCGCCACTTTCATTGGCAGGTTTCTGATTCGCCGGAGGAGGGAGGACGTCTGGCTCGGACAGATCCACGACATCCTTCTCCTTAGGTGCGGAAGGGGCCTTCTTGGTCTTCTTCGCCGAACCCTGCGAGGCGGGCTGGCTTGGAAGAGGTGGGCGTTTCTTCCCAGACGACGAGCTCGGGCGGTCGCGGCATGCCGCGGCCGCGAGCGAGCCAGAGGCGAGGGTCGAAGAAGGCGCGTACGGGGGGTTGATCGGAAGATCACGTTCCCATGCAAAGAAGTTGGAGGTGTTAGCCAGCGAGGAACAAAAGCAAGGGGGAAGTTAGCGAGTGCGAGACAAACCTTCTCCTTGGGGGACGGGTGTCAGCGAGTCCACCCTCTGCCGGAGGAAAATGACTTCAAAGTCCTTCCCGGACAGGTATTGGTACAGCTTCGCGTCGTCGCCCCCCCCCCCCCCCCCCCCCAGCGAGGCGGGCGGGCGATAGGTGGCGTCGTCACGCTGAAGGGGAGTGTAGGAGATGTTGCCAAAGGGACCTTTCACTATGACGTATTTCTGCGTCCAGTAGTGAGCCTTGTTCACCGTCTCGCAGATGGTGACATGCTGGCTCGCGAAGTGTGTAGTCCCGTCTTTATAAGCACGGAAGGAGAATACCTTGCGGAAGACGAGTAGACTAAACTCGATCCTCTCCGCCCGAAGGTAACTGGCAAATGCGACCACCACAGAGATCGCGTTCGGAGTCAGTTGACTCACGAGAACACCAAAATACTTGAGCACCTAGAAGGGACGGCAAAGGTTAGAACGCCCTCCGTGAGGCGAATCAGGAATACACTGGCCAGTAAATAAACATACCTAGCGTACTTCCGGCCAGAGAGGGAGTCGCAACCCATTCTCAAAGTGAGCAATGGGGATGGCGAGCCCGTCAGGGTGTGGGTCGTTGATGGTGTCTCGCTCGGTAGGACGGCGAGCCACGTATCCAGGAGGAATATATTGGTCCACGGTGGCGAGAAATTCCTCCGCGGTGAGGTTGGCGCAGAAGAAAGGGCCCTCTAGGAAAGCTCCGGCGCACTTGGCCCGCCCCTCCGCCTCCACATCTGCGACCATGTTGCAAGAAGGCAGCGAATCGCAAGAAAGGCGAGCGCGAGCTAGATTCTGCAAGGGGTTAGAAGACGAGGAGAGCAGAGGGAAGGCAGTAAATGCGGTGGTTGAAAAGGTGAAGAGTGAAGGCTATTTATAGAAATAAAAATGGAGGTAAGGATACGAAGGGTCGGGGGCAGCGGATAGCGGATCCGCACTGTATTTTTCAATCCTCCCGAAGCCTTATCCGCTCCTGGCAAGTGGGCGCCCCGCAAAAAGAAAATCACTCCAGTGAGCCTTGGGGCGAGCCAGACCTGTATAAAGCCGCGAGGGCGACTCGCGAAAATAATGCGAGCAAATGTGGTTGCAAAGTAATGCGAGCAGATATAATTTACAAACAAATAAAATTTGTAAAATGCGAACACGGCAGGCATAGCGATGAACGAAGTAAACGCAGAAAAGGTGGGTTCGCATGCGAGCCAGTAAAGTCTTTATAGTCGCAAATCATCAAATAATCTAGTTCACCCCCCCCCCCCCCATAAGGAAGGGAAGAAAAACCCAACAGCGAGTTTTAAAGGAAAAGTTTTTCAATAACGGAGCCACTTCCAGCGACCGCGGCCACGCACACCAGAGCGTGGGGGAACTCGCGGATAGTGGTACTCGCGAACCGACTGGGCCGCGCGAGTCATCATCTACGCGTAATCCTCAATCCGCGCAATGTACACCCTGGTGAGGTCACCTCGTTGTGGTCCACCGGCCGCGCCTCGGCAAGAATGCGCGCGTTCGCGTCCTCCATCGCAGCAAATCTCTCTTCATAGGCGGCCCGATCCAGCCGATTTTGTTCGAATAAATCCCGCAGCATGGAAGTGTGCTTCTGGAATATATCGGTGACCCGCCTCTTCATTTGCTCTGGATCGCTGGGGTCCCCCAAAAAATCCGCGATCTGACCCGGCGAGGGGGGTGGCGAAACCTCCAACTCTCCAGGTTCCGACTCAGTGGGTGGGGTCAGAGGATCACCTGCGAGGTAGAAATCAGCGAGAGAGAGAAGAAAATGGCATTCAGCAGGGATGATCTGGTGGGGGAATTTGGGTACTGAGCCGCTGGCGAGATGTGCCCGGCTGGCCCTTGAACGCTTCGGCGAAGGCGGGGGTAACGGCCTTCCCCAGACCAGGGCGGAACGTGGTTTCGGCGGCGACTCCGGACTCGCCAAGCAATGTCCCTCCAGGGCTCCTTTGCCCCATAACGCCGAATCTAGGAGTGATGATGGTCTGTTTCGGCGGGGCCGGCTGGTCCGAGGGAGGAGGAATGCCCCCCTCCAAGTTTGCGAGAGGAGGCACTACATGAAGATTAAGGGAGACTTAGCGAGCCAGGAAACGAACAGCGAAGGGCGAAGCGAACTACTCACCAGGCCGCGAAGGCGAGACCTGCATATCAGAGGTCCCCACGGCCCGGGAGGCAGGATCGATCCTCCCAGGGGAGGGAACGCGAGCCTCCATAGTTGTTTTCTCCAGGGTATTTTCTCCTAGAGAAGGGTTCTGCAAGCAAAGAAGAAAGGTCAGAAGAGAAACTCATTAACTTAGCGAGCTTGGTGTTAGTACCTGCGAGGCGAGGCCGTCAGGAGAAGAAGGAGACAAAGGGGAAGACTCATCCTCGTCGGGCGAGCGCCGGATAGTTTTTGCCGTCTTTGAGTGAGGCTGAGGCGAAGCATGCTGCGGCGAGGTCCAGGAAGCGAGCGCGGACGCCTTGGCCTTCCGGGCCGTCTGCGAGGCCTTGAGGCGGGCCAACATTTCTTCCCTTTTAGACATCGCACCGGGGTCTAGCAGCGAGCAGCAAGAGAAGAAAGAGGGATGAAAAGCTTGTGCACCAGCCAGGAAGAATGATATTTATAGCAGTGGGCATGGGCCCCACCAAAAGATTCTCGCCACGTCACCAAGGGGTCGGCGAATACAAAGGGTTGGACGGTTCTTCGCGAGCCTAGGTAGCCTCGCGAAGAGCGGGGATTGTGTACAACCCCGATATTCGCCTTGAGGTAAACAGAGACTGAGGAGAACAGCGAGCCAGGGGTAAAAGCCCTCTCGCAGGAGGCGAGCGAGCAGGACTCTCGATGGGTAATCGCGGGAAGCAGGCGAGCCAGATCCTCGCGGGCCGCACCCGCGGTCTCATAGGCGAACCGGATTCTTTCCGAGTTTCGGTATTCGACGGACTTCATTCGCGTTCGACAAACGTCACACCTTGGTTGAGATCGACGAACCCGGCTGTGTTCGACGAAGCGCAATATTCGCCAGGGGGTAAGTAGTAAGGAAGACGAGCCAGAGTCTCAAAGGCCGCCCGCAAGAAGGTAGGCGAGTCGGGTACTCGCCAACTATCCGCCAGGAGGCAAGCGAGTCGGACACCCGCCGACCGCTCGCGAGGAGGATGGGCAAGCCAGATCGTCGCGGGCCGCTTACAGTGGTGTTCTGGGCAAACCAGTTTCTTCCTAAGTTTCGGTGTTCGACGAACTCTGTTCTGCGTTCGACGAGATCCGTTCGACGAACATCATTTCTTAGTTCGACGAACTTGCCTCTCAATTCGACAAACTCGTGATACCTTCCCGTTCGACGAATTCGCTCCTCGGTTCGACGAACTTGCTTCTTAGTTCGACGAACGCCACGCTTCAGCCTCGGCGAAATCATCTCAGCGGCTGAGCTGGGAGGGCCGGCCGTCTCAGCAGTTATTTCTGTCTCGTCCCAGCGGACCCGCTAAGACAAGCAATTGTCTCAGCGGGCTCAAGCACCTTCTCAGCGGCTCCCGGCCCTGTCTCAGCGGGAGAGCTCGCAGGAGGAAGTGCGAGACCCGACCTCGGCGGATGTCATCAGAAGAAGGGAGAGCGGGCCTTCGCAGAGCGCTCGCCTAAGAGGGGTTTGCGAGCCACACTTGCGAGGAGACTCGCGGGAGCTCTCGCGAGTAGCCCTCTCGCGGGCCACTTGCCCATAGGTTAGGGAGGCAAAATTACCTCTCTACCCCCAATGGTCTGTCGTTAGCCCGTCCAAATAGCGAAGTTTGGCTGTTAGCAGGCCAAATTGGGGTGCATTTAGTAAAACCAAAAGGCGGAATTCCGCTATTAACAGACCACTAGTAAAAAACTATAAATAGACCTTGAAGGGCACCTTGGGAGAGGATTCCAATCTCAGTTTTCTGAGCTTCTTCCTCCCTAGGTTACTTTGGTTTAGCTCTCTAGCTCTCCAAGGTGCCCAAGTCTCAGCTTTGGCTTGGGAGGGGAAGCGCTCAACGATCTTCCGGGTTTGTGGTGGGACCTCCTCGCTGTGACTAAGGTCTTAGTCTGTTTCCGAGTCCCCAGTCTGCTCCTTCCGAGGGACTAGTAAGGGCTAGCTGCCCCTCAACTTGTTGAGGGTCCGAGCTTCACAAGAGACCGAGAAATCAGTTTCAACAATAGTGTCTCCAATAACGAAGTGACTGCAACACTGCATAAAACTCTCGATCATAATTTTAGTACTTCTGTCGGGTCTCATTCAGCTTCTCACTAAAGTAAGAAACTGGATGACCCTCTTGGCTTAGTACTCCGCCAATCCTAACGCCAGATGCATCGCATGCGACCTCAAATACCTTAGAGAAATCGGGCAATCTCAGAACAGGTGCGGTCGTCAATTTTTCATTGATTTCAGTAAAAGCTCGAGTGGCGGCTGCTGTCCAGTGAAAATCTCCCTTCCGAAGGCAGCTCGTGAAGGGGGCCATAATGGTGTTAAATCCTCGGACAAATCTCCTATAAAAGGTGGCTAGTCCGTGAAAGCTACGGGCCTCAGTGATAGTGAAAGGGATATGCCACTCACGAATAGATCGGACCTTATCGAATCACATAAGAATCGCAGAGCATTGCTAGTCTAGTTGCAGTACGATAAAACTTGCCTTTAAGTTTTAATGGTACTTTACGATCACATAAGATCCCAGACACACCTCTCCACTTCAACCAACCTGCTTGGATTCTATGTATCACATCTTTATCTACACCTCCATCTTTTTGAATTATCAATCCCAGATATTTAAAGCACTCACTGCGGGAAATATCTTGGTCACCCAATTTAATGACGGAGTCATCCGACCTTCTTGCACTACTAAATTTAAGCTCTATATACTCCGTCTTTGTCCTGCTCAACCTAAAACCCTTCTTTTCTAAAGTGTCTCGCCAAGATTCAAGTTTCGTGTTTACACCCTCACGCGTCTCATCGACCAAAATAATATCATTTCTGCAAATAATTAACACCAAGGTATTGCTTGATGGATATGTCCGGTGAGCTCATCTAAGATAGGGGTAAAGAGATAAGGGCTTAAAGCTGACCCTTGATGTAAGCCAACAGCGATAGGGAATTCCTGTGTTAATCCTCCAGATGTCCTCACTCTGGTCACTGAATTTGTAAACATATCTTTGATTACATCAATGTATGATACATTTACATCTTTCTTTTCTAAGACTCTCCATAAGACCTCTCTTGGAACCATATCATAAGCCTTCTCTAGATCGATAAACAGCATATGCAAATCTTTTTGTCTTTCCTGATAGTTGTCAATGAGTCTCCTCAAGAGATGTATAGCTTTCATGGTTGACCTCCCTGGCATGAATCCAAATTGATTCTCTGAGATGTTAATCTCTCGTCTAACTCTTCTCTCTATTACTCGTTCTCATAGTTTCATAGTATGACTCATTAATTTAATTCCCTTGTAATTGACACAATTTTGTATATCCCATTTGTTCATATACAAAGGTACCAAAATACTTTCTCTTCATTAGTCTGACATCCTCTTTGTCTTTAGTATCTTATTGAAGAAACTTGTAAGCCATAAAATTTCTTCCCTCCCTAAGCATTTTCTTATTTCAATGGGTATATTGACTGGTCCAACCGTCTTTCCATTTTTCATCTTCTTCAGAGCGTTATCTATCTCTGATGCTTGAATTTTACGATAAAAAGCTATGTTTTTATACTCCGATTTATTTAACTCTTTTGAGTTCAGTTCATTGTCTTTTCCTTCATTGTATAGTTGATAAAAGTATCTTTTTCATCTCTCCTTAATAACCACACCATCCGTCAAAATCGTATCTGTTTCATCTTTTATGCATTTCACCTGGCTTAAATCTCGTCTTCCTCTCTCTAGCTCGAGCAATTTTATATATATCTCGCTCTCCATCTTTGGTATCTAGTCGTTTGTAAAATTCTTCATAAGCTTGACTTCTTGTTTTATTTACTGCATTTTTAGCTTCTTTCTTGGCGACTTTATACTTTGTCAAATTTTCATCATTCCACAAACATATAATGTTTTGTAGCTGACCCGCTTTGCCCTCACTTTGTCTTGAACTTCATCTTCCCACCACCAAGATTCTTTTTCTGGGGGCGCACGATCTTTTGACTCTCCAAGTACGTTCTTTCCACTAATCCTTAAATGAGAAGACATAACTTCTCATGTGACACTAAGATCAACATAAGGATCATCAATTAGTTGTTCTATAATCGCTGCCTTGAAAGCAACATGTTTTTCCTTCTTCAAGTTCCACCACCAAATTTTTGGCAACCCTTTTGTCTTTCTCTTAAAGTTACTATATTTAATTTCCACATTCAACACAACTAATCTATGTTGCGTTGTCAAACTTTCGCCTGGTATGAATTTGCAATCTTTACAAATTGTTTTATCCATTTTGCGAGACATAAAATAGTCAATTTGTGATTTATTTTGTCTGTTCTTGAATGTAATTAAGTGTTCTGCCCTCTTCATGTTATTTGTCACAATTAGCTCATGTGTTATGACAAAGTCTAGAATGGTTCTTCCTTGTTCACTTCTTTCTCCATACCTAATTCTCCATGAACATCTGATAATCCGTATTTTTCTTCTCTACATGTCCTTTTAAGTCTCCTCCAATGAAAATTTTCTCGCTTTGTGAGATTTCTCTTACCAAATCATCTAAGTCTTCCCAAAATTGTACTTTAATGGCTTCACTTAATCCTACTTGTGACACATTAAACACTAATTACATTAATAGTTTTCTTTCCTACGATTAATTTAAGAGCTAAGATTCTATCATCTTTTCTGCTTACCTCAACAACTTCATCCCTCCAAGTAGTATCTACAATAATACCTACTTCATTGCTTATTTTATTTTTTCCTGTGTGTCATAATTTAAAACCTGAATTATCTAAAAATTTAGCTTTCTCACTCACCCATTTAGTCTCTTGCAAAAGAGAGTCTGGATGATGATCACATTTTACTATGCAAAATATAGACCATGATTAAACTAAGTTTGTTAAATGATATGATATCCTTTTTTTTCAATGTCAGAACCGGTCAGTGTATGGTCGTGCAAAGTACCTCAAGCATTGGGTGACAAATCACCTTAATAGCGCCCAAACAATCCTGTCAACACTAATATCAAATTAATTCTGTAGAAGAACAGAGTTGGAAACCACTATTTGGAATATTCAACCAATAATATTATGTTCACTTATTTAATACAAGAAGAATAGGTCCTTAAATAGGACAAGGGGGAAGGAAGAAAATAGAGAATAGGCAATGTGGGACTAAAGGATCTTAAGGAGGAAAGGGCCTAAAGGGCATTTTTATACATGGTCTTTTATATGTTCTAACACTCCCTCGCAAGCTGGAGCATACAAGTCGTAGACACCAAGCTTGGAAAGGCACTTCTGGTACAGAGAGCGAGGTAGAGCTTTTGTAAGAACATCAGAGACTTGATCAGCAGCAGGAACATAACGAAGACAAACTTTCTGAAGTCGAACCTTTTCCCGGACAAAGTGACAGTCAACCTCGATATATTTGGTGCGTTTGTGAAACACGGGATTTTCAGCAATATGTATAGCAGCTTGACTATCGCAAAGGAGAATTGTCGGAGCCGGAAGCTGGACTCCTATTTTCAGTGAGAAGACTCTCAAGCCAGGTGAGTTCAGACACGGCAGCGACCATGGAACGATACTCAGCTTCAGCGGAGTAGCGAGCAACCACCGTTTGCTTCTTGCTTCGCCAGGTAACTAGATTTCCATCAAAGTATGTGCCGTAACCGTTGGTTGAGCGTTGATCATCGAGAGACCCAGCATAATCAGCATCACAGTATGCCACAAGAGATAGAGAGGTAAAAGGCTTGTATACCAGGCCTTGTCCAGGAGCATTCTTTAAGTATCTAAGAATTCGTTCGACGGCCTGAAGGTGGAAAGTCCGGGGAGCATGCATGAAGCGGCTGACCACACCGACAACAAAGGAGATATCTGGATGTGTGACAGTTAGATAAATAAGCTCGCACACGAGGCGTCGATAATACTCTGGATTAGGAAGGAGCATATCTGAGCCCGATCCGTGAGAACTCAGTTGATGGTTTGTATCCATGGGTGTGTCCACAGGTTTACACCCAGAGTAGCCAGCATCATGGAGGAGATCAAGATAATATTTCCGCTGAGAGAGAACCAAACTATCCGGTCGTCGAGCCATCTCAATCCCTAGGAAGTACCGTAGCCGACCTAGGTCCTTCGTGTGAAATTGAGAGGCAGGATGCTTCTTGATGTGAACAATGCCAGCAAGGTAATCACCCGTGACAAGAATGTCATCAACATAGACCAAGAGAATAACAGTTCCGGAAGGACGTCGACGAGTAAATAATGAGAAATCTGCTGAGCTTTGGGTAAAACCACACTCACGAACCACTCCACTAAATTTCTCAAACCATGCCCGGGGAGACTGTTTAAGGCCGTATAAGGATTTCTTCAGGTGACAAACTAGGGACTCCCCCGTGGTTAAATAACCAGGAGGTTGTTCCATATAAACCGTTTTCATCAGATCACCATTGAGGAAGGCATTCTTGATGTCAAGCTGGTGTAGCGGACAATGTCGATGGACCGCAAGAGATATGAGCAGGCGAACAGTGTTGAGCTTGGCAACCGGAGAGAAGATTTCCTCATAATCAAGACCATGTTGTTGAGTGAATCCACGTGCGACAAGACGAGCCTTAAGGCGATCAACCCGCCCATCGATGTGATATTTGATAGTGAAGATCCACTTACAGCTAACCAGGGATTGGTCAGGTGGAGGGGGAACAAGGTCCCATGTGTTGTTCGCCCAGAGAGCCGTCATTTCTTCATCCATGGCGGCCCGCCACCCGGGATGTTGAAGAGCTTCCTGCCCAGAAGAGGGAAGGGAAATATAAGACAAAGAAGCAGCAAACCTTTGCAAATCAGGAGACAGCCGATGTAAGGAGACATAGTTGGAAAGAGGATGCGCGGTGGAAGGTGCGGGTGGATCAGCAGGCAGCGGAGCATCCGTGGTCGGCAGGGGCTGTTGCAAGGCACTAGTTCGAGGGGAGCGACGAGAATAGACACGGACAGGAGGTGTTGTGAGAAGAGGTGGTAACGGGTATGTGGTAGGAACAACAGGACGTGGGAGATCACGAGGGGAAGACGGTGTCATGGGGGCGGTGTCATGAAAAGACTGTTGTTCAAGGAAAGTAACGTCCGCAGACGTAATTAGTTTTTGGGTAGAGGGAGAATAACAAACGTAGCCTTTTTGAGTTCGGGAGTACCCAACGAACATGGAGCGAGTTGCACGTGGGGATAATTTGTCAACTGGAGGTGCAAGATGATGGACGAAGCAGACGCAGCCAAAGACCCGTGGAGTTAAGGGAAATGGTTCGCGCTCAGGGAATAAGAGAGAGAAGGGGATGGAGAAGTTGAGGACCGAGGAGGGCATGCGGTTGATAAGGTAGCATGCAGTGGATATAACAAAATTCCAGTAGTAAGTAGGGACGTGCATATGAAAGAGGAGAGATTGGGCCACTTCGAGAAGGTGGCGATTCTTTCGTTCAGCGACGCCATTTTGTTGCGGCGTATAAGAACAAGAGGTTTGGTGAATAGTCCCCAAGGACCTACGGAACTGTTGGAAGTCATGATTAGTGTATTCATGGGCATTGTGAATGCGAAGTATTTTAATGTTGCGACAAAATTGGGTGGTGGTTTCAACGGCAAAGGAACGGAAAATAGATAGGAGTTCAGAGCGATCATGCATCATATATAACCATGTCATGCGGGAGTAATCATCAATAAAGGTAACGAAGTAGCGATAACCAAAAAGATTTGGAGTTTTGTAAGGTCCCCAAATATCATAATGCACTAAATCAAATGGGACAATACTTCGAGTACAACTAGGAGGAAAAACAGAGCGATGTTGTTTTTCATAGATACAAGATTCACAATCGAAAAAAGAGAAATGATAGTCCGGCAGAGCCTTCTGAAGGATTGGAAGAGGAGCATGACCAAGGCGACAGTGCCAGTCCAAGATATAGAGCTCGTGGATCCAAGATAGAGCAGGAACAGGTGGATCCAAGATATAGAGCTCGTTAGACAGCCGCCCGCTACTAATGATATTCCGAGTCTGCCGATCCTGCATAAGTAAAGTATAGGAAGAAAAAGTAATAAGACAATCATGATCAATGGTGAGACGACTGACAGAAAGCAGATTAAAGTGAGAACTCGGAACATGAAGAACACATTTCAACGGGAGAGTTGGAGTAAGCATCATATCGCCACAACCAGTAACAGGAGTAGTGTCGTCATTGGCCACGGTAATAAACTTCGGACATGGAGAGACGGTGATATCTGCGGCGGCTTATGGGAGAGACGATGAGAACAGCAGCTTCTTACGAAATCTGGAGAAGAACTACGGTGGCTTACGGGAGAGACGACGAGAATGGTGTCTTCTTACAGGATATGGAGGAGGAGAACTACGGCTTCTGATGGGATTTGAAGGAGAAGATCCGTGGCTTCTTCCGGGGAGAAGAATTGTGTCTTCTTACGGAATTTGAAGGAGAGAAGCAAGCCGGACGTCGAGCGCAAAAGAATGTCAAGCATAAAATGAAATGTCGAAACCTAAAAACGGACGCGGATATGAATAGGACATATCG
This sequence comes from Dactylorhiza incarnata, assembly GCA_033032865.1. Lineage (NCBI taxonomy): Eukaryota > Viridiplantae > Streptophyta > Magnoliopsida > Asparagales > Orchidaceae > Dactylorhiza > Dactylorhiza incarnata. The sequence continues at coordinate 3,057,598 of JAWHQI010000295.1, forward strand.
TAGTGTGTGGTACGCGTACCCGTACCGGAAACATACCTGGTACAGGTTGCGGCTTATTTTGCGTGTTCGTGCAACTAGAAGATATATTAGGCAAGAAATTGAGAAAAAAAGGAAGAGAGGGAGAAAGAGGGTACTTTTCTAAAATAAAGAGTGAGATTTCTTCTGTTGATTATATTCTAGCTTTTCACATGAGAGGAGAGAGTTCAGAAATTCATTTTTTTTTCTTTTTTGTATTTTGGCAGAGAGAGAGGAAAGAGAGGGAGGAAAGAAAGAGAGGATGGAATAGATTTTTGTGGAGGGATAAAATGGAAAGGCTCTATATTCATGTAATGGCATTACATGAAAGAGGTTTTCCCTTTTACAGTAGTAGAGATAGCGTGCTCAATCTTTATGTGAAATCTTCCAAATAAATTAAAACTTACTAAGTTCAATATGCCCAATTAAATCTTTGTTTCTGCTAGACACAACCTACTAACCGACCCACCAATGTCCAAATAAAGAATTGTGTATGCTTCTCAGCAACTAAGAAAAGATATTGCTACATTGCACTTGAGTGGGAGAATAGTCACATCATTCCAACAGGAATTATACACATCAACATATTGGACCATTCTATTAAGTTGTTGGTACTTTTGGCCCCTACAAGATGAAAATCCACAGGGAGTTACAGCATAAAGCAACGGTGTCATGATCAATAATACCATCAACCAGAACTTCATATCTGACGACTAGTCACCAGATTACAACTTCCAGTGTCTTTAGTACAATAATTTTGTGTCTCCCTTGGAGATGGTTGTTGACTCCCCAGTGGTAGGAAATGCACCAATCTCCTTATTGCACTCGCAGTTACTCATGTTGCATAAATTCCTATGTGTTCAATATCATGGAATCAGCACTATCATCAACGTTGTTTGGTTGCAAACACTAAGCAATGTTAAGATAAATTGGTCTAAATCATAATGGCTTTCAACTACCAAGGTGTTAGCCACCATTTACATGGTCTTCTTAGCACGCACATCCATGTTACTATGGAATATACAACTTGGATTGTTGATAAAGAGGTACAAGCACAATTTCCCTCTCTCGAACTTACGAGATTTATAAGCATGATTTCCCTCACTCAACATTGCAGATAAGATGGAGTTTCAAAAGGGAAGTATTAACGTGTGCATGCACGACTGAGGAACACATGGATGAACCACTACTATAAGATTCCAAAAGGAAGCAAATAGTTCAAGAAGGTAACAGCTAGTGCAGTCCAAAAAGTTAAATAAACATCTAATATTGTTTAAGACTCCATTAACAATTTTTTAAACATTTTTTTTTATTTTAGAAATCCTTGTATAAAGAAAAGTTATTGTATCCCTTTGGACTCGTGCCAAAATATTATCTAGAAATATTATTTGAGCGAGTATACAGCATGGGTGAGAGTATACATCTTGTGGATTTGTCATTGGTCGTCCATATCTCTCCCTGTCCATATTATAAGCCAATTATATGTGTAAATTATCAATTACGAGAAGAAAACATAATGGAACCCTATAAATTAACTTAAAAGTTTTCTCTCCCTCTTGTATTTACATATGATGTGTTCATTAGAAGGCAGTCAATTTTTTTAATAAACCTTGCATGCATCACATCCTAATATATTGACCAGTATTCATATGCATGATTTACATGAAGATAAGTTGTATTTTATTGTTAACTATAACAATATAGAACTACTATAGATGATAACATAAAATATCTAAAATTCAAATAAGGTAATATGAGCATGATCCATCTAGAACCAAAAAGATTTTCTTTAGGAACACTTAAGACATTTCCAATAAGAAAGTAAATGACTAGAAAATGTAAAAATATATTGCGATAAAATTGATACAAATCTGAACTAATAAAATATTATTATGTGTTCAATTTAATGTATCTGATCTGATTTTGTACCATGAATTAGAAACAAATAACTAGGAAGTTTTTTTCTTTTTTTCACCTTGTTTCACATCCAAACAACATAAGGCATTCTCAGACACTATTAATCATGATTACACAATCCCCACCAAAACAATAAATAGAGACCAGTCTTTTAAGCTGCTCCAAAGCCCTAGATCTCATACCTTGTGCACACGATCATTCTCTCCTTGTGCACATGATCATGCTCTCCTTAACACACTTGGACCAGTGGAAGATCCTTCGTTAAACAGGCTCGCACCACACTCTCTCACTCACTCTCTCTCTCTCTCTCACTCTCTCTCTCTCTCACTCCACCTCTCTCAGACAATACAGCCTTCGGCTGACAAGTAACACTCGACCAATAAGTTTCAGTCAAATCAGGGTCCAATAGTACACTTAGTTACTGAAACTCCTATTTGAATGCTTTGAAAAATTGAACTAACTAGAAAGAGAATGTCCCATTTGGCTATGGTAGCACTTTGTTAACTAATCAAAGCCTATTTTTTCATTTCAAGCTCTCCAATACTGATTGTTGAAAAGGCCAATTTGAATAGTACAAATTAGTATTATTTCTTTCAGAAATACCAAATTTTATATCTCTCAAATGTCCTTTTATGGTTTAGAACCCTAGTGTATCAATGAAATAAATCCTAGCTTGAACCCTACTTATGCTTCATTGATCAAGTTAACATATAGATTCTAGCATGTTTGTCCCCTTCAACTGAATGATGGAACTATTTCCTAAGACACCACTCGCTTAATTCTTCATTGAATATTTATTTGTGGAGTTGGCATGGTGACTCGCTATCGCGATGAATTTCCTTCAGTATTAGTCATTTCTTTGCCACGAATAGCTCTTCCCTAATATATTTTTTTTTATCAATTTACCTCGAAGGTTAGAAAACATACAACCAATTTGAGCTTATTGGAATCTTCTCAGGCAGCTGGTCTGCATCTTCCCAAGTTGTCTAGCATGGAATAGAATCACAGTTAACTTGGCGCACCTTATACATCAAAAATATGTGTATACTTATGATGCAACACAAATTAAATGTTACTAGGATGCCAACATTTATCACAGTTAGAGTACAATAGTTTCTCTGTTTGCAAATGTTATTTAGATTCTCTTGAATATGATGACTAAACATTTACATGAGCATTTTCTGTTGCGTTTTTTGAACATGTATCTATTGCAAGAAATTTAAAACATGATAAGCTTTTCGGCAGGAATTCACATTGTCATCACAGTAGGTTGGCTGGGTTCTCCACACTACCTAATTCTTCGGTTGGCCAGTTTATAGTTCTCAGAACATTCTTTTCAAAAGCATCACCTCCATGCAAGAGCCCGGAATATTATAAAGCTATGTTTCAGTGTAAAACGTAAATATAAATGAGAACCAATAAATGTATGAACTCTAAACATGGGCAATTATGTATCCTCAAAGAACCCATAACAAACCAAGACTTTCCCTTACCTGGCGGAGAAGAAAAGTAAACAAAACAAGCAGAATCTTGCACATCAAGGAACAAGCATGGGGGGGGGGGGGGGGGGGGGGGGGGGGGGGCCGGAATCAAGCTATTTTGCTCGAACAACAAACAGAAGGCAACGACCAGTATCAAAAAAGGAAAACCCTAAAAAACATAGAATGAACTAATCGTCCGAGAATTGGAGGAAAAAGTAAAGAATAATGGACCGAACCGATCATCTTGGCGATGAGTTTGAGCTCGTCCTGGGCCTCCTCGATAAGCTCCTCGACCTGTCCGCATGCGATGCGCTTCTCTATCACCTCCCAATCCTGCTCCTCCTCGCAGACCCGGAGGCGGTGGTTCGTGAAGCTCTCCACGGCCTTGCGGTATCCTTCTTCCTCCGGTACAGCCTTGATCTCCGTCAGTGTCCGCTTGTACAGAGATATCAGCACCTCTCGCGCGTTTGGCACCACCTCAAGCCCCACAATCCCCGTCGTATCCTTCAGTTTCGCCATCAACATCGACCCCATTCCGCCCGTCATGATCCGCCTCAGGAACATCTTCCCTCTTCCTCCCTCTTTCTCCGCCTTCCTCCGCCTTCCTCCGCCTTCCTCTCCGCCCTCTCTTCGGTGAGGAAACAACAAAAGTTCGCAACTCTGCGATTTGCCTGGGCAGTGGAAACAAGGTGGATGGAGAGGTATTAAGGCACTTAGCCCCCTCTGAATTGGGATCCTCTTCATTTCAACTAACTATCCTGATCAATTTTTGGCTAATCCTACGGGGTTCACTAATTTCATCCTATTTTATTTTATTTTTAATTAAAAAAAATTTACACCATTAGATAAGTGAGAATACATCTATACCATGAAATAGACCTTCATTTCTAATATGAGGTGTTTGGCACAATGCACCTCAAGATTTAATCATTGGTATTTTCCACGGATTTTTGGAACTTTGCACCCCAAACAGGGGATTTTGGCACTTTGCACCCCTAACTTTTAGTTTTGGCACTTTGCACCCTTCAAACCTTATAATTTGGCACTTTGCACCATCTCCTATTTATCATGTTTTTAATTGCCTTTAAAATATATTCTGAAAGGTATTTTGGTCAACAAAAATTGGCGCATTTAGTTTAGGTGAATTTTTAAATGAAGTTCCATGTTTTAAATTAGTAGGATTGGTCCATTAGTTTAGGCTGATTTTTTTTTCTGAACATAACTTATACAGGCACATAATTATAGACGTATGTTGTATGAGTTTTTTTAGGAAATAATCAACATAAACTCATACAACATCCGATTAAGGAGTTCTGAACAGAACTCATACAGCCACCTAAATATTCTCATTCCTCTTCGTTTGTTTTTTCATTTCCGAAAACTCATACAACATTTGATCCTTTGAAGAAGAAAAAATTACAGAACAACAGTGATTTCAGCAGTGTCTCTGTTGTTTTCTTTTTAAAAACAATTTACATATTTCAGAACATATATTAGAACAGAACTTAATTAGAATAGATTTCAGCCATTTCAGAACTCTTGCATTAGAACTCATACAACAGAACTTTAGTACTACTCCCAAAACAAGCTTCATTTTAGAACTCATACAATAGATTTGTGAACTCAAACAGAACTTCTTAAATAGCAGTTAAACATAACTTATACAGAACTCATAAACAAACATCATTACAGAACTCTCAAAACAAGCATGCACCATTTCAGCGATTCCAACAACAAATTATCCAAAGCATAACAAAATAGCAAATAATCCAGCAGCAGTCTTCATAAACATTCGGCTGATCACATATATGTAGTGTAGTCTTCATAAACATATGGCTGACCTGCGTAGAATACAAGATAAATTTTAGAATACAACTCACTTAATTCTTCTTCAACAGATATAACATTAATATTGAGTATCGTCAAATGACGAATGTGATTTCTTCAAAATAGTCCCACAGGCTAGCATATTGCTCCAATTCTGTACCGTGAATTATCTTGTTGGCATGTCCTGCTCCTCCTCGCAGACCCGGAGGCGGTGGTTCGTGAAGCTCTCCACGGCCTTGCGGTATCCTTCTTCCTCCGGTACAGCCTTGATCTCCGTCAGTGTCCGCTTGTACAGAGATATCAGCACCTCTCGCGCGTTTGGCACCACCTCAAGCCCCACAATCCCCGTCGTATCCTTCAGTTTCGCCATCAACATCGACCCCATTCCGCCCGTCATGATCCGCCTCAGGAACATCTTCCCTCTTCCTCCCTCTTTCTCCGCCTTCCTCCGCCTTCCTCCGCCTTCCTCTCCGCCCTCTCTTCGGTGAGGAAACAACAAAAGTTCGCAACTCTGCGATTTGCCTGGGCAGTGGAAACAAGGTGGATGGAGAGGTATTAAGGCACTTAGCCCCCTCTGAATTGGGATCCTCTCCATTTCAACTAACTATCCTGATCAATTTTTGGCTAATCCTACGGGGTTCACTAATTTCATCCTATTTTATTTTATTTTTAATTAAAAAAAATTTACACCATTAGATAAGTGAGAATACATCTATACCATGAAATAGACCTTCATTTCTAATATGAGGTGTTTGGCACAATGCACCTCAAGATTTAATCATTGGTATTTTCCACGGATTTTTGGAACTTTGCACCCCAAACAGGGGATTTTGGCACTTTGCACCCCTAACTTTTAGTTTTGGCACTTTGCACCCTTCAAACCTTATAATTTGGCACTTTGCACCATCTCCTATTTATCATGTTTTTAATTGCCTTTAAAATATATTCTGAAAGGTATTTTGGTCAACAAAAATTGGCGCATTTAGTTTAGGTGAATTTTTAAATGAAGTTCCATGTTTTAAATTAGTAGGATTGGTCCATTAGTTTAGGCTGATTTTTTTTCTGAACATAACTTATACAGGCACATAATTATAGACGTATGTTGTATGAGTTTTTTTAGGAAATAATCAACATAAACTCATACAACATCCGATTAAGGAGTTCTGAACAGAACTCATACAGCCACCTAAATATTCTCATTCCTCTTCGTTTGTTTTTTCATTTCCGAAAACTCATACAACATTTGATCCTTTGAAGAAGAAAAAATTACAGAACAACAGTGATTTCAGCAGTGTCTCTGTTGTTTTCTTTTTAAAAACAATTTACATATTTCAGAACATATATTAGAACAGAACTTAATTAGAATAGATTTCAGCCATTTCAGAACTCTTGCATTAGAACTCATACAACAGAACTTTAGTACTACTCCCAAAACAAGCTTCATTTTAGAACTCATACAATAGATTTGTGAACTCAAACAGAACTTCTTAAATAGCAGTTAAACATAACTTATACAGAACTCATAAACAAACATCATTACAGAACTCTCAAAACAAGCATGCACCATTTCAGCGATTCCAACAACAAATTATCCAAAGCATAACAAAATAGCAAATAATCCAGCAGCAGTCTTCATAAACATTCGGCTGATCACATATATGTAGTGTAGTCTTCATAAACATATGGCTGACCTGCGTAGAATACAAGATAAATTTTAGAATACAACTCACTTAATTCTTCTTCAACAGATATAACATTAATATTGAGTATCGTCAAATGACGAATGTGATTTCTTCAAAATAGTCCCACAGGCTAGCATATTGCTCCAATTCTGTACCGTGAATTATCTTGTTGGCATGTCCTGCTCCTCCTCGCAGACCCGGAGGCGGTGGTTCGTGAAGCTCTCCACGGCCTTGCGGTATCCTTCTTCCTCCGGTACAGCCTTGATCTCCGTCAGTGTCCGCTTGTACAGAGATATCAGCACCTCTCGCGCGTTTGGCACCACCTCAAGCCCCACAATCCCCGTCGTATCCTTCAGTTTCGCCATCAACATCGACCCCATTCCGCCCGTCATGATCCGCCTCAGGAACATCTTCCCTCTTCCTCCCTCTTTCTCCGCCTTCCTCCGCCTTCCTCCGCCTTCCTCTCCGCCCTCTCTTCGGTGAGGAAACAACAAAAGTTCGCAACTCTGCGATTTGCCTGGGCAGTGGAAACAAGGTGGATGGAGAGGTATTAAGGCACTTAGCCCCCTCTGAATTGGGATCCTCTCCATTTCAACTAACTATCCTGATCAATTTTTGGCTAATCCTACGGGGTTCACTAATTTCATCCTATTTTATTTTATTTTTAATTAAAAAAAATTTACACCATTAGATAAGTGAGAATACATCTATACCATGAAATAGACCTTCATTTCTAATATGAGGTGTTTGGCACAATGCACCTCAAGATTTAATCATTGGTATTTTCCACGGATTTTTGGAACTTTGCACCCCAAACAGGGGATTTTGGCACTTTGCACCCCTAACTTTTAGTTTTGGCACTTTGCACCCTTCAAACCTTATAATTTGGCACTTTGCACCATCTCCTATTTATCATGTTTTTAATTGCCTTTAAAATATATTCTGAAAGGTATTTTGGTCAACAAAAATTGGCGCATTTAGTTTAGGTGAATTTTTAAATGAAGTTCCATGTTTTAAATTAGTAGGATTGGTCCATTAGTTTAGGCTGATTTTTTTTCTGAACATAACTTATACAGGCACATAATTATAGACGTATGTTGTATGAGTTTTTTTAGGAAATAATCAACATAAACTCATACAACATCCGATTAAGGAGTTCTGAACAGAACTCATACAGCCACCTAAATATTCTCATTCCTCTTCGTTTGTTTTTTCATTTCCGAAAACTCATACAACATTTGATCCTTTGAAGAAGAAAAAATTACAGAACAACAGTGATTTCAGCAGTGTCTCTGTTGTTTTCTTTTTAAAAACAATTTACATATTTCAGAACATATATTAGAACAGAACTTAATTAGAATAGATTTCAGCCATTTCAGAACTCTTGCATTAGAACTCATACAACAGAACTTTAGTACTACTCCCAAAACAAGCTTCATTTTAGAACTCATACAATAGATTTGTGAACTCAAACAGAACTTCTTAAATAGCAGTTAAACATAACTTATACAGAACTCATAAACAAACATCATTACAGAACTCTCAAAACAAGCATGCACCATTTCAGCGATTCCAACAACAAATTATCCAAAGCATAACAAAATAGCAAATAATCCAGCAGCAGTCTTCATAAACATTCGGCTGATCACATATATGTAGTGTAGTCTTCATAAACATATGGCTGACCTGCGTAGAATACAAGATAAATTTTAGAATACAACTCACTTAATTCTTCTTCAACAGATATAACATTAATATTGAGTATCGTCAAATGACGAATGTGATTTCTTCAAAATAGTCCCACAGGCTAGCATATTGCTCCAATTCTGTACCGTGAATTATCTTGTTGGCATGTCCTGCTCCTCCTCGCAGACCCGGAGGCGGTGGTTCGTGAAGCTCTCCACGGCCTTGCGGTATCCTTCTTCCTCCGGTACAGCCTTGATCTCCGTCAGTGTCCGCTTGTACAGAGATATCAGCACCTCTCGCGCGTTTGGCACCACCTCAAGCCCCACAATCCCCATCGTATCCTTCAGTTTCGCCATCAACATCGACCCCATTCCGCCCGTCATGATCCGCCTCAGGAACATCTTCCCTCTTCCTCCCTCTTTCTCCGCCTTCCTCCGCCTTCCTCCGCCTTCCTCTCCGCCCTCTCTTCGGTGAGGAAACAACAAAAGTTCGCAACTCTGCGATTTGCCTGGGCAGTGGAAACAAGGTGGATGGAGAGGTATTAAGGCACTTAGCCCCCTCTGAATTGGGATCCTCTCCATTTCAACTAACTATCCTGATCAATTTTTGGCTAATCCTACGGGGTTCACTAATTTCATCCTATTTTATTTTATTTTTAATTAAAAAAAATTTACACCATTAGATAAGTGAGAATACATCTATACCATGAAATAGACCTTCATTTCTAATATGAGGTGTTTGGCACAATGCACCTCAAGATTTAATCATTGGTATTTTCCACGGATTTTTGGAACTTTGCACCCCAAACAGGGGATTTTGGCACTTTGCACCCCTAACTTTTAGTTTTGGCACTTTGCACCCTTCAAACCTTATAATTTGGCACTTTGCACCATCTCCTATTTATCATGTTTTTAATTGCCTTTAAAATATATTCTGAAAGGTATTTTGGTCAACAAAAATTGGCGCATTTAGTTTAGGTGAATTTTTAAATGAAGTTCCATGTTTTAAATTAGTAGGATTGGTCCATTAGTTTAGGCTGATTTTTTTTCTGAACATAACTTATACAGGCACATAATTATAGACGTATGTTGTATGAGTTTTTTTAGGAAATAATCAACATAAACTCATACAACATCCGATTAAGGAGTTCTGAACAGAACTCATACAGCCACCTAAATATTCTCATTCCTCTTCGTTTGTTTTTTCATTTCCGAAAACTCATACAACATTTGATCCTTTGAAGAAGAAAAAATTACAGAACAACAGTGATTTCAGCAGTGTCTCTGTTGTTTTCTTTTTAAAAACAATTTACATATTTCAGAACATATATTAGAACAGAACTTAATTAGAATAGATTTCAGCCATTTCAGAACTCTTGCATTAGAACTCATACAACAGAACTTTAGTACTACTCCCAAAACAAGCTTCATTTTAGAACTCATACAATAGATTTGTGAACTCAAACAGAACTTCTTAAATAGCAGTTAAACATAACTTATACAGAACTCATAAACAAACATCATTACAGAACTCTCAAAACAAGCATGCACCATTTCAGCGATTCCAACAACAAATTATCCAAAGCATAACAAAATAGCAAATAATCCAGCAGCAGTCTTCATAAACATTCGGCTGATCACATATATGTAGTGTAGTCTTCATAAACATATGGCTGACCTGCGTAGAATACAAGATAAATTTTAGAATACAACTCACTTAATTCTTCTTCAACAGATATAACATTAATATTGAGTATCGTCAAATGACGAATGTGATTTCTTCAAAATAGTCCCACAGGCTAGCATATTGCTCCAATTCTGTACCGTGAATTATCTTGTTGGCATGTCCTGCTCCTCCTCGCAGACCCGGAGGCGGTGGTTCGTGAAGCTCTCCACGGCCTTGCGGTATCCTTCTTCCTCCGGTACAGCCTTGATCTCCGTCAGTGTCCGCTTGTACAGAGATATCAGCACCTCTCGCGCGTTTGGCACCACCTCAAGCCCCACAATCCCCGTCGTATCCTTCAGTTTCGCCATCAACATCGACCCCATTCCGCCCGTCATGATCCGCCTCAGGAACATCTTCCCTCTTCCTCCCTCTTTCTCCGCCTTCCTCCGCCTTCCTCCGCCTTCCTCTCCGCCCTCTCTTCGGTGAGGAAACAACAAAAGTTCGCAACTCTGCGATTTGCCTGGGCAGTGGAAACAAGGTGGATGGAGAGGTATTAAGGCACTTAGCCCCCTCTGAATTGGGATCCTCTCCATTTCAACTAACTATCCTGATCAATTTTTGGCTAATCCTACGGGGTTCACTAATTTCATCCTATTTTATTTTATTTTTAATTAAAAAAAATTTACACCATTAGATAAGTGAGAATACATCTATACCATGAAATAGACCTTCATTTCTAATATGAGGTGTTTGGCACAATGCACCTCAAGATTTAATCATTGGTATTTTCCACGGATTTTTGGAACTTTGCACCCCAAACAGGGGATTTTGGCACTTTGCACCCCTAACTTTTAGTTTTGGCACTTTGCACCCTTCAAACCTTATAATTTGGCACTTTGCACCATCTCCTATTTATCATGTTTTTAATTGCCTTTAAAATATATTCTGAAAGGTATTTTGGTCAACAAAAATTGGCGCATTTAGTTTAGGTGAATTTTTAAATGAAGTTCCATGTTTTAAATTAGTAGGATTGGTCCATTAGTTTAGGCTGATTTTTTTTCTGAACATAACTTATACAGGCACATAATTATAGACGTATGTTGTATGAGTTTTTTTAGGAAATAATCAACATAAACTCATACAACATCCGATTAAGGAGTTCTGAACAGAACTCATACAGCCACCTAAATATTCTCATTCCTCTTCGTTTGTTTTTTCATTTCCGAAAACTCATACAACATTTGATCCTTTGAAGAAGAAAAAATTACAGAACAACAGTGATTTCAGCAGTGTCTCTGTTGTTTTCTTTTTAAAAACAATTTACATATTTCAGAACATATATTAGAACAGAACTTAATTAGAATAGATTTCAGCCATTTCAGAACTCTTGCATTAGAACTCATACAACAGAACTTTAGTACTACTCCCAAAACAAGCTTCATTTTAGAACTCATACAATAGATTTGTGAACTCAAACAGAACTTCTTAAATAGCAGTTAAACATAACTTATACAGAACTCATAAACAAACATCATTACAGAACTCTCAAAACAAGCATGCACCATTTCAGCGATTCCAACAACAAATTATCCAAAGCATAACAAAATAGCAAATAATCCAGCAGCAGTCTTCATAAACATTCGGCTGATCACATATATGTAGTGTAGTCTTCATAAACATATGGCTGACCTGCGTAGAATACAAGATAAATTTTAGAATACAACTCACTTAATTCTTCTTCAACAGATATAACATTAATATTGAGTATCGTCAAATGACGAATGTGATTTCTTCAAAATAGTCCCACAGGCTAGCATATTGCTCCAATTCTGTACCGTGAATTATCTTGTTGGCATGTCCTGCTCCTCCTCGCAGACCCGGAGGCGGTGGTTCGTGAAGCTCTCCACGGCCTTGCGGTATCCTTCTTCCTCCGGTACAGCCTTGATCTCCGTCAGTGTCCGCTTGTACAGAGATATCAGCACCTCTCGCGCGTTTGGCACCACCTCAAGCCCCACAATCCCCGTCGTATCCTTCAGTTTCGCCATCAACATCGACCCCATTCCGCCCGTCATGATCCGCCTCAGGAACATCTTCCCTCTTCCTCCCTCTTTCTCCGCCTTCCTCCGCCTTCCTCCGCCTTCCTCTCCGCCCTCTCTTCGGTGAGGAAACAACAAAAGTTCGCAACTCTGCGATTTGCCTGGGCAGTGGAAACAAGGTGGATGGAGAGGTATTAAGGCACTTAGCCCCCTCTGAATTGGGATCCTCTCCATTTCAACTAACTATCCTGATCAATTTTTGGCTAATCCTACGGGGTTCACTAATTTCATCCTATTTTATTTTATTTTTAATTAAAAAAAATTTACACCATTAGATAAGTGAGAATACATCTATACCATGAAATAGACCTTCATTTCTAATATGAGGTGTTTGGCACAATGCACCTCAAGATTTAATCATTGGTATTTTCCACGGATTTTTGGAACTTTGCACCCCAAACAGGGGATTTTGGCACTTTGCACCCCTAACTTTTAGTTTTGGCACTTTGCACCCTTCAAACCTTATAATTTGGCACTTTGCACCATCTCCTATTTATCATGTTTTTAATTGCCTTTAAAATATATTCTGAAAGGTATTTTGGTCAACAAAAATTGGCGCATTTAGTTTAGGTGAATTTTTAAATGAAGTTCCATGTTTTAAATTAGTAGGATTGGTCCATTAGTTTAGGCTGATTTTTTTTCTGAACATAACTTATACAGGCACATAATTATAGACGTATGTTGTATGAGTTTTTTTAGGAAATAATCAACATAAACTCATACAACATCCGATTAAGGAGTTCTGAACAGAACTCATACAGCCACCTAAATATTCTCATTCCTCTTCGTTTGTTTTTTCATTTCCGAAAACTCATACAACATTTGATCCTTTGAAGAAGAAAAAATTACAGAACAACAGTGATTTCAGCAGTGTCTCTGTTGTTTTCTTTTTAAAAACAATTTACATATTTCAGAACATATATTAGAACAGAACTTAATTAGAATAGATTTCAGCCATTTCAGAACTCTTGCATTAGAACTCATACAACAGAACTTTAGTACTACTCCCAAAACAAGCTTCATTTTAGAACTCATACAATAGATTTGTGAACTCAAACAGAACTTCTTAAATAGCAGTTAAACATAACTTATACAGAACTCATAAACAAACATCATTACAGAACTCTCAAAACAAGCATGCACCATTTCAGCGATTCCAACAACAAATTATCCAAAGCATAACAAAATAGCAAATAATCCAGCAGCAGTCTTCATAAACATTCGGCTGATCACATATATGTAGTGTAGTCTTCATAAACATATGGCTGACCTGCGTAGAATACAAGATAAATTTTAGAATACAACTCACTTAATTCTTCTTCAACAGATATAACATTAATATTGAGTATCGTCAAATGACGAATGTGATTTCTTCAAAATAGTCCCACAGGCTAGCATATTGCTCCAATTCTGTACCGTGAATTATCTTGTTGGCATGTCCTGCTCCTCCTCGCAGACCCGGAGGCGGTGGTTCGTGAAGCTCTCCACGGCCTTGCGGTATCCTTCTTCCTCCGGTACAGCCTTGATCTCCGTCAGTGTCCGCTTGTACAGAGATATCAGCACCTCTCGCGCGTTTGGCACCACCTCAAGCCCCACAATCCCCGTCGTATCCTTCAGTTTCGCCATCAACATCGACCCCATTCCGCCCGTCATGATCCGCCTCAGGAACATCTTCCCTCTTCCTCCCTCTTTCTCCGCCTTCCTCCGCCTTCCTCCGCCTTCCTCTCCGCCCTCTCTTCGGTGAGGAAACAACAAAAGTTCGCAACTCTGCGATTTGCCTGGGCAGTGGAAACAAGGTGGATGGAGAGGTATTAAGGCACTTAGCCCCCTCTGAATTGGGATCCTCTCCATTTCAACTAACTATCCTGATCAATTTTTGGCTAATCCTACGGGGTTCACTAATTTCATCCTATTTTATTTTATTTTTAATTAAAAAAAATTTACACCATTAGATAAGTGAGAATACATCTATACCATGAAATAGACCTTCATTTCTAATATGAGGTGTTTGGCACAATGCACCTCAAGATTTAATCATTGGTATTTTCCACGGATTTTTGGAACTTTGCACCCCAAACAGGGGATTTTGGCACTTTGCACCCCTAACTTTTAGTTTTGGCACTTTGCACCCTTCAAACCTTATAATTTGGCACTTTGCACCATCTCCTATTTATCATGTTTTTAATTGCCTTTAAAATATATTCTGAAAGGTATTTTGGTCAACAAAAATTGGCGCATTTAGTTTAGGTGAATTTTTAAATGAAGTTCCATGTTTTAAATTAGTAGGATTGGTCCATTAGTTTAGGCTGATTTTTTTTCTGAACATAACTTATACAGGCACATAATTATAGACGTATGTTGTATGAGTTTTTTTAGGAAATAATCAACATAAACTCATACAACATCCGATTAAGGAGTTCTGAACAGAACTCATACATCCACCTAAATATTCTCATTCCTCTTCGTTTGTTTTTTCATTTCCGAAAACTCATACAACATTTGATCCTTTGAAGAAGAAAAAATTACAGAACAACAGTGATTTCAGCAGTGTCTCTGTTGTTTTCTTTTTAAAAACAATTTACATATTTCAGAACATATATTAGAACAGAACTTAATTAGAATAGATTTCAGCCATTTCAGAACTCTTGCATTAGAACTCATACAACAGAACTTTAGTACTACTCCCAAAACAAGCTTCATTTTAGAACTCATACAATAGATTTGTGAACTCAAACAGAACTTCTTAAATAGCAGTTAAACATAACTTATACAGAACTCATAAACAAACATCATTACAGAACTCTCAAAACAAGCATGCACCATTTCAGCGATTCCAACAACAAATTATCCAAAGCATAACAAAATAGCAAATAATCCAGCAGCAGTCTTCATAAACATTCGGCTGATCACATATATGTAGTGTAGTCTTCATAAACATATGGCTGACCTGCGTAGAATACAAGATAAATTTTAGAATACAACTCACTTAATTCTTCTTCAACAGATATAACATTAATATTGAGTATCGTCAAATGACGAATGTGATTTCTTCAAAATAGTCCCACAGGCTAGCATATTGCTCCAATTCTGTACCGTGAATTATCTTGTTGGCATGTCCTGCTCCTCCTCGCAGACCCGGAGGCGGTGGTTCGTGAAGCTCTCCACGGCCTTGCGGTATCCTTCTTCCTCCGGTACAGCCTTGATCTCCGTCAGTGTCCGCTTGTACAGAGATATCAGCACCTCTCGCGCGTTTGGCACCACCTCAAGCCCCACAATCCCCGTCGTATCCTTCAGTTTCGCCATCAACATCGACCCCATTCCGCCCGTCATGATCCGCCTCAGGAACATCTTCCCTCTTCCTCCCTCTTTCTCCGCCTTCCTCCGCCTTCCTCCGCCTTCCTCTCCGCCCTCTCTTCGGTGAGGAAACAACAAAAGTTCGCAACTCTGCGATTTGCCTGGGCAGTGGAAACAAGGTGGATGGAGAGGTATTAAGGCACTTAGCCCCCTCTGAATTGGGATCCTCTCCATTTCAACTAACTATCCTGATCAATTTTTGGCTAATCCTACGGGGTTCACTAATTTCATCCTATTTTATTTTATTTTTAATTAAAAAAAATTTACACCATTAGATAAGTGAGAATACATCTATACCATGAAATAGACCTTCATTTCTAATATGAGGTGTTTGGCACAATGCACCTCAAGATTTAATCATTGGTATTTTCCACGGATTTTTGGAACTTTGCACCCCAAACAGGGGATTTTGGCACTTTGCACCCCTAACTTTTAGTTTTGGCACTTTGCACCCTTCAAACCTTATAATTTGGCACTTTGCACCATCTCCTATTTATCATGTTTTTAATTGCCTTTAAAATATATTCTGAAAGGTATTTTGGTCAACAAAAATTGGCGCATTTAGTTTAGGTGAATTTTTAAATGAAGTTCCATGTTTTAAATTAGTAGGATTGGTCCATTAGTTTAGGCTGATTTTTTTTCTGAACATAACTTATACAGGCACATAATTATAGACGTATGTTGTATGAGTTTTTTTAGGAAATAATCAACATAAACTCATACAACATCCGATTAAGGAGTTCTGAACAGAACTCATACATCCACCTAAATATTCTCATTCCTCTTCGTTTGTTTTTTCATTTCCGAAAACTCATACAACATTTGATCCTTTGAAGAAGAAAAAATTACAGAACAACAGTGATTTCAGCAGTGTCTCTGTTGTTTTCTTTTTAAAAACAATTTACATATTTCAGAACATATATTAGAACAGAACTTAATTAGAATAGATTTCAGCCATTTCAGAACTCTTGCATTAGAACTCATACAACAGAACTTTAGTACTACTCCCAAAACAAGCTTCATTTTAGAACTCATACAATAGATTTGTGAACTCAAACAGAACTTCTTAAATAGCAGTTAAACATAACTTATACAGAACTCATAAACAAACATCATTACAGAACTCTCAAAACAAGCATGCACCATTTCAGCGATTCCAACAACAAATTATCCAAAGCATAACAAAATAGCAAATAATCCAGCAGCAGTCTTCATAAACATTCGGCTGATCACATATATGTAGTGTAGTCTTCATAAACATATGGCTGACCTGCGTAGAATACAAGATAAATTTTAGAATACAACTCACTTAATTCTTCTTCAACAGATATAACATTAATATTGAGTATCGTCAAATGACGAATGTGATTTCTTCAAAATAGTCCCACAGGCTAGCATATTGCTCCAATTCTGTACCGTGAATTATCTTGTTGGCATGTCCTGCTCCTCCTCGCAGACCCGGAGGCGGTGGTTCGTGAAGCTCTCCACGGCCTTGCGGTATCCTTCTTCCTCCGGTACAGCCTTGATCTCCGTCAGTGTCCGCTTGTACAGAGATATCAGCACCTCTCGCGCGTTTGGCACCACCTCAAGCCCCACAATCCCCGTCGTATCCTTCAGTTTCGCCATCAACATCGACCCCATTCCGCCCGTCATGATCCGCCTCAGGAACATCTTCCCTCTTCCTCCCTCTTTCTCCGCCTTCCTCCGCCTTCCTCCGCCTTCCTCTCCGCCCTCTCTTCGGTGAGGAAACAACAAAAGTTCGCAACTCTGCGATTTGCCTGGGCAGTGGAAACAAGGTGGATGGAGAGGTATTAAGGCACTTAGCCCCCTCTGAATTGGGATCCTCTCCATTTCAACTAACTATCCTGATCAATTTTTGGCTAATCCTACGGGGTTCACTAATTTCATCCTATTTTATTTTATTTTTAATTAAAAAAAATTTACACCATTAGATAAGTGAGAATACATCTATACCATGAAATAGACCTTCATTTCTAATATGAGGTGTTTGGCACAATGCACCTCAAGATTTAATCATTGGTATTTTCCACGGATTTTTGGAACTTTGCACCCCAAACAGGGGATTTTGGCACTTTGCACCCCTAACTTTTAGTTTTGGCACTTTGCACCCTTCAAACCTTATAATTTGGCACTTTGCACCATCTCCTATTTATCATGTTTTTAATTGCCTTTAAAATATATTCTGAAAGGTATTTTGGTCAACAAAAATTGGCGCATTTAGTTTAGGTGAATTTTTAAATGAAGTTCCATGTTTTAAATTAGTAGGATTGGTCCATTAGTTTAGGCTGATTTTTTTTCTGAACATAACTTATACAGGCACATAATTATAGACGTATGTTGTATGAGTTTTTTTAGGAAATAATCAACATAAACTCATACAACATCCGATTAAGGAGTTCTGAACAGAACTCATACATCCACCTAAATATTCTCATTCCTCTTCGTTTGTTTTTTCATTTCCGAAAACTCATACAACATTTGATCCTTTGAAGAAGAAAAAATTACAGAACAACAGTGATTTCAGCAGTGTCTCTGTTGTTTTCTTTTTAAAAACAATTTACATATTTCAGAACATATATTAGAACAGAACTTAATTAGAATAGATTTCAGCCATTTCAGAACTCTTGCATTAGAACTCATACAACAGAACTTTAGTACTACTCCCAAAACAAGCTTCATTTTAGAACTCATACAATAGATTTGTGAACTCAAACAGAACTTCTTAAATAGCAGTTAAACATAACTTATACAGAACTCATAAACAAATTTTTGTAAATTTAATAGGTCTCCCTTGCATATTTGAATGCGTCGGCACTGCATCTCTGAAATCTTGAGATATATTAAAGCATAGTCCAACTTGAAATTCAAAATTTGATTCACATGCATCCCCTTGATAAAATCTGACAATGTTTTGATCTGCTTCTTTGGATTTGTGGTGGTAAGAGAACTGTTATGTTCAATTATTTGAGTTGACTCTTTACCACCGACCCACTCGACAGCTTCATCAATATTTTCATCAAACTGCAAGTCATCACTATCATAAACACCATCTTGAAATCCACCAGTAAAAGTGGAATTCGTGTCATCAGTGTCTTCTTCATTGCTCATCGAGTCGCTGTAATTTTGAACTTATATTATTGGTGTAGTATCATCATTGTCTCCATACATCTTGTTCTGCTTGAGCTTCCACGGTTTCAACATAAACATCAACTTCTCTTTTCAAGTTGATATGTTGTATCAAACTTTTAACAACCTCATCATTATCCAACAATAACAAATTACTGCAATCACTACTCCTAGATAAACAACTAAAAAATTTGATCCATCCATTGTGACCAAGGTCTATTGTCATTTCATGCAAATCATGTAGCACTATTTCAGCGGAATTACAGTAGTCAAAATAGTTAATTACATCAGCTTTGTAAGCTACGTTTGTGGAACCTATGAATGAACCTGAATGGTGCATTCAGATAGTGAATAAGGAGATTTCAGAATGCATGTAGAATGCACAATCACTTGCATTCTTAGCTCTACTAATCCACATTATCCTTTAACCTAATGAGTGAGAACAAGAATGAGGAAAAAACCTTAAACCAGATCTAAATTTTGGGGGCAATAACTGGAAATCAGATAAATACTAGAGATCAACCAGACTTAATTGTGATCAACCAGACATCAAATACTTGTAACCTGATACTAGAGATCAACCAGTTTTAACCTTAAATAAGGGTATAAATATCTCTGCATTCCAGAAATGGAAAATAGAACTTGAATCAAACTTCTCTTTGGTTAGTGTCGTGAACAAAGAATGAGGATTTATACCTGAATAAGGTTCAGATCTCGGCCAAAAAAACACTCTCTGGGTAGATGAAGACCTGGAATCTAGCCGGTAACAGAGACGAATTGAAACGGAGCCGCTGCTGCTGGAAATGGCGGCGGAGGATGACCTTGACATCGATGCGAAGAAGCGGCGGCAGATAGTCGGGACGATCATAAGCGTGGAAGGAGGAAACAAGCGTCGTTGCTACTTCACAGGGAATGGGACCGACTGATCAACGCTAGGGTTTTGCCGGGTTTTACTCTATCTGCTTGAATCAAAGGACCAAAATACCCTTCATAACATAATTAAAATGAAATAAAAATTATGATAAGTAGGAGAGGGTGCAAAGTGCCAAATTATAAGGTTTGAAGGGTGCAAAGTGCCTAAACTAAAAGTTAGGAGTGCAAAGTGCCAAAACCCCCTGTTTGGGGGTGCAAAGTGCCAAAAATCCACTTTCAACCCTCCAAACCTTTTAAATGAGCGCATCGCACTAAAAATCTTTTTTCTTAAATATCAAAAGACAGTTTCGGTATAACCTAAAGAAAAAAAGCTAACTTAACAAAGCCGGTCTGCATACAAGCGGTTATTTTCATTTAGGCGCCGAGCGAAATATCTGGGAGGAGAGCGGCGTTGATGACGAGTGATTCCTTGTGAGTGATCGACAACGGCGATTCCTTGCGAGCGACGACAGTGACGATTCCTTTAGGTGAGTCCCGACTCTTCCTCCCGGCTTGAAGTTCACCAGCGACATCTCCTTTTTATTCAATCTTCTTAACCGGCCATTTTTTCTAGGGTTGCATTGCTCTTTGCTGGTGTGGTTCCTGTCTTCTTCCCGGCGAGGCGAGTCTCGTTTCTTCTTCCCGACGACAGTCTCGGTGACATTCTACACCTTCCACACCGGAACCCTAGATTCCGATTCACGACTTTGAGGTAAAAACCCTTAATTTTTCTCCATTTATTACATCAATAGCACTTGTTTTTTATGTTTTATTCACATCAAAATAGAAAGTTTTAATCTTTATTGACTGTGATATGTAGATTATGGAAGAAATCACTAGTTTTCCTTAATTTTTCTACATTTATTACAGCAAAAGCACTTGATTTTGATGTTTTATTCACATCAACAAGTAGAAATTTTAATCTTTATTGGCTGTGATATTTAGATTAGGGAAGAAAACACAAGTTTTTGCTGCGTTGATGTGTTATTTTCAGTGATTTTGATGTCGTTTTATTTATTTTACATCATTTAGAATGAGGTGGATTTTAAGACCTAAAGATTCAAAAAGTTGTGCATATTACACATTTGTGGATGCTTCATTGTTTACAATCAGAATGCACCATCCAGGATCGTTTATTGGTTCTACCAGATTAACTTATATACATAATGAGATTAGTTTTTTTTACTACTGTGATTGCACTAAAATAATGTTGAAGGATTTGCATGACATGACTACTTTAGCGGGGCACATGGGTTGGGTCAGATTTATTGTTGTTTATCAGAGGATTTCAGTAATTTCATCTTAATTGTTAATGATGATGATGTCAAAAAATTGCCAACCTATGCTAATACTAAAAGAGAAGTTGATGTTTACGTTGAGACTATTGAAGGTCGAATCCACAATGAAACTCATGTTGAAACTACAATATTTGAACTTGAAAACAATAGTGACTCAATGAGTGACGAATTGGCGAATGTGTATACAGATGACAGCGATTTCACTTTTAGTGATGAATTTGCTGATGATGATTTTGAGTGCGATGACTTAGAGTTTGATGAAAATGTAGATGAAGCGGTAGAATTGGTTGAATTGAAAGAGATAAAAATAGTACACTGCAGTGAACAAAATCAAATGATCACGCAATACAAAAGTAAAAGCCAGCTTGCATGTGAACCCAACAAAATTCGTTATCAAATTTATTAAGGCAATGCAAATGAATCATTTTTTGAATTTGAAGTCGGATTGTGCTTCCATACTGCAGATTAAAGATGTGTACAGACTTATTCTAACATGCAAGGGAAGCTTATAAAGTTCACAAAAACTTGTAGTGATAAGATGCAAGTAACTTGCGAATGTGGTTGGGTTATGTATGCGTCTATCATATCTAAAAGTGATAAAAGGAGAACATACATGCTATAGAGCCGCAAGCTCTAAACATTGTACTTTAAATTATCTTGCAAAGAAATATAAACACCGCCTTAGGAGTAACCCTGAGTGGCATGTTACTTCAATGCAAAAAACAATACAAATGGAAAGCGGGACTTCTCTTTCTATTTGGAAAATGTACAAAGTAAAAAAAAGTTGCTAACAAGATCATTCATGGGACAGATTTGAACAGTACGCTAGTCTTTGAGATTATTGTGAGGAAATCTGTCAAATTAATCATAACACGACAATGAAAGTGCAATGTAAACAACGATCTGAATCACAAGCATGTATTTTCAAGAGATTATATATATGTTGGGGGTGCTTTAAAGGCGGGCTTTCTTGTTGTATGTCGACCCATTATTGGTCTAGTTGGTACGCACCTAAAGACCTCAACTAGAGGAGTTTTATTATGTACAGAAGGTATTGCCGACAATAATGGTATGTATCCAATAACTTATGCAATGGTATTAAGGGAAAAATATAAAATCTTGGGAATGGTTTATTAGTCTACTTATACAAGATTTGAATATTATTAACAATTATGTTTGGACCATCATATCAAACAAACAAAAGGGTCTTATACAAGCATATCAAGAGTTACTAGCGAATGCAGAACACAGGTTTTTTCTGCGTCATATGTATAGTAATTTCAAGGAAATACATAAAAGACTACATCTTAAATCTTTGTTATAGAAGGTTGCATCCACCATGAAACTTGTTGATTTTAATAATGAAATGCAGAAGCTGAAAGTGTTCAATGTGGAGGCTTATAATTGGGTAAGGGCAAAACATTCTAGAAATTGGGCAAGGTCTCATTTTAGCACATTGCCTAAGTGTGATATACTACTCAACAAATTATGTAAAAGTTTCAACAATGTGATACTAAAGGCTAGAGGCAAACCGGTCATAATAATGCTTGAGATTATAAGAATAATTATGATGAGAAGAATGCATACACAAAGAGATAAGATGTTGAGATCAAGTGGAGACATTTGTCCTAACATTCAAAAAATTCTAGAGAATAACAAAAGAGTGGTTCATGACTACATTCTAGAATGGAATTACAATGATAAATTTGAGGTGAAAGGATGGGCCGGTGATAAATGGACGGTTGAATTAGCAACTCAATGTTGTAGTTGCAATAAGTGGGATCTTAGTGGAATTTCATGTGTTCATGTCATTACATGCATCTTCTATAAAAGAGAAAAGGTTCAAGATTATGTGGATTATTGGTACAAGAAAAGTACTTACATGAAAGCCTATGAACATATGTTGAATCTCATTAAAGGACAAAGGGAGTGACCTCATTCCAAACTTAATCTTCTAGTACCATGAGATGTAAAACCAAAAAAGTGCGGAAGACCATCATTGCAAGAAAGGAGGAAGGAAAAGGATGAGCTAGATAGCCAAAAGTATGGTTTAATCAGATCAGACACAAACTATGCATGCTCCAATTGTGGAATGACGGGGCACAACAAAAAGAGTTGCGGTCAATCATCAATGAATACCAAACCGACATTGCCAACAACATCAACATTCAAAGAAAAATTACAAGTAAGTAATAGTATTATTATTTCATTATGATTCTTTCTTATATATATACGATCGTCCTTAAAAAAATTTTATTATCATGTAGGTAAGTAAGAATGATTCAAGTTCAAAAGAAACAACAAATTTTGTTCCTACACAAGAATCATTTTATGAACCATTTAGTCAAGGTGAGAATTAGCATACTCACGTGTTTCTTTTACTCTTTTTAAATCACATCTATTAAAAATTGCATTGTTATTTCGCAGGTGAGGAACATGTTTGGGAAGACATCGAATAAGGAGAGTCAATTGTTCACTATCTAGATTTATTTACTGATTTTGACATTGAATAAGATGAGGTGTTGTATGTTATATTTCAAACAATTTTCATATATGTTTGTATTGGTGATGATACTATTCAGTTGTATGTGCTGGATGATTCCACATTTACAACTCATCGGATTTGACTGCATTACACAATTTATCGGATGAATTCTCAATTCATGCATTTCACTATGGAATTATTTAAAGACTCTAATTATTTTTATACTATATCTATGAAGATATAATCTCACAAATTATATTTTGGATTAAAAAAAAAACTAAATTATCTTTGTTTAAAAAAATTGTTAAAAATAACACATTATTCTAAAAAAACACTCTGCATAAACGATGGAGGCACTTCAGATCATCTCTAGCTCTTTCGTCGATCCTGCTCAGCATGAATTGAAATATAGTTTTTATATTGTAATAACAATCGTTACTCATCAAAATACAATTAATTGGAAAAACTACAAAAAATATTCGAAGATGTGTAGTCTACGGATTCATGGAAATCAAATTTGTAGTTGCGTGTTATTCAAAAATATCCATCCATCTAATAGTAAAAAAATTGAATAAATTTTTTTGGATTTGCGGATAGTATTAGGGGGAAATAAGTTGGCTGAAATAAACCACCCAGCATAGGGATTCAAAATGTCTATCTATTCTAACAGATCTGTTATCATTGTGGCATTAGTAAATAGGTTAAGAATCGCTACCTTGCACCATTGTAGGAGCATAGGGCTTTGGTTATCCCTTCTTGCAAAGGGAATCACGCATGCATGTAGCACCTCCAACATTTTATTTGGAGGAATTGAGAATTCTGGGAAGGAGGTTTGTGGGCTGACTGCTCCATATATTAGGAAGAATTCTTCCAGGTCTGTAAACAAGTTTGCCCCAAAACACTCTTAGGAATACACAACCTCTAAGTGTCTCTGAAGCCAATCCTTCACCTATTTCTGTAGCTAAAGATAAGTTTCCGAACAACATAAATAAAGAAACAGAAAAGACAACAAAATTCAGCTTTCCCAAGGAAGGAGTCAAAGATCATGGACTACTTGGTCGTAAATCGTTGACAACTAAATTCGTCGATCGCCGACCGATCGGTCAAAGATCACAGGTTGTTGCAATCTCAAGAAACTCGTCGATTCCCGATCGTTGATCGTCGACCTCCCTTGCTCTCAGATATCGCCGATCTTCGACCGCCCCCCTTGATCAACGATCGGTGACCACAGATCTTTGAACATATCAATGATCACTAATTGCTGGTCTTTTCAACTATCAATGATCGCATATCACAAGCATCACTTATTTTTTCCTGGACTCATCCAGAGCAGACTCCTGTGACAAGGAATGGTTGAGTCAAGGGTGACTCTCATCGAGGTGAATGAGAAGCAGTGATTGGTGAGGTGGCATCCCTTGATTAGGTTAGGAGGGGTATGACATAGATTATATGATATAAGCACATCTGAGCTTAGCTAGGTCCACCCAAATTCTCAATTTATGGTCAGATTGACCAAGTCACACACAACGACAGACTTGCCTAGTCATTTGAGCTAGGGACCCACCTGGGTTTCATGAGCTAACCATAGGTTTTCTAGGGCTTAAGAAGTCTCTTAGGGCACACAAGGATAGCCTAGGTGAACCTTACAAGAGCACCAAAACTTTTCGGGTCCCTGAAAATTCGAGGATGTTACTATGATGACCTAAGATTAAATCTTAGGACCTAGTTTAATAGTTTTTTGCATTCAATATACTTTCCCTCCATCCAGGTTGTCTCTACTCATCGTATGTAGTTAAAAACACAATCTCAAACTAGCGATTAATGTATAAAAGAACATAAAAGTGAATGCATGTAAACATGAAAGCAATCATTCTACGTTAAATAATAAACCTATGGTTAATGCGAGCTATAGTTAAGATCCCTAAGGTCTAAGTAGATGAACCTAAAAATTCTCTAAATATTCTAAGTATATAATATGATGATTTAGTTTTGATTTGGGGTGGATATTAAATTAGGGAAGAGTTCTCAATTAACTTGAAGTTCACTGATTTCATAGACAATTATATATATATCAATGTGGTAGCTGTAGTTGGCTCAAAGGTTTTATACGTTGATGTGGACAAAGATATAAACTAGGCTAATCATTTGTTTTTACTTGTTAATTTAAGAAAAATAGGTTTTTGATGACTATTAAAAATAGAATTATTCACTCAAAAGTTATGAAACATAAGAGTTTTATAGATAAACCAATAAACTTACAATAATAAAATGTTGTTCTCAGATTTAATCAATTTTAGAACCTTAAATCCTGACCCAAAGTTAGCCCCAAAATTTTAACTTAGACAGATATTTTATACATTTTGGGTTGACACTGGATACCAATAATGGAGATTTAATGTGATCTAAACTATGCAAAGTCAATTTCACATCTAAAGGTTTTATCACAAACTAGATTATCACAATTCATGACACAAGGATCTACATGTATCCTTATTAACATTGTAAGGAACCTCATCCTGTATACTAAGGTTCGTAGGATGGAATCTAGATCCAATTCTTCTCTTATCAAGACACAATATATTGCTAGATGGATATTACATAATGAAACTTCATACATCCTCCATTATAATCACTATCAACATTGAATAATAACATATGTTGTATATTCTCAAATTCACATACATTCTAGATTTAGAATCACCATTTATCGAAACTTTAAATTTCCATCGTGTGTAGATCCAACTCATTATTCATTGATTCTCGATACATGATTCATTATTAGGATTTTTACCAAAATTACCTTATCAATGACC
Source organism: Dactylorhiza incarnata (assembly GCA_033032865.1). Taxonomy (NCBI): domain Eukaryota; kingdom Viridiplantae; phylum Streptophyta; class Magnoliopsida; order Asparagales; family Orchidaceae; genus Dactylorhiza; species Dactylorhiza incarnata. The sequence continues at coordinate 3,083,976 of JAWHQI010000295.1, forward strand.
GAGGTAATAGACATTGTCAATTACATAATAACTTTCTGAATTTCATACCCTAATAATTGAATGTAAAAAATCATCGTGATTCGTCGCGTGATATTTAATCATTCCCAAGATCTAATTTCTTCAAGTCTTGGGAAAGATCCTACATGATTGTATTTCTATCATGTTACATTCATAATCCTCATTGGTCCCAAATATTTGATTTGAGTTTATAATCATTTAGGTTCCATAGTAAGAGTGTTGAAGCCAGGAAAATTCTAGGCTCCAAAATTCGGATCAATGCAGCCGGAGGCTACTCGCCCAGCAGTCCAATGAGATGACTTGGCTGGCAACGACGAAGAAGCTAGAAGAGCAACAAACAGGACCCCAGGTGCTGCGGTAGGGAGGTCCCACCACGTACCCGGAAGCTCAAGGGAGTCTTCCCCTCCAAAACAAAAAATGGTCTAGCTTGGTACAAGAAAGGCAGGGACTTGACGAGTATCTCGCCTGAGGGGGTCAACCTCGTCCAAAAGTCCTCTTTCTTGTACTCCTGGGGGTCTATTTATAGACAAATCCTGGAGGGGGGGGGGGGGGGGGTAGTTACCTGACCATACTCGCCCATACTCGCCTCTGCTCGCCCAAGCTTGCCCATTGCTCGCCATACTCGCCCCTTGCTTGCCATACTCGCCCCTTGCTCTCCAAGCTCGCCCCTTGCTCGCCATACTCTCCCCTTGCTCGCCAAGCTCGCCCCTAGCTCACCAAGCTCACCCCTAGCTCACCAAGCTCACCCCTTGCAAGGTCTACGAATAGGCGTCTCCTTAGGCCTTTCTGATCTCGATGAATTACGGGTGGTACACAATCCCCGCTTTTTTCGAGAACAATGTAGGACCAGTGGTTCGGAGAGATGGGCACTAGAGAGTAAATGCGCGAGGTACTTCCCAGGAGGGGATCTCATCTGTAGGAGGAAAAAGAGTCGATACCTCACCGAGCTTAACTGGAGGAAGAGAGAACGCCGACACTTCACGGGAGCTGAGCTCAACTGGAGGCAGATATAAGGTCGACACCTTCTAGGAGCCGAGCTCAACTAGAGGTGGATAGAAGGTCGACATCTTCTAGGAGCCGAGCTCAACTAGAGGTGGATACAAGGTCGACACATTCTAGGAGCCGAGCTCAACTAGAGGTGGAGAGAAGGTCGACACCTCGCAGGAACCGAGCTCAACTAGAGGCGGATACAAGGTCGACACCTTCTAGGATCCGAGCTCAACTAGAGGTGGATAGAAGGTCGACACCTTCTAGGAGCCGAGCTCAACTAGAGGTGTATACAAGGTCGACACCTCGCAGGAGCCGAGCTCAACTGGAGGCGGATACAAGGTCGACACCTTCTAGGAGCCGAGCTCAACTAGAGGTGGATAGAAGGTCGACACCTTCTAAGAGCTGAGCTCAACTAGAGGTGGATACAAGGTCGACATCTTCTAGGAGACAAACTCAACTAGAGGTGGAGAGAAGGTCGGCACCTCGCAGGAGCCGAGCTCAACTAGAGGTGGATAGAAGGTCGACACCTTCTAGGAGCCGAGCTCAACTAGAGGTGGATACAAGGTTGACACCTTCTAGGAGCCGAGCTCAACTAGAGGTGGAGAGAAGGTCGACACCTCGCAAAATCCGAGCTCAACTGGAGGCGGATACAAGGTCGACACATTCTAGGAGCCGAGCTCATCTAGAGGTGGATAGAAGTTCGACACCTTCTAGGAGTCGAGCTCAACTAGAGGTGGAGAGAAGGTCGACACCTTCTAGGAGCCGAGCTCAACTAGAGGCAGAGAGAAGGTCGACACCTTCTAGGATCCCAACTCAACTAGAGGTGGAGAGAAGGTCGACACCTTCTAGGAGCCCAGCTCAACTAGAGGTGGAGAGAAGGTCGACACCTTCTAGGAGCCGAGCTCAACTAGAGGCAGATACAAGGTCGACACCTTCTAGGAGACGAGCTCAACTAGAGGTGGATACAAGGTCGACACCTTCTAGGAGCCGAGCTCAACTAGAGGTGGAGAGAAGGTCGACACCTTCTAGGAGCCGAGCTCAACTAGAGGTGGATACAAGATCGAAACCTTCTAGGAGCCGAGCTCAACTAGCGGTGGAGAGAAGGTAGACACATCGCAGGAGCCGAGCTCAACTAGAGGTGGATAGAAGATCGACACCTTCTAGGAGCCGAGCTCAACTAGAGGTGGATACAAGGTCGACACCTTCTAGGAGCCGAGCTCAACTAGAGGTGGATACAAGGTCGACACCTTCTAGGAGCCGAGCTCAACTAGAGGTGGATACAAGGTCGACACCTTCTAGGAGCCGAGCTCAACTAGAGGTGGATACAAGGTCTCAAGGCCTTGTCTTGTACCGTGATGCTGAATGTCGATGATGGACGACGTCAAGTAGGGAAAGTAGTCGGGCAGGTCCCGTGGGACACACCGTCCCGAGGCTTCCATCCTATTTGGGTGTTGCTGAAGGATGACGTCAAGTAGGGACTGACAGTCGGGCAGGTCCTGTGGGACACACCTTCCCGAGGCCTCCATCTTACTTGGATGCTGAACGTCGGTGATGGATGACGTCAAGTAGGGACTGACATTCGGGGAGGTCCGAGGGGACACACCATCCCGAGGCCTCCATCCTACTTGGATGCTTAAATGCCTTCATCCTCTGGTCAGTAGAACTGGTCATCCCTTTTTCAAGTTGGAATGTCGGCGTCCGGACTTCCCCCTGACAACCTCTCTAGTCGGATGAGAAGTGCAGTCGGCGGGAACCGCGACCAACGTGCAAGGGGGGAGCTGATCTCGGCCGTCATTGCAGAGGCTTGGACTTAAGGGAACGCACAACCGAGGCATTGCCCCATCACCCATTCTGAGTTTTTACGAGGGTTAAGTAGGAGGCTCGTTTTCCAACTTGCGGTGTTGAATGCTAGTGAGATGACCCTCGGGTAGGGAATGATAGTCGGGGAGGTCTAAGGGGGCACACCGTCCTGAGGTCTCCATCCTACTTGGATGCTGAATGCCGACCCAACCTGTTTCCTGTTGCTCAACAATTAAACGGGGAGTTAAGCACACTTAAGCACATTAACTCACACGATTGGAGAAAATAATCGGAAATGAATCGCTTTGTTACAGGCTTTTAGCCCTCGAGGGTACACAATACCTTTATTCAAGGGTCCCCTGATCGGTTAAGTCGATCATCTCTTCGTTGAATTGGGAGGTCGGCGTCCAGACTTCTTCCTGATAATCTCTCCAGTCGGATGAGAAATGCAGTCGGTGGGAACCGCAGACAACGTGCAAGGGGGAGCTGATCTCGGCCGTCATTGCAGAGGCTTGGACTTAAGGGAACGCACAACCGAGGCATTGTCCCATCATCCGCTCTGGGTTTTACGAGAATCAAGTCGGAGGCCCGTTTCCCAACCTGTCGTGGAGATCGACTTCACCTGCTTTCTTCCTTTCTTTTGAAAACGCTTAGTTGAAAGAGACAAAAGACTCATAATCTCCCATGTTTCAGGGAGGTGAGGGATTTATAGATAGCATAACCTGTTGAGTGGTCACGAGATATCAACTTGAAGGCTATACGAGTAAGAACATAGCATCGCGGGATACCAACTAGAACACCTCATGAGTAAGACCCCTCATGGATCATAGCCGACGGAAGGAGATCATCGGGAGTATAGTACCGCGGGACATCAACTGGAATACCTCATGAGTAAGAATTCTCATAGAACATAGCTGACGGAAGGAGATCATCGCGAGTAAGGAGCTTGCGGAATACCAAGCTTGAAGACGTCACGAGTAAGCATTCTCGTGGAACATAAGTCCTTGATGAAGATCATCGCGAGTAGGAACTCGCGGAATACCAACTGGAAGACATCACGAGTAACATCCTCGTGGAATATAAGCCCTTGATGAAGATCATGAGTAAACATCCTCGTGGAATATAGCTGATGGAAGGAGATCATCGCGAACATTGCATCGCAGAATACCTGCTTGAATACCTCATGAGTAAGACCACTCATGGAACATAGCTGATAGAAGTATACTATTCCCTGATAAGGGTAGAACCTTTTCAAGTTATCATAGCTCCCGGTATTTGAAGATATGGAATGAATAACATAGCGGCTAGGTCGCTGAATTGATGGCCTCACGGGTATAAACTCGCAGAATTGAAGTGGACACCACAGTTTATGAAGTGATGATCTCGCGAGTATGGAGCTTGTGAATTTTAAGGGGAGCATCATAGTTGTCGAAGAGATCACCTCGCGAGTATGGATTTAGCAGAATAGTAGCTCGAAGACGTCATGAGTAAACCATCTCATGGAAAGTACGCTCTTGGTGAAGATCATCGTGGATGGGAGCTCGCGGGATACCAACTGGAAGAAATCATGAGTAAACATCCTCGTGGAATATAACCGCAGCTTGAAGATCATCGCGAGTAGGAGCTCGCGGAATAGGAGAGCACCTTGTAAGCTTGAAGATCGTCGCGAGTAGGAGCTCGCGGAATAATTTATATGCTTGCTCATGGTAGTGAATTCATCATGAATACCCATGCTTGTTAGTCCCACAAAAGTACTCGCGGGCTTTACCAAAGCACCCGTAAGCATATAAATGTATGAAAATCACTACTATCAAAAAAGGAGATAACTACGGCGGGGAAGTGTCCCATTTGACACTAGAACCCCCTACGCAGAGGGTTCGAGGGTTCAGCTGCCCGGTCAACGGACGGGGGTCAAGGGGGCAGCGCCCCGGGAAATTTTTTATTTTCCATACTCGTCTGGCCTTGAAATCGCCTCTCAGGAACTCGCCATCCTGAACTCACCTCCCTTGAAATAGGTACCCGATTCTCACCAGCTAGCAAGTAGAGAACTCACCCTCGCGAGTAGAGAACTCGCCTATTGGCAAGTAAGGAAGGAGCTCGCCACTACCAAGGAAGCTCACCTCTACCGAGTAAAGTCTCTGGTCTGAACTTATCTCTGGATCTCGCCTGCAAGAACTCGCCTATGGGCGAGTACGGAACTCACCTAAGAGCGAGTATGGAACTCGTGTAACATCCCGATTCGAGCTTGACCCCTTTTGCGCGTTTTTGAGTCGAGCGAGTTGACTCGAGCTCGTGGTGTATTGGGGGCCCGGCTTGCACCTGAGCCGGAGGAGTGCACTCGACGAACACGGCGAATACCATTTCTATTCCTTGTCTCGATGTTTGCTGTATCAGGATCCGAGCTGTCCGGAGAGTAAAATTTGAGCAATAAAACTCGAAGGAGGCGTACCGCCTTGAAGGAATTATAGTGCGTACGTTAGCTCAAATGATGTGGTCTGCGAATAGCATATTTATCCAAAGGCAATATGCAGCAGACGGTCTCGGTATTCACCCCAGTCAGTTTTGTTAGACTCGTGAAGCCTATACGAGTTCAACAAAACTGTCCGCGCTCGATTCTGATGAGAATCGACGAATTTATTAATGTGGTCTGCGAATAGCATATTTATCCAAAAGGCGATATGCAGCAGACGGTCTCGGTATTCACCCCAGTCAGTTTTGTTAGACTCGTGAAGCCTATACGAGTTCAACAAAACTGTCCGCGCTCGATTCTGATGAGAATCGACGAATTTATTAATGTGGTCTGCGAATGACATATTTATCCAAAATGGTGAAATTGACCAAACGACCTCACAATTGACCCAAGTCGGTCTTGTTAGACTCGTAACTATAGTACGAGTTCAACGAATTTATCCGTTTGCGATTCCGACGTCGTTTGAAGGAGTTTTGACGTTTAAGTCAAATTATGCCGCAAACGCTCCGGGGAGCGTAAAAAATAGGCAAACGAACTCGGATTTGATCGTGGACTGTTCCGACAGATGCGTATCGGCGAGACGGTCGTAACGAGCCTGTTCGAGACAAATTTCGAGTCCTCTACGACATTGTGCGAGCGTTTTAGTCAATAATAATAATATCATTACTATTATTATTATTATTATTATTATTATCATAATATAAATATATAATATATAGATACATAAGATTAGGTTAGGAAGCTTACCTCCCGAGCTCCTCCCTGCTATCTGACGGCGCTCCCCTCCTCCACTCCCGATCCCGGCTTCGGCGACTGCTCCGATCTCTCTCTCTCTCCTCCATGGCCGGCGACTCCTCCGGTGAGCTCTCCAAACCGCCGCCCCGTCCTCAAGCAGCAGCTCTCCTCCAAGGTCCTCCTCCACCATCTTCTCCAACTTCGGCGAGCCAATGTCGGCAACCTCCATGGACAACCACCACCAAACCGCAACACCTCCGACGAGTCTTCCTCCGGCGAGCTCTCCACCTCCGCCGAGTTTCCAGGCTGAAACCAGCACCTCCTCTCCCTCTTCAAGTTTCCGGCTTTTACCTTCAAGATCTGAGCAACTCCCCTCCCGTGAGCCTCCTCCTCCAGCCACTCTAATTTCTCTCTCTACATTTTCCCTCCAGTTCTCTCTCTCACTCTCTTTTTCTCCCTCTCACAGTCATCTCATTAACCACCGACCTCCATTTCCGGCGGTGAAAACTCCAAAAAACCGCTTACCTCGTGGCAGCAAACCGAGCCTCTTCCGAGCCACCAAACTCTCAACTCCGGCGATCTCCTCCACCGAAATCTGCGAGTTGCTCCCCTCCATTTTTGGTGAGACCCCAATAGAAAACCGTGGGCCTCCTCTCGATCTTTCGTTGACAAGCTTCAAAACGCCGCCTCCTTGCATCATCAGCGAGTTCTCCAGCAAAACTGCCGCCCATCCTCCATTTTCCGGCAGTGAAGCTTCTCCAAATCCCTTCTCTTAAAGTTCCCAGCGATAACACCACCATCCACTGTCTAGATCTAGTTTTTTTTGGCGAGCTTCCAACAGTGATCTCTAACAAGCTCCGCTACCTCCAAGATTCCAGATCTGGCAAACCGGGGAGCCTCACGTCCGAAAGCCAAAACAGGCCGCTCAACAAGGCCTTCAACAACGTTCGACGATTTCCGGATCGACAAAATCCGACCATGGTCAGAAGCAACGGACAAATATCGCATGCGCGGCTATTGGGTAGCATGCATGGATACTCGGTGAGCTTCCTCCCCTCTCCCTTGGTGCTAGTTTCCTAGATCACACTAGGTGAGATATCGATCTCAATAGAGTCGATTGGAGAGCAAGCCGTGAAGAGACGGCCTGAAATAAATGTTTCGGGTAAATGTTCCAGCCACTTCCGACCGCTAACACGTCACCCGTCGATGTACCTCAAAGCGAGGAAGGTGGTGGCGGTGTTAGTCGGTCGGTTTGGGGTTTTTGGTGGCCGACGAAGAGATGTGTTATATTTCAGGTTGGGCAGATCGCAGCCCTAGGCTGGAGGTAGACGATGAGGTGATCGTCTGATGTGCTTAAGATGTGTGCTAGTAATTTTATTTTAATAACTGCAATTTTCTTTCACTCTTACAAAGCCGAGTTTAAAAAAAAAGAATTTTATGTTTAGGGCACCTTTTGTTTTAGTTTTAATCATAACTTAGAAAACTGACCTAAGAATAATTAGTGGGTATAATCACCCCTAATGGCCCCAACCTTTTGGTGGCATGTAGTTATGTATTTGAGTAGCCTCTGTTTCAAATTTGAGGACAATTGGAGTTCATCTTAATGGTGAACCCCCAAGGGGTATTTTGATGCCCTAGGTTTGAAAACCACTTAGCCTTGGTGGCTTGTGGATTTTGGAGCTTAGCCATAAGGGCTTATCCAAATCCAGTGGTAATAAGGCTTAGGGATTGTGTAGGGTCTTGCTCATCATCAATGGGTGATTGGAGCAATGGAGACCAAAAACCCTAGCCCATACCTCTAAAATTACTTAATTGCCCTTTTGGGTCTTAATGAAGCAACTAGGACCTAAACACATATTTAGACAACCAAACTTCATCCCTAGGTAGGGAATAGTGCTATAGGGCTAGGATAATCATCATGAGACTTGTTAGAGGCACATAAGTACTTTTCTCCCTAATAAATGAAATTGCCACCTTTTCCTTAATAAAATAAAACGCAAGGTCATATGACCTTGTATGACTTTGATATACTATCAGTGGCTGTACTAGGGTGAAATAAGGCTATGGTAATTTTGTTATGAGTTATGGAAGCATTATTCCTTGTATAGGAAGTTTTAAGTGATTGCTAGCTTAAGGGAATTTAATCTTTTAAAATACCAAATCATGGGGCTATGATGTGATACTTGGTTATCTGTAGTTTTAGGTTAATATATGCCCATGATAATTGTTTGGAAGCTTATTGAATTTTATTTCTTGTACCCCATGTAGAAATTGATAATTGCCGCCTTTGGATGTTTAATCATTTTTAAAATATCAGAACACATGGTAATGACACAATCTTTTGGCAGTGGACTCTAGGTCCCCATTTGGACACCTGGTAATTTTTGTAGATTTTTTAAAAGTGAATTACTATTTTTCCTAATTATAGTGGCATTTTGGTATTTATACAATTATGATGATGTAGTAGGCCAAATGACATCCTAGGGTCATGATACTCAGTGAACCACCATGATATGGAATATTATCTTACTGATAATTCTCATGAAGCATGAAGAAGCATTTTGAGGGTAGTTCATGTGTAATGTGACTTAAGGCCTTAACTACTTAAAATTATATTAAATACCAATTTAATATGGAAAATTATGGAAATTGGAACATATCTTACTAAGGTCAGAGAGAGCCTAGGATAATTATTAGAGACCTTGGTGATGACTTTTTAGAAGGGTTCCCTTATGGGGTTGATGGTTAGTTCAAATTAGTGGTCTGCGTTTAGTAAAAACAGAATTTTGAGTTTTAGATAATTCAGACCACTAAGTAGTGTTTAGAAGTTGTATACAATCAGTAATTGAGTTATAGCACACAAGGACTCAAGGAGGGTCAATCCTAGGGTTACTTGTGGGGTGGTGCTAGAGTTAATGTAGAAGGAATGAAGGTATGTCCAACCCGATTGGGTGGAACGGGAAATGAGCTAAGTCACTTTAACTATATGAAATGATGAAGGGTGAACCAATTGTTAACCATCAACCAAAGTAATTGTCTTGAGGAGGATGGTGGGGTTGAGCTCATTGCGTCCCCTAGTACCGATGAGAGCCCTTCACCGGGTGTACCTCGGGAAGTCCAAGATTAACCCTAAATTGCAATAACAATTAAAGTAGGCAAGAATAGCCATAGTAGGGTAAGATTGGATTTATGTATCTCCTCCCAGTTGCGGGAGTGACAGGATTGTGGTGCCCGGTTAGACGAGCGGGAACCTCGAGGGGATGATTATCCCGGTAACATTCTCAGAAATGTGGCAGGTCTTCGGTACTAGGCAGGTCATCACTCCGACCGCGGTACGTTGACTTAGCGGGTGTGTAGGGGTCTAAGGGGCCAGCTTGGCTGCGTGTCGGGACGACAGTTCCCCGATGACACCTCTCACTTGGCTCACAGCTGGTGGACTCCAGCAAAGAGTACGCAGAGCTCTGCGGTTGTTTAGCGTCGAGGCGTACGTGCGGTCTAGGCCTGGTAGAATGTATACCCGCCTAGGAGTGGACAGCCCGGTCCGCCACCACCGTGTGTCACAGCGGTTGGTACCCGAGAGGTTGGCTTCCTTTCAAACAGAGGGAACTACAAAGGTCTATGCGCATAGAGTCGTGTGTGTGAGTTTCATTGCATAAAACATTCATGACATAGCATAGCATACGCACTTGCGGATCCTCATCATATAAATTAGTATGAGATCTTTTATATGATGAGTTATAATTCCTGGAAATCCTAACTTATAAGTTTGTATGGGAATTCATATAAGTTAGGGTACGAGATTGATTACTTGTCGCTACTGTTCTTACTGCCTTGCTTTACCTGCTTTACTTACTGTTTATTTGCTGCTGTACACCTTTATTGTACTCCTGCTTATACATGATTAGATTAGCCCCTTTTACACTTGTGTGGCTTAGAATTTGTGTATACGCTAGTTTACTTTCCCCGTCACCTGCTTTGTATATTACTGTTATATTGCAGTTTTTCTTCCTTTCCTTCCGCCCGGTGCCTTGGAGTCGCCGGGGGAGCGGATGCGAAGCCACTTAGTCTTTATGACTAACGGTTGCTACGTCCCTCTTTTTAGGAGCACAATCAGTGGTATAACAGCGTTCAACACCGGAGGCCAGCCAGGTCAGGTGTGCAGGGCTGGGGTTTATGGTACCTTAGCTGCCGTCAGTGGCAGAGGCGGGTGAGTGTTTTGAGAGGTAGCCCTTGGGGCATTTAGCTGGTTACTCTGATGATTTGCAGGAGCTTGTGTAGCTTTCTGCTTTTCTCTGTACTGTTCTGGACTTTATTACTTATTGTGAACTTATGGCTTTAATACTTTCTATTATTGATGGGTTGGCGCTGTTCAGTTGGTTTAGCCGGCAGGATAGGCGTCTTGTGGTACAGGTTAGCCCGTGTGCTGACGCTACCGCAAGGCGGCTGTTCTGGGCATAAGACTCCCCTCGACCGTGTTTTGTATTCCGGGAGGGGGATCTTACAAATGGTATTAGCTTGCAACGATCCTGAGATAAAGAAGTCCATTAGACCACTAGGCTACCCCTGCTAGCTAGATCAGTTTGAGGACAAACTGATGCAGCGGAAGCAGTGGTGTGCCCATGTGTAATTCACAATAAGTACGTCCGCTTTTTCCTATAGAAAGTGCCTTGTGGCAAGTGCTTATAGGTTAAAACTCCTAATCAAGGACGGCATGCCCATAGGGCCGGTGTGCTTACAAGGGGTGAATGTACCATACTGGTGGTCGAAGAGACATAACTTAGGTGTGCGGGGGCTAACCCTTTTTCTTCGTTTATTGGCCTAGCTAATGGACCAACTGAGGTTTCACCCGGAGTTAAAAATCTTTGCAGACTGCTTCTCTTAGCCTTGCTATAATGAGGTTTTCTCATCTAAGTCGTTACAAGTCGACGATATTAGAATTAGGTACACCTTGATGAATGAGTCATTTTAAGCAAGGTGGATGGTTAAACACTAAGTTTTGGATTACGTTGAGTCCCCTACCAGAATGATAGATGTGAGTACCTAAAGGATGGTTATGTCTTTGCTCTGATCGAAGGTTATGCGGAGAAGTAGACCAAGGAGAAATGATGATCTAAAACCTTTTGGGATATACACAGAGGTTGTCGGGTTTTCATGTAACACCTCCCCTGCAATGATCATATAACATGGGTCCGACCGGGACCCCACTACATATAACCGCCACAGCTTCAGTATTAAAAGATGATATTGACTACCCATTCTCAAAACTCAGACAACACAGCGGAAACAAACAGAAAACACAGAGATTGTCCATACTACATAGGAGTCCAACTGACCTTAAGGCCATACAAAACCACAGTCCAAATCACCAAACATTCAACACAAAAGGACGTCCCAGCAAAAGGGGACAGATAGTAGTTTTACCTAAACTACCTCGGCATGCAAGCCGGTTACAACAGAGGTAATAAAAGAAGTGCATGAAGACAAGGTAAACACTTCATGAGGCTTTAGGCCTTTTTGGCCGGCGCGCTGGGTCCAGCCTGCGATTCTTGCCCTGCAACCAAATCACAAAGAGCGGTAAACGAGGGTCGGCTATGGCTGACCACAAACGGTGTAACAACATCCCTCCTCCCGGCCGTCCTAGCGGACCCCGGGGAACTACTTCACCCTGCAAGTCAGCACTTCGTATGCAAATGTACATAAACGGAAAACAGCATAAAAACAGGTATGAGTGTCACATACAACATCCACGTTTCTATGTTGAGCAGATAATAAAAAGGGGTCTATCAGTGCAGAATGAATGCAAACCCGAGTTTCACCCAAGGCACCCTAAAGCGTATGAATCTATCACATCATCATACATCATCATCACATCACAAACACAAGGGTACTTATCGTTTCCCCGCAAGGGCATCATAACCCAAGGCCAAGAGCTCTCGCTGAGACCCACCTCGCCTGGCTCACCACGCCATCGGGCTTGTCTAACAGCTCACACGCTCGGGTCGTCAACAACACACTAAGACCGATACTAAGAATTCTGGCTAACCAAAACGTCCCAAGGCCCTGGACTTACTCTCGGGACAACGTCCACCGATTGCCTCGCCTGGCGACCGTCAACGGACTCATCCGTAGCACAGACATTCTCGTCAGTCAACAATCGAAGGGACTAATCTTGCCGGGACACTCTCCACACGTGAATCTCAGTCTTCACGGGATAGCCAGCCGACCACAAAGACCAATCGCGCCTTCGTACAACACTAGGCATCACAAGCCCCATACTCCGCACATTATTTCTCCGCCCTAAACCCAACGTTCGTTACCACACGAAGCTACAAGGGCATCACAACGACGAGTTCGCCGTAATCGGATTTCTAACAAAACCCCTAAAATGCGCGTAAATCAACATCACCGAATCGGACCAACGACCACAAATCCGGCTTCACCCACAATGCCTAATCCGCTAACGGAGCGGATCTCTAGTGCAAATCATGTCGGGGACGGACTCAATCAACCCGATGGTTCCTTTTGAACCAAGGCGACCCGGATCCCTCTCACTCGACGGATCCGGTGCCAAAATGCAGAAAATAAAGGAATGCCAAGCACGCATCCTAATGACCGGAAGGAGAAATGTCGTTACCTTTTGAGATCTCCTCCTAGCCATGAGAAGCTTGCAAACCAACGGTGGAGAAGAAGCGCCTTGAAGCCCTCTACGCGTTGCCGGTCTCGGATCGGCGATCGGAGCTCCGAAGCTCCAACAATGACGGATCTCCCCTCTTCTTCCTCCTTGCCCCCTTCTCCTTTCTCCAACCTAAGAGAGAGAAAAGGCTTGAAAATATGAGGGATTAACCCCTCATCCAAGCCCTAAAGCCCCCCCCCCCCCCTCAAGCGAAACATCTCAGCCGCTGGATCAAATCCCGTAATATTTGATCGGTCGGATCGTCATCCCCGCACGATTTCGCGGAACAGAAATAAATAGGGCGCACGATCACAGGCGCACGATCACTGGTCGTGCGCGAAGAGGAGAATGGTCGTGCGATAAGCCGAGACAGAACTCTGATTCCTTGCGAGATACGCACGATCACTAGCGCACGATCACTGGTCGTGCGCGAAGAGGACAATGGTCGTGCACATAGAACTGTTGTGGAATTTTAGCCTATCCCGAGCGCAACATTACCACTCCGCCTACCTCGCTGAACTACGATTTTTGGGGTGTTACAACTCCACCCCCCCTTAAAAGAATTTCGTCCTCGAAATTTCAGAATTTAAACAGGAAATTCACAATGCATACCTGGAGCGAAAAGTTCTGGGAAATCCTCCCGCATCGCTTGCTCACGCTCCCAAGAGAATTCGTCTCGCCCGCAGTTATCCCATCGCACCTTTACAAGTTTGACTTGCTTGTTACGCAACTGCCGGACTTCGGAATCCTCCACGCACACCGGGTGAACCCTCGCCCCCAAGTCCTCCATCACCGGCACCGCCGCCGCTTCGACTACGACGCTCGGCTCTACCAAAGCTTTCTTCAGCACGGAGACATGGAAAACGTCATGTAATCCACTCAGCTCTGCGGACAACGCCAAACGATAGGCTGCTTCGCCTATACGCTCCGTAACCTCGAACGGACCCAAATATCTCGGACTCAACTTCTTGAGTCGCCGCACCCGCGAAACACCCTTGAACGGCTTGATCTTCAAATAGACCATGTCGCCCACTGCAAACTCCACATTTCTGTGGCGCGCATTAAAATACTTCGCTTGTCGATCCTGAGCAACCTTCATGCGCTCCTGAATCGTCCGCACAATCTCGCAAGCATCTTCCACCACTTGCTTTCCCAAAATCTTAGTGTCTCCCACCTCTGCCCAAGACATCGGCGTTCGACACTTCCTTCCATATAAAGCTTCGTATGGCGCCATCTTGATACTCGCCTGGAAGCTATTATTATAGGCGAACTCCACCATGAAAAGGTGGTCTTCCCAACCCTTGCCAAAGTCGAGAGCACACATCCTCAACATGTCTTCCAACGTACGGTTCGTTCGCTCCGTCTGACCATCGGTCTGCGGATGGAACGCAGTACTAAACTTGAGCTTCATGCCTAGACTTTTCTGCACTAATCTCCAGTCCTTCGAGGTGAATCACCCATCGCGATCACTAACGATGCTCTTCGGAATCCCGTGCAACCGCACAATGTTTCGAACATAAAGCTCCACGAGCTTCTCCACGCCATCGCCCTTCTGATTCGGAATGAAGTGGTCCACCTTCGTCAGGAGATCCACTATCACCCAAATCGCATCGTTACCCTGCTGTGATCGAGGAAAACCATGCACAAAATCCATAGAGATGTAATCAAATTTCCATTCGGGGATGGGAAGAGGCTTCAAGAACCCACCGGGCCTTTGGCACTCAGCCTTCACCAAGGCACAAGTCTGACATCGGCTCACGTACTCGGCTACATCCCGCTTCATCCCAGGCCACCAAAAAGATTTCTTCAAATCCGCGTACATCTTTGTACTTCCTGGATGAACGGAGTACTTCGTAAAGTGAGCTTCAAACATCAACTCCTCGCGAAGCTTGCCGAAGCGCGGAACACAGATCCTTCCGTCTCTCCTCAGAATTCCACCAACCATCTCCAAAGCAGTGCCTTCGCTTTGCTGAGCCTCCAACACCAACTGTTGGCACTCCTCGTCCGCACTGGTCGCCTCTCGGATTCGATCCGTTATATCACACTGCATTTCAATCCAGTTCAAACGAGCTACGCTAGACTCACCTCTAGCCACACAAGAAATGTCAAGAGACTCCAAGTCTCGAATCAAACGCTCGTTATGCGCCTCCATCTAATTACCTTGCCCGGAGTACTTCCTACTCAAAGCATCCGCCACCACGTTGGCTTTACCCGGCGTATATTGAATCTCCACGTCGTAGTCCCCAAGGAACTCGACCCACCTACGCTGCCGCATATTCAGGTCCTTTTGGTCTAGAAGATACCTCAAGCTTTTGTGATCTGTGAAGATCTCCACCTTCGCACCATAAACGTAGTGCCGCCATAACTTTAGCGCAAAGATTACCGCCGCCAACTCCAGATCGTGGACGGGATAATTCTTCTCATGAGTCTTTAACTGCCTTGACCCATAAGTGATCACCTTGCCGTGCTGCACCAGCACGCAACCCAACCCGCAACCTGACGCGTCGCTGAAAATCTGAAATCCTTCCGTCCCACTAGGAAGACTAAGGATTGGAGCAGACATCAACCTTTCCTTCAGATTCTCAAATGCACGAGCACACTCCGGTGTCCATACGAACCTCTGGTCCTTGCGAGTGAGAGTGGTGAGGGGCAACGCCATCCGCGAAAAGTTCTCCACAAACCTTCTGTAATAACTAGCTAGTCCAAGGAAACTCCGGACTTCCGCCACGGTTCTCAAAACAGGCCAATCTCTAATGGCTTCAATCTTCGATGGATCTACCGCCACCCCGTCTCCACTAATTACGTGACCCAAGAATGCCACCTTCTCGATCCAAAACTCGCATTTTGAGAACTTAGCATAAAGCTGATTCTCCCTTAGAGTCTGCAATACTTGCCTCAAGTGAGACTCATGCTCTGCCTCCGATTTTGAATACACCAAAATGTCATCAATAAACACCACCACGAACGAATCTAAGAACGGGCGAAAAACCCTATTCATCAAATCCATGAACACAGATGGCGCGTTCGTCAATCCGAATGGCATCACCGAAAACTCGTAGTGTCCATACCGAGTCCCAAACGCTGTCTTGGCAACGTCCTCTTCTCGAATCTTCAACTGGTAGTACCCCGATTTCAAATCCAACTTGGAGTACACCACCGACCCCACTAACTGGTCGAACAAATCATCGATTCGGGTAATCAGGTGTTTATTCTTAACGGTCAATTTATTCAATTCACGATAATCGATACACAACCGCATACTTCCGTCTTTCTTCTTCACAAACAAAACCGGCGCGCTCCACGGCGAAGAGCTGGGCCTAATGTACCCTTGCTCTAACAACTCCTGCAACTGAACCTTTAGCTCGGCCAGTTCCTTCGGTGCCATCCTAAACGGAGGACGCAACACCGGCCTCGCACCCGGTACCAACTCTATCGAGAAATCAATTTCACGCTGAGGAGGTGCTCCCGGAAGCTCCTCGGGGAATACATCCTCAAATTCTTTCACCACCGGAACTTCTCTAATAGCCAACTTTGTGGAGTGAGTCTCCAACAAAGCTAAGAACGCCTCGCCTCCTTTGTTTACCGCACGCCTCATTTGCATAGCCGAAATCAGGGAGCAAGCCACTCCGCTTAGGCCTTCAAACTTGACCTCTGCTCTACCTTCACCTCTCAGGGTTACCACCTTCAACTGGCAGTCGATACTAGCTCGCTGCTCCGCAAGCCAGTCCATTCCCAAGATAACATCGAATTCGGCTAGTGGCAGAGTCGCTGCTACTAACACGAAATCACAATCGCCAATTTGCATCACAATGCGTCCCTTCCTCATGGTAGTCATGAAAGACCCATTCGGCATACGCACACTCAACTCCACTTCTGCCACTACGGACTCAACACCAATCTTCCGGATAAAACTTTCCGCAAGAAAAGAGTGTGACGCCCCCGTGTCGAACAACACTCGAGAGGGGTAGCCCGAAACTAGCACGAAACCTAACCACGTGCAAAACAACATGAAAGGCCGCAACCTACATTATAGTAATAACGAAACTTAAACCTTTCGTACCTGTCACCACATCGGGTTGACGTATCGCTTCCTGTTGCCCAAGATTATAGGCTCTAGGCTGCACTGGAGGGAACCGCGAAGCACTCGACTCCGCCGCTTTCCCCTTCTCTGCAACACTGGGACCCGAACGCACCGATTGTTCTTGTCTCGGCTCTGGCCCAGCTCCGCCCTCGGTACAAAAACGACTAATGTGACCCACCTTGCCACACTGGTAACAAGTAACCGGACCTTTGGAACGGAAATCTCCCGAAGGTGCGCCACTTCTCTCCCCAGGCCTATTAGGACGGGGCTTCTTCTTCCATCGGCTGCCCTCGGACTTCCACTGGGGCTGAGACTGAGAAGGCTTTCCTTCTCCCTGCCTTGCCGCAACACCCTCTCGCCGCTGAGTTCGCTCTAAGTCGCTCTCCAGCGTGCGAGCGGCTTCGACCAACTCATTGAATCCCGCATTCTTCAAGGCTATGAGTGGTTGCCTTAAATTTTCCCTCAACCCTTGATAAAAGAGGTTATCTCTCTCTTCATCATCTGCCATAGTCGTACCAGCATAACGACCCAACCGAGTGAACTCTTGCAGATATTCATCCACTGTCTTCTCCCGCTGCGCCAAATGCAGAAACTGCCGCTGCAGTGCTAACCTTGTTGAAGCCGGAATGTAACGCTTTAGGAAAGCATTTCCGAACTCCTCCATGGACGGAACACGCCCAACAAAATGTCGACCGTTATGGTTCACCCACCACAACTTCGCATCGCCCTCTAACATAAAGCTCGCAAAGTGAGACTGCCTCTCAGCTGGGGTCTCAGCTGCCTTCAAGAGCTCCTGGATCCTCGAAAGCCAATCCTCGACATCCGTTGGAGTGCTCACTCCCTTGAATGTCGGAGGGTGGAAACTCAAGAAATACTTCATGAATCGATCACCCATCGGAATAGCTCTCTCCGCTAAAGGCTCTGCTTGCCCTACTTCGACCTCCGGTGTATCCGGCGTAGCCGCCGGAGTAACAGGAGTCGCAACTTGCACTACCGGCGTAGGAACCCGTGGCATCGCTCCAGCTTGAGCCGCTACCATTGCCTCCGCTAGCATGCGACAGAAATCAGCCGGGGACATGCCCACATTCATGAGGCCTGGAGCAGTAGCACTGCTCCCCGAAGGCTCCTCTTGCCTCCTCGACGTCCCCGCATCGTCGCCAACGTCCTAGCATCAGCAAGGAAAAATAAAAGCTCATCAGGATCTAAACGCAAGACTCGAACGCAGGGATACTCATGATCCCGCACAATACTCCTATGTGGACAATCTCTTACACGATCCAAAAACACTAGACCTCGCAAGAATACTAAATCTCCCTCTGATACCAAATTGTAACACCTCCCCTGCAATGATCATATAACATGGGTCCGGCCGGGACCCCACTACATATAACCGCCACAACTTCAGTATTAAAAGATGATATTGACTACCCATTCTCAAAACTCAGACAACACAGCGGAAACAAACAGAAGACACAGAGATTGTCCATACTACATAGGAGTCCAACTGGCCTTAAGGCCATACAAAACCACAGTCCAAATCACCAAACAATCAACACAAAAGGACGTCCCAACAAAAGGGGACAGATAGTAGTTTTACCTAAACTACCTCGGCATGCAAGCCGGTTACAACAGAGGTAATAAAAGAAGTGCATGAAGACAAGGTAAACACTTCATGAGGCTTTAGGCCTTTTTGGCCGGCGCGCTGGGTCCAGCCTGCGATTCTTGCCCTGCAACCAAATCACAAAGAGCGGTAAACGAGGGTCAGCTATGGCTGACCACAAACAGTGTAACAACATCCCTCCTCCCGGCCGTCCTAGCGGACCCCGGGGAACTACTTCACCCTGCAAGTCAGCACTTCGTATGCAAATGTACATAAACGGAAAACAGCATAAAAACAGGTATGAGTGTCACATACAACATCCACGTTTCTATGTTGAGCAGATAATAAAAAGGGGCCTATCAGTGAAGAATGAATGCAAACCCGGGTTTCACCCAAGGCACCCTAAAGCGTATGAATCTATCACATCATCATACATCATCATCACATCACAAACACAAGGGTACTTATCGATTCCCCGCAAGGGCATCATAACCCAAGGACAAGAGCTCTCGCTGAGACCCACCTCGCCTGGCTCACCACGCCATCGGGCTTGTCTAACAGCTCACACGCTCGGGCCGTCAACAACACACTAAGACCGATACTAAGAATTCTGGCTAACCAAAACGTCCCAAGGCCCTGGACTTACTCTCGGGACAATGTCCACCGATTGCCTCGCCTGGCGACCGTCAACGGACTCATCCGTAGCACATACATTCTCGTCAGTCAACAATCGAAGGGACTAATCTTGCCGGGACACTCTCCACACGTGAATCTCAGTCTTCACGGGATAGCCAGCCGACCACAAAGACTAATCGCGCCTTCGCACAACACTAGGTATCATAAGCCCCATACTCCGCACATTATTTCTCCGCCCTAAACCCAACATTCGTTACCACACGAAGCTACAAGGGCATCACAACGACGAGTTCGCCGTAATCGGATTTCTAACAAAACCCCTAAAATGCGCGTAAATCAATATCACCGAATCGGACCAACGACCACAAATCCGGCTTCACCCACAATGCCTAATCCGCTAACGGAGCGGATCTCTAGTGCAAATCATGTCGGGGACGGACTCAATCAACCCGATGGTTCCTTTTGAACCAAGGCGACTCAGATCCCTCTCACTCGACGGATCCGGTGCCAAAATGCAGAAAATAAAGGAATGCCAAGCACGCATCCTAAAGACCGGGAGGAGAAATGTCGTTACCTTTTGAGATCTCCTCCTAGCCATGAGAAGCTTGCAAACCAACGGTGGAGAAGAAGCGCCTTGACGCCCTCTACGCGTTGCTGGTCTCGGATCGGCGATCGGAGCTCCGAAGCTCCAACAATGGCGGATCTCCCCTCTTCTTCCTCCTTGCCCCCTTCTCCTTTCTCCAACCTAAGAGAGAGAGAAGGCTTGAAAATATGAGGGATTAACCCCTCATCCAAGCCCTAAAGCCCCCCCCCCCCCCCCAGCGAAACATCTCAGCCGCACGATTTCGCGGAACAAAAATAAACAGGGCGCACGATCACAGGCGCACGATCACTGGTCGTGCGCGAAGAGGAGAATGGTCGTGCGATAAGCCGAGACAGAACTCCGATTCCTTGCGAGATACGCACGATCACTAGCGCACGATCACTGGTCGTGCGCGAAGAGGACAATGGTCGTGCGCATAGAACTGTTGTGGAATTTTAGCCTATCCCGAGCGCAGCATTACCACTCCGCCTACCTCGCTGAACTACGATTTTTGGGGTTTTACATTTCATACATGAACTCCTGGATAAATCATATAGCTGGGTAATTGAGGATATGAATACACCCTGCTGAGTGCCAATTAGGACCTTTGTGGGTGACGTTGAGTAAAATTTAGCACGGTTTTAGATGGATGTCAATACTATGTGAAGGATGCGATGATATCCTGATGTGATGGTAAGGACTTGAGTTGGCAGTCCTTGAGTGCTGCTATGCACTAGTCGGATCCTGACAAGTGTTTGGATGACATAAGGACTTGGTGGTAGTCCTTGGGCTTTAATAGCATGAGTTCCATCATTAGAACCTTATGAGTGTAGTAAGTGAAATCTTGAATCATCTTGATAGTGTTGTAGTGCCTCTCAGTGATCAATGGTCGGTCCGATGACCGCGCGACAAATTTTGGGGGACGCCTTGAAATTTGTTGAGTTGGAGTTGTATTTGATTGTTGATCAATGAGGTGTGTTTAAAAGTGACATATTTAGGATAATTGGTTTAAATCGTAGCACTCTTAGCGCCAAGGTTTTGCAACGTGGTTGTTAAGTTAACAAATTCACAATAGTGGTGTCTATGCACTGGTTTGCGTACATATGTAATGATACTGTAAATTACATAAAATTACCGAGGATTTGTGTTGGAGACTCATAACAGACAGGTATGATATTGATGCAAGACGACTGATGACGACACCTGCTATAGAGATATAGTGTTTTGAGATCCAGTCTTGCAAGGTGTAAACGAGCTGGTGGCTCGACAGTCATGTTGGTTCATAGAACCTGGTTAGCGATATAGATGTTGGTAGTGGTTGCCGGTTGCATCGTGGTTTTATAAACGAGTAGCATGCCTGATGACGTTCATACCGAGTCCTTGCTAAATGTTCCCTTGTATGTTGTATGCTTGAGATTAAATCACAACATAATCAGTTAAACTGATGTAGCGATTTTTGAAATAGTGTGTATCATTATTAAGTCGTATGACTTCACAGGGCAAGAGTGCGCATGCAATCTAGTTTCTATGTATAAATCGCAACAATTGAGAGTGCATACATACACTTGAAATTATTATGGATGAAGTGCCCACGAATGAATATGATGAGTATATTTTACTCTCATCCAGAAAATCCTCATAGCCTCAACCTAATATTTCGGGGACGAAATTATTTCTTCGTTTATTGGATTTGTAACATCCCGATTCGAGCTAGACCCCTTGTGCGCGTTTTTGAGTCGAGCGAGTTGACTCGAGCTCGTGGTGTATTGGGGGCCCGGCTTGCACCTGAGCCGGAGGACTGCACTCGACGAACGCGGCGAATACCATTTCTATTCCTTGTCTCGAGGTTTGCTGTATCGGGATCCGAGCTGTCCGGAGAGTATAATTTGAGCAATAAAACTCGAAGGAGGCGTACCGCCTTGAAGGAATTATAGTGCGTACGTTGCTCAAATGATGTGGTCTGCGAATAACATATTTATCCAAAAGGAGATATGCAGCAGACGGTCTCGGTATTCACCCCAGTTAGTTTTGTTAGACTCGTGAAGCCTATACGAGTTCAACAAAACTGTCCGCGCTCGATTCTGATGAGAA
Organism: Dactylorhiza incarnata; assembly: GCA_033032865.1. NCBI lineage: Eukaryota > Viridiplantae > Streptophyta > Magnoliopsida > Asparagales > Orchidaceae > Dactylorhiza > Dactylorhiza incarnata. Next base: position 3,105,653 of record JAWHQI010000295.1, read on the forward strand.
TCGGCGAATTAATTAATGTGGTCTGCGAATAGCATATATATCCAAAAGACGATATGCAACAGACGGTCTCGGTATTCACTCCAGTCAGTTTTGTTAGACTCGTGAAGCCTATACGAGTTCAACAAAATTGTCCGCGCTCGATTCTGATGAGAATCGACGAATTTATTAATGTGGTCTGCGAATAGCATATTTATCCAAAATGGTGAAATTGACCAAACGACCTCACAATTGACCCCAGTCGGTCTTGTTAGACTCGTAACAATAGTACGAGTTCAACGAATTTATCCGTTTGCGATTCCGACGTCGTTTGAAGGAGTTTTGACGTTTAAGTCAAATTATGCCGCAAACGCTCCGGGGAGCGTAAAAAATAGGCAAACGAACTCGGATTTGATCGTGGACTGTTCCGACAGATGCGTATCGGCAAGACGGTCGTAACGAGCCTGTTCGAGACAAATTTTGAGTCCTATACGACATTGTGCGAGCGTTTTAGTCAATAATAATAATATCATTACTATTATTATTATTATTATCATAATATTAATATATAATATATATATATACATAAGATTAGGTTAGGAAGCTTACCTCCCGAGCTCCTCCCTGCTATCTGACGGCGCTCCCCTCCTCCACTCCCGATCCCGGCTTCGGCGACTGCTCCGATCTCTCTCTCTCTCTCCTCCATGGCCGGCGACTCCTCCGGTGAGCTCTCCAAACCGCCGCCCCGTCCTCAAGCAGCAGCTCTCCTCCAAGGTCCTCCTCCACCATCTTCTCCAACTTCGGCGAGCCAATGTCGGCAACCTCCATGGACAACCACCACCAAACCGCAACACCTCCGACGAGTCTTCCTCCGGCGAGCTCTCCACCTCCGCCGAGTTTCCAGGCTGAAACCAGCACCTCCTCTCCCTCTTCAAGTTTCCGGCTTTTACCTTCAAGATCTGAGCAACTCCCCTCCCGTGAGCCTCCTCCTCCAGCCACTCTAATTTCTCTCTCTACATTTTCCCTCCAGTTCTCTCTCTCACTCTCTTTTTCTCCCTCTCACAGTCATCTCATTAACCACCGGCCTCCATTTCCGGCGGTGAAAACTCCAAAAAACCGCTTACCTCGTGGCAGCAAACCGAGCCTCTTCCGAGCCACCAAACTCTCAACTCCGGCGATCTCCTCCACCGAAATCTGCGAGTTGCTCCCCTCCATTTTTGGTGAGACCCCAATAGAAAACCGTGGGCCTCCTCTCGATCTTTCGTTGACAAGCTTCAAAACGCCGCCTCCTTGCATCATCAGCGAGTTCTCCAGCAAAACTGCCGCCCATCCTCCATTTTCCGGCAGTGAAGCTTCTCCAAATCCCTTCTCTTAAAGTTCCCAGCGATAACACCACCATCCACTGTCTAGATCTAGTTTTTTTTGGCGAGCTTCCAACAGTGATCTCTAACAAGCTCCGCTACCTCCAAGATTCCAGATCTGGCAAACCGGGGAGCCTCACGTCCGAAAGCCAAAACAGGCCGCTCAACAAGGCCTTCACCAACGTTCGACGATTTCCGGATCGACAAAATCCGACCATGGTCAGAAGCAACGGACAAATATCGCATGCGCGGCTATTGGGTAGCATGCATGGATACTCGGTGAGCTTCCTCCCCTCTCCCTTGGTGCTAGTTTCCTAGATCACACTAGGTGAGATATCGATCTCAATAGAGTCGATTGGAGAGCAAGCCGTGAAGAGACGGCCTGAAATAAATGTTCCGGGTAAATGTTCCGGCCACTTCCGACCGCTAACACGTCACCCGTCGATGTACCTCAAAGCGAGGAAGGTGGTGGCGGTGTTAGTCGGTCGGTTTGGGGTTTTTGGTGGCCGACGAAGAGATGTGTTATATTTCAGGTTGGGCAGATCGCAGCCCTAGGCTGGAGGTAGACGATGAGGTGATCGTCTGATGTGCTTAAGATGTGTGCTAGTAATTTTATTTTAATAACTGCAATTTTCTTTCACTCTTACATAACCGAGTTTAAAAAAAAAGAATTTTATGTTTAGGGCACCTTTTGTTTTAGTTTTAATCATAACTTAGAAAACTGACCTAAGAATAATTAGTGGGTGTAATCACCCCTAATGGCCCCAACCTTTTGGTGGCATGTAGTTATGTATTTGAGTAGCCTCTGTTTCAAATTTGAGGACAATTGGAGTTCATCTTAATGGTGAACCCCCAAGGGGTATTTTGATGCCCTAGGTTTGAAAACCACTTAGCCTTGGTGGCTTGTGGATTTTGGAGCTTAGCCATAAGGGCTTATCCAAATCTAGTGGTAATAGGGCTTAGGGATTGTGTAGGGTCTTGCTCATCATCAATGGGTGATTGGAGCAATGGAGACCAAAAACCCTAGCCCATACCTCTAAAATTACTTAATTGCCCTTTTGGGCCTTAATGAAGCAACTAGGACCTAAACACATATTTAGACAACTAAACTTCATCCCTAGGTAGGGAATAGTGTTATAGGGCTAGGATAATCATCATGAGACTTGTTAGAGGCACATAAGTACTTTTCTCCCTAATAAACGAAATTGCCACCTTTTTCTTAATAAAATAAAACGCAAGGTCATATGACCTTGTATGACTTTGATATACTATCAATGGCTATACTAGGGTGAAATAAGGCTATGGTAATTTTGTTATGAGTTATGGAAGCATTATTCCTTGTATAGGAAGTTTTAAGTGATTGCTAGCTTAAGGGAATTTAATCTTTTAAAATATCAAATCATGGGGCTATGATGTGATACTTGGTTATCTGTAGTTTTAGGTTAATATATGCCCATGATAATTGTTTGGAAGCTTGTTGAATTTTATTTCTTGTACCCCATGTAGAAATTGATAATTGCCGCCTTTGGATGTTTAATCATTTTTAAAATATCAGAACACATGGTAATGACACAATCTTTTGGCAGTGGAATCTAGGTTCCCATTTGGACACCTGGTAATTTTTGTAGATTTTTCAGAAGTGAATTACTATTTTTCCTAATTATAGTGACATTTTGGTTTTTATACAATTATGATGATGTAGTAGGCCAAATGACATCCTAGGGTCATGATACTCAGTGAACCACCATGATATGGAATATTATCTTACTGATAATTCTCATGAAGCATGAAGAAGCATTTTGAGGGTAGTTCATGTGTAATGTGACTTAAGGCCTTAACTACTTAAAATTATATTAAATACCAATTTAATATGGAAAATTATGGAAATTGGAACATATCTTACTAAGGTCAGAGAGAGCCTAGGATAATTATTAGAGACCTTGGTGATGACTTTTTAGAAGGGTTCCCTTATGGGGTTGATGGTTAGTTCAAATTAGCGGTCTGCGTTTAGTAAAAATAGAATTTTGAGTTTTAGATAATTCAGACCACTAAGTAGTGTTTAGAAGTTGTATACAATCAGTAATTGAGTTATAGCACACAAGGACTCAAGGAGGGTCAATCCTAGGGTTACTTGTGGGGTGGTGCTAGAGTTAATGTAGAAGGAATGAAGGTACGTCCAACCCGATTGGGTGGAACGGGAAATGAGCTAAGTCACTTTAACTATATGAAATGATGAAGGGTGAACCAATTGTTAACCATCAACCAAAGTAATTGTCTTGAGGAGGATGGTGGGGTTGAGCCCATTGCGTCCCCTAGTACCGATGAGGGCCCTTCACCGGGTGTACCTCGGGAAGTCCAAGATTAACCCTAAATTGCAATAACAATTAAAGTAGGCAAGAATAGCCATAGTAGGGTAAGATTGGATTTATGTATCTCCTCCCAGTTGCGGGAGTGACAGGATTGTGGTGCCCGGTTAGACGAGCGGGAACGTCGAGGGGATGATTATCCCGGTAACATTCTCAGAAATGTGGCAGGTCTTCGGTACTAGGCAGGTCGTCACTCCGACCGCGGTACGTTGACTTAGCGGGTGTGTAGGGGTCTAAGGGCCAACTTGGCTGCGTGTCGGGACGACAGTTCCCCGATGACACCTCTCACTTGGCTCACAGTCTGGTGGACTCCAGCAAAGAGTACGCAGAGCTCCGTGGTTGTTTAGCATCGAGGCGTACGTGCGGTCTAGGCCTTGTAGAGTGTATACCCGCCTAGGAGTGGACAGCCCGGTCTGCTACCACCGTGTGTCACAGCGGTTGGTACCCGAGAGGTTGGCTTCCTTTCAAACAGAGGGAACTACAAAGGTCTATGCGCATAGAGTCGTGTGTGTGAGTTTCATTGCATAAAACATTCATGGCATAACATAGCATACGCACTTGCGGATCCTCATCATATAAATTAGTATGGGCTCTTTTATATGATGAGTTATAATACTGGAAATCCTAACTTATAAGTTTGTATGGGCATTCATATAAGTTAGGGTTCGAGATTGATTACTTGTCGCTACTGTTCTTACTGCCTTGCTTTACCTGCTGTACTTACTGTTTATTTACTGTTGTACACCTTTATTATACTCCTGCTTATACATGATTAGATTAGCCCCTTTTACACTTGTGTAGCTTAGAATTTGTGTATACACTAGTTTACTTTCCCCGTCACCTGCTTTGTATATTACTATTATATTGCAGCTTTTCTTCCTTTCCTTCCGCCCGGTGCCTTGGAGTCGCCGGGGGAGCGGATGGAAAGCCACTTAGTCTTTATGACTAACGGTTGCTACGTCCCTCTTTTTAGGAGCACAATCAGTGGTATAGCAGCGTTCAACACCGGAGGCCAGCCAGGTCAGGTGTGCAGGGCTGGGGTTTATGGTACCTTAGCTGCCGTCAGTGGCAGAGGCGAGTGAGTGTTTTGAGAGGTAGCCCTTGGGGCATTTAGCTGGTTACTCTGATGATTTGCAGGAGTTTGTGTAGCTTTCTGCTTTTCTCTGTATTATTCTGGACTTTATTACTTATTGTGAACTTATGGCTTTAATACTTTCTATTATTGATGGGTTGGCGCTGTTCAGTTGGTTTAGCCGGCAGGATAGGCGTCTTGTGGTACAGGTTAGCCCGTGTGCTGACGCTACCGCAAGGCGGCTGTTCTGGGCATAAGACTCCCCTCGACCGTGTTTTGTGTTCCGGGAGGGGGATCTTAAAACTCGCCTCTTTGAAGTCGCCAATTCTGATGTTGTGATCAGGATCTCATCAACTAAAGTCGACATCTAGAACTCGCCTATTGGCGAGTAAGGAAGGAGCTCGCCTTACTTGCGAGAATTCGCCATACTCGCGAGTTGCCAACAACTTCCTCGTGGTCACCAATTTCTACCATCTCGCCTTTTCACCAAACTTTCTTCCTCTGACTACGATCCACGCTCACCGCACCAAAGTGTTGAAGCCAGGAAAATCCTAGGCTCCAAAATTCGGATCAATGCAGCCGGAGGCTACTCGCCCAGCAATCCAACGAGATGACTTGGCTGACAACGACGAAGAAGCTAGAAGAGCAACAAACAGGACCCCAGGTGCTGCGGTAGGGAGGTCCCACCACGTACCCGGAAGCTCAAGGGAGTCTTCCCCTCCAAAACCAAAAATGGCCGAGCTTGGTACAAGGAAGGCAGGGACCTGGCGAGTATCTCGCCTGAGGGGGTCAACCTCGTCCAAAAGTCCTCTTTCTTGTACCCCTGGGGGTCTATTTATAGACAAATCCTGTGGGGGGGGGGGGGGGGGGGGGGGGAGGGGGGGGGGGGGGGGGGGTAGTTACCTGACCATACTCGCCCATACTCGCCTCTGCTCGCCCAAGCTCGCCCCTTGCTCGCCATACTCGCCCCTTGCTCTCAAAGCTCGCCCCTTGCTCGCCATACTCGCCCCTTGCTCGCCATACTCGCCCCTTGCAAGGTCTACGAATAGGCGTCTCCTTAGGCCTTTCTGATCTCGACGAATTACGGATGGTACAAAGAGCATGTTGTTCAAGAGTCATCAATTCTTAATGGAGTTCCAATCAATCAATCTTTCATTTGTCATTCTAAGCTCTTTTTTTTAGCTTTAGCGTAAAATAAGATTATGTGCACAACTAGATTTTTCCTTAATTAAATCATAAACCATCATGCATGAATATTTTGGGGCTCTTGTCTATCGTCCCATTTCTTAGATCTAAGTTCCACTAGACATATTTCATTGAGACGAACAACTCATTAAAACGGACCATTTCATCAAAACATTGTCAAGTTGGACAGTTAAATTTTCATTAATTAGTTATTTCTTGAATACAATCGATATTTTGTCGGTGCATGATACATTATCATTTGATCTTCTAGAACTTAGTTCCTTAAGATAGATTTCATCCAGACTGATAATTTCAGCAAAGCATCGCCATGATCCGACAGTCGGATTTTGAACAATGATTAACCATCGAATTAATTTCGATGTTTTGGGCATGCAAGGCTTATTCGATGTCTGATCTTTACAAAACAAACAACGCTTGATAGATCTCTCTAAGGTAAACAATTTTGTAAAGTCAACTCGGCGATCAAATGATTTTAATGGATGATACATAAGGCCGAAGTTATATTTTTATTATAAAATGTATACGAAAATAAAATAATTGTATCCTGCTATTTTGGTCATACAGGAATTGTCAACCGTCGGATCTTAGAGGTTAACATGTCATTGGATAGATCTCCTCGAGATAATCAATATCCATAATAAGACTACTATGATTTAATGATCGGAGTGAAAGTTATTGTATTAGTTTCAGTTTATTCTATGAAACATACAAAATATTTAATCAAATTCATGATTTTGAATACATTGTATATAATCAATGTCCATAATAAGACTATTCTGATTTGAAAGTCGATTAAGAGTTAATGTATTCGTTTGAATTTAATATAAAGCCATGTTAAAGTTTTTAATTAAATTTACAATCTTCTTCATTTTTGTCTAGCGCTCAGATTCGTCGCCACCACCTGTGGCAGCCATAGAGGGGAGTGATTCACTGGCAGTGGGTCACGGATTGTCTACTACGGGTAAGGGGGGAGTAAAGTGCGGGGGTGCACTTTATGGTAAAGACCGGGCATCCAGTGGTCCGCCTGGATGCCCACACACATCCCAAAGCGGGCACATCTCAAAGCGCTTTGAGATCTCAAAGCGCTTTGTGTGCAGTTATTCATGCAGACCGTTGGATGCCCTCACTTTACGGTAAAGTGCATCACCCGCACTTTACCGCCCCCTTACCAGGTATACTACCATTTGCAGTGGTGATTTGGTGGTTGGCGATGCATGCGTGCATTGAGGGATGAGCAAAAAATAAAAGTTGCTCTCATTTCCTCCGTACACCACTAGAAAGGGAAAGGCCCTCCACCGTAGTGCTCACTAGAAGTTGGCAGCTGCCAAGACGGCAGCCAGATGGCCAGCTTTTTTGTAGGGAATCGACCCACTCACTATTCCGAGCACACATGAAGAATAGACACAACAACACAGCAATCACAAACACAGAACACAAGATTTTACGTGGAAAACTCTCTCAAAAGCAATGAGAGAAAAACCACGGGACGGGGCACGAAATCCACTATCTGAAATAAGGATTACAAACAATCAATCTAGGTTTTGCCCAACCTAGAATCCCCCTTTGATTTGACAAACCAAATCCACTTCTCACAAACATACGATGAAATATCTCTTCAAAAGGAGAGTACCCTCAAACACCTCTCTTCAAGGACCTACGACAACGAAGACGAAGAAGGAACTCCTCCAAGGCGAAGACGAAAGGACCGTCGGTGATAAAACTCTTGTTCTTCCTCCTGAAGAACACTTCTGGCGATTAGCGACCGACAAATTCTGTAGACTGGAACTGACGGCTAAATTGAGAGTCTTAATTAGGTTTTAATCTCTCTCTTCCTTAAATCGAGGGAGACATTTCACTTAGACCACTTAGGCGCAACATTTGCAGCCACTGGATGAGCAAAGAAGGATCCAACGACCCGAAAGAACCAGATTAGACAATCCAGGACCCGTCTCGCCGATATCGGAGAGCATTCTCGACGATATGAAGACCATCTCAACGATACCCAGACTAGTCTCGATGATAACAGAGAGTAGTCTCGACGATATGGGAGAGCAGTCGGCGATATGGGAGAGCAGTCTAGATGATATGGGAGAGCAGTCTCGACGATATCGGAGATCAGTCTCGATGATATGCCTTAGCTGTCTCGACGACATACACCCAATCAAGCAGATAAACTCCAGCCTTTTAGTCGTCAGGGACAATCCTTCTAGTCGACACAAGTTGATCTTCTAGCCGATATTACTGTAGCATCGAGACGATATACAGCAGGCTTGATCTGATTTTTCTCCCAAGTCACCAAGACTCTTCTTTAGGGGTTGGACCCCAACAAACTCGCCCTCCAGACCATAATGAGGAGTTAACCAACCTGACTTCTTCAGGTGGACTTCATGCTGATCAGCAACCAACACAATTCATGCTTCTCCCTCAGCACGACCTTCGTCATCATGTCCGAAGGATTTTCATCAGTGTGGACTTTCTCCACCTTCAGCAACTTCTCCTCGACAACATTATGTATCCAATGATATCTCACATCAATGTGCTTCGTCTTGGAGTGGTAGGCGGAGTTCTTGGCCAAGAATATTGCACTCTGACTATCACTGAACACAGTGAACTCGTCTTGCTGGAGTCCAAGTTCAAGCATGAACTTCTTCATCCACAAGACCTCCTTGGATGCTTCCGTCAGTGTTATAAATTCTTCCTCCGTCATCGACAGTGCCACGCATTTATGCAACCTCGACTGCCACGACACAACTCCCCTGCATATGTAACATCATACCCAGATGTGGACCTTCGGGATCAACATCTCCTGACATATCTGAGTCAGAGTACCCAACTAGCATTGGTGACTCTCCACCAAACTGCAAACAAAGACTTGTGGTACCTCTGAGATATCAGAGTATCCACTTTACAATATCTCAATGGATCTTCCCTGGATTTACCAGATATCTGCTTACTACCTCTCCTGCATAGGCTGTCTGGCCTCGTGCAGACCATAACATACATAAAACTCCCCACTGCAGATGCATAAAGGATCTGGCTCATCTCCTCCACTTCCTTCTCAGATGAAGGACATTGAGAGCTTGAGAACTTGAAGTGTCCACCCAGCGGAGTAGCAACCGGCTTGGCCTTCTCCATCATGAATCTCTTCAGAACCTTCTCCACGTACTCTCTCTGAGATAACCATAACATACCCGCACTTCTGTCCCTGGTGATCTTCATTCCAAGGATCTTCAATGTTGTCCCTGGTGATCTTCATCTTAAAGGACTTACTGAGCTCCTTCTTTAACTCTTCAATCTTGCCCTTGTCATCACCGACAATCAGCATGTCATCAACAAACACTAGCAGAATGGTAAAGGTCATTTCAGTACTCTTCACATAAACACAGTGATCAGCCCTGGTCCTCTGGAACTTGCTCTTCATCATGAAGGAGTCAAATTTCTTATAGCACTGCCTGGGTGCCAGCTTCAAGCTATACAGACTCTTTTTGGGTCGGCAGACCAAATGCTCCTTCCCCTTGACCTCAAAGCCTTCAGGTTCCTCCATGTATAAATCCTCCTCCGAATCTCCATGCAGGAATACCATCTTGACATCCATCTGCTCAACTTCAAAATTCCTGGAGGCAGCTAACCCCAGTACCAGTCTGATAGAAGCATTTTCACCACTGATGAAAATATCTCATCGAAATCCATACTATGATTCTGACTGAACCCTTTGACAACCAGCCTTGCCTTGTACCGAGGCAGGGAGAGGTTTTCATCAGTTTCAATTTGAAGACCCACTTGTTCTTCAAAGACTTCCTCCCCTTTGGTAGCCGGACCGAATCATAGATCTCATTCTTATGGAGCGAGTTCAACTCTTCTTCCATAGCTACTGCCCAAGACTTCCTGTCTTTAGCCTTCTGAGCCTCCTCAAATAACTCAGGCTAACAACCATCAGTAAGCAAGATATATTCTTGCGGTGGATACCTAGTGTTTGGACTCTGTGCTCTGTCAGATCTCCTGAGGGGCACCTCCACAACCCGTGAAACATCAACAGACAGATCTCCCCCTTCATCCAGTATCTCTTCCTGATCTAGAATCTGCACAACATCTTCCTTATAAGCACCAACATTCTCTGGTTCAAGATCTTCATCAAAACTCTCCACAGTCGGTGGATCCTATGGCTCAGCAGCCTTCTGTTCACCAACAATCTGGTCTTCTACAAAGACCACATCATTGCTTCTGATGATTTTCTTCCTCTTCGGATCCCAGAGTCTATAGTCAAACTCTTAATGTGGGAATCCTAGCAAGATGCAGTCCCGAGACTTCTCATCAACCTTCGATCTCTCCTCTTTGGGGATATGGACTTGTGCTCTACAGCAGAATACCCACACATGTCCTAAAGATACTTCCTTCCCAGACCAAACCCGCTCTAGAACATCTCCATCTAATAGTGCATAGGGGGACAAATTAATCAGATGCACTACAGTCTGTACCGCCTCAGTCCAGAATTACTTACCAATTCCTACCTGTGAGATCATGCACCTAATTTTCTCCATAATTGTCCTATTCATCCTCTCTGCCAGCCCGTTCAGTTGCAGTATCCTTGGAGAGTCTTCTCATGCACGATGTGATGCTCCCTGTAGTAGGAATCAAATGGTCCAGTATATTCTCTCCAATTGTCAGATCTTACCCGCTTGATCTCCTTCCCATTCATCTTCTCCACCTTTGCTCTAAAATCCATGAACTTTGTCCAAAATTCACTCTTCTGCTTTAGGAAGTAAACTCATACCTTCTTAGAGTGATCATCAATGAATGTGACAAAGTAAGCTGCACCACCCACTGACTTAGGCTCTATAGAACCACACACATCTATGTGTATCAGGTTCAGCAACTCTGCCTTCTTCTTCGGTTCAGACTTTGCAAATGACACTCTTCTATGCTTGCCAGCCAAGCAGTGAACACACGTGCCAGGTAACCCTGCTGACAGCTATGGTAGAACTTTAGTTTTCACCAGGATCTTAAGATTCTTCTCACTGATATGACCAAGTTTGCGATACCACAACTCCATAAAGTTGTCTTCAGCTGCATTCACACTCGGACTGCAGATCTTGGCCTTTGCTCGGCACAAAACGCATCACTTCTTGCCCTTTGGCCACCACCAAAGAATCTTTCACCAGCCTCCAGGCACCCCTGTCTTCAATGTTAGTAAAGCCTCCATTATCAAGCTTGCCAATAGAAATGAAGTTCATCCTCGAATCAGGAATATGCTTGAAATCCTTGAGGATAACCTTCCCTAGATCAATCTCCAAGTGGACATCTCCACTACCACAATTCTTCGACACACCGACATTCGCCATCCGGATGGTGCCAAGGTCTCCAGCAGAGTAGGAATAGAAGTAATCCCTCTAAGGTGTGCAGTGATAAGATGCACCACCATCCACAATCCAGTTTGTGTCTACACACTCTTGGCATGCAGGTCCACTGCAATGTAAGCACAATGACTCATCTTCAGCAATTGAGGCCCCCACCTACACTCTCACTGGATTCTCCTGTCTCTTTTACCTTCCCCTTATGATCTCTCTGCAACTTGCACTAGTCTTTCCTAAAGTGGCGTTTCTTCTTACAGTAATAACACTCGATCTCCTTCTTGGACTTACTCCTAGACTTACTCCTGGAGTTGCCTCTTTGCTTTCCCTCTTTCTTCACCGGCCTGCCCCTTCCCTCCATGAGTAGGGCATCAAATGTAGAGGCTCTAGAGTCCTTCCTCCTCAGTTCCTCGTTCAACAGATAACTCGTTACCATCTCCATTGACATGATGCCTTCAGGTGCTAAATTACTCAGCGACACCACAAGAGTCTCCTAACTCTCTGACAATGAACTAAGGATCATCAAGGCTTGTAGCTCATCCTCCAAAGTGATATTTATAGCTTCCAACTGATTTATGATGCTATGAGCAAGGTTCAGATGCCCTGTCATCTGAGATCCCTCCTTATATTTCAAATTAACAAGCTTCCTGATCAAGAAAACCATGTTACCCACTATCTTTCTCTCATACAATGCCTCTAGCTTCCTCAACAAAGCCTGGGCCGATGACTCAGTGGACACATGATGGAAGATAGAATCATCAAGACAATGCCGAATGAATCCCACTGCCTTCCGATCCATTTTCTTCCACTCTATATCATCCAACATGGTAGCCAGCCTCCATATCAACGGAGTATGGAGATCCTTGCAATACAAGAGATCCTTCATCTGAGGCTTCCATATACTCTAATTCTTGTCGTTCATGCTCACCATTCTTGTGTTCTGCTCCATCGTCTCCGAATTACCCGACGGTCTGAGACAACTTATCTCTGATACCACTTGTAGGGAATTGACCCACTCACTATTCCGGGCACACAAGAAGAATATACACAACAACAAAGCAATCACAAACACAGAGAATACCAGATTTTACGTGGAAAATCCTATCTAAAGCAATGAGGGAAAAAACCACAGGGCGAGACATGAAATCCACTATCTAAAATAAGGATTACAAATAATCAATTTAGGTTTGCCCAACCTAGAATACCCCTTGGATTTGACAAACCAAATCCACTGCTCACAAACACACGGTAAAATATCTCTTCAAAAGGAGAGTACCCCAGACACTTCTCTTCAAGCACCTACGACAACGAAGACGAAGAAGGAACTCCTCCAAGGCGAAGACGAACGAACCGACGGTGAGAAAACTCTTGTTCTTCCTCCTAAAGAACAATTCTGGTGATTAGCGACAAACAACTTATACAGACTTGAATTGATGGCTAAATTGAGAGTCTTAATTAGGTTTTAATCTCTCTCTACCTTAAATAGGGGGAGACATTCCACTTAGACCACTTAGGCGCAACATTTGTAGCCAGCGGATGAGCAAAGAAGGATCCAATGGCCTGAAAGAACCAGAATAGACAATTCAGGACCCATCTCGCTGATATCGGAGAGCACTCTCGATGATATGGAAACCGTCTCGACAATATGGAAACCGTCTCGACGATACTAAGACCAGACTCGACGATATTGGAGAGAATTCTCGACGATATGGGAGAGCATTCTCGACGATATCAGAGAGCATTCTCGACGGTATGCCTTAGCTTTCTCGACGACATGCACCCAATCAAATCGATAAACTCCAGCCTTCTAGTCGACACAGGCTGACCTTCTAGCCGATATTACTGTAGCATCAAGACGATATACAACATAATTGATCTGATTTTTCTCCCAAGTCACCAAGACTCATCTTTAGGGGGCTGGACCCCAACATTCTTTTCATGTAATTTTGTGCAATACATACAAATCGTGAAATAGATCTCTTTAAGTACCTACAAGCTCGCATGATGAGTTCATCGACGATCAATGGCTGCCTGCAGTGGACCTCTCACTGGAAAGGAGACATCCTAATGGTGTGGACCTAATGCATGGAAGTTCGGAGGAGGCCTCCGGTTCGCCGGTGGTGGCCGCCGAACCGCCGGTGGAGAGGCAAGCTGTGTGAATAACTTCAAAGGCCGCCTGAATCTTGATCAACGTGGATGCATGCCTCCTCAAATGATAGTGAATGGATCTAGGATATATAGATTATGATCTAATGTTGGAGGGAGGAGGAGGAATCACCTTTTCCAAGTGGATATCGCCGAAAAAATCTCCTAGACATACATGCGAGGTTTCGTCATCCCTGACTCATTGAAACTTCTTCCAAGCTTTCATGTCACTGTAAGTGGTCAATAGGGGTAGGAGAAGGTAACATGGGAACATGGATGGTAGGTCAGAGGCTTCATGGTGGTCGAAGCTCCTCCTACTTCCTTCTTTCTAGAGATTTGGAAAATGAGATTCGGCAGGGGCGACGACATTCGACAGGGGCGACGACATTCCGCGGGGGCGACATTCGGCAGGGGCGGCCACATTCGGCGGGGGCGACATTCGGCAGGGGCGGCGACATTCGACAGGGGTGGTGGCTTTCGGTGGGGGCGATCTATATTTATATACGTATATATAAATCTTAATTCAATTTTGTTCAACAAAAACTATATGGTGTGATGATTGTCATCTTTGCTTGACATAGTGGAAACCTGGGTTCAAATCTCAGCATTGACAATTTTTGTGAGATTAAAAAACGGGTCATATGACACTCCTTTTTCAATAAATTTAAGGGTAGAATCATAATTTCATGTTGTAGGGTACTCTACACCTTCATAGTTTTAGGTCACCCCCTAGTAGGTTTAGGAGACCTATGAAAAAGCGGAGAGAGAGGGAGCTGTTTGATTAGACGGCTGATGAAATATCATGTCAGATTCGACGATCGTAATCATTTCAACGGCTTTAAAATTCATGGGTTTAATACTTCTTTATATATGGTAAAGAATATATATATATATATATCTTTACTACTATATAAAGAACTAGTTTATGTTTCCATCTATACCGTTAAATAGAGCCAAAAGTCCAAAGTTTTAATCTTGACCGTCAATTATTTTCTGCATAAAAAATTAAAAACCTTAGATCTTCTAAAGCTATAGAGGGTGAGGGACGAGAGAGTAGAGAGAGTAGAGAGAGAAAGAGATTGGATAGAGGGGGTGGGACCAACGCCATCAAAGCCTCCGTGGAAGAAGAGGGGAGAGAGTAGAGAGAGAAAGAGATTGGATAGAGGGGGTGGGACCAACGCCATCAAAGCCTCCGTGGAAGAAGTGAGGGGAGAGAGTAGAGAGAGAAAAACAGGGGGAGAGAGGGGGACCCACTTGGGACTAATGATTACTTAGAGGGGGTGGGACCCACTAGAGAGCAATTAAATACATCAAACCCGAGCCTCTGTGGAAAATATATATATTATTATACGAATATGTGAAAATTATTCCAACACGTTGCATTTGTAATAATTTTATGAGTAAAATAAAATTCACTGAGATCAAATTTGAGTTGGTTTATCATGAATTCTCATTTTCGGGTCATTTTGCAATATTACTCAACTCAGGCTTCGTTAGGTTCGGCTTATTTGCTCCGGTGAGTTTGGACAAAAATGTCATTATCATACCAAACATTTTATGTTTATAACTAGTTTCTTTTTTTGATAATGGTAGTAACATTTGTCATATCAAACATACATTCTATGACAATGACGATTTTGTCCAAACTCACCGGAGCAAATAAGCCGAACCCAACGAAGCCTCAGTTCCGGTCAAATTAGTCAATTAATTAGATCAGAATGGAATTCACTTAGTAGTTTATACATTATATTTAAACATTTTATATAATTAAATATTATAAAATTCGAATCCGAATCCAACACCAAATATTCGAACGAATCCAAATCCGTATCTCTGCATTCTATGTCAAATTTGAATTCAATTGAAGAGCTATTCGATTCGATTACTTGTGAGTAGCCACAATAAATAGAATAAAAGAAAATAGAGTTAAAAACTAGAGCAAGTGATGATTCGGTGGCTGAAAACTGCAGACAATCACTCCCATAACATTCCGGGAGATACTGGCCCAAGGGAACTCTCAAACCACCTTTACATCTATAAAGAACTACTAGCTCTCTAAAATAACAGATCTTCTGTAACATCAACTACTGAATATTTTTGGCTAATTTAACAGATCTTCTCTGGTCAGGAATTTCAAAAAATATAACTACAACTCAAATACGCACAAGCCATAAATCATGGTTCAAGGATAAACTACAGAGAATCATGGACTAGTTGACCAGCTGAAGGCACGAGGCAAATGTCTGTCAACAATAAACATTACATTGTACATTTATAATGCAGCGCACGACACGTAAATTGCCACATTGAACAACAACAACAACAACAACAGGCAAAGTCCATATGCATCAAACCCAAAATATATACATAAGGACCCCCAATAAGAACCAAACTAGATAAAATCACCCATGAGCACCAAACGTCAATGCTCCTTTACAAATGAAAGAATGCCTGAAATGCTGCAAAAATATAAATCACCCCCAGCAAACCAGCACTAGTAATCCACAAACAGCAAGCAATACTGACAGTGACCTACACCAGCTTATATATAACCCCGCGAAGAAAAGAAGAGAGTGAACAAGAAATCAAGAAGTGCAATGAGTATTTGGAACACACAATAAATATATTCGAGCCTAGAAGAGATCGACCTTCCTTTTTTGCATGTCCTGCTTCCACTTGGGCTGCTTATAAAACGCTTCTTTTGTCGTTCCAACAACAGACTGAAACTCCTCATCAGACAAATAAGCCTGGAGAATTTGTATATATAAAAACTATATTCATATGCAAGTACGATAGGTAAGAAAAAAATTGTTTTTGTAATGCCTTGAAAAGACAAGCACCTCTCTCCGTTTGTAGTCAATTCCGATGACAGGATTGGTGGACTTGGCCTTCAATCTAGCATAACTGAAGGTTCTTCCACCGTTGCTCTCTTCTGTACACGACTCCTGGTTAGGCTCTAAAACTGTGCCGTTGCTATCTGACTTGGATCCATCTACTTCAATTGTTTCCTTCATTCCCAATACTTCGAAAGGATCCCCTAACTCAGAGTTCGCCGACTCTATCTTGTATGATTCTATAATTATAAAAAAACATCAAATCCTCATCGAGGCAATGTTAAAAAAGAGAACTGATTCAATGGATCAACATTAAACATGCGTTGTTTCTCTAATACGCAGTATATGATATTAAAGCTACAAAGATATATCATATATGAAGTCATTATACTAAAAAGTGTACAAGGATATCAACGGTGCTACAATTTTTTCAAATCAAAGTTGCTGCTTTTATGTGGGAGTGTTGGGGATTTATGTTAAATCCCGTTAATAATGTATGGACTGCCAGGAAGGATGGCATGATGGTTCCCTCTTAAGAAAATTTTCAGTTCAGCTGCTATTGAAGAACCCTCCAGGTAAAAAAACAATAATACTCTGTACATTTATTTGTAGTTGTGGATGCCCCATTTGGGACCGCAAATGTTTTATCAACAATTTTGGAACAATAACAAGAACAGTGATGTTATCATCAGTTTAGTGGTATAAGGCTTAATATGTAGGATTTTGGGGTTTAGTGTTTTAGGTTTTAGGGAATAGTTGTAATTGAGGCAGAACCCAAATAGGAGGTTGGAGGATTGAATATGTTCGATGCTCTTATAAAGTTCATAGAAAACGAAAATTGTCCTGATATTCACCAAAACATATACCTTATCAACAAGTTTTCGTTTGAAATTCTAAATATTATATAAACCAAACGTTAAAGACACATCACCCTGTAATAACGAACACCATACCAGCTGCAGTTGAATCAGGGGAGGAGTTTCTGCTATATCGGCCTGTGGAACCTTCAGATTGTGCTTTCTTTTGTTCAGCTGTTAGGACTGATGATAAAGCCGCAACTGCAGCTGCTCTTTGTGAACCACCTTTGCTTGAACGAACTGGCTTAGGGCTTGTAGGTCTAGATCTTGAAGAAGGATTAAATGCTGAAGAAAGTGCCGCTAAAGCTGATGCCCTCTGAGTAGGTCCACTTTGATTTGCATTGTTTGATTTCTCGACAGGCTGCAGCGATGAGAAAAAGTCAACCATATCCACTAGTAGTCTCATCGGATTAGAATATAAGCTCAAACCAATGCAAGAGAAAACAAAGAAGAACATCAAGTATGTTTCTGTCGTGGATTTTGAATATTGAACTATTGAAGTAATCGTCACAAGAATATAGGGCCCTCTAAACATTATAAAAAGGCTTAAGATAAATAAAACTTACAAGATGCAAATTCTAGTCTTACAAAGAATGCTAATCTAATATTTTGCAAATGTTTCCAAGAGTGATGACTATATATAGCCTAAAACAGTAGGAAATCTCCAAAAAGTTGATTAAAGCTCTAACTAATACAAAAAAAATTTAGGTGTTCCATGTCAAAATATTGTAAGATTAAAGTTTCAAAATATCTATACATGTTATACAAAACACTTAAGCTCATGCCCAATATTCCATGCTGCCAGCAGATAGCGTAAATTTGAAATAATGATAAATAAAAGCAGAATAGCAATTATACTTAAAAATCGTTGAGTATATAAGTGATAGACTACTAAAATAGTAAATTCATTACCATTCATTTATCGGTCTTCAATAAATTACACCTAAAGGCAACATATTGTAACATTATCATAGCAACATCAACGTGATGTAAAACCAAACCATAAGAATAAACAATAAAGGGAACAAGTAGGAAGGCCAGAGAAGGAACCAACAGTATTTCGGGCTGAAGAAATTATTAAACCTCCACTTCTAAAATCCTTAGCATATTAAACTATACAATTCAGAGTATTAAAAAACAGGACTTCAAAGTTCGGTAAGATTTAAGGAACATTTAGGGTTACAAATTGTTGGATAAAAGAGAGGAAAATATTTCTTATTAGATAAAACAAAGAGTCCTCTCCTATATATAGGAGATACATACAAAGATAGAAAGGTAAAAAGCTAAAAAAGACTTATTTCTAAAACTCCCCCTCAAGTTAGCCGGCAATGTAGTTCAAAGCCAACTTGCCAATAATTTTCATAAATGCATTTCCACTTGGAATTTTTGGTGAGAATATGGGCGAGTTGTCTTTCGAAGGGAACAAATGAAGCACAAATAATTTATTTCTTAATGTTTTCCTTAATAAAGTGTCGGTCAACTTTAATATGTTTAGTTTGATCGTGTTAGACATGATTATGAGCGATACTAATTGTGATGCACCGACAAGCTTGAAGAGGTGACTTATGTCTTTGAATTTTAATAATAATATTTAAGCATGCGTTACAAATTTATTTACGAAGAAAAATGATTAAAAAGTCTCCTTAATGATGAAAATGAGAAAGTGAGAGTGCAAATGTCGAAGTTTCGCCGAATCGAAAATTTTATGTTTTTACTGTTTTAATTTATTTCGAGGTTTTCATGGAATTCGGAATTTTATTTGGAGGAATTATGTTTTTTTTTTATTTAGATGGCTTACATGAGATTTAAATATATAACTAAACATTCATTGAGATTTAATTCTACTTATATAGATACTTCATAGAGGGGAGAGTTTGGCCGGCTGCATTCAACACTATATGATTTCGAAATCTCTCTCTCACTCTCTCTCTCTCTCTATATATATAAGCTGGAATTAGAAGCTTATTTATATAAGAAAAATATATATTCATATAAGTGGGACCGGTAAAAGACATTTATATCCATAAATGGATGACAACTTATTTTAGGCTCGTCGGATCGTATCCAGCGGCTGAAAAGAGAGGGTTTTTTCAAAATTGTGATGCATCCACGCCTGAAGAGGTAACTTATGCCTTTGAATTTTAATAATAATAAATTCAAAATGCATACTTAAATATTATTATTAAAATTCAAAGGCATAAGCTACCTCGTTAAGCTTGTCGGTGCATTACACTAATAACAACCTTATTGTCATATGATAGTTTGAGAGGCTCCTCCTCATTTTGGCCAATATCACTCATCAAAGAGCGGAGCCGTAGCCCTGCATAAATCCCATGGGCCATAATAGCCAGGAACTTGGCTTCCACACTGATGCAGGACGCCGGGGCCCCGACCGTACCCCGTGGCATCACACCAACTAGCGGACCACGGCCAAGCACGCCTGCCAGAAGGACTGCAGTCCAGGCACCCCAACCCGTCTCCGCGCCTGTTCTCAGTGCGGAGGGTTGTTGAAGCTGGGGCTCGATGCCCAGACCTCCTTGATAAGAACAACTCCTAACAGGCCTTATCACCAACTGGAATTAGGAGTGGTTCTTATCAAGGAGGTCTGGGCATCGAGCCCCAGCTTCAACAACCCGCCGCGCTGAGAACAGGCGCGGAGACGGGTTGGGGTGCCTGGACTGCAGTCCTTCTGGCAGGCGTGCTTGGCCGTGGTCCGCTAGCTGGTGTGATGCCACGGGGTGCGGTCGGGGCCCCGGCGTCCTGCATCACACACTAGATCAAGCAACAACATATTGCTTTATGCTCCTCCACGTGATCAGGTTCCCACCAATCATAGTACAGTACCCCGTGGCTCGATGCCCAGACCCCATGGTAACTGTTCTAGCCCAATCTGCATTGGTACACTTCGATCTTTGACTCTGTGTTTGGAGTGTAAAGTATGCCCCTTCCCAGTGAGCTTTTCAGGTATCTCAACGCCTGTGGTGATGTCTAATCCTTGGTGAGTGCATGAATTGTCTAGCAACTCCAACATCTTCTATGATGTCAGGTCGGGTGAGTGATAGGTAGATTAGACATCGCACCAATATTTGATATCCAGTAATATCTTGGATAGTTTTCCTGCCGTCCCTACCTAATTTAAGGTTTGCTTCGATAGGTGTATTGACAGGTCTGCACCCACTCATTCTACTTTGTTCAAGGAGGTCAAGCACATACTTTGGGAAATGAAAATCACATGCTTTGATCTTGCAACTTCGATACCCAAGAAATATCTACGATTTCCGAGGTTTATAACCTCAAACTCCTTTGCAAGTTATTGTTTCAAGGTTTGTCTTTCTTTAACATCGTCATTAGTAATCACTGTCATCAACATACACAATGAGAATAGTCACTTTACTTTCCTTGTATTTTATAACCAATGTATGATCAACATGACTCTGTTTGTAACCAAACGATACAACAACTTCCCTTCATAAATCCCGTGGGCCATAATAGCCAGGAACTTGGCTTCCACACTAGATCAAGCAACAACATATTGCTTTGTGCTTCCACACTAGATCAAGCAACAACATATTGCTTTGTGCTCCTCCACGCGATCAGGTTCCCACCAATCATAGTACAGTATCCCGTGGTAGAACATCTGTCATTAACTGTTCTAGCCCAATCTGCATTGGTACACTTCAGTCTTTGACTCTGTGTTTTGGGTGTAAAGTATGCCCCTTCCCCGTGAGCTTTTCAGGTATCTCAACGCCTGTGGTGATGTCTAATCCTTGGTGAGTGCATGAATTGTCTAGCAACTCCAACATCTTCTATAATGTCAGGTCGGGTGAGTGATAGGTAGATTAGACGTCGCACCAATATTTGATATCCAGTAATATCTTGGATAGTTTTCCTGTCGTCCCTACCTAATTTATGGTTTGCTTCGATAGGTGTATTAACAGGTCTGCACCCACTCATTCTACTTTGTTCAAGGAGGCCAAACACATACTTTGGGAAATGAAAATCACATGCTTTGATCTTGCAACTTCGATACCCAAGAAATATCTACGATTTCCGAGGTTTATAACCTCAAACTCCTTTGCAAGTTATTGTTTCAAGGTTTGTCTTTCTTTAACATCGTCATTAGTAATCACTGTCATCAAGCAACAACATATTGCTTTGTACTTCCACACTAGATCAAGCAACAACATATTGCTTTGTGCTCCTCCACGCGATCAGGTTCCCACCAATCATAGTACAGTATCCCGTGGTAGAACATCTCTCATTAACTGTTCTAGCCCAATCTGCATTGGTACACTTCAATCTTTGACTCTGTGTTTAGGGTGTAAAGTATGCACCTTCCCAGTGAGTTTTTCAGGTATCTCAGCGCCTGTGGTGATGTCTAATCCTTGGTGAGTGCATGAATTGTCTAGCAACTCCAACATCTTTTATAATGTCAGGTCGGGTGAGTGATAGGTAGATTAGACGTCGCACCAATATTTGATATCCAGTAATATCTTGGATAGCTTTCCTGTCGTCCCTACCTAATCTATGGTTTGCTTCGATAGGTGTATTGACAGGTCTGCACCCACTCATTCTAATTTGTTCAAGGAGGTCAAGCATATACTTTGGGAAATGAAAATCACATGCTTTGATCTTGCAACTTCGATACCCAAGAAATATCTAAGATTTCCGAGGTTTATAACCTCAAACTCCTTTGCAAGTTATTGTTTCAAGGTTTGTCTTTCTTTAACATCGTCACTAGTAATCACTGTCATCAACATACACAATGAGAATAGTCACTTTACTTTCCTTGTATTTTACAACCAATGTATGATCATCATGGCTCTGTTTGTAACCAAACGATACAATAACTTCCCTTCATAAATCCTGTGGGCCATAATAGCCAGGAACATGGCTTCCACACTAGATCAAGCAACAACATATTGCTTTGTGCTCCTCCACGTGATCAGGTTCCCACCAATCATAGTACAGTACCACGTGGTAGAACATCTGTTATTAACTGTTCTAGCCCAATCTGCATTGGTACACTTCGATCTTTGACTCTGTGTTTGGGGTGTAAAGTATTCCCCTTTCCAGTGAGCTTTCCAGGTATCTCAGGACCCTGTGGTGATGTCTAATCCTTGGTGAGTGCATGAATTGTCTAGCAACTCCAACATCTTCTATAATGTCAGGTCGGGTGAGTGATAGGTAGATTAGACTTCGCACCAATATTTGATATCCAGTAATATCTTGGATAGCTTTCCTGTCGTCCCTACCTAATATATGGTTTGCTTCGATAGGTGTATTGACAGGTCTGCACCCACTCATTCTACTTTGTTCAAGGAGGTCAAGCACATACTTTGGGAAATGAAAATCACATGCTTTGATCTTGCAACTTCGATACCCAAGAAATATCTACGATTTCCGAGGTTTATAACCTCAAACTCCTTTGCAGGTTATTGTTTCAAGTTTTGTCTTTCTTTAACATCGTCACTAGTAATCACTGTCATCAACATACACAATGAGAATAGTCGCTTTACTTTTCTTGTATTTTACAACCAATGTATGACCAACATGGCTCTGTTTGTAACCAAACGATACAATAACTTCCCTTCATAAATCCGGTGGGCCATAATAGCCAGGAACTTGGCTTCCACACTAGATCAAGCAACAACATATTGCTTTGTGCTCCTCCACGTGATTAGGTTCACACCAATCATAGTACAGTACCCCGTGGTAGAACATTTGTCATTAACTGTTCTAGCCCAATCTGCATTGGCACACTTCGATCTTTGACTCTGTGTTTGGGGTGTAAAGTATGCCCCTTCCCAGTGAGCTTTTCAGGTATCTCAGGACCCTGTGGTGATGTCTAATCCTTGGTGAGTGCATGGATTGTCTAGCAACTCCAACATCTTCTATAATGTCAGGTCGGGTGAGTGATAGGTAGATTAGACGTCGCACCAATATTTGATATCCAGTAATATCTTGGATAGCTTTCCTACCGTCCCTACCTAATCTATGGGTTGCTTCGATAGGTGTATTGATAGGTCTGCACCCACTCATTCTACTTTGTTCAAGGAGGTCAAGCACATACTTTGGGAAATGAAAATCACATGCTTTGACCTTGCAACTTCGATACCCAAGAAATATCTAAGATTTCCGAGGTTTATAACCTCAAACTCCTTTGCAAGTTATTGTTTCAAGGTTTGTCTTTCTTTAACATCGTCACTAGTAATCACTGTCATCAACATACACAATGAGAATAGTCACTTTACTTTCCTTGTATTTTCCAACCAATGTATGATCAGCATGACTCTGTTTGTAACCAAACGATACAATAACTTCCCTTCATAAATCCCGTGGGCCATAATAGCCAGGAACTTGGCTTCCACACTAGATCAAACAACAACATATTGCTTTGTGCTTCCACACTAGATCAAGCAACAACATATTGCTTTGTGCTCCTCCACGCGATCAGGTTCCCACCAATCATAGTACAGTATCCTGTGGTAGAACATCTGTCATTAACTGTTCTAGCCCAATCTGCATTGGTACACTTCAATCTTTGACTCTGTGTTTAGGGTGTAAAGTATGCACCTTCCCAGTGAGCTTTTCAGGTATCTCAGCGCCTGTGGTGATGTCTAATCCTTGGTGAGTGCATGAATTGTCTAGCAACTCCAACATCTTTTATAATGTCAGGTCGGGTGAGTGATAGGTAGATTAGACGTCGCACCAATATTTGATATCCAGTAATATCTTGGATAGCTTTCCTGTCGTCCCTACCTAATCTATGGTTTGCTTCTGTAGGTGTATTGACAGGTCTGCACCCACTCATTCTAATTTGTTCAAGGAGGTCAAGCATATACTTTGGGAAATGAAAATCACATGCTTTGATCTTGCAACTTCGATACCCAAGAAATATCTAAGATTTCCGAGGTTTATGACCTCAAACTCCTTTGCAAGTTATTGTTTCAAGGTTTGTCTTTCTTTAAGTAATCACTGTCATCAACATACACAATGAGAATAGTCACTTTACTTTCCTTGTATTTTACAACCAATGTATGATCACCATGGCTCTGTTTGTAACCAAACGATACAATAACTTCCCTTCATAAATCCTGTGGGCCATAATAGCCAGGAACTTGGCTTCCACACTAGATCAAGCAACAACATATTGCTTTGTGCTCCTCCACGTGATCAGGTTCCCACCAATCATAGTACAGTACCCCGTGGTAGAACATCTGTTATTAACTGTTCTAGCCCAATCTGCATTGGTACACTTCGATCTTTGACTCAGTGTTTGGGGTGTAAAGTATTCCCCTTCCCAGTGAGCTTTTCAGGTATCTCAGGACCCTGTGGTGATGTCTAATCCTTGGTGAGTGCATGAATTGTCTAGCAACTCCAACATCTTATATAATGTCAGGTCGGGTGAGTGATAGGTAGATTAGACGTCGCACCAATATTTGATATCCAGTAATATCTTGGATAGCTTTCCTGTCGTCCCTACCTAATTTATGGTTTGCTTCGATAGGTGTATTGACAGGTCTGCACCCACACATTCTACTTTGTTCAAGGAGGTCAAGCACATACTTTGGGAAATGAAAATCACATGCTTTGATCTTGCAACTTCGATACCCAAGAAATATCACGATTTCCGAGGTTTATAACCTCAAACTCCTTTGCAAGTTATTGTTTCAAGGTTTGTCTTTCTTTAACATCGTCACTAGTAATCACTGTCATCAACATACACAATGAGAATAGTCACTTTACTTTTCTTGTATTTTACAACCAATGTATGACCAACATGGCTCTGTTTGTAACCAAACGATACAATAACTTCCCTTCATAAATCCGGTGGGCCATAATAGCCAGGAACTTGGCTTCCACACTAGATCAAGCAACAACATATTGCTTTGTTCTCCTCCACGTGATTAGGTTCACACCAATCATAGTACAGTACCCTGTGGTAGAACATTTGTCATTAACTGTTCTAGCCCAATCTGCATTGGCCCACTTCGATCTTTGACTCTGTGTTTGGGGTGTAAAGTATGCCCCTTCCCAATGAGCTTTTCAGGTATCTCAGGACCCTGTGGTGATGTCTAATCCTTGGTGAGTGCATGGATTGTCTAGCAACTCCAACATCTTCTATAATGTCAGGTCGGGTGAGTGATAGGTAGATTAGACGTCGCACCAATATTTGATATCCAGTAATATCTTGGATAGCTTTCCTACCGTCCCTACCTAATCTATGGGTTGCTTCGATAGGTGTATTGATAGGTCTGCACCCACTCATTCTACTTTGTTCAAGGAGGTCAAGCACATACTTTGGGAAATGAAAATCACATGCTTTGATCTTGCAACTTCGATACCCAAGAAATATCTAAGATTTCCGAGGTTTATAACCTCAAACTCCTTTGCAAGTTATTGTTTCAAGGTTTGTCTTTCTTTAACATCGTCACTAGTAATCACTGTCATCAACATACACAATGAGAATAGTCACTTTACTTTCCTTGTATTTTACAACCAATGTATGATCATCATGGCTCTGTTTGTAACCAAACGATACAATAACTCCGATAAACCTAGCAAACTAGTCATATGGAGATTGATTTAGCCCGTATAGAGCTTTCTTTGACCTGCAGACATTGCCTATTGATCCTTTAGGAGCAAAGCTTGCCAGTGGGAGACATTTGTACTTCCTCTTCCAAATCACCATGAAGAAACACGTTTTTTTTATAATTGGTTGAGGTCCCACCCTTTACAAACAACACAAGAGAGAAGGACTCTAATTGAGTTCATCTTGGCAATTGGCGCAAAGGTTTCATGGTTGTCAATTCTAGGGGTTATGTGTACCCTCTAGCAACCAGTCTGGTTTTGCATCTTTCCACAATTCCATGTGAGTTCTGCTTAACAAAGTACATTCATTTACACTCAATCGTCTTCTTCCCTACAGGAAGAGGAACAAGTTCCCAAGTATAATTTTTTTCAAGAGTTGTCATCTCCTCAATAATCACATGTTTCCTTTCATGATGACCAAGTGCATCATGTCAGGATGGGGGAATAGAAATTGAGGCTATGGAGAGGACAAGCTTTATGTGAAGTGTTGAAGGAGTCATATAAAACATAATGAAAAATAGGATGTTGGATACATATCTAATACCTATTCTGAGAGCAAAGAGAGATAAGTAGGATCTGAAGGCGGGTTCCAATGATGGCATAGTAGTCGTGGGTTGTATTAGGTTTTATTATTATTTATCTTTATTTGTAATGGGGTTTAGTCCCACATCGTCTATTCCTCTTTATTTTCCTCCTTGTATCCCTATATATTGCCCGGTTATGGGCCCTAATAATACAACCGATTCTCTAATTCTTCTTGGTATCAAAGCGATCCCGTAAACGATCCTCTCGGTCGACTCCCGTCCGCCTGCGTCGACTCCCGCTCCCGATCCCGCTCTCACGCCTGTCTTCCGCTCCCGATCCCGCCAGGAGGGCTTCGTCCGAACTCGCCAAGCCCACCCGGGGCCTCTCCCGCCCCCATTCTCGCCCCCCTCCTCGCTCCTAGGTGCGGTCTCGCCGATCGACCATGTAGGTTCGGCTAGGACCGCATCTTTCCCCCCTCCTTCCTTCCTCCTCTTCTTTTCTCCTTCTTTTAATGCCTTAGATCTTTGATCTATGACCCTTCTCATTCTTCGGATCAACCTTTCCTCTTCCGTTTGAGGGTTTTTCCCCTTTCTTTCTCTCCTTTGGAGATTTTTTTCCCTCCCCCCCCCCATATTTTTTGGGCTTCTACTTTTCCTTCTATGGATTCCTCGCATGATGGCTTTGCCCGCCGCATCACTACCTCCCTCCTTAGTGAGAAGAACTTTATTGCTTGGTCCAACTCCGTGCGTGTCCATCTCGCCGGCCTTGACAAGCTTGATTGGCTTGAACCTAATGGGGTTCCCAAGCCTACCGAGGAAAAAGCTCTCCGTCAGTGGAAAACGGAGAACTTCAAGATTCTTGGGTGGCTCCAATGCTCTATGGAGCCTCGTCTTTACGAGCAATTTATGCGGTTTGACTCAGTGCCCTCACTTTGGGCTGCCCTGACTCGTACTTATGGGCACACACGTGTTGATACGCGGATTTACTCCGTCTTCCAGGAGATTTCGACGGCTCGTCAGGGGGATCGTTCTGTGCATGACTACTTCACTTTCCTCTCTGGGCGGTTCCAGGAGCTCTCTGATCTTGAGCCGCTTAGTGCTTTTCCGCATGCTGAGGATCTGCTGATTGCCAAGCAACGACAGGAGAAGCGTGAGACCAACCAGTTTCTGATGGGGTTACGACCTGAGTTTGAGCAGATTCGGGTTCAGATTCTCAGCATGAACCCTCTTCAGGATATTTTGGATGCTTACTCCTTGGTTGAGGAGCAAGAGCGTCGTGCCCGCCTGACTGCTCCTCCTGTTCCGACGCTTGCTCCCCCCCCGACATGATGGCCCTTGCTTCCGGTCGTACTTCTTCTGCGCCACGGGGGCGTTCTTCTGCTCCTCGGGGTCGTGGCGGTGGCCGCGGCAGCCCGTTTGCTTCTGTTCAGTGTCAACACTGCCTCCGGACTGGTCATGAGAAGTCCCGTTGCTGGCAGCTCTATCCTCATCTTAGCCAGCAGCCGTCTGCTACCCGTACCGCTGCCATTACTACGTCTGACTTTGGGGGCCCGCCCAGTTACAGTGCCCCTTCTGGGACCCCTTCTGCCGATTGGAGTCAGCTTATGGCTCAGGTTCAGGAGCTTCAGTCTCAGCTTCAGCAGCATGCCCCGCTCCTGCCTCCGCCACAGGTTTCTTCTGCCCCTGCTTCCTCGGCGTTCTCATCTACTTCGGCATCTGCGTCAGGTATCTCATCGGCCTTTCACGCCACTCTCGGGGTGTCTCCCTCTGACTGGACTATTGATTCGGGGTCCACTGATCATATGACGGGTGACAAGGGCTTGCTCTCTTCCCCTCTTCCTCCGGATGACCAACGGCAGGTTCGCCTGGCTGATGGTTCCGTGACCCCCGTTCTGAACCATGGCCCAGTATCTCTTTCCCCCTGTTTCCCCTTGGATTCAGTTCTTCATGTTCCCAAACTGGCTTTAAATCTTCTCTCTGTTAGTAAGATTACTAAATCTTTGAACTGTTCGGTGACTTTCTTTGCTTCTGGTTGTGTTTTTCAGGACCTGACCACGAGGAAGATTTTTGGCTACGGCCGTGAGCGCGATGGGCTTTACCAGCTGGATCTCTCCCCTTCTTCATCCTCGCCTCCGTCCAGAACTGCTGCTGCGACTACCACTCCTGCTATTTGGCATGCACGACTTGGCCATGCTAGCCCTAAAGTTGTATCTTCTCTTTTTCCTCATGTTTTATTTGAGCACTCTTTTCAGTGTGATGTGTGCCAACTTTGTAATCACATGCGCACTTCTTATCCTGTATCTTCTTCTCGTGCTTCTGCACCGTTTCATCTTATTCACTCAGATGTTTGGGGCCCGGCCCCGGTTGTTTCTTATGATGGATTTCGTTACTTTGTTTCCTTTATAGATGATTTTACTCGTTGCTGTTGGGTTTACCTTATGCGTGCTAAATCTGAAGTGTTTGACCTATATACTCAGTTTTCTCATATAGTTCATACCCAGTATTCTTCCCGTATTCGTATACTCCGATCCGATAATGGGGGAGAATACACTTCTTCCTCGTTTGATGCTTTCCTTGCTAGCCAAGGAACCCTTCACCAGTTCTCCTGTCCCTATACTCCGGAACAGAATGGAGTGGCGGAACGCAAGAACCGCCATCTCCTAAATGTGACCCGTTGCCTTCTTAGTGGGTCCCATGTTCCCAAATCTTTTTGGAGTGCTGCTCTTCTTACGGGGACCTTCTTGGTCAATCGGCTGCCATGCCAACCTCTAGCGGGTCGTGTTCCTCTGAGTCTCTTATCTCCTAGCCACCCGTTGTTCCCTGTTCCTCTCCGCGTCTTCGGATGTGTGTGCTTCGTTCAGGATCGTAGTCCGGCTCGGACTAAACTTGATGACAAAGCAGTCCGATGCCTATTTTTGGGTTATTCCTCATCCTCCAAGGGATATCAGTGTTTTGATCCCTCTTCTCGGCGAACAAGAAGACTGTTGGCTGCCGTTGGGTCTATACCGTCAAATATCATGCCGACGAATCTTTAGATCGCCACAAGGCTCGCCTCTTTGCTAAAGGTTTCACCCAGACCCCCGAGGATTACGGGGTGACATTTGCTCCTGTGGCCAAGCTCTCCTCTGTTCGTCTTCTTATTTCTCTTGCTGCCTGCCACCAGTGGCCCCTTCATCAGCTGGACGTCAAGAACGCCTTCCTCAATGGCGACCTTGTCGAAGAAATTTATATGGATCCGCCACCAGGGTACAAGCTTCAGGGGGAGTATTTGGGCCGTGTTTGCCTCTTGCAGAAGTCATTGTATGGATTGAAGCAGTCCCCTCGTGCCTGGTTTGAGCGGTTTGGTTCTGTTGTGCTTCAGAGTGGTTTCACCAGATGTCATGCCGACCATACGTGCTTTGTTTGGACCACTGCAGATGGCCGTAGGGTGATTATTCTTGTCTATGTGGATGACATCATTCTTACCGGTGACGACCGCTCCGGGATTGTTCAGATCAAGGAGGTTCTTCAAAGGGCATTTGAGGTCAAAGATTTGGGGCCTCTGAAGTACTTTCTTGGGATTGAGGTTGCCAGATCTCACCAGGGGATTTCTTTGTCTCAGCGGAAGTATAATCTTGACCTTCTGAGTGACACTGGCCTTCTTGGGTGCTCTCCAACGTCCACTCCTATGGACCCAAAACACGGCTTACATGCCGAATCTGGCGAACCTCTCCCTGATCCTGGCAGGTACCAGCGGCTTGTTGGGAGACTTATCTACTTGACCAATACTCGCCCTGACATTAGCTTTGCCGTGAGTATGGTCAGTCAGTTCATGCATGCTCCTCGGACTTCCCACCTTAATGTTGTCTTTCGGATCCTTCACTACCTGAAGGGATCACCTGGCCTCGGTCTTTTCTACCGTTCATCGTCACTCTCCGATCTTACCTGCTACACGGATTCGGATTATGCTGGCTCCCTCACCGATCGGCGGTCTACTTCGGGGATGTGCACCTTCTATGGTGGCAATCTTGTTTCCTGAAAAAGCAAAAAGCAAAGTGTTGTGTCTCGCTCCTCTGCTGAGGCTGAGTACAGGGCTATGGCCCATGGCGCCACCGAGCTCCTCTGGATGCGTACTTTCTTGACCGAGCTTGGTTTTTCTCCTTCTAGTTCTTCGACATTGGTTTGTGACAACCAGTCTGCTCTCTTGCTTGCATCTGCTCTGTTCTTCACGAGAGGACCAAGCACATTGAAGTGGATATCCATTTTCTCCGGGAGCACATCCGTTCGGGGACTCTTGCCACGTCCTATGTTCCTTCTGCTGAACAGATTGCTGATGCCTTTACCAAGGCTGTTGGGCCTTCTCGGCTTCTTTATACATATGGCAAGCTGGGCTTGCTTGATATCTTCGCGCCAGCTTGAGGGGGAGTATTAGGTTTTATTATTATTTATCTTTATTTGTAATGGGGTTTAGTCCCACATCGTCTATTCCTCTTTATTTTCCTCCTTGTATCCCGATATATTGCCCGGTTATGGGCCCTAATAATACAACCGATTCTCTAATTCTTCTGGTTGTGCCCGTGTATTTGATCTCCGAGGACTTGTAATTGTTTCTATCTCGGATGAATAGTTTCCCCCTGGTCATAAGTTTTAGTGGGCGGAGTAGGAGGCTATATGCTGGATGAATAGGTAGGGAAACTGTAGTGGGATTCACTTCATTCTTCGTTATAGGCTCCTCCTGAAGAAAGGTCCCATAAAAAGGGTAAGATTTGCAGAAGGTGACATCCATAGAGTAATGAAGATCTTCTTTGTAGGAGAGTGGAACCACTTGTACATTTTTTGGTGGGAGAATATCCGAGAAAAACACATTTGAGCACGCGAAGATAAAGCTTGGGGTGGTGAGTAGGATGTATATTATAATGCACCGACAAGTAATGTATGCTTTTGAATTTTAATAATAATATTGTGACGAAATAGAATTAAAATGAAAATGAAAAATGAATGGTGGAAAAGTCTGCCGGAGGACAAAAATGAGAAAATGACTCCGTGTACGTAAAAATTTTCAGCGAATCAGAAATTTTACATTTTATCGTTTTATTTCATTTCACGGTTTTTGTGGAATTCAGATTTTTTTATGCGGCTTAAGTGGGATTTAATTAATATATCATATATAGACTTCTTATATGTAACACCCAAAATTTCTCAGGATTATGCTCATGCTTGGAAGGATCGATGAATACTGATTGGAGGGTCGACCAACGATCGTCGGCTGATAGGTCGAGCGCTGGCCGTTGATCGGGTGATCGGTCACCGATCGCCGATCAACAGGTAGATCCCCAACCGCCGATCTGGTGATCGGTCTGCAATCACTGACTAATGGGTCGATCGTCGACCAGTGATTGGATGGCCGATCTGCGATCTCCGATAACGGGTCGATCATTGACCGACTTCAATTTAGGATGAAAGCAGGATTTCGGGCTGTTTTGTTTTGTAACCCAATTTAGCCGTTGAATTTAGGTTTTAAGATCTAATGCCTAGTAGTCTTTACCGTAGAGATTTAGGTCAACTTGGGGTGATCCAAGTCCTCAATTTCTAAAAAACCTTCTCTCTCTTAGGTCGTGAAAGGAGAGAGGAAGAGGAGCAGGAAAGGGAAGAAGTGAGGCTGCCTGAGCGTTTTGACTCCAAACGAAGGGCCGTTGCCGGCAATAGATAGATCAAATTTCCACGATCGTTCTCCGGCTACTTGGGTAAGGATTTTCATAGCGGGAGAAAAGCGAAGAAGGTAACGATCCCTCTCTTTCCGGTCTTTAGGATGTGTGCTTGCATTCTTTGATTTCATTGCTTTGATAACGTTTTTTTGGTATCTGGTGCTTCTAATTAGAGGGCTTGGAGTAGCCACGGTTCATTGCGAACCACCGGGGCGTGGGATTACGACCCTGACATGATTGCATTAGATTACTCGATTTTGATTTCGAGTTAGGCATTTCAGGTGAAGCGTAATAGTGGCTATTGGCCCGATTTAGTGATTTTGATTGACGTTGCATGTAGGAAACTCGTTAGAGGCATGAATGCGACCATAGTGCCGTTGTAATGCCCATTTTTCGTGAGAAGTTCGCGATATTGGAATTAGAGCATAAGGTGCACGTGAGATTTCTAGCTATCAAAGGCAATATCATGAGTTGCTTGTAGCTTGGATTGGGATCCTAAAATAGAAGGTTGTGAGCTAGGGACTTCATATGATGATGGCATACTTATGGGCCAGGAGACTTCATATGATGTCGCTCACCACCCTTGAAAAACTTATGGGCCAGGAGACTTCATATGATGTCGCCGTATTCACGGCCAGGAGATTTCATATGATGTCGCTCGTCATCCTTGAGAATTTAACGGCTAGAGAGTGTGTATGTAATGCTGCCGACAAGGCTAGGGACTTTACCCACAATGTCGTCGAACATGAATAGAATAATAAAAAGTGGGTATCGGTCGTCGGGTCGGTATTGGGATATGCTGTCGTCGTGCCAATTAGCGATTACAAACTGTGGTACATGCAAGTAGGATATATTGTGTGTTATGTGATTATGTTTGTTGGTGTGTTAGATTCATACATGCAAATAGGCTGCTGAGGTGGATCCATGAGTGATAGCCGGTTGCATACATGAATGCAATGCATGTCCCTTAATTTTGATGTTCAACATAGAGAGATGATTAATGTTTGTAACATTTCGACTATAGCATGATATGCTTGTTTATGTGTTTATCGTTTGCATTCTTACAGGTTGATGTGGTTCCCCGGGGTTCACTAGGACGCCCGAGAGGAATGGGGTTGTTAAGTGGTTTGTTGTCAACTCATAGCTGACCTCGTTTACTCTCCCATGGTGTTCGGTTGCAGGGCATAGATTGAATGCAGGTGCGCGCTAGCCTGTTGCAAAAGCCAAAAGCAAATTAGCCTCATGAAGTGCTTTCCCCTTCTCCTATTATTGTACTTGTTTCCATGTTGTTCTGGCCTGCGAGCCGAGGTAGCTTAGGAAGTTGTATGCTTGATTTGGACATGTTTGTATGACCTTAAGGCCAAGAACCGTTGGTTCTATTTTATAGCATGTGGACACTCTTAGCTGATGTTTCGTTTTTCGTTGTGCTACTACTTTAGTTATGATGAGATTTGCTTTTATACCTCTTTATAATGCTCTATTTGTGATGGGTGTATGCTGTGGGGCCTAGTCAGACCCATATTATACAGTTGTTGTGATGGTGGTGTTACAATTTGGTATCAGAGCGAGGTTTAGGGATTCTAGACCAATAACAAGAGGTTTAGTGAATGTAGACTGTTAAGAAGAGCTGTCCACATAGGATTGTTTGCTGGGACCATGAGTGTCCATGTATTTGATGTTTGATTATTAGTTATAATCTGACATGTAGTGTTTTTTGTGCTAGGGTGCTAGTGGCGAGGCGAGGACTTCAAGGGATCGAGAGGACCATACAGACAGCAACAACACTGCCTCAGGCCTCCTGAATATGAACATTTCTCTGCAGACTTCTGTAGGATGCTAGCAGATGGTGTAGTGGAGGCTCAAGCCACTAGAGTTGTAACTAGTGCGCCTCCCGTCACAACAGAAGGAGTGGTAGGACGTGTCGAGCCGATGGTAGCGCATGCGGGAAGTCAGAGGGACCATCACTTGAAGTACTTTATGGGTTTCCATCCTTTGACCTTCAAGAGAGTCGGCACTCCGATTGATGCGGAGGATTGGTTGGCTAGGATTATGGAACTGTTGCAGGAAACAGAGACTTCTGCGGACAGGAAGGCGTCGCTTGCCACCATATTGTTGGAAGGTGATGTGAAGCTTTGGTGGTTGGAGGAGCA
This sequence comes from Dactylorhiza incarnata, assembly GCA_033032865.1. Lineage (NCBI taxonomy): Eukaryota > Viridiplantae > Streptophyta > Magnoliopsida > Asparagales > Orchidaceae > Dactylorhiza > Dactylorhiza incarnata. The sequence goes on from JAWHQI010000295.1 coordinate 3,139,771, forward strand.
TGGGAGGCGATTCCCTAGGCGTCTTCCCACTCAGATCTCGATGGGAGAATTTGCGGCCGCTTCCTTGAAGCGTTATTTCCCGACAACGATGAGGCAATCCCTTCAAGGGCAATTTATGAGGCTTCTACAAAGAGACTTGAATGTGGATGCATACTTACAGGAGTCCACCCGCTTGAGCCGTTATGCGGTGACCACTATAGTTGATGATGAGAAGATATCTCACCGTTTCTATGAGGGGTTGCGGGACAACATGAGGCAACCACAAATTGCGTTGAAGATGTCGAGTTTTTGTGTGTTGGTTGAAGCCGTCGGGGCATTGGAAATGGACATTGAGCGAACCTAGCGCCTCAAGGGATTTCGGTAAAGCAAGAGGAAAGTAAGCCTTCCCAATCTCAGTGGAAACCAGATGGAAGAAAAGGGAAGAAAGATTTCGCCACCCGAAGTTAGGTGAAGGCAGCGTGGTAACTAGTGGAGTCCATTCGAGGGGACCACCGACATGTTTCAGATGTGGCAAAGTAGGCCACATAGTTCGAAGGTGTGGTGAGTTGGCGCTCGAAGGAGAGTGGAGACAGGAGCCCACTGCACCAGCAGGACGTAACTATGCTGAGAAGGGCAAGGCGGTGGAGTCGAGTGCTTCACGATTCCCACCAGTGCAACCCAGGACCTACAACCTTAGGCAACATGAGGCCATCCGTCAGGTCGACATGGTGACAGGTATGGAAATTTTAAAATATGTTTAGTGCTTAAGCTTTCATATTCAATGTTTTAGATTGCGACTACCCAATGCTTTATATGTGTGGAAAGGCATCATACTAGTATTCAACGAGTCCGCGAAGGTCTTATTCGACATAGGTGCGTCACATTCATTCCTTGCGGATAACTTTATCTGAATTATTGGTGTGGAACCCTACTGTGCGGGAATGGAGCTGAGTGTGCGGCTGCCGAATGAATCCTTTATGAGTACAAACATGAGGGGTCGTATTATCTTGAGGATATACCAACAAGACTTTGACTTGGAGGCGGAGATCTTGCCGTTCGTAGAGTTCGATGTGATATTGGGAATGGATTGGCTCGCGGTGCAACGCGCAAACATTGAGTGCAAGCTGAACGTAGTGACCTTGAGGAGTGGGGGACAAGATGAAGTCCAGTTCAGAGGGTTGACCGACGTTGCTTGCTCTTTAATTTCGGTCATGCAAGTTATGTGAGTGATGAATCAAGGAAGAGAGCGAGGCATTTGTGGCCTTGTTGGAGACTTACTCCCCAAATCTATCAATTGGAGACATGCCGGTAGTGGGAGAGTTTGAGGATGTGTTCCCAGATGAGCTTCCTGGAGCACCTCCTCAGAGGGAGATTGATCTCTCAATAAAGTTGGTACCCAGTGCAATGTCGGTATCACGCGCTCCGTATCGGATGACGCCAAAGGAGTTGGTCGAGCGAAGGTTCAGTTGCAGGAGCTTTTAGAGCAAGGGTACATCCGACCAAGCTCTTCATCGTGGAGTGCTCCAGTGTTATTTGTGAAGAAGAAAGATGACAGTATGTGGCTATGCTTAGACAACCGTGAGCTGACAAGTTAATTATAAAGAACAAGTACCTGATTCCACATATCGATGATCTCTTCGACCAATTGGTTGGTTGACTGTGTATTCGAAACTGGATTTAAAGTCGAGGTACTAAAAGTTGAGGATTCGGGAGGAGGATATCCTGAAGACTGCCTTAGGGACGTGGTATAGACATTTTGAGTTCTCAGTTATGCCGTTTGGATTGACGAACACGTCGCCAATGTTCATGGATCTCATAAACCACAAATTTCAGAAATATTTGGATATGTTTGTGGTGGTCTTCATTGATGACATTCTAGTTTATTCTAGATCGGAGACCGAGTATGGAGCTCATTTGAGGCAGGTGTTGCGGATATTGAGGGAGAGCCAGTTGTATGTCAAGTTCTCCAAATGCGAGTTCTGGATTTGAGGTAGCTTTTCTAGGCCACGTGATTAGTGAAAATGGGGTGGCGGTGGAGCCGACGAAGATTGAAGCCATTAGAGATTGGCCTGTGTTGAAGACCGTTGCGGAAGTCAGGAGTTTCCTTGGACTAGTCGGTTATTACTGGAGATTTATGGAGAACTCTCGATTGCATTACCCTCACCTCTCTCACTCGCAAGGAGCACAAGTTTGTGTGGACACTTGAGTGCGACCAAGCTTTTGGGACTTTGAAGGAAAAATTAATGTCTGCCCCAATTCAAAGTCTCCCGAGTGGGATTGAAGGATTTCAGATATTTAGCGGCGCATCGGGCTATGGTTTGGGATGTGTCCTAGTTTAGTATGGTAGAGTGATCGATTATGGATCAAGAAAGCTAAAGCCGCTTGAGAAGAAATACACCATGCACGACTTGGAGTTGGCGGCGGTGCTATTTGATGTTTATGGGTCCAAGGCCATCATTACAAATCATAAGAGCCTGAAATACCTCCCAAATCAAAAGGAGTTGAACATGAGGCAACGCAGGTGGGTGAAGTTACTTGAGACTACGAGGTGGAGATTCAATATACGTCTGGGAAGGAGAATGTGGTGGATGATGCCTTGAGCAGGAAGTATTCGAGGAGGGGCAATAAGATCGAGGCACATTCCGATTAACTAGTGCAAAACTTTAAGACGTTGGACATCACATGTGTTGCTCGTGGCGATGCTAGTGTGGCTTGTTTGAGTTGGATTGAGCTGCAGTTTGATATAACAGATAGAATTCGAGAGGCGACCAAGTTTAATAAGGAGCTCCAACCCTTGGTGTTGGAAGCTCAAGAAGACAAGAATGGTGTCTTGGAGTTAGTCGACGGACTTCTAAAGAAGAAGGGGAGAGTGTTACGAGCATTGGCAAGATCTGTGAGGAGTTGATATTTTAGGCGCACTTCACCAAGTATTTCATTCACCCAGACAGTACGAAGATGTACATGAGTTTGAAGAAATCCTTTTGGTGGCCTGGTATGAAGAGGGACGTGACGTTGTATGTAAGTAGATGTCAGACTTGTGCCTTGGTGAAGGAAGAATGCCAAAGGCCCGACGGTTTTCTATAGCCTCTTCCTATTCCCGAGTGGAAGTTAGAAGATATCTCGATAGACTTTGCCTATGATTTGCCCAGATCCCAGTGTGGGAATTATGTTATTTGGGTGATTGTAGATCACCTGACAAAGGCGTCACTTCATTCCAAATAGGAAGGATGCTGAAGTAGAGAAGTTGGTAGAACTGTATGTGCGCAACATTGTTCGGTTGCACGGGATTCCGAGTATCATAAGTGACAAAGACGAACGTTTTACGTCCAAGGACCGGGCTCTCACAAGCCGGCAGAGCAGCCAAATCACTCGGGTGGTGATGAGTCCAATATTTATACTATTTTATGGACTCATCCGGGCTAGTTTTCACTCTTGTGCACGTCTTATTCGAGCTATAATCGCTTGTATTTCTCTTGTATTCACTTCCACGCTATGTGCACTGTTTAGGCCCGTTTTGATATGCTTTGTGCTTCATGTCGTTGGGGGTAAGCACATGGTGCTCCCTAACCCTTTTTTCTGTATTTGTATTGAGCTGGAGGGGTATTCCCAGCTGTTTTGATGTTTATGCAGGTGGACGGTTCATCCAATTTTACCCAGATTTCATGTCTGCATGAATCGCACGGTCGTGCGTTTCCTTGACGCACGGTCGGTTGCGATCGTGCGCTCTCATCTGTGGTGGAAAACGATGTCCTGTCTTTGATCGTGCGAATTGTTCACGCACGGGCAGTTGCCCGTGCGCGAAGGAATCGCACGATCACCTATTAAGTTTGGTTTTTAGGTTATCCGAAATTGTTCGTGCGTTTTCACGCACGGTTGGCTTCGACCGTTCGTGAGTAAAACGCACGGGCGTTGTTGCTTCATCTTCCAAGGCTTTCTTCTCCGTTAATAACGCACGGTCTACGCACAGTCGTGCATTCGACCGTGCGTGACTTAATTTCTAACATTTCTGTATAAAAGCCAGGAAATCTGCTGGCTTAAAAAGGAGACTTGAGAGAAGACTTTGGGAGCCCGCCATTTCAGCTCCAGTCCGCCCTTTTGTCGCTCCACCACCGTTCGACCTAGGAGAAGCTCTGACCATCGCTTTCTTGCAAATCTTCCGCCAAAGCTTCCTCCTCGGCCTCCTCCATCATCCACGAGCTCAAGAACGCCATCGAGGGAAGATTTCTACTGCATTCAAGGTGTCTCCAACAAGAGCTAGCTTGAGCTGAACCACGAAGAAGACGGGTAACGTGGAGGAAGGTGACAGCTCCTCTGAACCCCGGACGACAACTGAAGACCGAGCTCGAACGAGGCTTGACAACCCTACGATTCCGACCGAGAACCTTCAGCGAGTCTTCGAGCTTGGGTTTACTCTTTCCCCCTTGTGTATTGTTTCAGATCTTCCTTATGGATGTATGTTGTTTTGAATGATGTGCATAAACCCTTGTTTAAGTTAATGTAATTTCATGTTTATGAGATTTATTGTGGTTTATGTGAGTTGAGGAGCGCCCCATTCCACCATCCACTCCACCGCTACGTTGTGTGCCGCACTAGCAATTGCTAGTTGCGTGTTTCGTGACGAGGTGCTTACGACCCTCACTCCACCGGTTACGAATCATCCATCCGCGAGCCTTCTCGTCCACCCGCTTACCGAAGCACGACATTGTGGCATGCACTCCATCTCGCCAAGCGAAGCGGTGCTTTAGGCCCGCATTTTTCTTTTATTGTTGTTAAATTAGGAAACCCAAGTCAAACCCCCCTTTTTTTATTAACTTAGAAATCTTTATAATCAATTTCCCTGACGAGAAATCATACACCCCAACTTGCAGTCCTTTGAGAACGATATTCGGGGAGTCTCTCCCAACTTTTATTACTTGTACGACCGGTGCACTTGCCGTAAGCGTGTCAAGTTTTTGGCGCCGTTGCCGGGGAGTGTAGCTAGTGTTGTGATTCTTTTGTTAGGAAAATTTTTTGTAAAGATTTTCTTTAGTTTCTTTGTTTGATTTTTGTCCCTTTTTCTTGTTTTTATTATGGGGTGCTGCAATTGTTTATTGTTAGGTGTAGTAGATTGCACATTTGGGTCTTTCTGTTGAATCTGTGTTTCTTCATGCAATGTGAGCTGCATTTAACATCCGTTGCCGCTGGTGTGGAGATATCTCCCATGCTAGTGATAGATGCCCATCGGGAGATAGTAGCTCTAGTACCCTAGGCTCAATGTATCGGGCACCGATATCACACGGTACCCCTTACAATGTGCCTAAGTCCTATGGTTATCCTTTTGCGCCGCTTATGCCGTTTTTGAATTCATCTCCGACCCTATTTGGACCAAAGAAGAATACAAAACAGTGTCTGTTTTGTCAGAGCACAGACCATGCCTTGAAGGATTGTGTCGAGTTTCTTCGCCAAGTGGACGAGGATGATGAGCCGGACATCCGGATCATCCCAACTCCTACCTATGGTAGCACACCTTCAACATTTAGTTATGTATCTGTATCACCTCCATGCTTTAAAGGGAATGATTTGGATACAAACATTAGATGTGTGGTTAATCTGGACTCTGACATGGCGGAGCCCATCTCCCCTGTGCTTATATCACAGTGTGAAGATTCAATTCTTCGTGAGGAAGTGGTGCATGACCTTTGTTCGAGCACTATTTCTCCTTCTTTTGTGCATATTACTACATCTGCTTCTAACGACACTGTTGAGAGTGTTTCGCAGGATGAGACAGGAGATCTAAGTATTGAGTCTATCCCTATGGAGGAGGACAACCCTCAAGGTGAAGAGGAATTTACCTTAACACCGGGGACGGAAGTCCAAATCTTGGGCAAGACCACCGTTGATACTGCCGAGACCTGCATCATTGTCGATAATGCCGACAATATTTCATTGGCCCATCCTATAGGGAGTGAGACCGGGACCACTCCCCCTATTGACTTTCATTTAAGTCTTTCCTCTCTTTTATTCCCTGACCCCCTTTCTTCTTATTCTTCTGAGCCTGTGCAGGTTGAGCTTCCGTAGGTACCGCAAGAGGACTTTGAGCATTGTGCTCAAGTCAATGGAAAAAGTATCCTTTTATGTGAGGAGGTTGATCCCGCCTCCATTGAGGAGGCCTCTTTCATTGCCTTCCCTTCCTGCCGCTTCGCTGTTGCTGACGACACCTTGCTGGGCAAGGAATTTTTTTATGAGATGAGTGAGGACCTCTCCTCCGCATCTTACATTCTCTTCCCTCTACCTGTGAGAAGCAGGTATGATTATTCAGGTAGATGGGTAGTTGCCCTATCCCTGTATCGGTACCCGCTACCGACACGAATAATAAACCAGTTACCTGTTCACTTCTCTTTTCATAGACCAATCAACTAGAGTTGTGAACAGTGCTAAATAAGTCAAGCCTCACCGGGTCTTGCCGCCCCAGAACTGCCGGCACCGACGGCCCAAGCCCATCCTGGGAACGGCCTGACCAAGCCCACACCGAGGTCACTGGCCCCGTCCTAGGACTTGGCACCATCGGTTAAGCCTCACCCCGAAGGGTTAACCACAAGCCTGCAGGCCGTACACCCCAACGCCTCTCTGGCCTGTTTCTCAGCACAGTGCGTTGTTGATGGCGGGGTTCGAACCCGCGCCACCCTTGATAAGAACCCTTCAACAGGTCTCATCACCAACTGAGCTGCTGGGAAGACAGAAAACCCAGTATTTATCTAGGCGTAGGAGTAGTTAATTTAAATTTTATCAACATTGTAGTTTTCTTTATTATTTGTAATTTGTGAGTTTTATCTCTTGTTTTTGTTTAAAATTTTTTTTTGAGTTTTCACGCGCCGCGCGCCCTGTGGAGATGATCGAGTATTTTTGTCCATCCTGTTCATTTTGGAGCGCGCAATTTTTCCCAATTTGATTAAATTATAAAAAATTGGAAATTTGGGCAGAATTTTGCAATCGGACGATGGGGTTGCTCGTGAGTGATCAAATCGCACGACCGTGCGATTTTTATTTTTATAAAACTACTTCCTCCCGAAGAAATCGCACACTGGCCCTAATCCTTTCCGTCGTGCGATTCGCATACCCCTCTCCCGTGCGCGATTTCTCCTCTCCCTTTCCTCCCTCTCTCTCGTTTTCTCTTCCACTTCTCTTCTCCCCCCTTCCGAAGTTCTTAAGTGAAGCTCCATGGGCGTCAAGAAAGTGGTGAGCCGACTGTTCCGCAGTGGAGGAGCATCCTCTTCTAGGGCGGAAGATCTTGGTGCAGAGGCAATGCTGCAGTTCGGGAGACCTGAATTTTTAGAAAGGTATAATTTGCTGCGACAAAAAACATTCTTGGATCATCGTTTTGTTTCTGTCCCGGATCTCCAAATCGTGCACTTGGATGCGGCAGTGGCAGAGCTACTCGACGTGGGATCATGGAGAAACCTACTCTCCATCACAGAGCTAGGCTACCGTGAACTCACGCTTAAGTTCCTCTCCACTTTCCGCATCCTTGATATCGTCGATGAGGAAACCGGAGAGCCCACGTCGGTTTCATTCCGTATGAGGGGCCGTACCCATACCCTGGGTATTGGCCAACTGGCGGTCTGCGCCGGGATTTACACCAGCTACTTGTGAGGATGAATTTGATTGTGTTCTTCATTTTATTGATGATGTTGTGCTATAAACATACTTGCTCTTCAATATAATTCATGTTTATGAAATGTTGTTGTATGTTTATTAGTCACTTGAAGTTCGCCGACTCTGTAATCACCCTCCACTCCGTTCCACATGCTTTCTCTTCCACTACGCAAGCCTACTCTTCCACTACGTGAGCCTACTCTTCCATTCCGCAAGACTTCTAGTCCATTATGCGTGCCTACTCGTCCATCCGTCGAGCAAAGCAGTGCATAGCGGCCTGCGTAATCCCTCATGTTGTGAAGCGGTGCCGGCGACCCGCATTGTTAATTTAGGTTATTTTATTCTGTTTTCCACAAACCTATTCACACCTCCCGCAAGGACTTCAATCTCAAGTCCTTCCTCGAAAATTAACTTCACCTTACTGTGTTCCTTGTGAGATCGATACTTGGGAAAATTCGCTCATTTTATATTACTTGTGCGACCGGTGCACTTGCCGTCAGAGCATCAAGTTGTTGGCGTCGTTGTCGTGGAGCACTGTCGTGTGAGTTTCTTGAGAGAAAGCTGAGAGATAGAAGTTCTTTCAATGTGTATATAGATCCTTTGTTATTTTTGTTTGCTTTTTAATTACATATTGTTAGTATTATTTTATCCTATCCTGTTTTAGATTTTAAAATGAGTTTTTATAATTGATTGTGTAGTCTTTCTTTGCAAAGAATTTCAAATTTTGTTTTAGCAACTTTCACAACTTAGTTTTTGTGACACTTTACGCCATCATATTGACACCTTGAGCATTTTGAATGTTGAGCAGAGTAGGTATTTTCGATGTTTGCATTGTCAAAGTATGAATCATGTTTTGAAGGACTGCCCTAGTTTTCTCACGCAGCAAAGGGATGATGATGATGATCTGGACATCCGGATCGTATCTACTCCATTTTCCGACTGCAACCCTTCACCCCCTGATGACATGTATGCAACACCACCTTGTCTATGGGGGACTGCCGCAGAAATGCCCATCAGAGTTCTTGTTGATCCATATGATGATATTGTCCCTTTCGCTCATTCTTTACCCGTGGAGGCAATTGCGCACTCACCCCCTGAGTTTATTTCTTGCATCGGTTCTTGACTCCCTATGTATGGCTTTACTCCTAGAGATGATGATCACTCATTTGATGGCCAACAGAGAGAGGATTGGGAGCTCTTGGATGCACTAGAGTGGGGTGAGGAGAGTGTTCTCTCCAGTGGGGAGGTGTCTGCGGATCCTTTTGCGGAGGAACCAGATCTTTTATTTTTTGATTATGAAATTAGATACATTCCTCCAGTTTCTTTGCAAGATTTTTCTACACATATTTTTGATGATCCTATCGAAGATTGTTTGCAGGGTGATGTTCTAGACCTCCAAGCTGCGCCGAAGTGGGATGACGAGGACGACCTTTCTGATGAAGAGTTGTGCACCTCTTCATTGGTGAAGGAGATCTGCCGCACCACTGATGCCTTCGAGTTTTCAGATGCGCCTCGTTATGATTCTTATGACACTGACAGTGATCAGGCATGGGAACCTGCCGGGAGTGAAATTGGGGCCACTCCTGTGTTTGAATTTTTTAGTTCTTCATCCATTTTATTTCTTAATCATCCTCCTTATAATGCTGATATTGATAAGTTCATTCTTCCTTCTTCCCCTCCTGCTTTAATTTCTGATATTTCGTATATTCCCCTGCAGGTGCATGAGTTTTTGGACCCATTTTTTGGTAATTCTGAGTGGCAGTCTTGGAAGGGAAAGCAGATGACAATGATGAAATCAATCTCCTATTCCACCTCATCATCATTGCATGCATTTTCCTTGAAAAATTGGGTGCAGGGTGGTAAACGTTACTTCATCGACTACCGCCGATTGGAGGAGAAGAAGAGGATGAAGAAAGATGAAACATGGAGATGGAAAGTTTCTAATCTTCTTGACTGCTGTTGCTGGGTCTTCGGATCCATATCGTTCATTGCTAGCTACTATTTTAAAGCAACGTATAGTTAATTTCTCTGATGGTTTTGTAATAGCAATAATTAGAACTTTCTAGCTTTTGCTTTATGCTTAGACAATCTTATAAAACTGCATACTATAGGTATTTAGTCCAGCTTAAGGACGGTAAACAAAAACGCTACTGGGAGACAACCCAGATTTGGTTGTTTTTATTTCTCCAATCCGTTAATAGTTTAGTATTTATATTTGCTTTTGCTTGAAGTTGTCTTTCCTGCAGATTCTTTTTCTGGATGGCGGATGCTGCGGCTTTGCCCTGGATTTACACGCGTCTTTTGGTATGCTCACTTGTTGAGCATTGGTACTCTCTTCCCCTAGCCTTTATTTTGAATTTCATGGTTATATCTTGTGTTGGATTGTTTAGTTTAAGTCTGGGGGAGAGCCATTTTCTGTTCCCACTCACGTACACTATTGCATAGCATGCTAGAAGCTTTTATTTCAGTTATTTTGTTGCATTTTCTTTGCACATCGCAACACCTACATGAGTGTGTGTTTGGCCGTTTGGCCGTCGCGTGTTGAATGCGTGTCTTTTGTGTGATGTAGAAATTCACTCTGCTGGCATAGGATTGAGATACAGAGTAAAATGTTGGCTCCTGCAATGCTCCTAGTCGAGTGCTTACATCTTGCGTAGAAATTTGTGTAGACTTAGTTTTTCATATGCAATTAGTTTTATAATTTTCTATTTGCGTAGACACGATTTATTTTACTCGCAATCGATGAATCCATTACAATCCAACAGTAGCGTAAGTGATGTGAGTAGACTGTCGTTAGCCTTGTATTGCTCGAGTCGGGAGGAAGGATGATCTTTCTCGGTGGCTAATAACTTGCCCCAAGCTATTCTCGAAGCATGGGTATCAGGTTTGTTCAGTTGCGTGAGCGTAATGTAGGCCATCTTTTTGGCCAGGTTGAGCTTTTGTGCCATTCCTATCGCTCTGATCCTCGCTAGTCCCTCGTGCTTACCCCGTCTTTTGATTCAGCTCCACCGATATTTCACCAAAGCCAAAAAGCCGATCCTAGTCGCACACCCAAATCTGAGCTTTAGTTTTATTATTATTTTCATTTTGGGGGTGTTGATGTGATGAATTTATTGTGGATATGTGGATGTGCTCCTTTGGAAATTTGATGAAAAGAAAAAAAAAACTTAATTGAATATTTATATGAGATATGTATTGGGAGTAGGCTGTGCACACGCCCATGTTTTCAAGTTCAAGTTTGGGGGTGTGGTGCACCCGCGTGCTTATTGTGGTGCGTGGATAGTTTATTTTGCGCGAACTCATTTGGGTTAGGTGCGTGAGCCCTCGAGTTTATCTTTGCAATACCACATCTAAACAAAAGCCTCATCTTATTCCGAAAAGTCCTACTGAGTTACGCGTTGAACCAAACCAGTGTCGTGGAGAGAGTGCGAACTGGCAAGCTTATGGTCACCGACGTTGATGGATTTCTTTGGAGATTGTCCCGAGCTCCGATCTTTGGCAATGCTCACCACAGCGATGAGTTTGCTTTCTCCTTACGTTTGACCGGAGGATTCTCGGCGATTTCAATTACGAGTAAAAATAATATGCTGATACGCATTCTAGAAATTTATAATCTAGTTCGCATAATTAAAAACTACCTCTGCTAGATTTTTATGCGCGTGAGTATGCGACTTCGCATGGTACTCCGCACTCTTAGTTATTATGCCTTGTGTTTTTTCTTGTCCGCTTGAGGGATGATTTGCTCGGGACGAGCAAAAGGTTATGTCTGGGGGTGTGATGAGTCCGATATTTATAGGGACTTTCGGACAATAACACAAGGCACTGTTTAGGCCCATTGTGGTGTGCAATTGCGCACTATGCTGCTGGGGGTAAGCACAAGGTGCCCCCTATGTCTTTATTTTGTTGTTTTTGACTATTTGTGTGCTGGTAGTCTGTGCCCCATCTTATTGGTTTACATTGCAGGTGGACAGATCTTCATTCTATTGAAATTCTAACCTGGAGAAATCGCACGGTCGTGCGTTTCCTCGACGCATGATTTCTGGGACCGTGTGATACCTACAAAGCCTAAAATTGGTGATCTGCCCCGGCTCATGCGTTTTGTTCGCTCACAGTCAGTTTTGACCGTGCGTGAGCAAAATGGCACGAGCTTCTCTTTTGTCTAAAATTTCAAGTTATTTTGCAATTTTCCAGATCGCACGGTCGTGCGGTTATCCATCACGCACGATATGGTTGATCGTGCGTTTTCAATTCTCTCAAAATCTTGAAAAACCGCTGTTCTGTTTCTGCCAGTGCGTTTTCTTCATGCACGGACACATTTGCCCGTGCATGAGTAAAACGCACGAGCAGATTGTTTTAGTCTAAAAAGTTACGTTTTTGTTTCGCCCGTGTGATACCTTCTTGCACGGCTGACTCCGACTGTGCGTTAGGTCGTGCACGGAGGATTTTCTGACGAGTTTTTTTTATTTAAATCCCGATTTTAAGGTCCTTGGAGGAGCTTCTTTTTCCGCGATTTCTTCCGCCGCAAAACCTAAGGGGGAGCTCCGGTTCTTCCTCCTTCCACCTTCCATTAGGGCTTTGCCCTAGGCCGCTTCAAGGAGACGATTTTACACTCATCTTCATCACCAAGCAAGGAGTTCTTCGCATCGGACGTGGCTGGATTGTAGTTTACCGGAGAGACGGGTTCATTGGGAGGAAGTGGCAACCCTCCTCTACCCCGGACGATAGTTGGAACCGAGCTAGGACACAGATTGACGACCGACGATTCCTACCATGAATCTACAATAAGCCTCCGGATTTGGTTGTATCTCTTGTATTTTTCTCTACTTGTGTGGATGAATTTGATTGTGTTTTTCATTTTATTGATGATGTTGTGCTATAAACATACTTGCTCTTCATTATAATTCATGTTTATGAAATGTTGTTGTATAATTATTAGTCACTTGAAGTGCACCGACTCCGCCATCACCCTCCACTCCGTTCCACAAGCCTTCCCTTCCACTACGCAAACCTACTCTTTCACTACGTGAGCCTACTCTTCCATTCCGCAAGCCTTCTCTTCCATTCCGCATGACTACTCGTCCATTACGTGTGCCTACTCATCCATCCGCCGAGCGAAGCAGTGCATAGCGGCCTGCGTAATCCCTTACGTTGTGAAGCGGTGTCGGCGACCCGCATTGTTAATTTAGGTTATTTTATTCTGTTTTCCGCAAACCTATTCACACCTCCCGCAACCCATCCAACCGCAAGGACTTCAATCTCAAGTCCTTCCTCGAAAATTAACTCCACCTTACTGTGTTTCTTGTGAGATCAATACTTGGGAAAATTCGCCCATTTTATATTACTTGTGCGACCGGTGCACTTGTCGTCAGCGCATCACTTTGTCACATTGATTTTCAAAATCACTTATTATTTTTTCATCAAGGTTGGTACGGTTCCTTTTATTAAAGCACAAGGAGTAGAAGATACACTGATTTTGAAATACATTACAGTAATTAAGCACAAAGTTATTTTCTAAGAGAAAAATTTACCTCAGAAGCATGAAAAACAGCCCCAAATAGCGATGAGAGCTTCTTCTCAAATGAATTCCCATGAACCTATTAAATATAAGAAAGACATTAAATAATCACCATGAAGAGTATCGAACGTAGAAACAAAATAACTTAAGATCAAAATGAAAGGAAATAAATGAACTTTCCACAACAAAAGAAATCTAAAAAGTAATTGTTAGAATCTATAGCATCAAACCTAAAATCAATTGGTTTGAGTTGGAGAGGCCTGAGAACTATATTGAATGTGCAAGGTTGTGTTAGTTTCTTGATGTGGGACTATTCTCTACACGCCCCTTCACGCGTAAGGTATTTGGCCTCTAACACGTGAATTAGTCTTTTAATTGGGTGACATGGTATGAGTTGTTAGGCTTACCCTGCTCTGGTACCATGATAGAATCCAAACATCCAATCTAAAATCAATTGGTTGAGGTGGAGAAGCCTGAGATCTATATTAAGCAAGGTTATGTTAGTTTCGCAATGTGGGACTATTCTCAATATTCATCGGTCAATTGCCATCACCAGGATTTATCAAAGGGACGGCGACGGCGGTTTCTCTCGTTGTCAGGACTGGGGAACGGGGTGCACAATTATTTGTGCTAATAAATCTCTTAAAATAAAGAAGTTAACATCCAAGTCCAATTTACAATTGATACAAGAGAATAAAAAGGGAAGTCCGGTGCACAAAGCATCCCCGCGCAGCAAGGGTCCGATGAAGGGTCCTACCACAAGGGTGAAATGTAGGCAAACCTTACCCTGCATTTTTACAAGAAGATATTCAAGAAAAAAATGTCACCTCTCTGAGTTATACAGCTATGCAACTAATTGGGCTACTGAAGACACAGGTGCCTTTTTTAATAGATGCAGGAGCATAATTTTTTTTGCTTTTATCTATTCTGAAGATCCTTAGGAAGGCCGTAAAATAAGGTAAAAGAATACAAATTAATGACACTAACGAAGACATGCAAAACCATAAATAGTCTCCTACACATGCCAACAAAGCGAGCTAATATTTGATAACAAGGCGAGAAAGTTTCCAGAAAGAAATAAAGTTGAGTTCATAGTTTGAAGAACATACAGCTGCCTTTGTGCTATCCCAGGCAAAATATATGGTAAAGAAGCATGGCTCATTACCCTCCGTGACTTTGTAAAGGGGCACATCTGAGGCTAGCCCATCTAAGCGCACTGCAAGCTCTATGTATTTCTGAAAACAATATCTATTAAATGAATATTATAAAGTAGAACTGAATAAATAACTTCATAGTATGTGCAACTTCGGATTAAAACCTGGCCTATGTCGAATGCTTTCTGTTTTTCCTTGGATTCTACGGACTGGCCAATCCAAACAAAGACTTCAGCATGGGTGTCTAGTACCAAAATATCCTCGGTTAGCAGATCATCTTGCGAGAAGTTGAACACTTCTGTGACCTGCAAGTGGGGAAGCAAGGTGAACATCCAAATTAAGGGCAGAGTAGAACGAACAGGAAGCAAAATATATAAGGATAATAAGCTAACCTCTATTTTTTCTGGAAATCCTCACAAGTATAAGAGAAGGTGAAGGCATTAGGTACAAGAAAAAACACAAAAAACGTTAAGCAGTTATCTAGACAGCTAGAGTGAAAAAAATATTCACGAATATTACTCGGGGAAAAGCCTACCCTTGTAGAACGAAATAGTATATAAATGCGGATCTCTAACAATATCTGACATAACTCTTTTGCTAGAAAAACTTTGCTTTCCTCCAAGAGCAAACCAGAAAGCAGAGCTCTCTGTTCCTTCCTTAGCATGTTTCAGTGCAACCCCGGGCTGCATGGATAAGTTGATTAGGTATAAGAAACGTGAGAATTACAAGCGTTAATAACAAGCAGTAAACACTATCTCCTCTTATTTGTTTACCACAAACTAATAAAACTATTTATAGAAGATATTATGAGCCTGTAATGTATTCGTCCAAAAATCACATCCAATTCCATTCAAGGAGGCACCAACACTTTACCTCTCTTTTCCTAATGTTATTTATCTCCCTATTTCCTTGAGAAAATGAACAAGAAAAATGCACCAAACCTCTTTTATACCATTTATCTCATGTTGTATTTTTCAAATTTCTCACAATCCACTAGAGTTTCCTTGCTAATCTTAATAGCATTAAGATACCAGCTACTGTTCCAAGGCATTATTTAATGAGAATTGGAAACAAACTATGAATGAGGAGTTTTGATGAGGATCACACTTCGAGTGCAATCTATCGCACAATAGAGCCCACACGCATCAATTCTAACAGGAGGCATTGAACGGATTATCATCTAGACGATCCGAGCCCACAGTTGCGTTTGGATATTTATATATATATATTTATGTATTTTTTTGGTATTTTATTTAAGGAGATTGGACACTTATCGTGTACATCCATCCAATCAGAGCCATCTACAATGATTGCCCTAATTAGGATTAGTATAACTGATGCAGGACAGACATCGCACCTACCCGCCACCCTGGAATCAGCACCAGGGGGCCAACCTTGGAGTCCACCAAGGCGGCTTTCATCGGGTCCGCGGATCGTACACCCCAACCAGCTCTCCGCCATGGAGTCATCACCATGCGGCAGGTTGTTGAGGCCCGGGATCGAACACCCGACCTCCTAGATAAGAGTCTTTCAACAGAGCTCTCATCACCAACTGATCCGCGGACCTAATGAGAGCTCTGTTGAAAGACTCTTATCTAGGAGGTCAGGTGTTCGATCCAGGGCCTCAACAACCTGCCGCATGGTGGAGAGTTGGTTGGGGTGTACGGTCCGCGGACCTGACGAAAGAAGCCTTGGTGGACTCCAAGGTGGGCCCCCTGGTGTTGATTCCAGGATGGCAGGCAGGTGTGACGCCTGCCCTACATCAATAACTATGTGGGAGGAAGGCTGGTTCCAGTTTCATTGCACATTTTGGAGAGTTCTCTTCCAGGGATCTGAAAATCTCTCGTGGTGCCAACTCCACGAAACCCCAAGGTGTCGATTCCTTGGTTCGCTGCCTCCACAAACCCATCCCATGGCCCAAGACTCCATACAACAGCACATACACTCCACCTGACCCTTCCTTCTCCATCATATAAAGCCAGCAACCCTCCACTACTCCACGGGCAGCAGCCCTAGCCCTCACCATCCCCATCTCCACTCATGGCGTGCATTATCCGGTCAACGCCCACCTTGCCAGTAGCAGCTGCCCCCCCCCCCCCCCCCCCCCCTCCACCCTTCAAGACAGTAGCCAGCCCTCTCGGTAACCATTTCCCTCCCCATAACCAACCACCCCCAACATCTATAAGCCCTAGCCGATCCCTCACCATCTGCCCTACCAAAATCAATCCGGACAGTAGCCGCCGCTTCGACAATCACCGGATCTCTACACGATCGCCTACAACTCATGTATTTTTGAGTGTTTACTATTCAGTTTCACTACTCTTCTTTGTTATTGCATGGATCTGGATATTTATATAATTATATATGTTTTGTTCTCATATATTACTTGTCTTGAACTAATCTTGGTTTGCAGGACCTTTATCGCTTACGCATATTAGTTTTTGGCCCTCCCAACCGAGGAAACCCTAGCTTTCTTGCCTTTAAGACTCTTCTCAATCTCATTTACTCTATGTGCTTATGTTTTATGCTTTAACTACTATTTGTGTCACCTCGTTGGATCACTCTGCATGCATGTATCATCTTTGGTTTATGACACCTAGGGTTGCATCTGTTTAGATACCACTCTCACAACCTACCATGCGTCAGATTTGGTATCAAAGCACAAGGTTTGGTCTATGTTTATGTTATGTGGTGATAGGTCATATAGAGTATGTATGTTTAGTCCCAACATCACCGACGACCTCGCGACTAGTTCGAACACAGGCAGGACACCCACAAATTTCCAACATCTTATTCTAGCTCGCTTTGATCAAATTGATGCCCAGTTCTTTGAACATAGACACGAGATCACTACGATTAATGCAAGGATAGACACATTAGAAAACTTAAGAGGTTCGGGTCAGGACACTCCTAGCCCAAAGGAGGCATCAAGACATCATGATGATCACCCTGAAGAGGTTTGTATCGCTCCACCCCTTCCCCTCAGGATCCCATCCCACCCTTGAGACATGACCCTGAGCATGCCTACGATCATTGTCCAGGCCCTATCCCTGATAGACCCTTCCATCCCAAGAAGGAGTTTCGTCACCCACCTCCACCCCTCTGTAGAGATCGTGCTCCCCTGCAAGAAAAATATGACTATGATTGGGATGAGTATTATGACGATTATCAGCACCCCGCGGAAGAGGTCCTCCTGTTGAGGGCGACATCACTCATTGCATTCGTATTGATGCCTCGTTCTTCGACGGTTAGTTGGGACCGAAAACTTTTAGAAATGTGCTCCTAGACATGGACTATTATTGAGTGCTATGAGATGATTGATGAGTAACGTGCCCGGCTTTCCAGGATGACAATACATGAGTAAGCAAATATCTACTTGAAGAGTTTAGAGAGGATGTTAAAGAGAGGGATATTGTCCCATCACCCAAGAGGATGATATGAGTCAGAGCATTAAGGACAAGTATCTCACCGCATCTTATAGGAACCAGCTCCTAGATCATTTATATGTCCTACAACAGTGGACCTTTCTGTCTTTGAGTGTATGTCACATTTTTATGAGCCCGTCGTGAGGAGCAATATACAGGAGGAGTTCAATGCAATTGTGTCCCTCTTTCGGGCAGGTCTTTAGATTTGACATTCGTTAGGAACTGATTCCCCATCGCTTAGAGACGGTCAAGCAGGTATTGTAACTCGCCCTGGAGTACAAGCAATACTTGCATTTCTTAGGTTCGAAGCAAGTCATTTCATAACCCGACAGGTCGACCTTTAGGCGGTCTACCCAGCCTACGACTACTACCACTCCGCCCCCTCTTGCCCCTTGGACACGAAGGGCAAAGCGGTCATTCCAGGGGCTCCTAATCCCAGGGCATCCAATGTTATAGATGTTCCAGTGGAGGCCACGTGGAGGCACAGTGCCCCACAAGGAATTTGTTTATCGAGGAGGCGACCAATCCTAGCATTGTGTAGTGATTGTCAGAGCTGGTTTAGGGCTGTTTAGGGATGTTAACGGCTATTTGTGGGCATATCTAAATGAGGGAGAGGTGGGGCCAATTGGTTGTTGGATGCTGGACTCTGGGAGTTCAGACAGGGGTCTGGGTATAGGAAAAGGTTTCATCCAAGCATGTGGGCGGTGGAAGAATTTTGGGGCTAGACAAGGCACTGGATAGGGGTGGTGGGTTCAGTTGGGGTCAAGGGATTGGGGAAGGTGTGGCTAGGCTTGGGGAGGCCTTGGAAGGTGGCATCTGGATGGGGAAGGTCTGTTTGGAGGGGAAGGACGAAAATTATAGAGGTGATTGCTGGAGGAAAGGGAAGTCGAAGGGGGCGACAACAATGGAAACACTAAGAAAACACAAATGAATGAAATTACCTAGGAGTCGGCTCTAGGGTTGCGGAGTCGGCACCACGGATGACTGGAAAACCATGGAAAGAAGACTCCGAAATATGAAATAGTCTCCATAACCAGCCGCTCTCTTTTATTTATAATAAAGCATGCCTAGGGCAGCCATCTTGAAGGACTATGATCGACCGTTCATGACGGTTGTCTGATTGCACTAATTAAAACACAAAATAAAGAAAATACAAAAGAAATATTGAGTCGAGCTTCGGATGCGACTACAGACTCATATAATCCACCAATTAATGCCAAATATGGAAGGTGACCAAACGGCCCCAAACAGACCTCAAAACTCTTGCTTCATAGTATTGTTGATCCCCACCATTCTCTCCGGCTTGAAAAAAGTCATCTCTTGATGAATAGAGATGAGTATTCTCTCGGCGTAGGCCAGATAAGAATGATGTGGCTCCTAGCCATCCAGGTGTCGTCTATGAGAGGGATCCCTCTCCAATGAATGAGATACTTTTGTGTATGTCCATCGGGCATGGCTATGCACTCATGAGCCACAATGTCAGTAATGCTCAGAAGTCAAATGTCGTGTTGGTGTCCCAGAGAGGTTGTGGTGGTGCTAATGAAAGCATAGGTGTCTGCCACTGGAGTGGGTGAGGCTCGGGGGTAAGGTGGGAATCAGACTGAGGTTAGAGAAGGTGAGGTATGGGGGTGGGCTCAAGGTACAGGTTCGCGTACTCACGAGGTTCGAAGTAAGGTGTCAAATCTTCAACATTGAATACGGGGTGGACACCCAGACTATTACGAATGTTGAGCTCATAGGCGTTCTGTCCAATTATTCTCATAACTATATGGGGAACTATTCACTTGACATTCAACTTTTTAGAATGCCCTTAAGGAACCTCTGCATGGGATCAGACCATCACCTACTCGCCTTCGCAAAAATCTACTCCCATTTGTAGCTACCTGCATAAGTTTTATACATTTCATTACTACATGCAATTTTGCATCGGTTTGACTCATGTAACTCATGTAGATGATGAATAAAGGACACATCAGACTCATGCAAATTGCGAACAAGAGACTCAACAGACTCGTGCAAATGACGAACAAAAGAATCAGCAAGCTCACACAAAGGATGCAAATGAAGCACAATTGACACAACACCCTCTCTAGGAGGTGGTACGATAACGAGCTAAATATCTCTAAAAAGGGGTGGACTATCAGGAAGCTCTTTGGGTGGGGTGTAAAAGTATTTGTCAACTGTGCAACGAACATCCAAATGGCTATGTGATTCTTCGGTACTCAAGTACAAGCCCACGATGTGTCACATCTTTCAAAAGATGTGACTCATCAAGAGGCTCACCAGGAGTAGTGTAGGAAAATTGGTTGTGAATGCGACGATCACCCAAATGAATACATGAGACACTGACAATACGAAGTGATTCAAGTGTGACGAGTGTCTTTAAGAAGAAAAAACGCATATGGTGGGCCAAGAGTCGGAGTGTCCAAGAGCTCATTAAGAGTGTGAGGGGCATTATGGTACGCTTTCAAAACATCAAGAGTATCCTCTACCGTATGTGAAAAACTATATGTGCTCGATGCCAAGCTCAAGACCTCGTTCAAGGGCCAAATCGGGGATATGATTTGAATATACATCAGTAATCTAGTGCTCATAAACAAGTCGCTCACTTGAATCTCAATACAAGTGGTGTCTCATCAGGAGGTTCATCAAACAATTCATCAATGACGGGATGATCATCGTAGTGTCCTCATAAACAGGTAAGGCAAGCACTACGATGCCAACACTAAGCTCTCAGCTCTCGGTCATGATGAGACCTAGGACAACGATGGGGGAGAGTAGAAGGAACCTATACTCAAGAATGGATCTATAAGTAGAGTGGCGAGGAGCGGGTCTATGGTGTGGAAAGTAACTAGTCCTAGACAAGGAGTAAGGAGTGAGCATCCCACAACTCTAGGCTTACGAGGTTGCTCCCGATCGCTCTCTGTCGGTGCCATAAGGTGTGGATCAGACTCAATCCCTTCGTCAAGTGATAGATCACTCATCGAATATTGAACCACACTGGAGTGGGATAACTCTGAATCAGCAATCCCATTTTCCGTGTTCGAGG
Source organism: Dactylorhiza incarnata (assembly GCA_033032865.1). Lineage (NCBI taxonomy): Eukaryota > Viridiplantae > Streptophyta > Magnoliopsida > Asparagales > Orchidaceae > Dactylorhiza > Dactylorhiza incarnata. Next base: position 3,160,525 of record JAWHQI010000295.1, read on the forward strand.
GGGAACGAGTAGGAATGGGGTGGTCTTAGTGTGGGAAAGCTTCATGATGGGTCAGTCAGAGCGTGAGTCTACTCAACTAACTCTAATGGATCTCAAGAACTTCATCGTAGAGGGCAAACTAGAATACCTAATCAACAAACTAAGTAGAGGAGAGTCAACACTCAGTCGGACTGGCTCCTCCTGAATATCGCTCCTCACAACATGCCCGTAAAATCGAGTCATATAATCGACAATAGATAGATTTCTTTGCCTCAGATTATATAACTAATCGCAAAGTTGACATCTATAGGATGCAGAAAGATATTTCTACTTTAACTCCCGCTCCATGTCTTGCCCATCGGGATATGGAGAGAAAACCTTCACGCTTTATCCTACACTCCACGGCAATCCAATAATCCTTAGCCTGATTCTGAACATTCATCTTAACAAGTCTAACAGAATGCTCTTCAAATATCACATAGCAATCAAAATAATAGTCAATGTCTAAGATCCAATCCATAAACCCCTTTGTGTCTAGCTGATCATAAAATGAAGGCGCGTCTAGCCTAAATCTACGCATGAGATCATCCTCGTGAAAATAGTCTTTATGTCTAGGATAATTATCATAATAACTGTCACTAGTAAAATCAAATTGTGATGGAGGGCCGAGACGATCTCTACGAATGGAGAGCTAAGGATGGGGATGATCATCGTAATAGTAGGAAGATCTCTCAATAGGAGCTCTATGAGGTTGAACATAAATGGGCTCCAGATCCTTGAATAGAGAAGCCAAACGACGATGGTCAAAATGATATTCGTCATTATCATCATAAAATCACGACAAATGGTCATTGTAACTAGTCATAGAAAACTTATAAACTCTACTACTGTGTATCGCAAATGAAGATTGAACTAGATATGAGAACTCTAAATACCCTACCACCACGAAGCATAAACGTGGCCCGAACCTTAGGCTCTAATACCAAATCTTACGGAAGATAGGGATGTGAAAGTGCAACTCTAAAGACTATACATGCCTGGATGCAGTGTCAGGAAATAAACTCTATCCAACCATGAGATGATGTATGCATGCAAGGAGTGATCCGATAATAATTTGCAAATAGAAATAAAGGCATAAACCCCACGCAATTAACACGAGTGATATTTACATGGGCAGCCCGGTGCACAAAGCATCCCCGCGTAGCGAGGGTCCGTGGAAGGGTCCCACCATAAGGGTGAAATGTAGGCAAACCTTACCCTGCATTTTTCCAAGAGGCTGCTTCCATGACTCGAACCCGTGATCTCATGGTCACACGGAAACACCTTAACCGGTGCGCCAAGGCTCCCCCTTCTATTAGAGGGCCATTAACTAAATGTGCAAGCAAATAAATCCTGTGAATCACAATTAGCCACGAAACAAATGCGCTAGTGTTGTATGACAACAAAAATCATATAGGCATCAAGTTCGTACAACAATGCTGAAGAATAATGAAATCAAATAATAAAAATTCACGAGTAAGGGCATAAGCGAAGGAGCGGATATCTGGTGGTCGTCGGGGTGTTGGTGGTTATCCGGAGGGAAGAGGAGTGTTGTATAGTGATTGTTGGGGCATGTTGGGGCTGTTAATGGCTGTTTGTGGAGATTTAAATTGGGGAAGAAGTGGGGTCTATTGGCTGCTGGATCTAGACGGGACAAGGAAGGATGGTGGGGTGGATGGAATAGGTTTACCGAGTTGTTAGTGGGGTCGGCCAGGAAAATGCTGGACCTGAGGAGTTCGGACATGGGTCTGGGTGCAGGAAAGGTTTCGTCCAGGCCTGTAGATGGCCTGGACAGGGGTGGCTGAAGGGGTTTGGGGGCTGTAGAAGATGCAGTACAGCTGCTGGGCAGGGGTGATTGGTGCAGGTAGGCATGGGGAGGCCTTGGAAGGTGGCGTCTGGATGGGGAAGAAAGTTTGGAGGGTCTGGACGGCAGTTACAGAGGTGGCTGTCGGATGAAAAGGAAGGATCAAGAGGCGGAAAGAATGGAAACACTAAGAAAACATAAAGGAATGATATTACCGGGATATCGGCACCTAGGGTTGCGGGGCAGACACCGCAGATGACTGAAATATCTTGGGAAAAGGCTAAAATCTACGGTAGCCTCCAAAACTAGCCACTCTCTTCTATTTTAATAAAACATGATCGGGGAAACCATTTTGAAAGGTTATTATTGACAGTTCCCAATGGTTGTCCGATATCACTAATTAAAACACTAACAAAAATACATATGAAATACAAAAATGTTGCTCCGGACATGACTGCAGACTCAGATCATCCATCAGGCGATGCCAAATATGAGTATATGACATGGGACCAATCGGCCGCAAACAAGCTTTGAAACTCATGCTCCAAAGTCTCGTCAATCCACATCATTTTGGCCAGAAAATCAAGATTACTTATTTAGGGAGATTAGAATATTTCTTATGGATCCAGGTTGCTCATGATTATCTTAGTTTCGAATTAAATAAGATTATTAGAATTTATCAAGAATTAAGTAATAAATTCACTTGTGATTGTTGGAGAGAGCTACAAAGCTAACTTCAGCTTTGATAAAAAAAAAGGGCAGCCCGGTGCACAAAGCATTCCCGCGCAGCGAGGGTCCAGGGAAGGGTCCCACCACAAGGGTGAAATGTAGACAAACCTTACCTTGCATTTTTGTAAGAGTTTTAATTCAGCTTTGATAATCTAGATAAAATCAGCTAAAGAAAGCTAACTTATAATTCAGCTTTGATCACAAATACAATTTAGATTGTAAAAAATCACTCAATGGGAGCTTTGACGGGCGAGCATAAGATCATATTGCATAATTTGTAGCCTCGATAATGATCCAAGAGATCAGAATCACTTGAAGAGAAGATGACAAATATAAATATTTTGCATATGCAATATGCAACCTAAGATACAGTATCTAATTTCCTATGCTTGTTTACAAAATTGAATAAAAGCCATAAATGAATGCAGAGAAAAACAATGCAGGCCTTAGACTGGATGATCTATGTAGATAAGTTTACCTTCAAAAATTCAGCTATCTTTGTGGCCCACTGATGTTGCTCGAATGTGCTTGAATTCCCTTGCCAAATGAAAAGTGAACTTCCAGATTGCAAAAGAAAACAATCGTAGGAATTCAGAGATGTAGCAACCTGAACAAAGAACGTATAAAAACATGCCTTCAGTGGAATCAGGCAATAAGCCTCAATATTGCATACATAATAATCTTTCACATGATGCTACATAACTAGTCTAATTACCAAGACAAGTGCCTAACCAGCTAGTTAATAATTAGCGTTAAAAAGAGATGCTTGAACATTATTTCGCCTTTCAATTTTATAAATTAGAAACACAAATTTTATGTGAAGGCACATTAAAGTAGTCATAATATGATACCTAGAGATCCTGACTACTTCATGTAATCTCTGCCATGCAATTCCAAGATGATAATGCCATGGAGCACTCAAAAATTAGAGAAGATGAGAGAATGGTCGAATTTATGGCACTCTAGTAAAAAAAATCAACCAATGTGCTATTTTCCATCTTCAACTGATAATGATTATGCTTTTGTAAAGTTATCTTGTAGCAAGAATAGGAGATGGTATGATGGGAGTACACTGAAGGCAAACTGCTACAGGAATAAAGAAGGTAGAATCTATAACAATTTGTGTAGTAAAATAGGCATGCAGCACAATCATTACAAAGTACAAAGCACAAAGCACAAAGCACAAAGCAAAAAAATCAGATAAAATAAAAGCCGAATACTGCATATGGTTGACTTTTAATCAAAAATATTATCCTTTAGTGACAAGAAAATCAAAACATAGGATAGGAAAAAGTAATTACTGGCAAAACTAAAGATAGATTAAAATGTCAATAATGAAGCTGATCATCACACAAACGTTATACCAAAAGAACAAATGTGCACTATGTTCTTCAACCCACTAAAGAGTTCATTCCAAATAAATGTTCAACCACAAAAAAGGCATACACGACGAACCACAAAGTAGACATACATGAAGTTTTTTATTTGTTATTTTAAATTTCTCCAACTGGATGCACCAGTAAAACCTCTACTTTAAAGTTCTGTCAGATGTTAAAATCCAAGTAATTCATATCTTTAGTGCCCATTGGTTAATCAAAGCTTCCATTTCTTAGGTACTAAATTCTTCAGCTCGCAAAAATGTCCATGATAGAAATATATTCTGACCTATAATTTCTACCCTTGAACATGAGCACTATAGGCCTCTCCAACCTTCAAGCGGATACAAAATAAGCAATCCACCATAGTGTTTCAATGGAGCTAACTCTCAAAACTTACATTAAACCTGTTAACTAGAAAACTGAAAAAATAAAAAATACAATGGCATACCGCATCCACTTGAACTGCTTTATTGTTATGAACTGAAGTACCAGATACACGAATTAGTGCAATGTTATCAGCAACATAAGTTTCGTCATTCACATTTTTCTCTGTTATAGACTTCTTGTAGCCTGTGCTTAGACCACCCTGGTCAAGTTGACAAATAAAGCAACGACTCAGCACCTGACTCATGTTTTCAAGAAGGCATTATGAAAGGATAAGGAAGATACATGGTACCTTCAAAACCACCATTGGTTGAAAGAGTGCAGTGAACTGTGGAGGCTCCTTTCCTTGGAAAGTGCGACCCTGCAGTCAGCATGCTAGTAATTTAATACAGAATGTAGGAATGCATTTTCCATAAGGGAAAACATATTCCAGTGATTCTCATATAAGAACTTAAATAAATGAGTGGAATGAGCTCTTATTTTCCTTCAAGATGCTGACAAAACAATACCTGAACAGGTCTTCCCTTCATGGAAGTCCACATCGTATTAGCCAATCTATCAGCCATCACTTGATCATCCTAGAAGAGAGAACACTTATATAATCAAAATTAGGTAAAATAGTAAAAACAAATCTAAGGGAGAGCACATGAAATTTAAAGCTCTGCAAAAAAATTTAGGAAATCTAGATGATGGTCACAAAATAGGAGCACTTATTAGCAACAGAGAAAATAATATATAAATTCCAAAAAAAACAAAGAAAGTTTTGGGTATTGAGAAATCAAAGGGTTGTCATCCTAACAATTTGAAATGTGTAAAGCTATAGTTAATGATGATAAAGCTATTTGAAAACAATAGTTGTGTAAAGCTATTTGATGATGATGATAAAAGAAAAAAAATGGTCACTTAAGCGAACAATTGGTTGTTTGCAGGTATAAAACATGTGTTCCCAAAATGGTGATTTCATTTTACAATTTGTGTGAAATGACCAATTTTTTGAGAAATTTGAGGAGGTTGATAGAGGTTTAATTTAATGCTAGCTTCATCAAATAAACACTAGATTTGGCAAATTCCACTGTCTTGTATAACATGTTTTCTAATTCCAAGTAACAAGCCACTTTAGCTCACAGGCTCCTCCACTAATTAGGCTCTGTTTGGCAGGGCGTTTTGAGAGATGCACGCAACAAAGTTTTAATCTGCCCCGCCAAAAAAAAAGGGTCCCTCTATTGCAATCGCCGCCGCAGTATAATCGCGGAAATCTCGCGATTCGGAGTCGTGAAATATTTTCACGACTTCTGAAGCGCGGAGGCGCGATTCCCGTTCTCGCCCTGTTCGCCGTTGTTCGCCATCCCGCACGCGAAAGAGCCGGAAGTATTCCTAGCATTATTTTCACGCCTCCGTCGCTCCAAATCTCCCCTTCTGCATAACGCCGGTTAACGTTCGACGCCATCGAGCTGCAAAGAAGTTTCCTCTTTTATTCCTGAACTCGCTGACCAGAGTTCCTTCCCAATCCAGAACAGTTCCCTGCTTCTTTCATGCCTCCGCCATGGCTTTCCGTTTATTGATTTGTTGTTTTGCTGAGACATGGTTGCAGATTATGTTGAGAGGGCAGGTCATTGCTATGCTACCTATATTTGTTTATGTTGAAAGGGGAGGTTGCAACTATTTGTGTTTATAAGTCTAATTTCCATTTTAGGTTTTGATGCAACATAAGAAAAGCTAAGTTATATGAAGGTGGACGGCCATGTTGTTTTTATTTGGATTTTACAGCTTGGGTGAATGTATAATTTCTGTGTATATGTGGTTGCTATTATTTTTCATTAGTGTTTCAATATGCTTTTCCGTTTGAAACAACACTACAAATGTTGTTCTTCCAAACAGTTTCACAGATTCTGCCACCACTCTGCAAAACACTGATTATTCCACCACTGCTTCTTCAGTCGCTGCAGCTGAGCCAAACAGAGCCTTAGTGGAAGGTATGAACTCCTTTGGTTCGGTAGAACATCGGGGCGTGCGATTGCGTCCCCGTCGTGTTATTGCATTAGAAATCCAGTGCTCGTTCCGAATTTAGGAATAGTGTGTGAAGTCTACCCATGGTCGTAGGCCCGAATCTGTAATGTTGTTATGACGATGAATTTAGGATTGTCCTAGTTGCATAATCAGAGAATACTCCGTAATGATTCGTCGTAATGAATGCGGGGTTGGGTAGTTTGGGATTTCTTAGTCATCCCAAGGAAAAAGCCCTTCGTTGGAGGCAGTTATTATGGCAATTGGTGGTTTCCACGGCGCGAAAATGGTTAGGACGTAACTATCGTTCGACGACCGCGAGAGTAACTTTATGTGACGATTGAATCATGGTTGTGTGGATTGGAGGCTGATAGAACGGTAAATTGGGATTCAACGGTGCGGAGAGAGCTATGTTGGCGTTAGTATCCGTCACCGGTGAGAGCATAATTATTGATGAATATGTCTAAGTTTGAATTGGTTGAATTACCTTAATATTTGGTATATGATTCGGCGAGGAGATGACCTTACACCTCCTCGTTAGTGTATGATTTGGCGAGGAGATGACCTTACACCTCCTCGTAAGTATATGATTTGGTGAGGAGATGATCTTACACCTCCCTGTTAGTATATGATTCGGCGAGGAGATAACCTTACATTTCTCGTTGGTAAAAGATTCAGAGAGGAGATGATTCTACATTTCCCGTTAGTTTATGTGGACGCTTGAGCTTTCGAATTTGGTGGTCGTGAGTGCTCCTAATTCGAGTGTTGATGATTGTATGTTTGTTATGCTCATCTCATGCGTTGATGTGGTAAGAGGTTGCAGTAAACCGGTGGGTGACCCAGCCATCATGAATATTGCATTCATAGGCTCCCCTTATTTCACTGCTCAACATAGATGATTGTTTGATGCTTGAGCCTTCACCATTGTTAAGCATAGTCTACATATATACTTTCTGCTTTGGATATATATTGTTTTCTCTACGTTTGCGTACTTGCAAGTGAGCGGTGAGTCTCCCCGGAGTCCGCTAAGATGACCGGAGCCGTTTTCTCTAATAGCGTGTCGCGGTGCTTAGCGGGCCAAAGCCCAAAGCTGCCAAAGAAGAGAAAGGATTTGCCGTATAGCTTGCTTTACTTTACTACTTTTGCCCTTTTGTATTTTCGGTCTGCAAACCGATGAAATGAAGTGTATGCTTGCATGTGTGTATGCACTGTTTGTTTTGAACTTGTATTGACCATAAGGCTGAACTCTACTTTGTTCCTAAGTAAGGTAAAACCCACCTTAGATCGAAGATCAACCACTTGGTACTGCTCCTTTGTGGTGGCAATCATGTAATTTTGAGGAGTAAAAAACAGAATGTTGCTGCATGTTCAAGTTAGATAAATGTATTAGGGTATCTATGAGGGCCTGTACCTGAGAACTCTGATGAGAGATCTTAAACTCCTAAAGAAACTCCGGTTAAAATATATTGTGATAATAAGGCAACCATCAACATTGCTCATAATCTGGTCCAACATGATCGTGCGTAACATATCGAAATAGGTAGGAATTTCATTAAAAAGATTGAAATGGGAACCATATGTTTTCCATTAGTTTAGTCAAAAGATCAACTGGTAGATATCCTCGCCAAAGGACTCACCAAGGCTTCCTTCTACCTTAATATTGGGAAGTTGAATATGTTTGACTCCCATGATCATCTTGAGGGGGAGTTAAAGAGAAATATGTCCAGGGTTTGGTTGAACTGGTTCTTGGATCTAACAACAATCTATTTAAGGACCAAGCCCCAAAAAACTCTGAAGAGAGTGAACGTCTAAGGTATTCCTCTTTTCAACTCTAACAATTATCCAAAACAACTACAAATATATATTAGATATATTGTGAACTATATTTACAATTACATTATAATTTTGTTTAGATAGCAAACTTTATAGTAAATGAAGAAGATTTAAAAGTTAAATGTCCTTCGTTGATAATAAGTATTCTCATGCTTAATAAAAGTGCATTAACAGCGTAAAAATCATTAAGTAATAAATATGGTAAATGTTTTAATATTTTATTTAATATGAACTAAGAAAAATAGTGTCGAATGATTGTACAAAATTGATTGTAAGAATAATACATATGAAAGAGAATGAAATAAAAAGTATAATTAATTTAAACATATATATATACATACCACTGACATAATCTAAAATAAAATAGCGAATGATATTTTCATAAGTCGTACTGGCTGATATATATCGTCTATATTCTACTAAATGACACCTTTTTCAAGAGAAAAAAATATCATTTTGCCATCAAACTAACATGTCAAATGACAATTAAAAAATGGGTAAATTCAAATCTATATTAATTACCTGAATGCTTTCCTTTCCAATCCAACAGCCTAGGAAATATTCCTCTTTCCTGTCACCTGAATGATATGTGTACAACACTATATAACAATCACCACCATAGAATTTGCCAATCTCATTCTTTGGAACAGGTGTCTTGGCACTGCCATTGATGCGCCAGACCTGGAAAATAAGCATTCATCAAACTTGTTATAAAAATCCTGATGCATGGATAAAGCCAGAAGATTCCAAAGCTTCAAGCACATGTAATGGTTTACTTGGGTTGGTGGGTGTCTGTGTTTCGGTGTAAGGTGGAGTTAATGGTAGGATCAGATTATGAGTACCTCGACTTTCCCACCACCTTCAAACAAAGGCGGAATCTCCTCATTTATAGGAGCATTTTTTGCGCATCCCTTAACATCAACACCTTGTTGTTTTAACAGAGCTACCAAAAAAATACAAAAGTCAAAACAATATAGTCCAACCAAGCATGCGCTCAAAATGGATCTGGTACCTGCAACTTTTCCTTTTCCTTCCTCACCACCAGAACTTCCTGTACCACTTCCCAAAGGCCAAGATTCAAAGTTGGATTTGAATGAATGTGTCTCATAACCTTGAATAATTTGGATTATTCGAGTAGCCTTTGATCTGTTCTCACCATTAATAAGTTCCTGTAGAAATAATAATAAGGATATGATAGGAAAAGCGGTTTTAGAAAACCTACTGCAATCAAATAAAAAAACTAAGGCAAAACCTCAGCAGCTTTGCAAGCAACTTTTCTCTCCTCCAATTGTGTTACCCGGCCAACCCAAACATGAACTTCAGCTCCAGAATCCAGTAAATAGCATTTGTTGTTTTCAAGCATTGCTTTAGAAGGGGTACCTTCTTCTAACTTCAACTGACCATCATTGATACTACAGAAGGTATCAACAGTTTAAATGCTAATCTAACTTCTAGAACATATTACATGTAAAAATTACATAAGAATAAGAGCTTGACCAGGAAATTGCAACCCACTCTACTGCTACAAAAGATTTTAGGGTCCGTTTATTTGAATGAAATTGGGATCCTAGAATTAAAATTGGAGGTCTCGTTGAAATTAGACTCCAATTCTAATTTTGAAGCCTCAATTCAATCCAGCAGAAAGGACTCTTATAAGTTTTAATGAGTTAGATTCATTGAATAAATGTTCTGATACACATGTGGCTTTATGTATGTTGTCATGTAATGTCTTTATCATGTAGTGGGGCCTCCATCTATATAAGGAGCCCCTTAGGTAGTGAGAGTCATGTTTTGAGTATTAGTCTTTTGTCTATATTTGGAGAGGGGAGTGCTTTTGAGAACTCAGCCTCTGGGTGCTTGGCGAGAGCCTATCTCTCGATTGTATCATTTATTTCATGCAATGCGAGTTCATGTCCTTTATTTTAGATCTTGATATGGCTAGTCCGTATCAATTAGTCCGACCTGCCGCTCCTTTAGGGTTCGTCAAAACCCTAATTTCATCACATTCGGTTCCCTGTCCAGCCGGCAATGCTCGGTACCCTCGATCCGCGGATCCCGCGTCTTGCCCGATCAGCCGACAATGCTCGGTACCCCCGACGCCGCACGCGACAACAACAGTGAATCGACGATTCCAGCCTGGCCACCGCTTCATCGACGATTCAGCGACCAGTGCTCGACGCCGCACGCTGACGGCGCCCTTGCTCGTTGAAGGAGACGATTCCAGCGCTCTCCTCGCCCAGCAACCGCTTACGCACAGTCACGCACCCCCCTTCCAGTCCCGTCCTTCACTCCAGTGTTATCGTCGGCCCTTCATCAGCTCCTCGGCGTCTACATCAGCCTCCGATCCCCCCCCCCCCCAGCATTTCTGTTGACTTCCAACCGCCCTCTAACTCATTTCACAGCATTCCAGAGGCCCACCTGCGGCTTCTGTAGCCTTCCAGCGACCGCTCCTCATCCGCGTTACCCTCTGGACGCCCAACACCTCCTTTTTCTATGTCTGGCAGCCCTCTTGCGGCTCCTGCAGCATTCTGGTGTCCCTCTTGCGGCTCCTGCACCATTCCGGCAGCCCTACAGAGCCTCGTGCCACATTCTGTCGGCCCTCACACTACCTTTCCGCCATGGCCATCTTTTCGGGCTCAGTGCATGCTTGATGCGATCAAATTGAAGCAACCCTGTATAACCTCCTTTCCATGACGCTTGCACTTTGTCATCGGCTTCTTCCACAAGCCCCCTTATAGTACATGCACACCTCTCTACTTCCCGACGAGACTCCCCCTCCATCGTATTGCCACTCCTTATGGGGTCTTCGACCATTGGAACCGTTGTCGCTTCCTCCTTTCCCAACACCTCCTTTGTTCTCCCATTGTCGACCGAGGCACGCACCCCCCTAATACCCCCCCCCCCCTCTTCTGATTTGCACTGGTTTCCTTCCAATCCGCTCACCTTCCGACAAATCCGTGACAAAGGCTGCACATGGCGGCTCGCCAGCCTTTCACACGGTGCCACATACTTTTTCTGCTCCCCACCGTTTCTTGGAGACCCTCGTCCGCATGTCGACTTTCTTATTTCCCAGCTCCTCTTTTCCAACATCTCTCGAGCCCACTGTTACTCTACCCTCACATCTTGTCACTCGCCCACTTCGACCAGACTTCCCATCGGGTTTCCTTCCAAATTATCAATACCTACTCCTCATCGACCTAATGTCCAGCCCCACGACACTCTTTCAGGATCTGGATGGTTTTCGCCATCAGTCTTCATAACATTTGGCCTCTAACCGAGGTCGTGGCCCAACTGGCGTGCACCTTGCATGACCTTGAAGATGAAATATTTTGCGGGTATGACATTGCTTCACCTCCCGGGCAGTCCCATGCCAAGTTCTATGCTCGTTCCTGTCACCTGTACCACAGATCTGTAGCAACTAGCCCGCCACGACGCTCTACCCTTCAGATGTTTCACTTGATCCGCCCACTAGAGGAGTCGCCCGTCTCACTGCCGCTCCCAAGGGGACCCTTCCTGGCTTGACCTTGGGGACAAAGTCGCTTTTCGGGATGGGTGTATTGATACGCACGTGTCTTTATGTATGCTGTCATGTAGTATCTTTGTCCTGTAGTGGGGCCTCCATCTATATAAGGAGCCTCTTAGGTAGTGAGTCATGTTTTGAGTATTAGACTTTTGTATCTCTTTGAAGAGGGGGGTGATTTGGAGGACCCAGCCTCCGGGTGCTTGGTGAGAGCTTGTCTCTCGATTGTATTGTTTATTTCATGCAATGTGAGGTCATGTCTTTTATTTCGATCTTGATACGGCTAAGCCGTATCATGTTCTCAGCTTTTAACCGAATTAAAAAGTTCATGCAAGCTCGCAATAGTAAAACATACAAGTGTTTATGGTTAAACTTACGTGAAAAAACAAATATTCCATTACCATATTGTTGCCTCTAAGCAGCAACTTTAGAAATCACAATCCACTATAACAAGGTACAGTAGACGATATACAGCTAAATGCTAATAACCATAGAAATTAAGGTAGCAATCAGTTAAGTTAATACAAGCTTCTCTTTCTATAGATTCCACCATTTATTATTTGGAGATGGTCACTCTCAAATAGCATACAACAAACTGAGGCAGGTCAGACTCAACCTGCTTCCACCGGCGGAAGTGCACGGTCCAAGTTTCCAACATTTACAACGCATAAATAAGGAATGGAATAGGAGTTTATCAGATTGACATGCAATTTCATCGTAAAACTACTTTTCGAAACTAAACACCTACCAAACCTCATTTACATGGAGAAGCTTAGATGCTCATTATGAGATGTGTGTATTAATTTGGTCCAAATGAAAATTATAACAGCACCAGTGTCACATATGACATTGACTTTGTCATACGAATAAACTAACTCCTTGTTAATTCTAAAGAGAAATGGGTTTAGGGTTCAATTGAACCGATTCATAAACTATTTAAGGAGGACCAAGCCTCACAACGAAACTCAAGAGAATGAAAGTAAGGTATTCCTCTTTTCAATTTGGTATTATAGCAAGGGTTCTTCGCCTTCGATCTACTAACCTTGGATCATTGAGTTGCTAGCTTTGTTCATCGCCTCGACAACCTCCTGTGCTAGCGACTCAGAGTAACTTCTTCAACGCTCAATAAATCCTTTTTGGCATCTCGTTCCAGCGCACGTCGTCTACACGCGGTCGATTTTTCCAGCGTCGATCGATCTCTAGATCGATTGGATCGATTCTACCAATGCACATCGTCTGCGCACGATCGATTGTTCCAGCACCGATTGATCCCTAGATCTATTTGTTACAGCGTCAGCGCATGTTATCAAAGACTCCTCTGGTGCTCAATCGATCCTCGTGCCAGCAATTCCTATATGACCGATCATTCAAGCGCCGACCAATCCTTAATTAATAGTCCATCCAGCGACTCATCTGCCCGAGTTGAACGATGCCTTTTGCGATTGAATGCTCCACCTTCAATTTCCGCCTCTTCTTGTTCCAGAGAGCATCTTCCTCACTCCTTCCAGTGAGTGATTTCACCTCTCCTTCCTGCAACACTCGGCCCCTTCTTATTTAGTCCGTTTACAGCCAAGTGGTCGATGGCTAGATCTCCAAGATCCTCTTCTAAAATTGTAGCTTGGGGTGCACCTCCTATGCATGTCACTCGTGTGAAACACTATTCCCATCCTGCCATCATTACTATCATGTCTTTCAAAGCACCAACTACCTTGCTTGGTCCTACTCCACCCACCTTGCCCTCTGACAACGTCGTTTGCTTAGGAATCTTAATGGGAGGAACCGCCACGAGATGATCCCACATGGAACTAATGAGACACGAATGAATCAATAGTGATGTCTTGGCTACTCAACTCATTGGGCAAATCTGTCTATTAAAACTATGTCCTTCTAGATAATGTAGTTGTTATTTGGAATCAAGCAAAAACTACCTACTCTAGAAAAGGAAACTATGAATAGGTCTACCAACACTGGTCTCTGATTGCCCATCTTTCACAGGGAGATCTCACTTAGCACAATATTATTATGATTTTGAGAAGTTACATGGAGAGCTTCATTACTTTGATCACATTCAGCTGAGATGTACAGACGACATGATCTTGGTTCATAAGTGGGATGATCGAAATCGCATTTTTCGTGGCGCCAGGGCTTGAATCCCGACTTTGACCAAATTCGGGCTCAAATTCTTGGACGGCAATATGCCTTCTATTTCCAAAACCTTCAACTTGGTGCATCAGGAATTTGATCGACTTCAATTTATAACCCAGAATATTGTGCAAGAGTGCTCCTCTCTAGCCCCAAGTGATACTCATGGTTCCAATGTGCCCACTCGCCCTCATGGCAGGACTGAGTTGTTTTCTAATTACTTTCACAAGCCCCGATACACAAGGGATAATTGCAACAAATTGCATGGTTGTCACTCTCACACTAGATATAAAATTCGTGGTTGGGGGACGGCCGACTATATATCATACAACACACCTTACTGATACAACACCCCAAGAGAGTCTCCCTCCAAATTCCAATATGCCACTCTATCTTCCTCCAGCACACAACTCTCTCGCCAACCACCTACCAAGTGGATTATTGACCCAGGGGCCACTGATCACATGACAGGTTCATCTAATAGCTTCAACTCCTATATTCCTCTTTCAAGAAAAGATGAAATGACTCTTGTGGATGGCTCTAATATAGCAGTCTCCGACAAAGGAAGTATTACTTGCAACCCTACTCTTACCTTGTTCTTTGTTCTTTATGTTCCTGCCTTTCACACTAATCTTCATTCTATTAGCATCATTACTCATATCTTGAATTGTGTTGCTTTTTTCATCCTTTTCATATTGTTTTTCAGGATTTGAGCAGGAAGCTGATCCTTGGTCTGATAGGATGTAGGATGGCTTCTATGGTTTGGATTGTGCTCCCACCTATGCTCTTACTTCCACCAGTTATATGGACCTCATGTGTTGGCATCAACGGAAGGGCATCCCTCCGTCGACTGCAATGTTTCAATATTTTAATTGTGATGATTGTGAAATTGCTAAACATAAGTGTTTCTCATTTAGTTATGTATCGTTACCTAATATGAAACCTTTTTCCTTGATCTATTTGGATGTTTGGGGGTCTTGTACTACTCTTTATCTGGTCATTGTTGGTTTCGTTCTTTCATAGATTATTATTGTCATATCACAAAGGTTTATTTGATAAGTACTAAGAATGAAGTATTTTCTTATTTCATGTTATGATTGTTACCCAGTTTCACGCTACTGTTAAGATTTAACGAAGTGATAATGATATTGAGTATACTGAGAATCTGTTCAATTCGTAATTATCCCCCTCATAGTATTGTTCATCAAACTAATTTTGTGCTTAGACCCGCTCAGAATGGGGTTGCTGAGCGGAAGGATAGACATCTTCTTGAGGTTGCGCGATCTCTTCTTTTTACTATGCATCTTCCCAATCATTGTTGGGGTGAAGTCGTTCACACTGCGACTCACCTCATTAATCAACTTCCCTCCATAGCCCTTGGTTTCACTTCTTCTGCTTCTATACTTGAGGTTTTACCTCCTCATATTCAAACTCGTGTGTTTGGTTGTGAAGCATTTGTCCATATTCACAAACTGAACCACAGGAATCTTGATCCTCCCGTGCTGCGATGTACCCTTCTTGGCTATAGCCCCACTCAAAATGGGTATAAATGTTGTCATCCTCCTACCCGCAAGATATATGTGTTAATGGATGTAACTTTCTATGAATCTAAACCAAATTTCCATGCCTCACCTCATTCCTACAACTAAGACATTACCTACTAGTGACTCAACTCCTATCACTTAGATATTACCTACTAGTGATTTTATTCTTGCCACTCATTGTATTCCTTCTACATATCCAGTGAATTATACTCAGTGACACAAGAGCATGGGGCATGTCTTACCAGACCTATATTCCATTCCTGCTTCATACTTAGTTCACATCACTTGATTGCCCTCCGGAAAGGTGTCCCTACTTGTACTCAACATCATATATCTCATTTTACTTCTTATATTCTCCCTCATCATATCACCAAAATTTTATTACATCTCTTACATTAATTTCTATGCTTACTCATTGGCAGGTCGCTCTAAAGAATCCTAAGTGGGAAAATGTCATGATTGAGGAAATGAATGCTCTAGAGAAAAATCACACTTGGGACATGGTTACTCTACCTACAGGGAAAAGAACAGTTGGTGTTGATGGGTGTTTACTGTTATGCAAAACTTTGAAGGGGGTAATAGAGCGATACAAAGTTAGACAATGACAAAAGGATACATAGATAGCAAAAGTTTCTTAGAGACTTTTGCACATGTAGCTAAGATGAATAATATTCGAGTATTTCTTTCTTTTGCAGTTATTATGAGATGGAAGTTGCATCAACTTGACATGAAAAATACTTTCCTCCAAGGAAATTTAGAAGTTTTTATGAATCCACTACCAAGATTTGTTGTAAGAAACTCAAAACAAAAGTAGTAAGATGAAAAAATATCATAAATAATCACCAAGAAACAATCACCAAGATACTTGTTTGGGTGATCCAATGTTGCGATGAAGTCTGCCGGATATTTACAAAGTGAGGCTACTCACATTTTTTATTAAGCGCATAAAGAGGAAGTTGGCAGTCATGATTGTCTATGTTGATCATATGGTTATTACAGGAAAAGGTGAGGAGGATATAAACTGTCTGAAGGATCACATAACAGCTGAATTTAAGGTAAAAGACCTTGGCACTTAACGATATTTTCTTGAGTTCGAGGTTGTCAATGTTAATCATGGAATTTTCATCTCTCGGAGAAAATATGTCCTAGATTTGTTGGAGGAAACAAGAATGATAGGATATAAACTAATTGGATCACCAATTGAAACAAATCATTACCTAGGAATGGAAGATTGGGAGCATATCAACGAAGTTGCTAGCTATCAAGTGATGGAGATCGTGGTAATCCGCTTTCCGTTCAGACGATCCAAGTCCACAGACGAGTCCGGAAGATGGTTTCGAGTCAATTTCATGTTTTTGTTTTTTATTTTTCGAGTTGTTTTGGCACCCGTGTGGCTCGGACAGTCTGGGTCGTCCGATCGGGATGCCCTATTTTATCTATCTCTTATTTAAGCATGCAAGGTGGGCCAGCTGGGTTTTATCGTGGGTTTAGTAGCAGCCAACCTAGCGGTTTCTCACCGATGGATTCCGGAACTTGCGCTCTTCCCACTCCTGATGAGCCCCCACCCCTTTGTGAGGGTCAAGAGGCAATCATTGACTTTGTTGTCGGCGACCTACTTGTTCCCCATGATTTTACCATTTTTGGTGTTTCCCTCTGGGAGGACTATCCTACTATTGTTGATTTCCTCGGGATTCAATCCCCGAGAGGCTTGTCTTACAAACATCCCTCCCCAGAGAGCACCGCCTCCATTATCGATTGTTTGTGTCTTCGCTCTAGTGATCATCACGTTCGGGATGACTTTTGCTGCACACCTCCTGGTGAGCCACCTGACGGGCCTTATCCTTTCAGCCATTACACCCGTGTGTCGTTCTCTTTTGTCATCATCTATGACATCCCTTCGGGTGATCGCCTCCATGACGTGTTTTTCTATCATCTTCCCGGCGAGCCTTCCGATGATCCGCCTCCTTTAAGAGACATTGGGCATATCATGATTTCGCAATTCACCGTCGATGTTTTGGTCAGTCAGTTGGGTGATCTTCGCACACTCGATGAATATTTCTCCGCCCCACCCAAAGAACCTCCCGATAAACCACTTATCTACATGGATCTTCGCCACATGAAGCCTATTGAGTTTCATTATGTCGAGACTGTCATGTTTCTCATGCATCATTTACATGTATGTCGACTGTTTGTTTTGTTGTCTGCATGATCATTCATGTATTGTGCTTGTCCCTTCTACATTGTAGGATTTATGTCTATCGCATGTTTTGCATCATTCGTTTGCACTATATGAATTTGTCTGATGTAAAATTACAATAAATACTGATTATTATAAAATTCAACCAGTTCGGCGCACGAGGGATCAAAATTTTGCAATTGGGGAGCAGGTAACAGTTCACCTACGATTTGAGAGGTTCCCATCAGGAACAACAAAAACATTAAGTGCTCGTCGAATGAGTCCTTATACAGTTACATGTTGGATCGGTTTTAAAGCATATGAGTTTGACATCTTTCAAAATATGGAGACAAACTGAGTATTCAATGTAGAGGATTTGATTCCATACTATGATGAGCGGGTGTATGTGGACCCTTCCCTCCCGTGTATGAGCCACAACTTCCAATGTTGCCTCCCGTTTCGTCCCAGACTCAGCCTGACCCCTCCCAGCCTCAGCTTTCAGACGAAGATACATCTTATTCAGAGTTACCGGTTGTTGCCAGAGACTTACTTTAGATCGTTGCATTTGACATCACCGCCGTGGTCAGACGTGATACACGGCGATACCTTGCTCATTGGAGCTATTTTCCATGTCGTGACGCTGTTTGGATTTTCCTATAGGAGTTTGCGCAACTTATCCCCAGGCTATGTCGAGAGCATGTCCATCTTCACTCACCCGAGATGAGTGTTTTCAAGTCGGGGGGATTGATGGAGATCGTGGTGATCCGTTTTCCATTCAGACGATCCGAGTCCACGGACGCGTCCGGAAGATGGTTTCGAGTCAATTTCATGTTTTTTATTTTTGAGTTGTTTTGGCACCCATTCGGCTCGAATATTCCGGGTCGTCCGATTAGGATGCCTTATTTTATCTATCTCTTATTTAAGCATGCAAGGGCGGCCAACTGGGTTTTATCGTGGTTTTGGTAACAACCAACCTAGCGGTCTCTCCCTGGTGGATTCCGAAACCGGCGCTCTTCCTTTTGCTGTCAAGTAATCCCGCCGATCTCCCCTCCTCTCCCCGCCTAAGTAGCCCCCCCACCCACCTTCCCATATACATCTGTAGGCCCGTCCCCCTTTTCCCCTACCCCCTCCCGCCTGAAGCCCACCTTCCACTTCCCCTCCTGCCGATCCTCCAGCCGCAGCCACCCCCTGTCGTCCCTATTCCAGCCAACACCACCTCTAGTCGGCCCTCCTACAGCCAACCCCACCCCTGTCGACCCTATTCCAGCCAGCCCCTCCTCCCGTCGCCTCTCCTACAGGCAACCCCACACCCCGTCGGCCCCCGTACACCAATACTCCCCCCACCTGACTTCCAACCCTCATCACCTTCCTCCCCGGTTATCCGCAATCCATAGATCCTTTCCCCTCAACCCGGCCTCCTCTTGCATGCATGAATCATGGTATGATCGGTTTATTTTCCTACTATTGTGTACTTAGAGTATGTTTGTTGGATGTTAAAATTATATGCTTTCATGATTGTGACATCAAGAGATTTGCAGGGCTCATTCGACTTGTGCTTAGATATAATTTGCGCCTCAATCATTTTGTGAATTCATGTGGCTATTCCAATTAAAATTTGTAGTGAACGGATGTGCTCCTGACTTTGTTTTATCCCAATTAATTATTTATTGTAATTGGCAATCAGACCAAAGCATTCGCATATGCATCATGTCTACAATTGGTTGGAGTGCAAGAAGTGTCATTTGTTCCTAGTTGCATTGCATATAGGGTAAAGTTTCAGTCGTGCATCGCCCGTAGATACGTGTTGCATCATCAAGTCTGGTGGAAAATCTAATTTATCTCTCTCACATAAGATCGCATGTTGTCTGTGTCATTGGAATTCTCAATCAGTTCATACAAGCACCCAAAGTCAGACATGAGGAGGCATCAAGGTTCTTAGATAATTGAAAACCATGGCCATCTTTTTAGAGAAAGGAATTATGTTCTCCTCAAAGGGGGATAATGATCGTACCAGGCTAAGATTAGAAGTCTACACCGATGTAGATTGTGCAGGATCAACCTCAAATTAAAGATCTATTACCAAATACTGCTCCTTTGTGGGTGGTAATCTTGTAACTTAGATAAGTAAACAACAGATCGTTCAAGTGCAGAATTGGAATTTAGACCAATGGCATAGGTTATTTCAGGGCCTATGGATGAGAACTCTAATAGGAGATCGTAAATGCCTAGCAGAAACACCGATTATAATATAATGTGATAATATGACACCCAACAATATTGCTCATAATACGGTCCAACATAATCATACGAAGTATATTGAAATCGACAAACATTTCATCAAAGAGAAGATTGAAACAAGAACTATATGTATCCCTTTTGTTCAGTCAAAATATCAATAGACAGATATCTTCACCAAAGAGCTCACCGAGGCTTTCTTCCACCTTAACATTAGCAAGCTGAATATGTTTGACCCCCGTGATGAACTTGAGGGGGAGTGTAAAGAGAAATGGGTACGAGGATCAATTGAACCGATTCATGATTATATTTAAGGAGGACCAAGCCTCAAAACAAAATATAAGAAAGTGAAAGTAAATTATTCCTCTTTTCAATTGTAATTTAATTAGAATCATAGGGAACGAAAGAACATATTTAATATTGTTCAAATATATTGGGCACAATAATATTATTAGACAGGGTTTACTTTTTAAGTAACCAGCAACAATTTATGGGTTAAACCATGAACCAATGTAGCACTGAAGAGAGGAGGAAAGAAAGAAGACTTCTTATGGGAAACACAGTTTGAGAGTGGGTTGTCGCCCACTGGGGTCTGTACAAGTCTACGATGTAGAAGGCATTATCATATGAACGTATGGACGATCCGAGCCTGTAGAGCTCAAAGCGACGATGAGATTTTTATATGTAAATTTATTTATTTGCTCGGTTTTTATTTTGAGAGATTTGACAATCATTATGATCAGGTCAATTCATAATGGTTGCTCTAGAGTATTCATTTATTTAAACAAGCATAGGGGGCTGGTTTAGGAGATCGCAGATTTTGGAGACTTCTCCCAAAATGGGCCGGTCATTCTGCAGTGCTAAATCTGCAAATCCACCGACTCCTAGATTTATTATTTCCATTCCCCCCACATCTCCCCCCAAACCCCCATCCTCATCCCTGCTTCCACCAACCTCCAAGAGCCTTAAAACCCTTAGCCAACAACCTTCTCCCTGTTCCTACAGGCCACAACCAGCCCTTACTTGCACCAATACTTCACAACCAGCCCTCTCCCAGTGTTTTGCAACCATCTACCGACTCCTTCCCTACACCTATCCAACCCACCTATAATAGTCGACAACCTTCCCTAGGCCCATCCATCCCTACTGCAGCAACCTCCTTCCCACACAAACTTCCAACAACAGTTGTAAACCTTCCAGAACCCCTTTAGCCTATTGGATCACACTTTCAAGCCCCATCCACCCTGCATCCTGCAACCGCCAGCCCTTTCATCCTTTCCCCTTTGTAGTCTCGACATCCACCTCCACTTCTCCACGGCCACCAAATCTCCACCTTCCACCGCCTAAGGACTCCTATGATTCTTTGAGTTTCTTTATTTAGTTTTGTTTCCTATTGCATTAGCTAGGTTTACCCGAGACCGCACCTTTAAGATTTCATAGTCTAAAATTGCAATCACTACCCCAAGTGTCATATTTGATATTAGAACTCAAAGTTTGGGCCACATTAATGATTCGTAGTAGTAGGGTATTTAGAGTACTCGTGTCAGGACCAAACATCACCAACGATCAAGTGAACAACTCGAATACAGAAATGACACACTCCTATTTCCAATGGTTTTGTTGGATCATTTCGATCAAATAGTTACTCAGTTTGATGACCTTAGGCACGAGGTAGCAACTATGAACACCAGGTTAGAGAACCTAAAGAATACTGGAGGATCAAGTCAAAGTTCGTCTCGCTCTCGAGAGGCCGCTAGACCACAAATAGATCATCAGGACGATCATCGCGGTACTGTAGTTCCCCCTAAACGTCAAATCAGGGACACTCATGCTCAGGATCCCATCCTCCCATTCAGAACCCCGAGCGCACTTATGAGCATTGTCAGGGGCATATTCCTAACAAACGCCTTCGTCCCCAGGAGGAGGATCGTCATCCCCAACATCCCTTCCGAAGAGATTGTGTTGCCTCCCACCTTTCCAACATGATTTGACTACGAGAGATGAATATTATGATGATTATCAGGAGCCACATAAAGAAGGGTACCCTGTTGAGGATGAAATTACGATATTCCCGTGGATGCCCCATTATTCAATGGTCGACTGGATCCGAAGGATTTCAGTGGCTGACTCTTGGACATGAACTATTATTTCGACTAGTATGAGATGATTGATGAGCATCATATCCGGTTTGCAAAGATGAAGTTAAAGGATAGGCCAAGATTTATTCGACGAATCTTGAACAAATGTTAGAAATAGCCCATCACACGTTGGGCGGATATGAAGCAGACACTAGAAGAGAAATATCTCCACGGCTCTTATAGAAACCAGGTTATATGCCTTACGACAGGGGACCCTCTCTGTTGTTGAGTACATGACACGGTTCAATGAGCTCGTAGTTAGGAGCACTATTCCAGAGGAGGTCATTGCAAGCGCATCCCTCTTTTAGGCCGATTTTCGATTTGAGATTTGTAGGAAGTCAACTCCCCAGTACTTGGAGATAGGCGAGCAAATATATCAGCTCTCCCTCGAGTATAAGCAGCATGTGCGCACCTTGGGTCCAAAGCGAACTATCTCACAACTCGATACCTCGACTTATAAGAAGCCTCCCCAGTCTAGGGCCGCTACTGCCATGACCAGGCGTGCCCCTGCGAAAACGAAGGGAAAAGCGGATATTACAGGAGCCCCCAAGCCTGGGGGAATCCAGTACTTAAATGCTCAGGTAGAGAACACGTAGCGTCACAGTTCCCTACGATGAATCTATTGATTAGTTAAGAGGTCGATTCCCCCCTCTAATTTTAGGGAGGCCCATCAGGAGGAGCTCGTTGTAACGGTTGGAGAAGGATGGGAAAGAGGCATTGATAGGATGTTAGATATGGAAGCTATTAGATGTCTGTTCCATACCACACTTGTCGACAAGGGTGACGCACCGTCATTTTCTAAGAATATTTCCTTAATGTAGGTGGTGTTGCAAGCTTGACATAGATAGTGGCAATTGCGTCAATATCGTGGCCCAGAAAGGCCTTAAGTGTACTAAGGTGAAGGCGAAGCTGCATCCACGCCCTATAGAGTTATTTGGGTCGAACAAGGCTGTGATACAAGTCACGTAGTGGTGTCAGTATTGCGTTATTTGAGGATTAAGTATGGTGCAACATCATCCTTATGGGCATATCACACATATTACCGGGTATACATTGGCTCTACGACAGAGATGTCACATGTTTTGGTTGATCAAACACGTGTACTTTACGACAAGGGACGTAAGATCACAGTTTTCCCATCCCAACCCAAGAATAGGGTTGAGCCTTCCATTAGTAGTAGTACCTTGAGGCCCCTCCATATCTTGAGGAAGAGTGAATTATGTGAGTAAATTATGAGATAGGTAAAGTTTATGCAACGACTTCCTCACAAACTATTGAGGACACTATGCATGTGTTGGCATTTCACCAGGACGTTCAGTACATCCAAGATAAGTTTACGAATATTATGTCTGACGAGCTCCCCAATGAGTTGTTGCCTCTGCGGGATATCCAACATGCTATAAATCTTGTTCTGAAAGCTTCACTGTCGAATCTCCCTCACTATCATATGAATCCTGATGAACATGCATAGCTGAAGTGGAAAATAGATTATCTTCTTAGAAAGAAGTTTATTCGAGAGAGTTTAATTTTTGTACGGTTCCCTCCCTTTCACTCCTAAGAAGGGCGGAAGCTGACGTATGTGCATTGATACCGAGGCTATTAACAAAATGATAGTGAAGTACTAATTTCCAATCTTGTGAATTGATAACTTGTTACATATGTTGGTCGGTGAATAGATCTTGTCAAAGATCGATTTGCGTAATGCGTACCATCAGATTCGGGTCCGAGATGGGCATGAGTGGAAAACAATTTTTAAGACGAAGGATGAGCTCTATGAGTGATCCGAGATGTCATTCGGTCTATCGAACACTCCGAGCGCATTTATTCGAGTCATAATTCGATCTTGCTTCCCTACATAGGCAAGTTTCTTGTTGTATACTTCGATGATATCCTGATGTACAACCAGACACATTCATGCCACCTTCATTTGAGACTTATTTTCGATATCCTCCGAAAGAAGCACATTTATATCCATCTAAAGAACTACACATTCTTGTATGCGTCCACTCATTTTATGGGTTTCATATTGTCCGCCTCTATAGTATCTATTGACCATGGCAAGGTTAAGTCCATTCATGAATGACATGTCCCCACAACCAAACACGAGGCCCGCAGTTTCCATGGACTTGCCACCTTTTATAGGAGGTTGTCAAGGGTTTTAGCACAATTGGGACACCTCTTGACTGTGACGCTACGTTTTAGCACAATGGTCTTACTCAAAATTCCTGCTCAAAATTTTCTACTTTAAGATCTTTTTTTATATAATATATTAATATTTTTCTTTGGATTTCTGTTGATGTTTTTACTTTTTTCATTTGTATAAAAATTGAAAAAGAGTGATGACCATCGCATTACAAATGCAATGCTCTAACCTCTGAGCTAAGCAGGCGGGGTGATTAATGAGAAAAATATTGCAGAATCCTGCAAGACCCACCCGTCGAGCAGGGACGAAAGTCGGCCTTAGTGATCCGACGGTGCCGAGTGGAAGGGCCTTCGCTCAACGGATAAAAGTTACTCTAGGGATAACAGGCTGATCTTCCCCAAGAGTTCACATCGACGGGAAGGTTTGGCACCTCGATGTCGGCTCTTCGCCACCTGGGGCTGTAGTATGTTCCAAGGGTTGGGCTGTTCGCCCATTAAAGCGGTACGTGAGCTGGGTTCGGAACGTCGTGAGACAGTTCGGTCCATATCCGGTGTGGGCGTTAGAGCATTGAGAGGACCTTTCCCTAGTACGAGAGGACCGGGAAGGACGCACCTCTGGTGTACCAGTTATCGTGCCCACGGTAAACGCTGGGTAGCCAAGTGCGGAGCGGATAACTGCTGAAAGCATCTAAGTAGTAAGCCCACCCCAAGATGAGTGCTCTCCTATTCCGACTTCCCCAGAGCTTCTGGTAGCACAACCGAGACAGCAGCGGGTTCTCTGCCCCTGCGGAGATGGAGCGACAGAAGTATTGAGAATCCAAGATAAGGTCACGGCGAGACGAGCCGCTTATCATTACGATAGGTGCCAAATGGAAGTGCAGTGATGTATGCAGCTGAGGCATCCTAACAAGCCGAGAGATTTGAACCTTGTTCCTACACGACCTGATCAATTCGATCAGGCACTCGCCATCTATTTTCATTGTTCAACTGTTTGACAACATGAAATGTACACGATCAACTCGCTTTATGCGAGTCCTATATCTGGCTGGAGATAGAAATTAGATTAGTAGCTGCATATTAGGGTGAGCGCCCAGACCCGCGCGCGGGAATCACTGTATTCGCTATAGCAAGGTTGTTCGCTAGCTCGAGCCAGGTGTGTGGCTCTTTCACATTTTCGGATCGGATAAGAATTGGAAAGAATTGCTGAACATTTCGAGAGTCATGTTTGCGGGGCCTGGCTCATACTCTTCGCCTGACCCATAACGGTCACCTTCGGCTCGATCCATATGTCTCTTCACTAGCGCTCGCCTCTCGCTAGTGCTTCTTCCCCTCCGGGTCACCTCTCCCTTCGCCTCGTCAACTCTTATCAAACTTTCGACTAGCGTCTCACCGCCCAGGGGATGAATGATGAATAAAGTCGGGCCCTCTCGCTTTAGCTCGAGCCGATCTCCTCGATCGCCTCGCTGAAAGTTTCTTTCACGGTCTTAAACTCGAAACTTCCAACGGATGGCCAGTGCCCCACGGAAACAAAAGAATCGGTTATGTCCTTTTGGATAGAAATGTAGCTTCGTTCAATCGGCTTCGGGGATAAACGGAATCTAGGCGCAGATGGAAATTCGTTAGAGGGACCGGTGCCGTATGTCTATATAGA
The DNA here is from genome assembly GCA_033032865.1 of Dactylorhiza incarnata. NCBI lineage: Eukaryota > Viridiplantae > Streptophyta > Magnoliopsida > Asparagales > Orchidaceae > Dactylorhiza > Dactylorhiza incarnata. Next base: position 3,186,224 of record JAWHQI010000295.1, read on the forward strand.
AATTATTGTTTGAGACCAAGTTTGTATAATAGACAGAGTTCATTACGAAGCCAGAAAGAATAGGCCAAAAAGCCGTATTGCCCGCGCCTTTAGCCAGGAGAGGGTTTTGGAGAAAGATAGGTAAGCGGTAAGCCGCAAAGGGGTGAAAGAAAAAAGAAAATGTTTCGCAGATAGGCATACTTTCTAGGGGGAGAGACGGCTTCAAGCAAGGCTATAGTGCGTTCCCAAGCGCACAAGGGTAGAGAGTTTGTCTAGAGAGGCAGAGCAAACCGCCTTTATCCACCTCTCACCCGCGCTAACTGAGCCGTAGCTGATGAGGAGTCAAAGCTCTCCCGAGATCTCGTTGGCATTCCCTGTCAAGTAAATTCAAGGCAAGTCACGGGATCGGGGGATTAGACCGAAAGAAGAGATCAACTGAAAAAAGAAAGCCTCTTCCTGGTGTGAAGTAAACCTCACTATCAACTACCACAGAGGTCGGAAAGCCTCTCGTAGAAGCGGATGAATGAAATCTATCGCTGCACTCAAACGCAACATTTCAAAAAGACGACCACTCACTCTTTCCATTGCGAAAGCATAGAAAGACAAGGCTAGCTCTCAAGCTCTTCAGTCTGCCCGGATTCTCGCGAAGAAGTCAAAAAGGGGAGATGCCACTTAGCCACCTTCGTGTGATTGGGGGAGCCCTCTGCTATGCTCTGGCAAGCCCGATGCCGCGACGTTAGGGTAGATAAAGTCTACACCTTGTTCGCCGCGCCTATCGGAAAAACCACCTCGTTCGCCGCTACCGCGGTCTAAAGACTCTTCGCCTTAAGGTTCTGTGGCTGCTCCCCCTCGCCTTACGCGGTCTTCATACCGCTGGTTGTACAAAGAAGGATAACATGAGACTAAAGTCGTACAAGAAGCGTTGCAAGCACGCACGCTGAATTCTTTTGTTCAAAGACATACGAAAAAGAGAAAGTGCATTGATGCCAGAAGATGATGTTGTGCAAGAGTAGCAGTTCCATTCAAGTCAGTCCGGGCAAGCGTCTTCCTTCCCTGCGAGCCAAGCCAGTAGTCCATCATTCCAGTTAGTCAAGGAAGTCAGTGAGAGAGGAGAGGATGAATGCAAGAATCGGATCGAAGAGAGAGAGAAAGAAATCGGATGTGTGAGGTAGAGAATGAGATCCTTCTTAGCCCTTTGATTCTGTTAGTGAGTTCCTGGGTACGAGTGGCAATTGGTCATAAAAGTTCGGGGAGGAGGATCCGCAGGAATGTGAATATGAAAGTGGCTGTCTATGCAAGTGTTGAAAGAGCCTCTTCTTCGCCTTATTCTGGATCGAAGCAATCAGAAGCAGCTTCCAATGTCCAATGTCATATGCATATGTCATACCTCTTGCCTCCTCTGTCAGCTCTAGCTGGTCGATGACCAGTGCTATTGATCTACTCATCTCGGACTAGTCCTTTTTTCATGTTGATAATTCGGCTAAAGGGAAAGGGCGAACTCCTCCTCGGTAAGAAAAAGAGGCATCCCACACCGGGTGGCACGAGGCCAGAACTGAACCGGAAAGATGCAAACAGAAGAGATACCATATGGTGATTGATGAGCTAAACAATGGAATCTTTCATATGTAATATTGAAGATGGGCGTGAACCAGAATTCATCATTTTCACGTGGGTTTGTGATCCCACAGAGCGGTGAAGATCCTCATGAGGGTGGCTTGTTTTTCTTGACTTGCCCTTGTCTGCCCTTGCCTGACCTTACCTTAGACTGAGACCTGGCGTCTGCCTTGTTGAAGGAAGGACGGGATAGAACATCTCGTGTGATGCTTCATCCACGGTGGAGTGTACTGTTCGCCTTCCATCTCACTAAACTCAAGGAAAGGGGTAAGCACGAAGTTGAAGCTAAGCTCTTTAGAGAAAGACCGGAGGAAAGATCTGACTTGAAAGAGAGAGAAAGCATAGAAGGAAGAGAAAGACGGGACTGACAAGAGAGAAAGCATAGAAGGAAGAGAAAGACAGATCTGACATCAGAGGAGAGAGAAGGATATCCCCTGTTCTGGCTGTTGTTCCCTGTAGGTTTCTGTTTCTAGCACGATAGATAGGCTAGCTCAATAGATAGGCTACTTTTTGATGATAGATGATATATGATAGAAGCTGAGAAGCTGGGTAGCTAATTGGAGGAGCTAGGTTCTTCAGACTAGAAATTGATTATGAAAGAAGACAAGACACAATGAATTTCTCTATTCGTATAGAAAGAAAAGAGGCATTCGCATTCCTCCGGTCTTTCTTCTTTGCCTCGAAGCTTTTTCTTGTTCGTTCGCCACTCAGGAAGGGATGGGTGAAATCAACAGACGCAGAGGAAGATTCCGCTTCGCCCTCTATCTCTATCTATCCTATCTCTATCTAGGAAAAGAAAGCAAAACATGAATACTTAGCAGAACGACTAAACCCTAAAAACCTTCCTTCTTCTACTATTGATCTTGTCGGCTAGCTCTATTTTCACTTGACTGACTTTCCTCGGCCAAAAACGATGGAATTTCTCCTTCGCTCGTAGATTCACGTTGTCAGTTGCCCACGGGGCGGGTAGAGAAAGTCTCACATTTCTCTTCTGTCTTCTTCTGACCCTGGCTAATGTGGTTGGTACGCAATCTCGGGTTCCATACTCGGCAAGCGAAGCGCGTCATCTTTCACCTTTCATGGCGGGGTACTTCACACATAGGATGAGAAACCTTTTCTTCTGTATGAATCGATATTCTTACATTCCATTTCCTTCCCGATCCCTCTAAAATCCCAAATTGGATCGAAAATGGACGGGTTAGTGTGAGCTTATCCATGCGGTTATGCACTCTTCAAATAGGAATCCATTTTCTGAAAGATCCTGGCTTTCGTGCTTTGGTGAGTCGTCCGAGATCCTTTCGATGACCTATGTTGTGTTGAAGGGATATCTATATGATCCAATCAAGAAACACTTTGCTTTGGTCTTGCTCCTATCTAGGTCAATGTCAATAGGTAAAGAGCTGTGGTCTTGCGGTAAGGTCAAGCCCTTCTCTTCTCTCTTCTTTTCTTCTTTGAAACACTTTGCTTTGGTCTTGCGGCCCTTCTCTTCTCTCTTCTTTTCTTAGGAGTCTTCCTCTTTTATGGGGAATCCTAAGAATATCAAGCCCTAACAATCGGTACGAGCGTATAAAAAAAGGTGGGATCTCTGACTGAGGCATCAGAGGTTGTCAACTCGATCGTCTGCTACCGCTCCGTGGGCTTGCTTTGGGAAGATGCCCAACTTCTCAATACCGGGTGACAGATAGTCTCTCCAGCCGCTGTTTCGCCTAGCAGTCACCAGAACTTCGCCCATGAAGACCGGTCATAACCTACTAGATCTGACCAACTGCCCATCCTACCTCCTCTACGTTTTTGACAGCCCATCTTTTTGTCTCAGTAGAGTCTTTCAGTGGCAAGTTTCCGTCCTCTTCCCCATTCCTTAGAAAAAGTGAGCCACCGGGTTCAGGTACAAGATACTATCATTACCGCCTGGACAATTAGACATCCAACCCGTAATCGCAACGACCTAATTGCAAGAGCGGAGCTCTAACACAGGGAGGAGCTGCAGAAGGGCCAAAGGATCTTCGGAAGGGACGGATAGAACAGATATAGCTCAGATATAGCACAGGGAGGAGCTTCAGAAGGGACAAAGGACCGGATGAAGGGACGGAGAGACTCAAGGCTTAGCTCAGGGAGGCTTGATGCTTTACAAGGAGGAGGAAGGGACGGAGGACCTTACAAGGGACGGCTGTTGCCTAGGTAGTTGTCCCTTGTTGCTTGTAGTCCTGGTTCTAAGTGAACTCATACCTGACCGGAGCCCTGATATGAAGCCTCTTTTCCGGAGACTGATGTTCGGTCTCCTTCGCCTTACGGCTCCAACCCTTCACCTCTTTCTATATGCTCACCGACCCTTCGACCCCTCCGGGTCCCCTCGGCTCATCGGCGCAAGGGCCTGAAAGGTGTGAGCCTATAGAGATAGGCGAATGGTCTCAACTACGTGACTCATCCGAAAGGCGCACCCTTGCACCTTTCGAGTGAGCCGTCAGGCGAATGGTCGCCTATCTCCTCTCCTTATCAGTGATCCCTACGGCTCTTCGCCTAGAAGAAGAAGATGCTCTGCGCGCTAGAATCTTTTGATCCGATCCCGGCATCTTTCGGTTCTTCGGAGGAAACCTTACCAGACCACCACCCGACTTCGTTGCTTGTGTGCTTGGACATACATAGCCGAACAGGGCCTACATAAGTCAACCTTTTAAATGCACACGCTTGACTGTGCGGACGGAAGCCCTCAATGGCTAGAATAAGACAGCTTCGAAGACGAAGAATGCTATGGCAAACCCTACAACTCTTTGATCTGCCTTCGATGATGCTATAGCTTCGATTCGATTGATTCTTACCAAATTAGTATCTGCAATTTGTGAGGGCCGTTCTAGTTATATAAAAAAGGGTTGATTATCTTCTAATTGAGAATCCAATTAGTTCGTTTTTGGTGAACTTTCTTTGATTGTTACTATTTTTTGATTTGCTTTTTTTGGAGTGGTTTTGAATATTGAATAATATTGAAAGCTCTATCTCAGCAGCTATGATTGGTATTCAATATGTGCATAGCACAATTCTTCTTGTTTACGGCCGTATCCCAGGGCGCGTCGCTGAATAGCGCGTGGTCTGCTGCGGACGACAACGTGCTATCGGGGTCGGAGGGTTATCGTAGATCAAGCGTTCGTTCTTTCACGTAGGGTCGAACTCCACGTGCCTCTTGACGAAGAGGCGTGTATTGCGTCAAGCCGTAGATTCTAGGCATGTGATCTAAGGGGTTCTTCCTTGAGCATGTTGGCTCAAGGCTCACATGTTGGGAATGAAAGGACTTCAGTGTATATGCTGAGGCCTAGGAGTAGATATAGTCACGTACACTTTGGTCTGAATGCGTTTGTAATTCTTCGAGATTCTCTTTCTCGCTTGCGGTAGTATACTGAAGCTGTCTGCGCACGGTTCTAAAAATGGAGAAATTCGCACTACTTGGTGAAAGAGGTTCTTTTAGAATCAATTTCAAACCATCTGCTATAGGTTGTAACAATCCAAACGATCCTACTACATCAGGACCCTTTCTACGTTGCACAAAAGCCATTACTTTACGTTCAGCTAGCACTAAAAAGGCTACTCCTAGTAAAAGTGGTAGAATGATTCCAAGTATTTCCGCTGGAACAGCAATGTACGTTTTCTATTTGCGATTCACTCATGATCGGGCCTGACCTGGTCGACTCGATCATTTTCTTTCACTTATGATCTGGCCTGGTCGACCCAATCAGGATATTGAAGGATGGAACCTTTCCTCGAAAAACTCAGCTCTCAGTTTTGCAGTCAAGATTGTACAGGAGCAGAAGTGTTGAAGCTTGATAAATGCCTAAAAGCACTCGGGAGTCCATTCAAACCTTTACGAGTCAACCGAGAAAGCGGAGCAGAGATGAGAGAAACCTTTTCTACGAACCAACGGTAGCCTAGAAAACTTCGTCTTTCAGTAACATTCTTTGGCCTTTCCCAATTCAGGATAGCTTCTACCTTGGTTGGCTGGGTCTACAAAAATGACCTCCTCTCAGTATGTAAGATGCTGATATTCTGAAATGCTATGGGATGGGTATGATGCGATGATAGCATTCAAGATGCTGAGATTGGACAAGCGACGACTGACTGATTTGAGAAGAAGAGAAGATTGACCTCATAGTGTTGTTCATTTGTTGAAAAGAGATTCCCAAGTCTATGTTATGATTCACTTGCCAAGGACCGTTCTTCTCTATGCTCACCTCCTTATTGCTATAAGGACTCTTCGCCTCTCTCTCTTTTGGTACTTATCCGAGCGCTCGCCTTTTTTCATTCCCCATGAATAGGTTGGTCGATCGACAGTACCTTAGCAGCGACAGTACCTCGGCTTAAACTCGCCCGCTCTAGGACGCTCCGTCAATTGACAGTGCATAGGTAGCCCCCGTGCCCCGCGCGGCAGTGCCCCTCATCGACATTGTCCCGGCGCTAGGCGCTCCCTCCGCTCGCGAACCCCCGTGGTGCTCTCCCCCATCCCGATTCTGTTGTGCCCACGGGGGTTCGCGAGCATCACCGCCCCGTGGGATGGCAACCCTCGTGTTTAGTTGATTCTAGATAGGGTTTCAATCATTCTGATCTGATTACCGAGAACACCAAGAAGAACAGATGCACTAGATCACTAGACTTTCTATGAATAGGAATAGGAAACGATCTAGTTGACTCAAGCAAGACGCATCGCTAGACTTTATAGGAAGATGAAACGATCTAGTTGACTCAAGCAAGACGCATCGCTTAGACTTTCTATGAATAGGAAGATGAATAGGAAACGATCTAGTTGACTCAAGCAAGACAGGACAGGAAATCAGCTCATTAAGGTAATCGCTTGACTTTCGCGTCCGGGGAATGGTGGCAAAGGACGGAATCACTCGTTTCAGGCTGGACCATCTCTTCTTCGGGAGAGCCGCGCATCCTTTTCCTGGCCTGGGGGTAGTCAACCTCACTATCAGAAAACTACCACAGAGGTAGGGTAAGAAACCACACCTCTCGTAGAAGCGCCATTCACGGATTGAAAAACTGAACGAAAGATCAAGGATCTCTCAGCACAGTCTAGAACTGAGTTCAATTCCCAAAGACTCAATATCCGTTTACCCTTCACTCAGCTCACCGACACCTTGTAGGCCTCTCTTTCTGTGACAAAGAGGCATTCGAGCAAGAAAAGAACTGGTACTGGTATTAGCTGTGAAAGACTCTACTGAGACAAAAAGATGGGCTGTCAAGAACGTAGAGGAGGTAGGATGGGCAGTTGGTCAGATCTAGTATGGATCGTACATGAACGATAGTTGGAGTCGGCGGCTCTCCTAGGGTTCCCAGATGAAAGTCTGCCAACTGACACTTCAGGCGAATCTGACCAATCGCCCTTAGGGAGTCCGCATGGATGTCTTAGTGTGACTTAATTGACTGGTAGGGAATCCATAGTGAGCTAGAGCACGAAGAGGCATTCTATTTATGGCGGATCCCGGGTCTATCTGCACTCATGGTCACTTGGCCTCCCCAATGTACCCGGAAGGGTAGAGCGGCCTGTTCTCTTTCACCAGGGGTAGGTCGTCCTTTGAAAAGACTCTGTTGGCGGCCCGGAACTCTCTGGTTGCCATACATTCCTCACACTCTTTAGGCTTCAGGAATTTCGTCAGTCATATGGCATGGCTATGGTTTCCACTCTTTTGAGTTCCAATCTTTTCGGGTATAAAGAAAGTCAAGTATGACAGAACCATTAGCTATGAAGAATGTGAAGAAAGGTGAGGATGACGTCTATAGAGAAAGAACGTCGTGAGACAGTTCGGTCCATATCCGGTGCGGGCGAACTCAAAATTTGTGGCCCGCAATGAATTTCTCCTAAGGCAAGAGGTGTCCCAATTGTGATAACTGCTCACAGCGTTTTGAATAAGACCAAATTCAGCATTTTTGGGATAACTGCTCACGGCGTTTTGAATAAGACCATTCAACTTTTTTTGTTGTTGGATCTAGCAAGCAAATGAAATAAATCGTTCCTATGAAAAGATCCAATCAAGAATTTTATTATATCCCTTCTTTCTAAAGAATTATATTTTGTACATTTTATAGGGTATCTCATAAGGATAAATACTACAGATATTACAGGAGCCCCCAAGCCTGGGGGAATCCAGTACTTAAATGCTCAGGTAGAGAACACGTAGCGTCACAGTTCCCTACGATGAATCTATTGATTAGTTAAGAGGTCGATTCCCCCCTCTAATTTTAGGGAGGCCCATAAGGAGGAGCTCGTTGTAACGGTTGGAGAAGGATGGGAAAGAGGCATTGATAGGATGTTAGATATGGAAGCTATTAGATGTCTGTTCCATACCACACTTGTCGACGAGGGTGACGCACCGTCATTTTCTAAGAATATTTCCTTAATGTAGGTGGTGTTGCAAGCTTGTCATAGATAGTGGCAATTGCGTCAATATCGTGGCCCAGAAAGGCCTTAAGTGTACTAAGGTGAAGGCGAAGCTGCATCCACGCCCTATAGAGTTATTTGGGTCGAACAAGGCTGTGATACAAGTCACGTAGTGGTGTCAGTATTGCGTCATTTGAGGATTAAGTATGGTGCAACATCATCCTTATGGGCATATCACACATATTACCGGGTATACATTGGCTCTACGACAGAGATGTCACATGTTTTGGTTGATCAAACACGTGTACTTTACGACAAGGGACGTAAGATCACAGTTTTCCCATCCCAACCCAAGAATAGGGTTGAGCCTTCCATTAGTACTAGTACCTTGAGGCCCCTCCATATCTTGAGGAAGAGTGAATTATGTGAGTAAATTATGAGATAGGTAAAGTTTATGCAACGACTTCCTCACAAACTATTGAGGACACTATGCATGTGTTGGCATTTCACCAGGACGTTCAGTACATCCAAGATAAGTTTACGAATATTATGTCTGACGAGCTCCCCAATGAGTTGTTGCCTCTGCGGGATATCCAACATGTTATAAATCTTGTTCTGAAAGCTTCACTGTCGAATCTCCCTCACTATCATATGAATCCTGATGAACATGCATAGCTGAAGTGGAAAATAGATTATCTTCTTAGAAAGAAGTTTATTCGAGAGAGTTTAATTTTTGTACGGTTCCCTCCCTTTCACTCCTAAGAAGGGCGGAAGCTGACGTATGTGCATTGATACCGAGGCTATTAACAAAATGATAGTGAAGTACTAATTTCCAATCTTGTGAATTGATAACTTGTTACATATGTTGGTCGGTGAATAGATCTTGTCAAAGATCGATTTGCGTAATGCGTACCATCAGATTCGGGTCCGAGATGGGCATGAGTGGAAAACAATTTTTAAGACGAAGGATGAGCTCTATGAGTGACCCGAGATGTCATTCGGTCTATCGAACACTCCGAGCGCATTTATTCGAGTCATAATTCGATCTTGCTTCCCTACATAGGCAAGTTTCTTGTTGTATACTTCGATGATATCCTGATGTACAACCAGACACATTCATGCCACCTTCATTTGAGACTTATTTTCGATATCCTCCGAAAGAAGCACATTTATATCCATCTAAAGAACTACACATTCTTGTATGTGTCCACTCATTTTATGGGTTTCATATTGTCCGCCTCTATAGTATCTATTGACCATGGCAAGGTTAAGTCCATTCATGAGTGACATGTCCCCACAACCAAACACGAGGCCCGCAGTTTCCATGGACTTGCCACCTTTTATAGGAGGTTGTCAAGGGTTTTAGCACAATTGTGGCCCCGTTACGAGCTACCTTCATAAATGCAAATTTCAGTGGACTAAGGCGGCCACGTGGGTGTTCGAGAAGATCAAGGAGAAGTTTACTTCTACTCTTGTGTTGAGACTTCCTGATTTCAGCAAGGCATTTGAAGTGTCGTATGACACATCTGGCGTTGGCATATGAGGAGTTATTAGTCAAGAGGATCGTATAATTTCTTATTTCAATGAGAAGTCAAATAAGGCTCGACAAAAGTTCTCCAACTATGATAAAAAGTTTCACGCGATCATTCACTCGCTATGATATTGGAGGCATTATCATCCACCTATGGAGCTCGTTTTCTATTCTGACATCAGGCACTGCGATACTAAAATTTACAGAAGAAATTAGGCACAGTCACACCAACTGGGTCGAGTATCTATGGGATTTCCGCTATGTTCTCAAACACCAAGCCAATGTTGAGAACAAGTCAACAGATGCTTTGAGTAGTCGTGTAAGCTTCCATACCCTACATGCGCGAGTTGATGGATTTGGGCACTTTGTTGCCAATTATCCAACTTGTTTGAACTTCGACGACATTTATGCTTCCTTGTCGAGAGATTCTCCTAATTACAATGAGAGATTCCTAATTGGGGAGGTTTGCTTGTTCTGTGGCACTCATTTAAGCATACCACAGACTTCCTATCGTGATTACTTGATTTGGGAGATGCACGCAGGTGGGGCACTCAACCACTTCGAGAGGGATAGACAATAACACTAGTTGAGGACTTCTTTTACAAGTCGAGTATGACAAAATATGTGGTTCATGTTATCTTCCACTGTCGTATCTGCCAGACGGCCAAGGGTCACGACAGAATATAGGATAATATACACCTCCTTCGATCCTCACCAAACATGGATCAATATAAGTACGGATTTCCTGCTCAGACTTCCACGCACATTTTAGGAAGCGTGACTCTGTATATTTGGCAGTTGATCGTTTCTTGAGGATGACCCACTTTATAGTCAGTAACAAGACTTCGAATGCGTCTCATCTCGCATCCATATTTGAGAGAGATACCTTAAGGTTTCATGGTCTGCCAAAGACACTATGGTCTAATTGTGACATTAGATTTATGACCTATTTTTGGAAGACACTAGGGAGGAAGATTGACACTACCCTAAGGTTTTCTTCGCCTTACCACCCACAGACTAGCGACTAGACTGATCTTGTCAATAGGACTCTAGGGAATCTTTCGATGTGTCATGTTGGGGAGAATGTTTCGAGTTGGGATTCCATTTTATTGATAAATGAGTTCTCTTACAATAGTTCAGTCAATAGGATCACAGGGTAGAGTTCATTTCATATAGTGTCAGGGTAAAAACCTAAGAATTCTATTGACCCGGTTCTACCTCTCAAGGAGACTTGTCTCAGTGAGTCTGCTAAGTCTTTAGTTCTCCATTTGTATGAGTTGCATGTGTTTATCCGACGAAAGATTGTAATTAGTAATGAAACTTATAAGTCACATGAGAGAGCAATACTTTAGAGAAAACAAGCAAGATATGGTTCGTGTTAGGATAATGGGCACCTACATAGTGGTGCAAAGGATTGGAATGCATACGAGCTTTACATCTCTAAGAATATGGGGATTCACCTGGTGTTCAATGTTGAGGACTTGACTCCATATTTTGAGCCACGTGAATACATGAATCCACACATTGACATTATCTCAAAGCCTCAACCATCTCAGACTCATCCACCTCAGCTTCAACCTCAAGCCCAGTCAACCACTCAGGCTCTAACAGTCCTTCGGCAACAAAGAGCACGGCCCAGTCCATAGGAAGCATATCATACATCATGGCTCATGAGTTTGATGCCACGCTAGACGAGATACATTGGCATACCTGGTTCACTGCATAGGGCACCATCTCATAGTGCCCTTGGAGTTAGATCAACTCACCCTTGGATTATGCCGAGAGTATGATCATCTTTATTCAATGAAGAAGAATGCATTCAAGTTGAGTGGAGTTGATGGGGATCACATTTCAAGAGTGGGTCATCACCCACTGGGGGATTATTTAGGAGTTTATCTATAGATTTATGTAGGTGTTTATGTAGGGGTTTATTTAGGAGTTTATCTAGGGGTTTATTTAGGTGTTTAAGTAGGGGGCTTATATTGGGGTTTATCCAGGGGTTTATCTAGAGGTTTATCTTTAGGTTTATCTAGGGATTAATAAGGGGATTATCTTGGGTTTTTTCTAGGAATTTATTTAGGGGGTTTATCTAGGGGTTTATCTATGAGTTTATTTTTAGGTTTATCTAGGAGTTTATCTTGGAGTTCATATAGGGGTTTATCTAGGGGTTTATCTAGGAGTTCATTTAGGGGTTTATCTAAGGGTTTATGGGTTTATCTAGGGGTTTATTTAGAGGTTTATATAGGAGTTTATCTAGGGGTTAATCTAGGATTTATCTAGTCACATTCGCACGAGGCATTGATAGAATCATCATCTAGATGATCCATGCTCGTAGTCGTGTATGGAGCGATGATGGGATTTTATGATTTTTTAGAGATATTGACAACCATTATGATTGCGCGATCTAACCATAAAGAGGAATCGGAGCCATGGATCCCGATCCAACGACACAGATCGCTTTTCATCGACCTAATATCATGGGAGAGGAGAAATGAGAGCTCATTTCACAGGTTTTGTCGTGTGAAAGAGGGGAGATGAGAAGAGAAAGGAGAAAGGGCTATGGTTTGAGGAATCCAACCATTGGAGAGGAGTCAGAGCTCCAATCAAAGAACCAAGGCCAGATCAGCGAAGAGTTCCTCATTCTGATCATCTTCCATCCCATTTTGCAAAGTTTCCATGACACCAAAGAGATATCCAAGGGTAACGATTTCTCTCTCCGGTCTTAGCACCATTTAGTTTGCCCATATCTTTTGATTTCTTGCATTAGGATAGTCTACTCTCACTAATTAGTGGAGAATATGAACTCCTTTAGTTCGTTAAAACCCCAAGGCATAGGATTGCGTCATCGACATGCTTGCATTAGAGAATCCGACGCTCGAGTTCGGATTAGGCATGGCGTGTGAAGTCTGCCTGTGGTCGTAGGCCCGGATCAGTGATGTTGTTATGACTTCAGCATTTAGGGCTATCCTAGTTTGCGTGCCATAGAATTACTCTGAGATAAACGTTATAATGAACGCGGGGTTGGGAATTTTGGGGGCTTTTGGTCATCACTAGGAAAGCCCCGTGTTGGTGGCATTTAATATGACAATTAGTGGTTTCCATAGTGCAGAGATAGTTAGGATGTAATTATCATTCGATGACCGTGAGAACAGTCGTATATGATGATCGAGTTATGATTGGATGAATTGAGGGACGTTGGAACGGTGAATTGGGAACTCTACAGTGCGGAGAGGGTTATGTTGCAGTTAGTATCTGTCACCTGTTAGAGAATGATTTTTGGTGAACACACATATGTTTGAATTGGTTGAATGTCTTTAGAGCCAAGTTGGGCTTAATACTTGTGTTGTCAATCTGGACCGGAGACAAAATTACACCTCCTATCGCTACAAACTTGAATGGCAGATGAACCTACACATGTCACTACGAACGGAGATGAACTTACACTTCTTGTCGCTACGGCTCTGGACTGGAGACAAACCTACTCCTCCCGTCACAAATATAATATGTGTGAATGTCATAAGAGCATAATGCTTGCATATGTTTGCGTACTTGCAGGTGTGCAATGACTCTCCCTGAAGTCCGCTTGGATGACCAGGGGCGGGATCGTTACACGGTTTGTGGTCACCTCATAGCTGACTCTCGTTTTCTCTAATCCGTATTTGGTTGCAGGTAATGTAGCACGTGGAGTTGCATAGCGGGCCAAAGCCCAAAGCTGCCTAAGAAAAATAAAGAAATGCCGCCTAGATTACTTTTATGTATTTTTTCTGTTCATGTACTGGGTTTGCGTGCTCCAAGTTGGTTATTTGCTATGAAGCACCGATACTTCCTTGAGGATCACGTACCCGTACCGGATACGTATCCGATGCCGGTATGTACCCGATACTCGCGGATACACCTCTTATTCTAGTATGTTGATACACTTGGACTTGGTAGATTGTTCTGCATATTGTAATAAGAGTATGATTTTCTGAAGTAAACAAGAAACTTTTGCGTGTCTTTTAGAAAAGAAAAATTGTGACTCAGAAATATAACTTGCGATGCTTGTTTATTATAGTAACAAAATGTACTTCAGATTTAGGTATCTTTTTTTGTTAAAACTATAAAGAATTTGATTTAAATTTTATTATTTTGATTTTTTACTATATATTTTAAGGATTAGATGTTTTAAATTTGTACTGTTTTTATTTGTTCAACATAAATTTTTCTATGTTTAATATTTTACTAATTTGTCTCTAGACAAACCAGAAGTTGAAGATGTGTTAATCTCCAATAATGGGGAAGAAAAAGAAAAAATGACTGATAAACATCCTTAAATTTGATTCAAATGGTTATGAATATTTTTTGTTCGAGAACTTCATATTATATTGCACTAACTATGAAATTTTACTTCAATTGTTGATTTATGCAATTATGTTTGTTGTTTTATTATTTTGAGGACTTTTAATTACATTTGTGAGAGTATACATATACATATATATATATTTATTATATTTAATACAACGTATCCGACCGCACCCGTAACCTTATTTTTTAAATTTTTGTCGTACCGCCGTACCGGATACGTATCGTACCCGGTACTCGTACCTGTACCGGTGCTTCCTAGGTTATTTGATGTATGGACTTTTGATGAGGACTTGTACTAGCCATAAGGCCAAACTTTGCTTTATTTCTGGTTGCAGTGTGTATATTCTCTGATGAGTCTATGAGTTATATTTCGCTTTCGTTGGACTGTATAAGCTCTTAAATTGTAGAAGTTTTAATTTTGTATCATCTTATAATGTTTAGCTTGTGAATGTTGTATGTTTTGTAGGGGCCCAGTCAGACCCATGTTATATGACATTTTACAGGTCGAATGTTACAATTTGGTATAAGACTTTAGAAAATCGATCTCGTAGTCTTTAGATTCGTGGACGAACCCTTTTAAGGGGTGGTGTGCACATGTAGTGCGAGTACCTACACGACTAGTTTAAAAAGAATGTCCACTTAGGAATGAATATGTTTATTTGCAAGTTTCGGAACCTGAGTGTTCCATGTGTTGATTTTCTTTATTTAGGCCGCTAGATTTTGTGCTTCACGTCTATAGTCCACTAAGAGCGGTGTGTATCCTTCTCAGCCCCGTGACGCTAGAGATAACAGTATGACTGCCACGACTACTCGAGTACTCATAATGGAAAGGTGGGTCATATGGCGCATTCATGTCGGAGTGGTCCGTCGAAGGAGGAGAGACAAAGTGTTGATGTTACGCATGTGGCGGGTCCTAACTATGCGGAGAAAGGGAAGGCAGTGGAATCTTCCACTTCACAGTATCCTCCGACTCAGTCGAGAGTGTTCTCCCTTGGATAGCAGGAGGGCATCCAGCAAAACGACGTGGTCACGGACTTTGTATTGATCTTCAACTATCCTACGATAGATCTTTTAGATATTGGCGCTTCACATTCCTTTTTCTATCTGAAGAATTCATTATGCGGATCAGAGTGTCGTACGTTTTGACGGAAGACGGATTGGATGTGTTGTTCCCCAACGGTTATGCGGCGTGCACGAATAGGAATAGTCGAGTGAAGGCCCAGACTGGAGAACGAGACTTTGATTTGGAAGCACCCTTACAACCTCTATCGGAGTTTGATGTGATCTTTGACATGGACTAACTCTCGAGACAGAGTGTGTGCATAGATTGCAAGGCGAAAGAAGTCAAATTGGGTAGGAACAGAAGGCGAGACACGATTCACAGGCCTATGAGGATTGAGCAAGACAGTAATGTATGCTCTTCAAGTAGTGAAGACAGTTCGGAAGGGTGGGGAGTTGTTCTTCACTTTGTTGGAGGCTTTGGAGCAAAAGCCAAATTTGTGTGACCAGTGGTAGCGGAGTATGCGGATGTCTTTACTAATGAACTTCATGGGCTCCACCTCAGTAGAAGATTAATTTATGCATTGAGTTAGTGTCGGGTGCCAAACCCGTGTCACGCTCACCTTATCGGATGGAGCCAAAGGAGATGGCGGAGTTGAAGGTTCAACTGCAGGAATTGCTAAACAAGGCTACATACGCCCGAGCTCCTCACCTTGGGGCGTACCGGTTCTATTTGTGAAATAGAAGAATGGTAGTTTGCGGTTATGCATAGATTATAGAGAGTTGAGCAAGTTGACGGAGAAGAACAAGTACCCGGTCCCTCTAATCGATGACTTGTTTGACCAATTGTTGAGTTCTACCATATATTATAAGTTAGACTCGGCTATTATCAGTTGCAGATACGGGAGAGTGATATCCTGAAGACTGCATTCAGCACACATTATGGGCATTATGAGTTTACAATAATGCAGTTTGGGCTTACGAATGCGCAGCCAGTATTCATGGATCTCATGAATAGGCCGTTCCGAGAGTACCTGGATCGATTTGTCATCGTCTTCATCGACGACATCTTGGTTTACTCACAGTTGGAAGAGGAACAAGCCGATCACATGCATGTCATTTTGAGTATTTTGAGGAGGCACCATCTCTAAGCCAAATTCTCAAAGTATTAGTTTTGGCTATCTGTGGCATTCCTTGGCCATGTTATGAGTGGAGAAGGTACTATAGTGGATCCGTCGAAGATTGCAGCGATCTGTGATTGGCCTGAGCTAAAGAATGTGGCGGAGGTCCAGAGCTTCTTAGGACTTGTAGGCTATTATAGGCGCTTCGTAGAGAACTTCTCGAGAATTGTACTTCCTCTCACTACACTTGTAGCACCCAAAAATATTTTTTATAAAATTGAAGGAAATTCCCTTGTGATGAAAACCATAAAATCAGTGTCGTGATTTTTGAAATTGTCGGAAGTTATTCAACGATCATTTTTGCGATGATTATTTTATCGATGAGTTTTTCGACGATCATTTTTAGTTTGCAGATGAATTTTCGTTAATATCGACTTCGAAGTCTTACAATATTTTGATAACTCTTAAGGTGGCCTTCGATTTCTTTTATTGTGGCTGGAATTCGATTAAATTGGTTTACGTGTGGAAGATTAAAGGTAGCAGGCTGGTTATCAGGATTGGATTAAGTATAATTAAGTTATATAATAGTCCGGTTCTGGACTGCTCTCTCTCGATAAATCGAGAAGTTCTCAATGCTTTCTTCTTTCTTCTTCATCAAGACGCACGCTGCACGATTTCACTCTCGTTCTCGCCCTCTACGGACAAAGAGCTCTCTCGACGGGACCTCTCCACGCCAATTCTTCTCTCGAGCGCCTGCGCCGACTCTTCTCTCCCTTGACAACGGCAGTGCCCTAAATTTCGGCGTCGAATGAGTGTTGCAGCGCTGATTCTGTGCAGTTTTAGAACGTATCAAGCTTCTCTTCTCTCTTCGTCTTCGCTGTAAGTGCTTTCTCCTCCTTCCCTCTCCTCTCCTTAATTTTTGCCGGATATAATGGTAAATAAGGGTAGTTTAATATTTATGGGCGGCTAGTTGTTTCTATATGGTTTAAGATATTCGTAGGGATAGGAGAGGTGGTTTAGAAGCATGCAAACTGGTGTTGGGACCCATAGTACCCCACATGCAGAAGGACTTAACATAGACATTTTATAGTAGTGACTATGTTATGATGTTCTAGACTTATGTTTGTACTCTTGTATTAGCACTCTTATATCGCCTTATATCGATGTATGTCTGATTATGGGACTATGTATTGTATAAATATGCTTTTAATGAAATAAAAGCTTTTATTTTGTATATTTGTTTTTATATACTCATTGTGCTTATGTATACTGTGTTGCGCTCGAAAAATATTGCTTATGATGTTTACTGAAAAGTTGTGGTAGTATGCAGGTTCTTTCAACACTGACATAAAAGGAGCAGAAGTTCGTTTGGATGTCGGAGTGTGCATGAGCTTTTGCAGAATTGAAGAGCTGGCTAATCTATCATCAGTCTTGAGTTCACCATGTGGGACGAAAGGCTATCAGGTTTTTAGTGATGCCTCAAGAAGCGTATTAGGTTGCGTGCTTTGCCAGTTCGGAAAGGTGATAGTGTATGAATCACGTCAGTTGAATGTGCATGAGAGGAACTACCCGATCCATGAATTGGAGTTGGCGGCTGTGGTGTTTGCTCTCAAGTTGTAGCGACACTATTTGTACATCGTGAAGATCGAGATTTTCACAGGCCATAAGAACCTGAAGTGCCTCTTGAATCAGAAGGAGCTGAATATGCGCCAACAAAGATGGATGGAGTTCTTGTGGGACTACACCATCGACATCCACTATACTCCAGGGAAAGCGAATGTGTCCGCCAATGCATTGAGTCGGCAGACTCAAACTCAAGCAAACTGGATTTTGGAGCATGACGGCCTTCTAGCTCGTGATTTGGAGGCGTTGGAGATAACTTGTGTGGATATGGGTACAGTGGCTATTGCGCGCTTGAATTGGACGAAGGTCTGATATGACATTGGGGATTGAGTTCGAAAAGTGTTGGAGCCTGGTGAGAGCATGTAACGTAATGTGGCGGAGACCCTGGAGGGGTCAAATGCCGAATTTTCTTATGAAGATGGGCTTTTGAGGAAGGATAACAGGTTAAGCATTCCAAATGTTGGGAAACTACGTGATGAGTAGATGTACGAGACACATTTTTCTAAGTACTCAGATTCATCCGAAAAGCAAGAAAATGTTTATGGACCTGAAGAAATTGCTCTGGTGGTCGGGCATGAAGAAAGACATAGCCTTGTACGTGGCGAGGTGCCAGACTTGTGTGCTAGTCAAGGCAGAATGTGAAAGACCTGGTGAGTTTTTAAAGTCCTCGTCGATCCCGAAATGAAAGTTTGACGATATTTCGATAGACTTTATGCATGGCTTGCCAAGGTCGCAGCAGGGCAACGACGTCATTTGCGTGATCGTTAGATCGTTTGACAAAGGTGTCACACTTCATCCCAAATCGGAAGGATAATTCGGTGGAGAATCTTGTCGAGTTATATGCTAGAAACATTATTCGGCAATATGGTATTCCTCATAGCATTGTTAGTGATCAAGACAGACATTTCACTTCTAATGATTGGAAGTATGTTCATCACCTGTTGCGAACTAAATTGATGTTCAATACTGCTTTGCGTCCACGGATGGATGGGCAAATTGAGAGAACAAACAAGATGATGGAGGATATATTGCGGATGTGCGTCTTGGATTTTCGGAAGAAATGGAAGGACTACCTCTACAACAACATCTATCAGGCGAGTATACAGACAACATCACTCAAGGTGTTTTATGGTAGGAGGTGTCGTACGCCATCAGCTTGGGCGGAGACGGGCGACACAAAGCTTTTGATGCACAAGGATGTTGAAGAGAAAAATGTGACAATTTCAACGATTCGGGAGAAGCTGCTACTTGCCCAAGATAGGCAGACAAATTATAACAATGTAAAACACAGAAATGTGGAGTTCGACGTAGGCGATTGGGTGTACCTAAAAATCAAGCCGTTCAAGGGAGTGTCGAGAATTCAACGCTTGAAGAAGCTAAGCCTGAGATATTTAAAACTGTTTAAGATAACTGAGCACATTGGCAATGTTGCTTACCGTCTTAAGTTGTTGATGGAGCTTAGTGGGTTGCACGTCTTTCACATTTCAGTGTTGAGAAAAGTCGTACAGGAACCAACTCAGATTGTCGAGGTCGATAAAGTGTCGATGGACAATGGACTATCAACCAAAGGTAGAATAATTTGCATTGAGGACATGGAAATCAGACAGTCGCGGAACAAGGCGATAAATATAGTAAAAGTTCGTTGGGACAACTGTGACTGTGATGAGCTCTCTTGGGAACAGGAGCAAACTATACGTGAGGAGTACCCTGAGTTGTTTCCTCATGTATGAAAAGTTTTGTTGTGTTCCTTAGTTTTAAATTTTGGGGTGAAATTTCAATAAGTGGAGAATTGTAACACCCCATTTTTATACATTATATCTCGTAAGTAACGCTTTACACACGAGCATCGCTCATTGAAAGTTCAATAGTTAAATTCAATAAGAATTATTGAATTTCCTTCAGGCCCTACCAATGTTATTTTGGCACTACCAGTGCGTTTTTAGTTGTTTCGAAAAGGAAGTAGTAGAGTTTCCTTCACGCACGATGGTGTGTTTTTAGCAGGAATGAAAGAGGTCTGAATTTGATCTTGCATTTTATGCACGACCATGGGCACAGTCGTGGGATCGGCGTAAAATAAAGATTTTGATGTTTAATCGGTGTCGTTGTTCTAGATCCAATGGGCCAACTCGCTTTCTCTTGACATAATATCATTGGAAGGGTGAAACGAGAGCTCATTTCGTGGGTCTAGTCATGGAAGAGAGGAGAGAGGAGAAGAGAAAGGAGGAAGGGCTAAGGTTTGAGGAATCGGAGCTCCAATCGAAGAGCCAGGGTCGGATCAGCAAAGAGCTCCTCATTCTGGTCATCTTCCATCCCATTTTGCTAAGTTTCCATGGCGCCAAAGAGAGCTCTAAGGGTAACGATTTCTCGCCCGTCTTAGGACGTTTTGTGTGCTCATGTCTTTTGATTCCTTGCATTATAAGAGTCTCCTCACACTAATTAGTGGAGTATATGAACTCCATTGGATCATTAGAACCCTGTGGAGTGGGATTGCGTCCTCGGCATGCTTGCATTAGAAAATATGATGCTCGAACCCATATTAGGCATAATGTATGAAGCTCACCCGTAGTAGTAGGCCCGGATCGGTGATGTTGCCATGACGTTTGCATTTAAGGTTATCCTAGTTCACGTGTCGGAGAATTAGTCCGAGAAAAACGTAATAACACTGGGTTGGAAATTTTAGGGTATTTTGGTCATCCCTAGGAAAGTCGCATGTTGGTGGCCGTTAGTATGGCAATTAGTGGTTTCCACAGTGCGGAGATAGTTAGGATGTAATTATCATTCGATGACCGTGAGAACAGCCTTCTGTGATGATCGAGTTATGATTGGGTGAATTGGAGGCCATTGGAACGGTGAATTGGGAACTCTACGGTGGGGCAAGTGTTATATTGTAGTTAGTACTCGTCACTTGTGAGAAAATGATTGTTGATGAGAACACCTATGTTTGAATTGGTTAAATGACCTTAGAGCCAAGTTGGACTTCATACTTGTGTTGTGAATTTGGATCGGAGATGAAATTACACCTCCGCTGATACGAACTTGGAGATGAACTTACACCACCTGTCGCAACGAACTTGGATGGGGGATGAACCTACATCTCTTGTCGCTATAAACTTGGATGAGAGATGAACCTACACCTCCTGTAATTACGAACCTGGACTGGAGATAAACTTACACTTCCTGTCACTACGACCCTAGACTAGAGACAAATTTACACCTCCTGTCGCGAATATAATGTGTGAATGTCATGAAAACATGTGGTTGTGTGTTCACGAGTACCCACGAATCTTGTGTTGATTGTGCGATTGTTATGCTAGACTCATGCGATGCTATGATAGGAGGCTGTGGTGACCCCAACCATCATGAATATTGCATGCTTAGGCTCCTCTTAATTTATTGCTCAACATAAAAGATTGTTTGATGTTTGAGTCTTCACTTGTGTAGTGTAGCTTTCACATATATATTCGTCTTTGATTTGCATATTGCTTGCCTATGTTTGTGCACTTGTAGGTGTGCGATGACTCGCCCCGGGGTCCACTAGGATGACCCGGAGGAAGGATCGTTACGCGGATTGTGGTCAGCTCATAGCTGACCCTCGTTTTCTCTAATCCGCATTTGATTGCAGGTAGCGTAGCACGTGGAGGTTCATAGCAGGCCAAAGCCCAAAATGCCTAAGAAATGCCGCCTAGCTTACTTTTATGTCTTTTGTCTATTCATGTACTGGGTCTGCGTGCCCCAAGTTGGTTATGTGAAGTATTGTATTTTAATGTATGGACTTTTGATAAGGACTTGTACTGGCCATAAGGACGAACTCTACTTTATTTCTGGTTGTAGTGTGAACGTTCTCTTATGAGTAGATTAGTTATATTTTACTTTTGCTGGACTTTATAAGCTCTTAAATTGTAGAAGTGTTAATTCTGGATCATCTTATACTGTTTAGCTTGTCAATGTGATATGTTGTGGGGGCTCGGCCGGACTCATGATATGCGGCGTTTTACAGGCCGAATATTAAACAGTTTATCTGCACCATTGAGAATCCAAATCCATTATTTGTAACAAAAGGGTAATAAGAAAAGCATAGTCTTGAATATGATATATTTAATGTAATAAACAGGAAAAAATACCTATAAAGTGTTGGAGGAGTTTTCTCCGGAACAACATCATCTTCACCTGCTAGTTTTTTTCCAATTGGTGCAAAACCACCAAACAGGACCCAAAATTCACCTGAGTCTGATTCTGCTACAAGCTTCCCATCATCTAAAAGGAAAAAAAATAGAAAACCAACTTTTTGAGGTTGGCACAAAACCGGAAAAATGACCCAGCCTGACTTTGACTCTCCAACAAGCTTCACAAGCCTAAGAAGGACGTTATAATAGAAAACTATTTTAAACAGTTGGTAAACTTCAAGGCAAACTTACCAATAATTGCAACTTCAGACTTTCCTTCATGGTATTTATCCTTCAAATATTGTATGACTTCTAAAGATTTAGCTCTTTCTTGGATATTGGAGTTAGCTCCATTAAATTGATATATTTTATTCTCAGTGTCTAAGATGAATACATCATCGTGATTTAGAGAAGATCTGGCAAATGGAACCTGTTTAGGAAAAGCATATACAGCCAATTTCAAGAAAATACGCTCCCACATCAAGATAGGAAAAAAATGAAAGAGCTCAAAGCTACGCACTTGCTTCATTCTAACAACTCTTTTTCCCTTGCAAACATAAAGACGGTTTTCGAACTTCTCCTCTTCTGGCTTTTTGAAGCCAGAGGCAACACCCCCCTCAAGAGGAATGATGCAAGGCTTGAAATAAGACAAAAACTTATCAGATTCATAACCCTGAAGTTCCCTGTGTTGAACTGCACGGCCTCCAAGAGCAGCATCAAGCTCAACTGTCTTGATTGCTGCAGTTCCAGCTTCATCCTGGAAATCATATATCATTCATACAAATCCATAATCTCTCAGTAAACTCAATAACAAGTAGCAAAATGGCCATGCAGCATACTTGACTAGTGTCTTTCCCAATCCAGTAGTGAATATCATATATATAAGCACCACCTCTGCCAGAAGTAATCTGCAATAAGAGACAGGTAGCAATAGCATAGATTAAAAAGAAGACCCTAAAATAAATAAAAGATTTATAGGTTAATTTAAATCACAAAGGAAAAATTTTAATCGGGTAAAGAAAACATTCCAACAGGATAGAAATGAAAACAAATGATATTGATTAGCCTAAAATCCATCCTTGTAGCAAGATCAATTAGCAATCCTTCCAATCAAAAACAATGAATGCATATATTCATTAATAAAGAGAGGCCAAATGTACATGTAATAACTAAGTGTTGCGCCAAATAAGTAAAAAGCTACAATGAATAAATATTTTACACCTTACTATTTGCATACTAATCTTAGTTAAGATTGGTAGTTATATCAACATCCAACGTGTAATCAGTGGGAATTTTATAGACTGTTAATAATTATTTAATTTATAGTTTATTGATTTCAATTAATTGTGATTTTATTGTTACAACAGAAGTCTTGTATGGTTCTTAGCTCTTGATGGTGATTACTACATTTATTTTTATGTGTGTCAGATGATGGCATGCACAATTTAAATTGTTATACAGAGAGTCTAAGACTATTTGGAACAACTAGGGCGTTTAAGAGATGGTGGTGTGAAACAATGGTGGGCCAAGGAGTGGTGGTGTTTTACCAGCATTAGAAATTGGTAGTGCGGCATTTCTAACCCAAACTCTAGTTTTTAGGTTAGATCATTCTCAATCGCTAACGCCTGATCACGCCTTGATGATTGTTGTAGCGATTTGGCCCAAAACGTCATTTTGGGGAAATCACAGCAGTAACTGGAACTATCCAAAGGCTACTTGGGTTTTTCACTGCTCGCTCACAATAGCCACCGAACGCTCTCACAAACAAAGTGTTAGGCATAAATTTGAGCCCATTGTAAATACTCCGGGAAGAAGGGGAGCCTTGGCACACCGGTTAAGGTGTTGCCGTGTGACCTTGAGGTCACGGGTTTGAGTCCTAGAAGCAGACTCTTGCAAAAATGCAGGTAAGGTTTGCCTACAGGTCACCCTTGTAGCTGGACCCTTCCCCGGACCCTCGTTGCGCGGGGATGCTTTCTGCAATGGGCTGCCCTTTTTTTAGTAAATACTCCAAGAGTAGCTGTTTCAACTCTCCACTTGTGCCTATACAGTTACAAAAGAGATGCTTTCCCTTTCTTACAACTTGCCAGTGCCATCTTAAATTTTATTGCCATTATTATATTGAACATTTTGATTTGTCACCTTCATACAATGAATATCAGTATTTTATTTCTCATTCGAATATACATCCACCTTGTTCAGATTAACTTCCTTTTGATCAATGTGTGATTCAATAATAAGCCAGAATCAAGAAATACCCCATTCCCATGACATGATTTTTACTCTCCCTCTTCGCTTGGGGACTATAGAACCATTCATCTTTGATATTCCAATATAACCATTTGTTGGCTTGGTCGAGATGCACCTATAACTTGGTGATGCAATTGACAATGCAATTTATATTGAGGTATTTAAAGGCATAACATGATGCATGCTTCTTTTGGTCAGCTAATAACATTGGGTGCAGCAGTTATAGTTAAACTTGATTAAGCTCATTTAGCCATTTTGAAACTCATTCCCAAGGTTTTGTGTGTATCATTACCTACAATGTACAATAACTATGCTTATTCATGAAGTTATTTTCAGATTAGGATTTTTTTCTAGTAGATATTCAAAGTGAAACATTTTTTTTCAGATCATAAAATAGGTAAAGCATTATGATGACCTATCATGTAGAAGTGATTCATTGCTTTGGGGATAAATTATGGCAATAGTTTTGCTATAATGCATATGTACACCTACAGTCATGCTATGAACTTGAATGATATAGATTTTAAATGTACGATTTGTTGGAGATGTGGAGTCTGATCGTAATAGTGATTTATTTGTGTGGGATAATTACGTAATTTTACTATTACGGTAGCCCTAGAATTTAAATATAAAAGGCTTCCTTTGCATTTTACTCTGTAACTGAAAAAAGATAGTGAGAAACCCTAGTGTAAAAGGCTTCCAAGAGTAGCTGTTTCAACTCTCCACTTGTGCCTATACAGTTACAAAAGAGATGCTTTCCCTTTCTTACAACTTGCCAGTGCCATCTTAAATTTTATTGCCATTATTATATTGAACATTTTGATTTGTCACCTTCATACAATGAATATCAGTATTTTATTTCTCATTCGAATATACATCCACCTTGTTCAGATTAACTTCCTTTTGATCAATGTGTGATTCAATAATAAGCCAGAATCAAGAAATACCCCATTCCCATGACATGATTTTTACTCTCCCTCTTCGCTTGGGGACTATAGAACCATTCATCTTTGATATTCCAATATAACCATTTGTTGGCTTGGTCGAGATGCACCTATAACTTGGTGATGCAATTGACAATGCAATTTATATTGAGGTATTTAAAGGCATAACATGATGCATGCTTCTTTTGGTCAGCTAATAACATTGGGTGCAGCAGTTATAGTTAAACTTGATTAAGCTCATTTAGCCATTTTGAAACTCATTCCCAAGGTTTTGTGTGTATCATTACCTACAATGTACAATAACTATGCTTATTCATGAAGTTATTTTCAGATTAGGATTTTTTTCTAGTAGATATTCAAAGTGAAACATTTTTTTTCAGATCATAAAATAGGTAAAGCATTATGATGACCTATCATGTAGAAGTGATTCATTGCTTTGGGGATAAATTATGGCAATAGTTTTGCTATAATGCATATGTACACCTACAGTCATGCTATGAACTTGAATGATATAGATTTTAAATGTACGATTTGTTGGAGATGTGGAGTCTGATCGTAATAGTGATTTATTTGTGTGGGATAATTACGTAATTTTACTATTACGGTAGCCCTAGAATTTAAATATAAAAGGCTTCCTTTGCATTTTACTCTGTAACTGAAAAAAGATAGTGAGAAACCCTAGTGTGGCAGTGGACGTAGACATCTGCTGAACCATGTAAATTTGTGTGTTTTGTGTTTTGCTTTCTTGGCGTTTTTCATTGTTGCTTTCGATCTTCATTCCTAAGAACTGGTATCAAAATGAGGTTCGAGGAAATAGTGGGAGTGATGGCGTCAGAAGAAGTAAAGGTGCGGATCGACAAGTTCGATGGGAAGGATTTTAACTTCTGGAAGATGCAGATCGAGGATTAATTGTATTAGAAAAAGCTCCATGCATCGTTGACGGGAGAAAAGCCAGAAGAAATCAAGCAAGCAGATTGGGATCTGTTAGATTGCCAGGTGACGCAGGACGAATCTATAGGTGGCGGATAAACCGTGGCCTAACCCTACATGCTATGCAAAGCCCGACGGATTAGCCACAGTTAGATAATAAACATTAAAATATCACACGCAGATAATTCAAGACAAGACAGAATATTTTATTAGGGCGAAAACAAACATAGGCTTTCCTCCGCGTGGAGAGCCAAAGCAAGAGTGCGCGGCGAATAGACCATACAAATCACAATAGTAATCTAAAGCCAACAATTACAACACGAGAGATCCCAATAAACATACAATCCAACTGATAATAATAATGCAGAAAATAATAAGTCTAGTACAACGAAATCTCACCAAATAGTGGGCTGACCAAGACACTGAAGAATCCGGAGTCGGAGATGCGTGGATGACGATCCGAAGTGGAACCGAAGACGGGAAAGCGAAGTAGGTGGCTGTCCTTGGCGGTGGAAGGTGAAAACGGACCGGAAATGGATGGATCCGGACACGTGGGTAGATATCCGGACGGGGTGGATAGATCCGATGATTTGAGAGCGGATCCGGGCTGGATTTGTCCAAATCTGGACTGATCTGGACAAGGAGGGGCTGGGGGTGGTTCCACTTGTGGGTTTGAAGGTGTTTCGGTGGGGGTGCTGGGAGGGGATAGGGGAAGGGCTGGCGGTTTGGAAAGGGGGCTGGGAGGGGCGGCTGGCCTTGGATGAGGGTGGCGGTAGCTGGGAGGAGGGGCGGCAGCGGGCTGAAAGGCTGGGAGGAGGGCGGATGGACCTTGGACAGCAAGGGGGAGGTGGCTGTGGAGGCTGCTGGAGGTTGCTGGACAGGGGGATGGCGGCAGCTTGGGGGAGGATATGGGTGGCCGGCGGTGGCTAGAAGGAGGGGGGAAACTTTAGGTTAGGAAAAGTAAATTTCATTTTTGAATAGTGAACAAAAGGGTGATTTTCTGGACAGCCAATGGTGGCTGTTTGGGTGGCTGTTGTTGTTGGGGGTGGGGGGTGGGGGGGGGAGTTTGGGAGGGGGAAAAGAGGGCTAGGGTTAGGGGGTATCTTGGGGAAGGAGATACAAGCCTAGGAGTCGTCACCTAGGGTTCCACGGAGTCGGCACCGTGGCGGGATCGCGGAATTCCGGGAATAAGCTTCTTCAAAATCTGCAATGCCTAGACCAGCCCCATATCACATCTATTTATAATAAAACAAGGATTAGAGCATCCCCCATCAACGAATATGATTGGCCGGAGGTGGGGCTACTCAAATACATCAAAACAAATGCAAACATAGTAAAATAATATATCAAATTGATTCGCAACGCGAATCCGGACACATCCGTGGAATCCGATCGTCGATCCAGGCACGCCATATATGGTAAGTCGCCAAATCAGCCCCGAATGGACCCAAAACTCGTCCTCGTCTCTGCTCCGCATCAATCTCCCCGACTTGAAAGAATTCATCTCCCGATGAATTGGGATCAGAATTCTCTCGATGAATACCAGGTACAACTCGAAGAGGTCCACCGGAGGTCGTCCAAGTGTTGTCGATGGAAGAATGTCCTCGCCGATCGACTCTCCCCGACTGAAAAGCTGTCATCTCCGGTAAATGGAGACAACCGTACTGAAGTCGAAGTCTAGGGGTGAATCGATCACGCTCTGTTGCAAGTTCCCAGATGTCATCAACGTCTGTAGTAGGAATGTACCGGCGGAGTCGGGTCTCCATGAAGCTCTCAACGCTCAACTCACGAGTGGTGGATCCCGGTGCGATCGGCGGCGCCGTAGGTAGAACCAAAGAAGACGAGTCCCTAGGTGGGTGGGTGTCAAAAGTGGGTGAGTAGTGGTGGCCATCAAACGTGGGTGGGCTATGAGGGTGGTAAGACAACAAGAGTGGAGGTGTGGGCGGCTGGAAGTCCCTACTGCTTGGGTCCACATACTCGCGAGACTCGTAGTAAGGCGTCATATTTTCAACACTAAATACCAGGTGGATACCCATTACATAGCAGGAGAAAATGAAAGCAATAACTAATAACTTACAGCAGAAGCAAAGTATGAAGTTATGGGTAAGGAGAGTAATTAGCATTGAGCATGACATAAATGAAGAATTTACCATAGGGGGTATCTTCATACATAAACTAAGAGCTTGAAGAAACTTGATGATTCTAACGTCGAAGGAGTGACTCAGATGAGAACCTAGGGCTTTGTGAATTTTCTGGGTCATAGGATCCTAAACTTCGCTCTGATATCAATTGTAACACTCATACCTAGTTTAACAGCAATCAACAGTCCAGCTAGAACCTGTGATAAGAAGTAAACTAAGCAACAGTTATAAAATTGGTACAAAGCACGATTAAATGGAAGCAAAATTAAAAATACTTACAGTGGAAGCAAAAAAGGTGAGCTAAGGGTAAAAAGGGTACCACAAATTTTTGAATTCACAGAGCCAACTAGAATGAAAAAAATATCGAAAAGACTGAAAAAATCTTTAACATTGTTCTGATATAATGAAAACCTTAGACATTTTGGTTACACAGAGTTCATAAATAAATAAATAATAGTACAACAACTGGAAAGATAATACAACTGAATGAAAACAAACAAAAGTGTAGAACCATGAACGCTTATCCTAGGCATAACTCCTCACCTATGACCCCTGAAAAGAAATGTTCAAAGACGGGTCAGTACGACTGGTGAGTAAGAAAAATCATTCCTTCTAGTGACACCAAAAAAATAACTTGAATGGAAATTGCGTGCATGCCTTTAAACAACATTTTATACTGAGGAAAAGTGTACTAATTTTCTATGCATGCTTTTCTATGAAAATACTTTAAACATAAATGTCTTTTTTGTTGTGATCAAAACCTGAATCGTCTTTCGAATATCAAAACCATTAGACTATAGGGATTCTAAAACAAGTATCCTCTTCCGAGGATAGATGATTTATTTGATCAACTTGAAGGGACTTGCATTTCAAGTTAGATTTGAGATCGAGATACCATCAGTTGAGAATTCGAGACGAGGATATACAGAAGATAGCTTTTCGCACGAGATACGGACACTATGAATTTGTGTTCATGCCGTTCGGGTTGACTAATGCCCCGTCAACCTTCATGTACCTGATGAACAGAGTGTTTCGAGAATTTTTGGATCGTTTAGTTATCATTTTCATAAACGACATTCTAGTATATTCAAAGAGTAAAGAAGAACATGTCGCTCATCTCAGGACTGTTTTAGTACACTCAGGGAGAATCAGTTGCAAAATTTTCTAAGTGTGAGTTCTACCTTTCAGAGGTTGCATTTTGGGGACACGTTATCAGTCAGAGAGGTCTCGCAATTGATCCGAAGAAAAAAGCAATAAGAGATTGGCCAAGGTTGAAGGCAATTACTGAGGTCCGCAGTTTTCTTGACTTAGTGGATTATTATAGGAGATTCATTAAGGATTTTTCAAAAATAACTTTGTCAATGACTTGATGATGTGGCTATTAAGGAGCGATGAAAAAGATATTTTTATCAACTATACAGTGATGGAAAAGAGAATGAACTGAACTTGAAAGAGTTAAGTAAATCGGAGTATATAAACATAAATTTTTATCGTAAATTCAAGCATCGTAGATAAATGATGCTGTGAAGAAGATAAAAATGGAAAGGCGGTTGGGTCAGATGATATACCCATCGAAGTATGGAAATGCTTAGAGAGGGAAGGAATTTTGTCTTACAAGTTTCTTCAATAAGATACTGAAAACAAAGAGGATGTCAGGCCAATGGAGAGAGTATTTTGATACATTTGTATAAGAACAAATGAGATATACAAAATTGTGTCAATTGCAGGGGAATTAAATTAATGAGTCATACTATGAAACTATGAGAACGAGTAATAGAGAGAAGAGTAAGACAAGAGACTAACATCTCAGAGAATCAATTTAGATTCATGTCATGGAGGTCAACCATGGAAGATATACATCTCTTGAGGAGACTCATTGACAACTATCGGGAAAGACAAAAAGATTTGCATATCTTGTTTATCGAGCTGGAGAAGGCTTATGATAGGGTTCCAAGAGAGGTTTTGTGGAGTCTTAGAAAAGAAAAGTGTAAATGTATCATACATTGACGTAATCAAAGATATGTCTACAAATTCAGTGACCAGGGTGAGGACATCTGGATGATTAACACAGGAATTCCCTATCACTGTTGGCTTACAGCAAGGGTTAGTTTTAAGCCCTTATCTCATTACCCTTATCTTAGATGAGCTCACCAGACATATCCAACAAGCAATACCTTGGTGTTTATTATTTGCAGATGATATTGTTTTGGTCGATGAGACGCGCTAGGGTGTAAACGCGAAACTTGAATCTTGGCGAGTCACTTTAGAAAAGAAGGGTTTTAGGTTGAGCAGGACAAAGACGAAGTATATAGAGCTTAAATTTAGTAGTGCAAGAAGGTTGGATGAATCTGTCATTAAATTTGGTGACCAAGATATTTTCCACAGTGAATGCTTTAAATATCTGGGATCGATAATTCAAAAAGATGGAGGTGTAGATAAATATGTGATACATAGAATCCATGCAGGTTGGTTGAAGTGGAGAGGCGCGTCTAGGATCTTATGCGATCGTAAAGTACCATTAAAACTTAAAGGCAAGTTTTACCGTACTGCAATTAGGCCAGCAATGCTCTACGGTTCTGAGTGTTGGGCAGTGAATGGTGTACATGAGCAAAAAATGGGAGTTGCGGAGATGAGAATGCTTAGGTGGATATGTAGTCATACGAGACTGGATAAAATTAGGAATGAATGTATCAGGGATAAGATAGGAGTGGCGCCAATTGTAGAGAAGATGTTAGAAGCTCGTTTAAGATGGTTCGGACATGTACATAGGAGACCATTAGAGACACTTGTTAGGCGTTGTGAGAGTTTAGTCACTAGGCATGTTAAACGGGGGAGGGGTAGACCAAAAAAGACTTGGAATGAAACTATAAGGAAAGAACTGATGTACTTAGGCATTAGTGAGACTATGATTCAAGAGATGGCGCAATGGAGACAAAGGATACATATAGCCGACCCCACTATGGTGGGATAAAGGCTTGAGTGTTGAGTGTTGATGTTGTAGCTTTGTCAATGACTTCGCTTACCAAGAAAGGAAAGGTCTTCAACTAGACAGTGGACTGTGAGTTTGCGTTTGAGGAGTTGAAGACCAGATTGATGACTGCAACAATTTTATGTTTACCTTCAGGAGTAGATGGTTTCCAAATCTATAGTGATGTTTCGGGTACTTCGGGTCAAGGTTTGGGATATGTGTTGATGCAACATGGGAGAGTCATAGCCTTCGCATCCAGACAACTGAAAGTGCGCGAGAAGAATTATTTCATTCCTGATCTGGAATTAGCAGCAGTTATTCATGCACTGAAGATTTGGAGACACTATCTCTACGGAGTTCGTTGTGAAGTTTTTACAGATCACAAAAGCCTCAAGTATATCTTTGATCAACAAGAACTCAATATGAGAAAGCATATGTGGTTAGAGTTTTCGTCAGATTATAAGGTGGATATCTAATACCACCTAGGGAAAGCAAATGTGGCAGCAGAGTCTCTTAGCAGAAAAGGTTCGAGTTATGTAATGCCCCGGTCAACTGTGGGTGCGCTACAGGTATGCAGACCAGTGATTCCAACCCATCTCCGCGGATTTGAATGGCCGCAACAGCTAATTCCAATGACGGGTTGTTGAGGTTGGGGCTTGAACCCAAGACTCAGAGATAAGGGAGCTCTAAACTGGTCCTCATCATAAATTGAGTAGCTCAATTGGTGATGAGGACCGGTTTAGATTTCCCTTATCTAGAAGGTCTGGGGTTCAAGCCTTAGCCTCAACAACCCGCCATTGGAATTAGCGGCTGCAGCCAATCAGATCCGTGGAGATGGGTTGAGGTCACTGGTTTGCAAATCGGTAGCGCGCCCACAGTAGACCGGGCGTTACAATTTATTCCCTCATTACTCAGCAGGAAGGTTTGGTGCGAGCTCCGAAGAGACTGGTGATCAGTGTAATAGCGCGCACCAATATGAGTTTTAAAAGTTTATGTTGGATAGTGATCAAGTGCGATATAAAGGATAGAACCAGAAAGGCTTTGCCTTTAGATCCAAAAATGACAGAAATTTGGGAATTGACTCAGTGAGGTAAAAAGGAGGACTTTGTGATTCTGGAGGGTTTACTGTTACATAAAGGAAGAGTGTGCGTCCTAGATGTCAGTCACCTTCGCGAGGACACACTCATTGAAGCTCATAATTCCAAGTACTATATGCATCCTAGTAGCACTAAGATGTATACAAATCTTAAGAAATCAGTATGGTGGTCAGGGATGAAGGGTGACATTGCAAAGTATGTTGGAAAGTGTGAAACGTGCAAGTTAGTCAAAGTCGAATGCCAAAGACCAGGGGCAAGTTGCAGTCATTATCTATCCCAGAGTGGAATTTTGAAAGACATGTCGATGGATTTTGTGCATGGCATTCCAAGGTCTCGTAGTGGAAATGATTCTCTTTGGGTCATCGTGGACCGTTTATCCAAGGTTGCTCACTTCATTCCTACTAAGAGGACGCATCAAGGTCTGAGATTGGCTCAGTTATAAGTGTAGATGAGATAGTCTGACTGCATGGTGTTCTGAACTCTAAGGATTGGAAGTATGTTCAGGAACGTTTGGGTACTAAGTTAAAATTTAGTACAGTTTTTCACCCCCCCCCCCCCCCCCCGACAGATGGGCAAACATAGCGCACAATAGAACCATGGAAGATATACTATGCTTCGTATGTGTATTTTAGACTTTGGAGATAAGTGGAAAGAATATGTCACTCTAGTTGAATTCTCCTACAATAATAGCTTTCTGGAAAGTATTGGGATGACATCTTTCGAGGTTATATACGGCAGGAGTTGTCGAACACTGTTATGTTGAGCTGAAAGTGAAGAGGGGATTGTTAATAAAGAATCATGGATTGACAAGATCACAGCTCAGGATCGACAAGCCAAGTATTATGATAAAAGACACAGAACAGTGGAATTCAGCGTTGGAGATTATGTTTACCTGAAGGTCCGACAAGTTAAGGGTCTATCGACAATTAAGAGAATGACGAAATTGAGTCCTAGGTTCGTTAGTCCATTCGAAGTGCTTGAACGCATTGGTGAGGTTGCATGCAGGTTAGCCCTACATGAGGAAATGAGTGGATTACATGACATATTCTATGTCTCCTATCTGAGGAGAGCAATCAGAGATCCTAGTCAGGTGGTCAGTACTAAGGATGCACCAGTCAAATCGAATTTTAGTATCAGTATTAAGCCAGTCAGGATTGTGCACTCAAAGATTCAGAAGCTCGGGAACAGAGATTCGTTTTGCAAAAGTCCTTTGGATGAATTGTGGTCAACCAGAGTATACATGAGAAAGAGAAGATGAACTTCAGAGCAATGAGGAATATGCCATTATTTTTTACGTAGGTATGATCGTAATTTTTGAGGATGGAAATTTTATTAGGATGGAGATTTGTAACATCCAAAAAAAATTAAATACATTATAATTTAATTTCAGGGCTGGACCGCGAATAATTTTCGTCGACATTGTCTTTAAATCGAGGTATTTATATCCCTTACGGTAAATTTCACGTGTTAATCGTAATTTAAATAATTTATGAACTCTTCTATTGGCGCGATTCATTTTTGTGCGAGGGCGTAACACAGATTTTTGAATAATAGGGCGCATTGGCATAATTGTAATATAATTGAAATGTTTAATTTCCCCCTCTTATCAAAAGCCAAGCCACGGTATTCCCTCCACCTCCTTCACGATCTATTTTGGCAACCACAGATACACTGTGTGGGCCACGTTCCCTTTTCACGCACATAACTTTTCCCCCACTGCTGAGCGAGAGAAAGTTAGGGCATTTACGTTTCTCGTTCCAGTCAACCGGCGGGCGCAACGCTTCTTCTCCTTCATTTTTGTCGTCGGCCGCAGGCGCAGACTCCATTGTCTCCTCCAGAAACCATCGACGCCTTCTCCATGCTACTCGAAAAGGCCTGTTAATCCCTTCCTGCATGTTCCGGCTCTCACCCGACACTTCTTCTTCATCCTGCTTGACCAGGTAAGCCCCGGATCTCATCCCAATGTGATGTTACAATAAGTTCCTTATTATTTCTAGACGTTCACTACTCCTCTCAGTTAACTCGTGTCACATTCATACTCAACTCCAGGAATAGATGGTTTAGTTTTGTGTTCAGAAGGTTACGTCTTGATTTTCCCCTCTTACAGTAAGTTGCAACTAATGTATTAATCGTTCTATTATCCTTTTCAGTAGTCATGGATTCCATTCATGCCTGGAAATTCCGAAATCGTAGATCTCAATTTGTGGAAAAAAAGGTAAAAGCCCCTCAACATTTCCTTCCTTGAATCGTTCTTTTCCGTTCTTAATTGCACTTGAAATGTTATAGTGTTGTCATCGAAACTCTAAAAGATTTATAATTAATCAGTTAGGGTTTATGTTTCACTTTAGATTTACGGTTCGAGTTGGCATAGATCGAAGAAGAATACGAGCTTTACAGAATAATCTAGAAGGAACCATGCCACTGCGCTGCGTCTACGAACGTCGAAACACCGAGGTAAGAAATTTTATTCATTTTGGCTACACATACCACATAGTATAATGCATAAATTGTTTCTCGTATAATTAAGATAATACACGTAATAATATGTAATTTGTATGTATCAAGATTTGATTATAGATGATGATAAGAAATTATAAACTCATCAATGCGTCCTCATAATTCGAGCAGATCACGTCTGAACATAAGTAATGCACTTTTCCTTTCAGTTAAATCCTTATGAATCTTTTGAAGTTGTGCAGTATATGAAATCCGTATTTCTTTAGAAATATAAGAAAATACGAAAACCACAAGAATATGTACATGAGACAGTTAATTATTATGAGATAAGATCTAAGATGCAATGATGAATAAGTATACAATCCAAAGTCTAATGGAAGATAATTAGGAGGCACGATCGAGGCTTCCTCACGTGATAGATAGAAGTGTATTATCTTACTCATAGGGCTTAGCAAACCTTATG
Organism: Dactylorhiza incarnata; assembly: GCA_033032865.1. Lineage (NCBI taxonomy): Eukaryota > Viridiplantae > Streptophyta > Magnoliopsida > Asparagales > Orchidaceae > Dactylorhiza > Dactylorhiza incarnata. Next base: position 3,221,209 of record JAWHQI010000295.1, read on the forward strand.
AGCCTCAAGTTGGGGAGACGACACCCCATATAAAAGATTAATAGATGCGAGTCTGTGCCCGGAACCGAGAGACACTAGAACACCTGTGTTCGTTAGTAGGAACTCGAATCGTTAGAATGCGCATAAGATTCTAGTTAACCTAGAATAAGACGAAAGGAAGTTATAAGTTATCTAAAGCCCAAAAATATGCTGAAATCTAGAATCCCTAGTCTAATGGTGTCGAAATTGGAAAGACGATTCAGGTTTTGATCACAACAGAAAAGACATTTAGGTTTAAAGTATTTTCATAGAAAAGCATGCATAGAAATTTAGTACATTTTTTCTCAGTATAAAATGTTGTTTAAAAGCATGCACGCAATTTCCATTTAAGCTATTTTTTAGTGTCACTAGGAGGAATGATTTTTCTTACTCACCAGTTGGGCTGACCCATTTTCGTACTTTTCTTTTCAGGGGTCACAGGTCGGGAGATACGCCTAGGATAAGCGTTCACGGTTCTCCACTTTTGTTTGTTTTCATTCAGTTGTACTATCTTTCCAGTTGTACTATTTTTTATTTATTTATGAACTCAGTGTAACCAAAATGTCTAAGGTTTTCATTGTATCAGAACAATTTTAGTTACCCTTTTTACCCTTAGCTTCACACTTTTGCTTCCACTATAAATATTTTTAATTTTGCTTTCATTTAATCATGTTTTGTACCAATTTTATAAATGTTGCTTAGTTTACTTCTTATCATGGGTACCGGTCGAACTGTTGATTGCTGTGAAACTGGGTAGTAGTGTTACAAGTACATTGTACATGACTTCAAATAGTCGTGATACAATATCCATAGCAAATTGTGACGATGATTCTAAATTATGGCATTGGAGGCTCGGTCACATGAGCGGGCAAGGCATGAAGTTACTTGCATCGAAAGGACGTCTTTCTAACTTGAAGACTATCGATGTTGGTCAGTGTGAGTATTGTATTTTTGGCAAGCAGAAAATAGTTAGTTTCTCAAAAGTCGGCAGACAACCAAAGAATGAAAAGTTGGAGCTTGTGCATTCAGATGTGTGGAGGCCAGCCCCAGTCCAATCCCTTGGAGGCTCCCGCTACTACATCACATTCATCGACGATTCCACTAGAAAGGTATGGATTTATTTTATAAAAAAGTAAATCTGATTTGTTTGCTACTTTTAAAAGGTGGAAAGTTGAAGTCGAAAATCAAACCGGTTTGAAAATTAAATGTCTGAGGTCAGACAATGGCAGGGAATACGATAGCAAGGAGTTCACGAAATTTTGTACAGTAAATGGAATACGAATGACAAAGACAATCTCATGACAACCAGAACAAAATGGTGTAGTTGAGCGGATGAACAGAACTCTGAATAAGCGTGCCAGAAACATGAAAATACATGATGGATTGTGTTATGGGTAGTGCGCCCAATGATGATGTTATGGGCTCCGGACCCACTTATCTAATTAATTATGATTATCTCTAGATGTTATCATTATGTATGGGACCTCGAGCACCGGGTCTAGTAATAGGTATTATTATGGTTTGTCTTTTATTATATTGTAAGCCTACATAAAGGCATTAGGTGTGTTGTATGAAGTAAGTAATGAAAGAGTTCTAGTTCCCATCTTGAATTTGAGATCTTGGTGGCTCTCTCCTCTAACGAGCAACCTCGCTTAGGCAGCCACGATTAAGGCTCCGTTGTATACTCCACCACCATCTTCACCGTCTCTGACCACTACTCCGGCCACCGCACCGAGAAAGCACATAACAATTTGGTATCAAAGGTACCCGTTCCTCCCCGGGACACATCATCCACATCCGCTACCTCAACCCTCCAGCTGCTTCCTCAACGCGAGATTCTTCATCGAGAAACACACGGGATTCTCCAGCCGTCAGCACCGTCCCCACACCACTACAACTCCATTCCAGGCAACTGCAACTTCAACCCACCACTACTTTATCCCACGCCACTACACCACACTCCTCTGTCCCTCAACAGCCGCCGCTACCAGCCATCTCCTCTTACCTGCAATCATCACCGCCACTTTTTCCCTCCAGCATCCGCTTCTTTCCGATTGACGACAAAGCCGCACATTTCCGTTGCTGCAAATCGCACGCCTTCATTTTCACGACCGCGTCCGTGATCCTTCAATCCTGCTGGCGAGCCCTCTTCGTCCAGCTCCAGGCTATTCAGCGACCGGGACTGCTACTTCGTCGAGCCCAGCGGTCGAGAACATCAACATCTGTTGTCGACCCAGCGACCGCACTGACCGCACCGACCCGTCCGTTTTTCCTCCACGATCTCTGTCGCTATCGACACCAACAATGCATGCCATCCCCACATCCTAGTCCCCTCCTCAAGCCCAGCGTACTCCATGTCGTCTCTTCTCGAGCCCCTCACGCCTCAGATTTTAACAAATAACCCAGCGCTTGGCTTTTGCATGGCACCAGCTCCTAACAATTCTGCCTTTTTCTATTGAGCCCAACAACCAATTAATGCAATTATTATAAGAGTGATGTTAAACGCACGCCAGTTTTGGCTATATGCAGGCCACAGTTTTTTAAAAAATGCGATGTTAAACGCAGGCCAATTTTAGCTATATGCAGGCCACAGTTTTAAAAAAAAATATATTATTTTTCCTTTTAAAATTTCAGAAAAAAATGATTCGAGTAGTTTAATACGTCATGTATTATGTGTTTTTTCCTTCCATGCAACCGTGTCACCAAGGAGTTTACTCGTTTGTCCGAGTGCGATGTGTTTTTAAATTACAACAGGTCTAAAACTATTCATGGGTATTTGCTACGGCGATGGCAATGACGACGATCGCGATGTCGTCGGCGATGACGGCGATGGCGGCCATGGCTGCGATGGCGGTCATGGCGGCGATGGCGGCCATGGCGGCCATGGCTGCGATGGCGGTCATGGCGGCGATGGCGGCGTTGACGGCGATGGCGGCGATGGCGGCGATGGAGGCGATGGCAGCGATGGCGGTCATGCCGGCGATGGCGGCGATGGCGGCGATGGCGGTGATGGCGGCGATGGTGGCGATGACGGCGATGGCGGTCATGCCGGCGATGGCGGCGTTGGCGGCGATGGAGGCGATGGTTATACTTCGGGTAGTTACCTCGCTAGTGGGGGTTCTTTAGATAACCGCACCCCCATGGATGGGGTGCGATTAGCGCCTTTAGGGATACTCCATCAATAGCTCTTTTAGATTTACTAACGAAACAGCGACATTCAACGTAACCTCGCACGCATGATATTTTACTTATTTTATGATTGTTATTTTGCTTGCTGATTTATTTAGGAAAATATTAATTTGATTTTTGAATATGGTATGTAAATATGAAATTTGGCCTGCATGAATAATTTTTTGGCCTGCATATATCCGCGGCCTGCATATAGCCAAAACCGGCCTGCATTTAACATCGCTCTTATTTTAATTGATTAATCAATTTCTGATTAATTAATTATTAATAATTTCATTTTTCTCACTTATTAATTCTTAAAGTGAATTAATTAAGTCATCAATTAATTATGGGGAACATCAAGCTTAGTGTCGCGGAGATTGTTTCCCTTCGTTCGATCGAGGAAATGATGATCTCCTGGGAAGCACGCCTTCGGGACGTCGAAGCACGTCATCAGGACGTCATGACCACGCTCCTCCACAAACTTGATAATTTGATAGCTGCTCTTCCGCCGAAGATTTCACCTTCCTTGCCACCGCCTCTCCTCTTGCAGTCGCCATCTTCGCCGGTCGCTGACGCACCACCACTCTTTGCGGCGATTGTTCCTATGGCCACGTCGACACTTCTTCTGCCAGAAGTTGCTCCGTCGGCGCCCGCTCCGCCAACCCCGACAGACCCGTTCCTGCCTCCGGCTACATTGCCGCCTCATTTACCGGGCTTTTCTCTGGCCCCGCTCATGCCGACTCCTGCTTTACCGGGCCCTCTGGATCCCTTCCTTCAGCTATCCGGTCCCAAGTCGGCGCCACCATTTCTGCCTGACGCTGCTCGCTCTCCGACCGAGTTACCGTCGTTCCGCTCGTTATCACCATCATTTCTACCTCAGTCTCCGCTTACAGCAATACGATACCGAGAATTATTTTGGCGCGAAATTAAAAAGTCAGAAGATCATGCAGTACAAGCCTCGTTCAAGATTGAGGACAAGCTCGATTTGAACGTCGGGAGAGATGTTATGGGTTGTGCGCCCAATGATGATGTTATGGGCTCCGGACCCACTTACCAAGTTAATTATGATTATCTCTAGATGTTATCATTATGTATGGGACCTCGAGCACCGGGTCTAGTAATAGGTAGTATTATGGTTTGTCTTTTATTATGTTGTAAGCCTACATAAAGGCATTGGGTGTGTTGTATGAAGTAAGTAATGAAAGAGTTCTAATTCCCATCTTGAATGTGAGATCTTTGTGTCTCTCTCCTCTAACGAGCAACCTCGCTTAGGTAGACGCGATTAAGGCTCCGTTGTATCCTCCACCACCATCTTCACCATCTCCGACCACTACTCCAGCCACCGCACTGAGTAAGCACATAACAGATTGCCAAAGATTTTTTGGGCAGATGCAGTGAGTCCAGCATCCTATCTAATTAATAGAGGTCCATCAGTTCCATTAGGTTTCCAGATACCAGAAGAGGTATGGACGGGGAAGGAGATAAATTTATCTCATCTCCGGGTTTTTGGTTGTATTTCATATGTACACATTGACTCTGACAAAAGGTGCAAGCTTGATCCCAAAGCAAAAAAAAACTTATTTTATTGGTTATGGTTCAAATTACTTTGATTATCGATTCTGAGATAATCAAAGTAGAAAAATCATAAGACATAAGGATGTAACGTTTAATGAAAATGTCTTATATAAGGATAGACTTGTAGCAGATTTTGATACAGCAGGAAAGCATGTAGAGGAGCATGAAAGGGCAGTGTTGGAAGAGATATCTGAAAATGATGTTGACACAAAGACGCAAGATCATCCTGAGTGCACAGTAGCTGAACCAAAATCAGAACCTGATTTGGGGCAAATTACTCCAGAAGTGGGAGTTAGAAGATCTGTCAGAGTGCCTAGGCCGACACAACGGTATTCTCCTTCACTGTATTACTTACTTTTAACTGATAATGGTGAACCAGAATATTTGGAAGAAGCCACGAAGGTGAAAGACTCCAACAAGTGGGAGTTAGCTATGAAAGAAGAAATTGACTCCTTCGAGAAAAACAAGACTCGGGAGCTGACCAAGTTGCCAGAAGAAAAGAAGGCTTTACAAAACATATGGTTGTATCGAGTAAAGGAAGAGCATGGCGGCAATAAAAGATACAAAACAAGGTTAGTGGTGAAGGGATTTCAACAAAAGAGAGGTATCGATTATATTGAGATTTTCTCTCTTGTTGTTAAGCTAACCACTATCAGATTGGTGCTTAGTATTGTAGCCGCAGAAGATCTACATCTAGCGCAGCTAAATATGAAAACAGTTCCTGCATGGAGACCTAGACGAGGACATTTACATGCTACAGCCAGAGGGTTATGAAGTTTTGGTAAGGAAAATTTAGTGTGCAAGCATAACAAGAGCTTGTACGATTTAAAGCAGGCTCCAAGGCAATGGTATAAAAAAATTGATAGTTTCATGTATGACCATGGAATCAGTAGAAGTGAGATGGACCATTGTTGTTACTTCAAGAACTTCGGTAGCCACTATATCATCTTATTGTTGTATGTAGATGATATGCTTGTTGCAGGATCCAACATGGAAAAGATCAACAAGCTGAAAAAAACTTGGTAAGAGAGTTTGAAATGAAGGATCTCGGACCTGCAAAGCAGATACTTAGGATGAGGATCACTCGTGAATCGTGATAGAGCAGAAGAAACCTTGGAGTTATCTCAAGAAAAGTATATTGCAAAAATGTTAAGCAAATTTGCAACTCATGACTCAAAACCCAGGAGTAGACCCTTGGGAAGTCAGTTCAAGCTCAGCAAGGAGCAATCACCGAAGATAAATGAAGAACGAGAGCACATGTCCAGAGTCTCATACGCATCAGCAGTTGGGAGTTTGATGTGCGTTATGGTCTGTACAAGTCCTGATATTGCACATGCAATGAGAGTTGTCAGCAGGTACATGGCAGATCCGGAAGAATGCATTGGGAAGCTATGAAGTGGATACTCTGATACTTGAATGGCACTTCATGTAACATTGTGTTTTATGAAGAGCAGCTTGCCTTTTCAAGGTTTCTTTAATACAGACTTAGGTGGTGACCTGGACAATCGAAAAAGTGCATCTGGATATGTCTTTACTTTGAGTGGCACTACAGTGAGTTGGATGTCCAAACTTCAAAGGAGTGTCTCATTAACAACCACTGAAGCAGAGCACATGGTCATCTCAGAAGCTGGCAAGGAGATGATCTGGTTCAAGAATTTTTTGAAAGAATTGGGCAAAGAACAAAATGATAGTTCTCTCTTCAGCAACAGTCAGGGTGCTATTCACCTCGCAAAGAACCCAATATTTCATGCAAGAACAAAGCACATTCAATTGAGGTATCACCATATTCGAGAGCTAATAGAGGAAGGGACTCTGTCGTTGAAGAAGATTGTTGGAGTGAAGAATCCAGCGGACATGCTCACCAAAGTAGTGACTGTTGATAAACTGAGGTTCTGCATTGCCTCAGTTCGCCTCCATGGATAGTGATGAGAAGGCTCCGCACTAGGAGTATAGTGTATGGATGAAAAGAAAAAATGGAAGCGAGATATTGCAAAGGTTGTTGATTTGTCTCTAAGTGGGAGATTGTTGGAGATGTGGCGTATGATCGTACTGGTGATTTATCTGTGTGGGATAATTATGTAATTTTACCATTACGGTAGCCCTAGACTTTAAATATAAAGGGCTTCCTTTGCATTTTGCTATGTAACTGAAAAAAGATAGTGAGAAAATCTAGTGCGGTCGTGGACGTAGGAATTTACTGAACCACGCAAATCTGTGTGTTTTGTGCTTTGTTTTCTTGGCGTTTTTCTTCGTTGCTTTCAATCTTTGTTCCTAAGACGATTAAAACACATGAAACTCAACATGCACTTAACACCTGCGTAATTTAGGATAGAGTATCGCTAAGTTTTCATCCAAAATGACCAAAAACCTACTACCGAGCCATGGAATGATTACATGGTCAGCTAACCACATTCCACTTCCCTTTTCTATGTTTCCCAAAAATCCATCATCACCTCTTCTATTCCCTCCTCTGTTGATTAGGTGATTCTTTACTTCATCCACCATGATAATGTAATGCCTCGGTCTACAGTGGGGCGTTGCAGATCAGTGACCCCAACCCAACTCCACGGATCTGATTGGTCGCAGCCGCTAATTCCAATGGCGGGTTGTTGAGTCTGGGCTTGAAGCGCATTCCTCCTAGATAAGGGAGATTTAAACTGGTCCTCATTACCAATTGAGCTGCAACAACCCATCATTGAAATTAGCAGTTGCGGCAAATCAGATCTGTGGAGATGGGTTGGGGTCACTGGTCTACAGACCTGTAGCGCACCCACAGTAGACTGAGGCGGTCATAAAAGTTCAGCTCAATTGGTTATGAGGACCAGTTTAGATCTCCCTTATCTAGGAGGTCGGAGGTTCAAGCCCCAGCCTCATCAACCCGTCCTTGGAATTAGCGATTGCGGTCAATCAGAACCGTGGAGATGGGTTGGGATCACTGGTCTGCAGACCTGTAGCGCACCCACAGTAGACTGAGGCGTTACATGATTAGACAATAGCAAAAAGTAAATCGCCATAATATAATTATTTCATCGCATTAATATTAGAAATAGTAAGACCGCACATAAGGCATAAAGATGATGAAATACATAGTTTATGAAAGTAATATTATGTGAATGCCCCCCCCCCCCCCAAAGATTAATTGTAGAAAAGGGTTAATGACTCATTTCAAATTAGTGGCTCTAACCGGCTGTTTTGATCATGTCGGCCACTATATGAAGATAAATATGAGGCACGATCAAGTATTTTTCCCTTTCGTGGTTGATAGAAACACATTATCATACTCATAAGGCATAGTAGACTATATGAGTCTCAATCGTGGGGAGTCGACACCCCATGATAGTGCTAGATGCAAGTCCGCGAGACACTTGGCACCTATGTTCGTCATTAGTGACTCATACTTCAGAATGTGTATAAGAAACCTTGCAATTCAGAATAAATAGAAAAGAATTTATAAGATAGCTCAAATTGAATTACTAGTCGGAACCTAGAACCATACACAATAATAATTCTGAACTCAGATTAAATCTAGAATAAGATCGAATCATAGAAAAGATGATTTATTTTCAAATGTACTCACAGAAAAGCATGCATAGACTAAGAAGCACCGGTACGAGTACGTGCACCGGGTACGATACGTATCCGTCACGCCGGTACAGCAAAAATTAAAAACAAGAATACGGGTACGAGGGGATATGTTGTATTAAATATAATAAATATATATGTATATATCACAAATGCAATTATAAATCCTCAAAACAATAAAACATGAAGCATAAATAAAGTGAAAATCAAATTGAAGTTGTTGTGCTATTGAAATTGTTGTGATGTGCAAATAGAAAATTATTGAAATTGCTTTGATGTGCCGTGCAAACAGCAAATTATTGAAACTGCATCGTTGTGTTGTGCAAGCAGGAAATAATTGAAATTGCTATGATGAGGAAACAATTGAAATTGCTATGCCGAGGAAATTATTGAAATTGCTGTGCAAATATTGAAGCAGGAAATTGAAATCAGGAAAGAATCATGAAGCTGTGAAATAATCAGGAAGTTGTCCAAGTATTGAAACAGGAAATTGAAATCAGGAAATAATAATAAGAAGAAGAGGCAGATAGCGGGTGGCTTATGATCAAGAGAAGCAGACGAGCTTAGCGGCTTTAATCGACAGAAGCAGACGAGATCAGCTGCTTCGATCGAGAGTAGCAGATGAGAAGAAGACGAGATCGGCGACTTCAATAGAGAGAAGCATACGAGAAGCAGACGAGATCAGCGGCTTCGATTGAGAGAAGCAAACGAGAGTAGGCTTACGATCGAGAGAAGCAAACGACAGCAGATAGCGGCTTACGATTGAGAGAAGCAGACGAGATCAGTGGCTTCGAACGAGAGAGGCACCGCGAGCAAGTAGCGGCTTACGATCGAGAGAAGCAGAGGAGAGCAGATAGCGGCTTACGATCAAGAGGGCAGATAGCAGCGTATCGAGCCGTCCGGTACGCGTACCCGTACAGGAAACGCACCCGGTACGGGTACGCGCCTAAAAATGGGGTGCCCATGCTTCCTAGTGCATAGAGCTATGTTATATTTTCCTTAGTTTAAAATACAATTTTGAATCATGCATGTATATTTTCTTTAGGTAAAGTTTAGTGTCATTAAGGAGAAGAGTCTTTCTTACGCTCCAGTGAGCCTAACCCCGTCTTCGGACATTTCTTTTCAAAGGTCACAGATTCAGAGATCCGCTTAGGATAAGCTCTCAAGGTTTTCTGCACCTTAGTTTGTTTTACTTAAGTTGTCTTTCTTTTCATTTGATGTATTAATTATATATGATCTCAATGAATCGAACACCTAAAATTTTCAGTGTTTCAGACCAATGTTTAAGATTTTTCAGTCTTTCAGATATATGTACTTTTCAATTATAGTTGGCTCTATGAATCAGAAATTTGAGGTACTTTTTTACCCATAGCTTCATACTTTACTTCTGTTGTAAACTTTCAGTTATTACTTTCATTTTCTCATGTTATGTACTAGTTTTATTACCACTGCTTAGTTTGCTTTTTATCACGAGTACCGGCAGGGCTTTTGATTATTGCTAAACTAGGTAAGAGTGTTACAGGTTGGGGTCTCTCCAGCACAAACACAAGCCCGTCGACTCCCATTGATGCTATGTATTCTCGACAACTACTTATCTACGTTCTCCGCTACTGGACTCCTTTTCTTGTGAGTATTTTTGTACTGTGTTTTTCTACTTTATTGAATGTTAGTTGATTATCATATGCATGTTTGGGATGCTGACTTGTTAGTGTAATTGTTTCCCTTTCTTAGTTTTCCTATAAAAATTTATCAATTGTGCAAGTGTAGTTTTAAGCCCTTCGTGCGAAGGAAGACGTGTTTACTTGCTTACTTGAAGTTGTCGTGAACGGTGTGTTGCATTGTGAAGCCTACTTAATCTTGCCGCTAGATTTAATTCTGGATCGAATCAAATCATACACGCATCATATGGTTTAAGTTTGTTTGAGTTTATTCCGCACCATTCACATAGACGTGCATAAGAGTTACCACACCTTCAAAGCCTACCATGCGTCAGATTTGGTAGCAGAGCCCCAGGTTAGGGTCATTTGCATGTTACGTAGCGGTAGACCTTATCGTCAGCCCATGTCCGACCCGAACCTCACGGACAAGAGAACCAACAACTCCAACTCTGAAATGACACATGTGAAATTTCAATGGCTGATGTTAGATCGATTCGATCAAATGAATGTTCAAATTGACGATCTACGGAATCGCATCGATATCCTTGAGGATCATAGAGAGCATGCCACTCCCCAGAGGTGGAAGGACCCACCACTCCACCTAACATTCACTTTGTGGAAGAACGAGACGTCCTCCCACCTCAAGATTGGCGTGTTAGGAATCAACCACCACGAGAACCCGCCCCACATCTGGAGCAACACCTCGATCCCATTCGCGACCGTTGACCTGTACCTGCCCCGGATAGGCATCTCTGCCCTCGGGGGGACTATCCACCTCGACACCCAACCCTCATGACCGAGTCCAGGGCCATTTTAACTATGGGCAGGATGATTACTATGACGGTTATCCTGAGCCACGTAGAGCACCACACGCATAGGACGACATCACTCGTCGCATACGCATTGACGCTCCTACCTTCGACGGTCACCTAGACCCGAAGGCCTTTAGTGATTGGCTTTAGTAGATGGGCCACTATTTCGAGTGGTTTGATATGACCGCGAGTGATGCGTTAGATTTGCCAGAATGAAGTTGCTTGGCCTAGCCAAGAATTTCTGGACCAGACTAGAGAGGTCACTTCATCGAGATGGAAACCGCCTTATTATTCGTTGGGAGGAAATGAAGCGGCGATTGAAGGATAAATATCTCCCCTCCTCCTATCGGGACCAGATGTTAGATTAGCTTTATGCGTTGTGCTAGGGCACGCTATCTGTGGCGGAGTACATGTCTCGATTTGATGAGTAACCTGTGAGGAGTGATTTGCGAGAGGAGACTAGTGTCACCGCTTCTCGATTTCGTTCTGAATTGAGATCTGAGTTATGTAAGGAGCTTATTCCCCATCGGATGGAGACGGTAGAGTAGGCTTATCAGATGGCCCTCGAGTATGAGCAATACCTGCGACTAGCAGGTGCCCGTCAAGCTACCTGCAGACCAGACGCCCACATTTAAGAGGCCACCACCGACCACAACCACTCCTGTAGGACCCTCTCGTGCCCATGGACACGAAGGGCAAGGTTGTATCCACCAAGCCTCCTGGGCCACCAGGCCGGGGAAAGTTCAGTGTTACCGTTGTTCTGGCAGGGGCCATATGGCGACCCAGTGTCCTACAAGAAATTTATTAATTGAAGAAGGCGATCTCAGTGTTGATGTTGAGGAGGTCGTTGATGAGGAGATTGTTGTCATCGTCGAGGACGGTTGGGAGAGCGATGTTGAGCAACTAGGTATTACACGACGTCTCCTTTACACCCCGCACACTGATGAAGATTGGCGTCATACGATGATCTTTTATACTTCCTTTCTCAGCGCAGGCGGTCCCTGCAAGCGGGAGTTGTGTTAACATTGTGACCCAGAAGGCCTTAGAGAGGATGCATGTGACCCCTGAGCTTCGTCCCCATCCTTATCGAGTTATCTGGGTCGATAAGACGGTTATACAGGTTACTCAGAGGTACCTGGCTCTGATCTCTCTCGCATCGTTTGAGGACCATGTTTGGTGCGACGTCATCCCCATGGATGTCGCTCACATTCTGTTATGGAGACATTGGCTTTACAGCCGCGATGTCACGTGTTTCGGTCGCTCGAACACGTGTGTATTCTACGACAAGGGTCGTAAGGTCACATTGACACCGATCCAACCCAAGGAGAAATCAAAGGGGAAGGTCACGCCCTCCACTAGCACAATTTCATCCAGGCAGCTGCACATTCTGTGTTACAGTGAGTTTATGAGAGAGAGCGTAGACACCAGCATACTCTGCGTAGTGGCCGACATCAAAAGCAACCATGGCTTCTGATGGCCCAACGGAGATCCCTGGTCTACCTCTGAGGTTCGTGTATTCTCGATGAGTATGTTGATATTGTGCCGAATGATTTACCTGACGAGTTACCCATATTGTGTGACATCCAGCAGGCCATCTATCTGACACCGAGGGCCTCACTCCCGAACCTACCACATTACCGGATGAACCCGGATGAGCATGTTGAGCTCAAGAGACAGGTGGATGAGCATCTCCGGAAGTTCATATGTGAAAGTTTGAGCCTTGTGCGGTCCTTTCCCTTCTCATCCTGAAGAAGGACGGGAGATGGCGCATGTGTATCGATAGTAAGGTTATCAACAAAATTACTATTAAGTATCGTTTCCCCATTCCCCGATTAAACGACTTGCTCGACACGATGGATGGTGCCCAGATATTCTCGAAAATAGATCTTCGCAATTGGTACCACCAAATTAGGATTTGTGAGGGAGACGAGTGGAAGACGGTCTTTAAGACCAAATATGGTCTTTATTGGTGATTAGTCATGCCTTTTGGGTTGTCCAACGCCCCCAGCACTTTCATGTGGATCATGACCCAGATCCTGCAGCCCTACATGGGCAAATTCGTGGTCATCTACTTTGATGACAATTTGATTTATAGACACTCTCCCGTTGACCATTTGAGCCATCTGAAGCTCTTATTTGATATCCTCCGTAAATAGAAGTTATACGTGAACTTGAAGAAGTGTTCCTACCTGACTGATTTCGTGCACTTTCTCGGATTTATTATATCAGCGTCTGGCGTGTCTGTGGACCCGGACAAGGTCCGTTCCATTCGTGGCATATTCCTTCCACAATCACTGAGGCACGTAGCTTTCACGGACTAGCCACCTTCAACCAGAGGTTTTCTGGGGCTTTAGTACCATCAAAACCCCCTTCATGAGTTGTCTGAGGAAGGGAGATTTGGTGGACGGAAACCACCACTCGGGCTTCCGTAGAGATTAAAGAGAAAATGACGACAGCCCCCATTCTGAGGTTGCCTGAGGTGTTTGAGGTAGCCTGTGAAGCATCTGACGTTGGCATTGGCGGAGTACTGAGTCAGGAGGGTCATCCAGTTTCTTACTTTAGTGAGAAGCTGAATGAGGCCCGGCACAAGTACTCAAATTATGATAGAGTTTTACATAGTAGTGCAGTCACTTTGATACTGGAGACATTATCTCTTACCACGGGAGTTCATCCTATACTCCGATCATCAGGCTCTGCGCTATCTTGATTCACATCGAAAATTGGGGTATTAAACATGTAAAGTGGGTCGAATGCTTGCAGGATTTTTATTACGTTCTCCGCGCGGGTGTTAAGAAACCTGCTGATGCCCTTAATTGTCGTATCACCCTACTCCACACACTGGGCGCTGGCACGGCTAGTTTTGTTTGACTACCTAGGGAGTACCCCACCTGTACTAACTTCAGTGAGATTCTCTGGATTTATGAGGGATTCCCCTGAGACCACTGAGAGGTTCGATATCGTCTGGGGATATTTGTATCGTGGGTCTCGTCTCTGCATTCCTCGGACCTCCATTCGGGACTTTCTAATTTGGGAAATGCACGCGGGTGGCATCGTTGGCGACTTCGCCAGAGACAAGATGATTGCTTTAGTTGAGGATCGTTTTTATTGGCCCACCTTTAAGAGGGATATGGCAAGAGTCGTGTGTCACTGTGGCACCTGTCAGACTGCGAAGGGTTCAAAATGGAACACTCGACTTTATACCCCCTTCCAGTCCTGCACCAGCCTTGGGTTGATATCAGCATGGATTTCGTATTGAGCCTTCCTCGCACTTTGAGGGAGCATAATTCCATTTTCGTAGTAGTAGACCGGTTCTCGAAAATGGTCCATTTTACCTGTCGCAAGACCACAGATGTTGCCCATGTGGCGGTCCTCTTCATGAGAGACATCTTTTGTTTACATGGTATACCCAAGTCCATAGGGTTCGACCATGACATACGATTCATGAGTTATTCTTGGAAGACATTATGACATAAAACAGGTACGACCCTGAAGGTTTCAACAACTTATCACCCACAGACTGAGGCCGTAATATGAGTTTGAGAAATTTGTTACGGTGTCTAGTTGGTGATTACCCGTCGGTTTGGGATTTTGTGTTACCCATAGCTGAGTTCGCATACAATAGCTCCGTTAATAGGTCTACTGGCATGAGTCCATTTTATATAGTGTTAGGATATGAGCCTAGGAAGCTCATTGTCCTCACCCTGACTCCCTCTGCGTCGCGCCCTAGCGAGTCTGATGAATCCTTCATCCATCACATATATGAAATGCATGAAATGATCTGGAAGAAAATTGCTAGCAGTAATGAATTATACAAGGCACGGGCAAACAAACACAAGCATGAGCAGCATTTTCAGGTGGGCGAGCAAATCATGGTCAGAATTCGCATAAAGAGACTCCCAAAAGGGCCGCTAAAAAGCTACATCCTAACTGAATGGGTCCTCATAAGATTATAAGGAAAATTGGAACCCCTACCTTGAGCCACCTCCAACACCCTCACACTTACAGCCTGACCCGTACCGTGGCCACCTTGGACAAGCACACACGAGTTTGCACGCACCCCCTATGATTGCACAGGTTCCTCTGGATCCACCAACACGAGAGGTGAGAGCTAAGAGCATTTCTGACATTGCGGCGCACGAGTGCACCATCAACCCAGACGGCCCATCCTATCATTATCTGGTGCACTAGAGTGAATACCCCACCTTTGCTTGGGTCTCGGCGGCGGAGCTTGATAGACTTGCCCCTGATCTTTTACGCCAGTACGATGATCTCCATGAATCAGAGATGAATACTTTTTAGTCAGGGGGGTTGATGGGGATCAGCCGTGAGATCGACACTGGGCTTCAAGACACCACTCGGCGAGGCCTACAATTGTGTACTCGCGCGTTGATCGGATCGCCAATCCGAGACCACAAGCGCGTCCGGAGGGCCGTTTCTACAGGTTTTATGTATTTTTTTGGGGACATTATTAAATGTGATTTGGACATCGGGCGTAGCGGCCAATCATAGTCGTTCATGTCGGGTTTCCTAACCCCACTTTCGCTATAAATAAGAGTAGGGGTGTAAACGAGTCGAGCTTGGCAAAAATCCCAAGCTCAAGCTCGAGCTAAATGTTTCAAGCTCGAGCTCGACGAGCTCATCCTGCTTGGCTCGAGCTAGAGACCAGTATATTGAGCTCGAGCTCGAGCTTTCGATCTCGCGAGCTTGAGTCGAGCTCGAGCTTCTCGCGAGCTTTTTGCTCATGAGCATGTTTTTCTTTATATTTATATATATATTTTTTAAAAAAATGACCCAAAAAAAGCTCGCGAGCTCATGAACAAGAACAATTGAGCTCGAGCTCGGTTCGCAATCGAGCTCGAGCTCGGCTCGCAATCGAGCTCGAGCTCGGCTAGCAATCGAGCTCGAGCTCGGCTCGAAATCGAGCTCGAGCTCGAGCTCAACTGGCTCGAGCTCAAGTCGAGCTTTTTTCGAGCCGGCTCATCGAGCTCACGAGCTGGCTCAACTCAACTTGCACCCCTAAATAAGAGTGGGGGATGTCAGTTTGAGGCATTGTTAGCCTTGTGAGAGATTCCAGAGCCGACAATCATATAGCGGTGCGACGCCACGAGACCTCGGGGTGCCCGTCCCGATTTATTTTGGTTTTCCATTTTATTTTCCTGTAACCTTTCCCTCCCCCCTCGAGCCCCTCTCACCACTTATAACCACTCCATTATTGTTACCTTATCACTATTTTAAATGTCCTCTGACATGTCCAACGTGTTTGTCGACATATCATTTTTGTGAGTAAAATGATATTTTTTTTTTAATTTGTTTGTCCTTTTGTAAAATATAGGACGATTTTTTCCGATATATCGGCCGACACGAGTTTTGAACATATCGCGCGCTATTTTGTGTTATGTTAGCAGCAGTATATGTCTAAATCATATATATATAATATTATGTATGTTTAAATCAATTAGACTTGTTGTTTCATTCTTTTAATGTGTTACTCTAATAATCAATTTTGTATAACTATTTCACATTATATTTTTCTTATTTCGTATTACAAAAAATGTGAAAAATATCACACATTTATTAGTTGTTATTTATATGATTTTAACATAAACTTATTAAGCATAGAAAGACTTATAATCAATGAAGAACATTTAGCTTTTAGATGTTCTTTATTTACTATAAAATTCAATACTAACAAAATAAAATTCGTATATAATATTAAATATATTTTATATTATACTAATTTGTACTTACAATAATATTTTACTTTTGATATTTTTCAAATTTATTTTAAGATATACATGATTCATTATTCGTTTACTTATTATGTTAATTTTTTTTTATATTTTTAGAACATATAATTATAGTTAGTATACATAAAATATTTTTTTTATTTATGAGATATGAAAATCCGATATTTTAAAATTGTAACGCCCCTGGCTACTGTGTGTGGGCTACTGTGCGTGGGTTATTATAGGTCTGCAGACCAGTGACCCCAACCCCTCTCCACAGATTTGATTGGTTGCAGCAGTTAATTCCAATGATGGGTTGTTAGGCTTGGGCTTGAACCACAGACCTCTTAGATAAGGATGTAGCTCAATTGGTGATGAGGACCAGTTTAGAGCTCCCTTATCTAAGAGGTCTGGGGTTCAAGCCCCAGACTCAACAACCCGACATTGTAATTAGTGGTTGCGGCCAATCAGATCTGTGGAAATGGGTTGGGGTCACTGGTCTACAGACCTGTAACGCACCCGCAATAGATCGGGGCGTTACATTATCATGGTGGACGAAGTAAAGAATCACATAATCAACGGAGAAGGGAATAGAAGAGGTGATGATGGATTTTTGGTACCAGGGCGTTACAAAAATATCCTTGACATATCTCCGACTTCAGGTATCCGACATTTAAAAATTTAATCTGACATGTCGCTGACATCCGATATTTACAACTTTGCCTACCACGATCCCAAGCAGAAGTCTTCATCTCGACGAAAGGCCAACACCACACCCTTCCCGACCCCGCTCAAGGACATTGCCTCCCTCTCGATCCATTAAGCCAATAGCCCTCCTTCTCGATCCCACAACAGGTCTCCTTCTACCAATTTCACATACGCCAAAACCAGCTCCAAGCCCACGCTCTCAGCATTTGCTAGCCGAGGTCGCCGACCCCCCCCCCCCCCCCCCCCCGCCTTGTCCTCCCCTTTCCCTAACCACAAACACCAAATCGACCACCCACAACCATGTTTTCTGCAACCGAGCCCCTGCTACCTCAACAGCCGCCCACTTCACCAAAACCAACCACACCTCCCTATTCCCAACCGCAAGTTGGGATTTCTCCGGCCAAAGCACAAGCCTGTCGACTCTCATTGCTACTTCGTATTCTCTACAACTAATCTACATTCGCCGCTACTAGACTCTTATGCTTGTGAATATTTTTGTACTGTGTTTTTCTACTTTATTGAATGTTGGTTGATTATCATATACATGGTTCGGATGCTGGCTTGTTAGTGTAATTGTTTCCCTTAGTTTTCCTGTAAAATTTTCTCATTTGTGCAAGTGAAATTTTAAGCCCTTCGTGCGAAGGAAGACGTGTTTGTTTCTTTACTTGGAGTTGTCGTGAACGTTGTGTTGTATTGTGAAGCCTGCTTAATCTTGTTGCTAGATTTAATTCTGGATCAAATCAAATCATACACGCATCATATAGTTTAGGGTTGTTTGAGTTCATTCTGCACCACTCACATAGACGTGCATTAGAGTCAGCATACCTTTCACAGCTTACCATGCGTCAATGTACCTTACTCAGAAAGCATTAAACTCTGTTAAACTGCAAACTAATACTCTCTCACCGGGTGGTGAGCGTATCCAAGGAGGTGACTAATTGGCTTAAAAGGTTTTGGTCCGGCTGCAATCGACTAAGAAGAAAAAACCATAAGGTTAGCTCTCTTCTCGCTCTCAACATGGTATCAGAGGGGAGCTTTTTCCCGTCGACCTGAAGGCTCGACGTGTGTTCCCCCTGCCGTCTCCGCGTACGTGAGTTCTCGTCGATCTGAAGGATCGTCGATTGTCGACGCTTTGATCGTCTTTAGCCGCTGCCAAAGCTCTGTCGTCTCCGTATGCTCCCTGTCTTCCACTAGACATCGACCTGAAGGTCCGTCTCTGTCGTTGCTTCCAGCTATTGTTGTGGTCGTCTCCATCCCTGCCGCTACTTCCAGTTGTTGTCGTGGTTTCTGTCTACGTTCCCTCTGTCCGTCTCCATCAGAAGTAACGACAATCCAGACCTGAAGGTCCGTCTCTGCTGCTGCTTCCAGCTGCTGTCGTGGCCGTCTCTGCTGCTGCTGTCGTGGTTTCTGTCTGCATTCCCTCTGCCGTCTTCATCAGAAGTAGACGTCAATCCAGCTTTTGCCTGCGTCTCCTGCTGTTGATTCTGTTTGCTTCCTGCATATGCTGTTGTTGTTTCCTGTGGGTTCCCAAAGGTCCAGTCGGCATGTGTGCCCGTATGGAGGAAAACTTGAAAAGTGCAAGTGCCTCTGAAGCGGCCGTTAACCAACCCAAACACTATAGTGGAGGGAGCTCTAACATGGACTTCAATCAAGGGATCACTCACATCAAGCTCAATGGGAGAAACTACCTCCTATGGGCTCAATCTATGCGGATATTCATTGGGAGTCGTCGAAGACTTGGGTTTATCACCGGATCTAAGCCGGCCCCAAGCAAGACTGATCCTCTATATGAGGAATGGGAAGGTGAGAATCTTACTGTGATAAATTGGCTTGTCAATTCTATGGAACCCAAGTGTTGAAACCAGTAACCCGGTTTCGACGTTCGCAAGGGGGATGCTGCTAACCCTTACTTGACCTGAGCGAGACCCCTGACCAGTCACTAAGAACTAGGAGAACTTGCTCTTGAAGAGCACGTGAGTCTAGAAACGAACCCCTTAAGCTTCAGCGAGGAGGTCCCACCACATACCCGGAAGATCTTAGAGCGCTTCCCCTCCCAAGCCAATGCTGAGCCTGGGCACCTTGGAGGGCACTAAGGAACACCTCACCGACCACCTTCAACATCAAGGGGAGGGGAGGGGTAGTGCTTGCTCACACGCAAGGGAGGGGGTAGGAACCAACCAACCATCCCAAGGTGCCCATGGGGGTCTATTTATAGACCTTCCCAAAAATGGACTGCGAATAGCCAAAATCGGACTGCGAATAGCCAAAATCGGAATGCGAATAGCCACAAGGGGCGAGTGCGAGGAGCTTCCCCCACTCGCCAGCAACAAGGGGCGAGTGGGGGGAGCTTCCCCCACTCGCCAACAACAAGAGGCGAGTGGGGGGAGCTTCCCCCACTCGCCAACAACAAGGGGCGAGTGGGGGGAGCTTCCCCCACTCGCCAACATCAAGGGGCGAGTGGGGGGAGCTTCCCCCACTCGCCAACAACAAGGGGCGAGTGGGGGGAGCTTCCCCCACTCGCCAACAACAAGGGGCGAGTGGGGGGAGCTTCCCCCACTCGCCAACATCAAGGGGCGAGTGGGGGGAGCTTCCCCCACTCGCCAACATCAAGGGGCGAGTGGGGGGAGCTTCCCCCACTCGCCAACATCAAGGGGCGAGTGGGGGGAGCTTCCCCCACTCGCCAACAACAAGGGGCGAGTGGGGGGGGGGGGGGGGGGGGGGGGGGGGGGGGGGGGGGGGCTTCCCCCACTCGCCAACCACAAGTGGAGAATGGGAGGAGCCTCCCCCACTTGCTCCACTACTTCCTTCCTCGGGTCATTTCTTAGCCTCGCTCGGTCTTGGTCGCCTCCGAGAGGTCGACCTGCCTGCCTCGGTCCGCTTAACTTTCGATTTGGTCTTGACGGATTACGAGTAATACAACGACCCTACTCATGTCGGGTCACACCGACTCGAAAAATATGAGGGTTGTACACAATCCCTGCTCTTTGCGAGCTTGTCCCAAGCTCGGAAAGAAAGTCCAACCCACCTATTTGACGAGTAGGTGGGAACTTAGGGGAATCCACGAAAGGATCCGTCATCGGGGAACCTCTGCCAAGCCTTTCGGTTGATCCTGACTTGAGACGGAAGGTGAACCTTTCTCCACTAAAGAACCCTCCTATGGGCCGAGCCCAACTGGAGGTGGAGAAAGCTCAACACCTTGGGTCGGATTAACCTCGACCTGAGGTGGAGGAAAAACTCAGCACCTCTAGTCGAGCCGAGCTCGACCTGAGGTGGGAGGAAAACCTTTCTCCACTTAAGAACCCTCCTATGGGCCGAGCCCAACTGGAGGTGAAGAAAGCTCAACACCTTGGGTCGGATTAACCTCGACCTGAGGTGGAGGAAAAACTCTGCACCTCTAGTCGAGCCGAGCTCGACCTGAGGTGGGAGGAAAACCTTTATCCACTAAAGAACCCTCCTATGGGCCGAGCCCAACCGGAGGTGGAGAAAGCTCAACACCTTGGGTCGGATTAACCTCGACCTGAGGTGGAGGAAAAATTCAGCACCTCTAGTCGAGCCGAGCTCGACCTGAGGTGGGAGGAAAACCTTTCTCCACTAAAGAACCCTCCTATGGGCCGAGCCCAACTGGAGGTGGAGAAAGCTCAACACCTTGGGTCGGATTAACCTCGACTTGAGGTGGAGGAAAAACTCAGCACCTCTAGTCGAGCCGAGCTCGACCTGAGGTGGGAGGAAAACCTTTCTCCACTTAAGAACCCTCCTATGGGCCGAGCCCAACTGGAGGTGGAGAAAGCTCAACACCTTGGGTCGGATTAACCTCGACCTGAGGTGGAGGAAACTCCACACCTAACAGGGAGCCGAGCTCACCTGGAGGTGGAAGAACTCAACACCTAACAGGGAGCGGAGCTCACCTGGAGGTGGAGGAAACTCCACACCTAACAGGGAGCCGAGCTCACCTGGAGGTGGAAGAACTCAACACCTAACAGGGAGCCGAGCTCACCTGGAGGTGGAGGAAACTCCACACCTAACAGGGAGCCAGGCTCACCTGGAGGTGGAAGAACTCAACACCTAACAGGGAGCCGAGCTCACCTGGAGGTGGAGGAAACTCCACACCTAACAGGGAGCCGAGCTCACCTGGAGGTGGAAGAAACTCCACACCTAACAGGGAGCCGAGCTCACCTGGAGGGGGAGGGAACTCCACGCACTCCTGATCTAACTGGAGGTGGTAGTGCCCATCCAGGTCCTGGGAGTCTTAGCTCAACCGGGGTGGAGGGACTCAACGCACTCCTGATCTAACTGGAGGTGGTAGTGCCCATCCAGGTCCTGGGAGTCTTAGCTCAACCGGGGTGAAGGGACTCAACGCACTCCTGATCTAACTGGAGGTGGTAGTGCCCATCCAGGTCCTGGGAGTCCTAGCTCAACCGGGGTGGGGGGACTCAACGCACTCCTGATCTAACTGGAGGTGGTAGTGCCCATCCAGGTCCTGGGAGTCTTAGCTCAACCGGGGTGGAGGGACTCAACGCACTCCTGATCTAACTGGAGGTGGTAGTGCCCATCCAGGTCCTGGGAGTCCTAGCTCAACCGGGGTGGAGGGACTCAACGCACTCCTGATCTAACTGGAGGTGGTAGTGCCCATCCAAGTCCTGGGAGTCTTAGCTCAACCGGGGTGGAGGGACTCAACGCCTTCCCAATCTGACTGGAGGTGGAAGTACCCATCCACGTTCTGGGAGTCTTAGCTCAACCGGGGGTGGAGGAACTCAACGCCTTCCCAATCTGACTGGAGGTGGAAGTACCCATCCACGTCCTGGGAGCTTACCTTCACCCGGAGGCAGAGGAACTCAACGCCTTCCCGATCTGACTGGAGGTGGAAGTACCCATCCGCATCCTAGGTGCTTACCTTCACCCGGAGGCAGAGGAACTCAACGCCTTCCCAGTCCAGCTACCAAGTAGCGAGTCGACCCGATGAGCCTCCCATCTGCCGGCATGACTGAGCCCGGAGAATGGTCTCTAGTCGGGGATACTACCAAATGGGAGCGGAGTACCCATCCACGTCCTAGGTGCTTACCTTCACCTGGAGGCAGAGGAGCTCAACACTTACCCCAAACCACTTAGTCAAGGTGTTACCTGAAACCTCTTCATTCATCGTCGAGGAGCTACCTGCTTATTACAACGCGCCCCTCTGGGCCTACTTGGTCACATGCACCTTGACCATCTCTTTCATCATCTCCTCCACTTTCTCTGTCTTCTCATTCCTTTCCTTTCTCCTGGTCCTTCCTGCTTCCCTGGTCAACCTGCAGGTGGGAGACTTGCCTCTGGAACCGATCTGCGTAGCTTCCTTGCGTCTCCCCGTGCTTTTGTTGAATCAGGAACAGGGACTACGCCCCCTTCCTGGTGAGACGGAGGCATTCTCCCTGCCCCCTCACTCGGGGCAGCTGGCCCCATGAGAGCTGTTGAAGAGCGCTTGCGCTTGAAGGCTCAAGCCTTCCTCCGAGGCTGGCCCCTTCCCTTGCCAACACGCTTGCTCTATCTCCATCAAAGACGGCGAGGCGAGCACAGGTGTTGGCGATGCCGTGTACTCGCCCTGAGGGGGGGTGCAAACCGCATGACTTCCCGGATTGACTTCCTGAACTCCTCGAAGTCACCTTTCTTCATGCACTCCCCGGCAGGGGTGAGTCCCCCAGTTCATCGCTTCCAGCCATGAGACTTGCCCAGAGCTTTCCGAACTAGCTGCTTCCACGCTCACCGCACCATAATGTTGAAACCAGTAACCCGGTTTCGACGTTCGCAAGGGGGATGCAGCTAACCCTTACTTGACCTGAGCGAGACCCCTGACCAGTCACTAAGAACTAGGAGAACTTGCCCTTGAAGAGCACGTGAGTCTAGAAACGAACCCCTTAAGCTTCAACGAGGAGGTCCCACCACATACCCGGAAGATCTTAGAGCGCTTCCCCTCCCAAGCCAATGCTGAGCCTGGGCACCTTGGAGGGCACTAAGGAACACCTCACCGACCACGTTCAACATCAAGGGGAGGGGAGGGGTAGTGCTTGCTCACACGCGAGGGAGGGGGTAGGAACCAACCAACCATCCCAAGGTGCCCATGGGGGTCTATTTATAGACCTTCCCAAAAATGGACTGCGAATAGCCAAAATCGGACTGCGAATAGCCACAAGGGGCGAGTGCGGGGAGCTTCCCCCACTCGCCAGCAACAAGGGGCGAGTGGGGGGAGCTTCCCCCACTCGCCAACAACAAGAGGCGAGTGGGGGGAGCTTCCCCCACTCGCCAACAACAAGGGGCGAGTGGGGGGAGCTTCCCCCACTCGCCAACATCAAGGGGCGAGTGGGGGGAGCTTCCCCCACTCGCCAACAACAAGGGGCGAGTGGGGGGAGCTTCCCCCACTCGCCAACAACAAGGGGCGAGTGGGGGGAGCTTCCCCCACTCGCCAACAACAAGGGGCGAGTGGGGGGAGCTTCCCCCACTCGCCAACATCAAGGGGCGAGTGGGGGGAGCTTCCCCCACTCGCCAACAACAAGGGGCGAGTGGGGGGGGGGGGGGGGGGGCTTCCCCCACTCGCCAACCACAAGTGGAGAATGGGAGGAGCCTCCCCCACTTGCTCCACTACTTCCTTCCTCGGGTCATTTTTTAGCCTCGCTCGGTCTTGGTCGCCTCCGAGAGGTCGACCTGCCTGCCTCGGTCCGCTTAACTTTCGATTTGGTCTTGACGGATTACGAGTAATACAACGACCCTACTCATGTCGGGTCACACCGACTCGAAAAATATGAGGGTTGTACACCAAGATTGCAAGTCACTTCCTGTTATGTCAAACTGCAAAAGAAATGTGGGAGTTAATCGAGCAAAATTATTCAAAAAGGAAGGACTTGGCTAGAATATATCAACTCCAGACAGAGCAGATTCACATGGCATGGATGAGTGATTTCGAGGAATATTATAGCAAACTGACTCATAAGTGAGCAGAACTTGATCAATATTCTGCTATCCAGAATGTAGAAGATTACAAGATGGAACTCATGCAACGGAGGGTGTTCGAAATGCTTTCTGGTCTTCCTCCTGAACTCGAATTTCAGAGAGTTCAGAGGTTGGGAAGAGATTCTGTGCCTGATCTGGAAACAGTGCCTCACTATATTCGAGGGGAGACAAGCCGCATAAACTCCACTCGTTCAGATGTTCATATTGGCCATGAGAAATCTGCCCTCACCGCTGAGCAGAAGAGGTGGCAGTCAAGAAATATGAGACAAGATGATAAGAGTCGAATGAAGTGTCC
This sequence comes from Dactylorhiza incarnata, assembly GCA_033032865.1. NCBI lineage: Eukaryota > Viridiplantae > Streptophyta > Magnoliopsida > Asparagales > Orchidaceae > Dactylorhiza > Dactylorhiza incarnata. The sequence goes on from JAWHQI010000295.1 coordinate 3,245,732, forward strand.
TCACTGTGGAAAGAAAGGACATGGGAAAGAGAAATGTTGGGATCTTCATCCTCACTTGGTTCCTTCAGGGTGGACCCGTGGTTTTGATGGGAAATATGTGAGACCTCAAACAGCTATGTATAGCAACTTGGAGAATACAGGATATCTCCTAGCGGAAAATGAGAGTTTGACTAGGGAACTCAAGGCTTTGAAAGTCAATACTGCTGGAAGACCTGTTTCTGGAAGACCTTTTTCTGGTGACTTGGCGGGCACTGTTGCCCATGTTCACACTACTTTTGTGTCCTCAAAAGGACCCTCTCCTCCTTGGATCATTGACTCGGGGACCGCCGACCATATGACTGGGTCTTCTGTGGTGGTTTCTTCTATTTCTCCTGCATCTAGCAGTGTAAAACTCGTTGATTGATCATCGGCTTCTGTGACTGGTAAAGGGGTTATTCATCTCTCTCCCTCTGTTTCTCTCAAATCTGTGGTTATTGTTCCTTCATTCCCTACAAATCTGTTGTCTGTGAGTAGTTTAACCAAACAACTCAACTGTTCTATTACCTTTTTCACTTCTCATTGTGTTTTTCAGGATCTGGCGAGTGGGAAGACGATTGGTGGTGGACATGAGTCAGGTGGTGTGTATGTCATGGACAACCATCAAGCTTTTGATGCACAGTTGCCGACCAATCATGATCAGTTGATGTTGTGGCACAAGATATTTAGGCATGCTAGTTTGAAGATCCTAAAAGCTATCTTTCCGCATTTTGTTGATGTTAAAAAAACTACTCTTAATTGTCAATCATGTGAATTAGCTAATCACTGTAGAACCATCTATGCTCCTAGCCGGAGTTGAAGTGTGACATGTTTTGATTTGATACATTCTGATGTCTGGACATCACTTGTTTGCTCTGTGAATGGATTCCAATATTTTGTCTCTTTTATTGATGATCATTCTCGCTTTACTTGGGTGTATCTTATGAAAAGGAAAAATGAGGTTTCAGACATTTTTCAGTTATTTTATCATGTGCGGACTCAGTTTGAAGCTAAAATTAAAATCCTTAGAAGTGATAATGGAGGTGAATATACAAGTAGTGATCTTCAGAGATTCTTGGGAGATCATGGCATTACTTTTCAAACTTCATGTCCAGGGAAGTCCGGGGACCCCTCAGCAGAATGGGATTGCCGAGAGAAAAAATCGGCATATCATGGAGACTACTCGTTGCCTATTGCAAGAGATGCACGTCCCTAAGGGGCTATGGGATGAAGGTGTTCTCACATATGTTTATCTAATTAATCGGATGACCACTGACATTTTGGAGGGAAAGTATCCTCTACAGCTTCTTTGTCCAGATATGCCTCTATTCAACCTTCCTTCTAAAATATTTGAATGTGTTACCTTTGTCCATTTTGTGGGTCCTCATAGGGATAAACTAGGCCCTCAAACGACAAAATGTATCTTTGTGGGATATGCTGCAAATCAAAAAGGGTATAAATGTTATTCTCCTACTCTCTGAAGAAAGTTTATATCAAAAAATGTCACCTTCTTCGAGAACACTCCCTCTACTCCGATGAGGGCAAAACTGTTACTTTTCAGGAAAAGAGAACACTCCCTCCACTCCCGCTCTTCAAATTCATAGTGGTCATACCAGATACCCTATTGATAAGTATGTTGGGTATCACTCTATCGCTCACTCTTTGAAAGCTTATCTTGCTTCTATTTCCTCTATTTCTATTCCTAACAGTTTTTTAGAAGCTAGCTTGAATCTTCATTGGTTGAAAGCTATGGAGGAGGCCTCCAACGTCAAAAGACTTGGGAAATTATTCCTATCCCTCACGGGCGTCACCCCGTTGGATGCAAATGGATATATACTACTAAATTTCTACAGGATGGAACTCTTGATAGATATAAAACGAGATTGGTGGCGAAAGGCTTTACTCAGATTGATGGAGTTGATTTCCAAGAGATATTTGCTCATGTTTCTAAACTGAACTCTGTTAGAATCTTGTTGTTGTCAATTGCGGCTCATAAGTCCTGGACTCTGCACTAACTCGATGTAAAAAATGTCTTCCTCCACGGTGAATTGGAGGAAGAAATCTATATGACGCCTCCTCCTGGCATGGATGTTCCTAAAGGATATGGGTGTCGCCTCAAGAAAGCCTTGTATGGTCTCAAACAGTCACCTCGTGTCTGGTTTGTCAAGCTAAGTAACAAACTCTTGGAGTTAAACTTCACTCGTTGTACCTCTGACCACTCAGTCTGTCTACAGAAAAGAGGAATGTACTACTATTCTCATAGTTTATATGGATGATATTATTATTACTGGAAATGATGATTGTCACATTACTCACGTGAAAAGGAAATTGGCGTCTGTCTTTGAAAACAAGGATTTGGGCCTCCTTCGATACTTTCTCGAAATTGAGATTGCTCGATCCGCCAGGAAGATTATGATCTCTCAGCGCAAATATGTCTTAGGCCTTCTCAGTGAAGTTGGATATTTGGTAGTCAAACTTGTGGATAGTCCAGTGGATCCTAATTATGACATTCACAAGGAGACTTCTCCAGATCTTGAGAGGAAGTTAGAATTTCAACGTATTGTGGGAAAGCTGATTTATCTGACAATCACCTGACCTGATATCTCCTTTGTCGTTTGTAACATCCGAAATTTAATGAGAGCGTAAATCTAATTTCAGGGTCCGGACACGAGCGGGAGTGATCGAGCCAACTTCTATTCAAGGTATGAGTTTGTCGTTGCGTACAAGTAAATAATTTATCTAGTTAATTTTTACAGAATTTATTTCGGCGCATTTTAGAGGTCCACAAGACCTTTTGCACTCAGACCTTTGGGGATTTAGTGACGAATGACAATGTAGTAATAAAACCCAAGCTTATTTTTCCTCCTCTGTTCCACGGTGACACCTTGTAACGCTTTCCCTGTCGTTACCAAGCGCAGCCCCTTTTAATCCGCTCCTTTCCTAAGCCGGCGCTTAGGGCTCACGCGTCGATTTGAGTCATTAAAAGGTTCGTGCGTTTTCCCTCCCAGCGCAAGGTAACCGTCTGCTCTCCTCTCTCGCCCACGCTCCCTCTGGTTTTTTTCTGGTCTCGATTCTTCCAGCCGGTGGTGCGAGGGGCTCTGCCGCTCCTAGTCCTCGTCGTTGGAGGCGCAGAAGACGACCCTTCCTCTCCCAGAAGCCCTAAACGCCTCCTCCGCTCGATGTTAGGTCTGGTCGACCTCTTCCTTCCCTTTCAAGAAGTTTTCGTCGACTCCTCCTCGCAGACGGGTGATCCCTGCCGCTTCCAAGCCAGCCGCAGGAGTCGTCTTTGTTGTTTCTCTCGGATTCAGAGGATTTCCTTGGGTAAGTAGTCGACGTCTCCGTCCCTTTTAGTCGTCAGTTGGTTCAATTGTTGTTACCTTCGATTTCTTTTCTCCTCTATGCAACAGATAGAGGCGTTGGAACCTCCTTCCCCTCATAAAATTAGGGCAGCCCCCTCTCCAGCCGTTGGTCTCTTTTTCGGTTGTGTTTCAGATTTGGGATTCAGTTGGGTAACAGAACAGAGAAGGCCTCTAATTCTGTCAAATAATAAGGTGTCATGCTGCCGCGCCTTGTATATGAGCGGCACAATACTACGGTAAGAAAATCTGTTTCTTTTGGCTAGGCATATCATAAAGTAGCGCATAAATATTTCTTAGATGAGAATTTGATAGGTGTTATGCTCTCATGTTATGTATTGAATAAATGATAGTATGAACTAAGATATTTATTTTCCTTATTTCAAGTAACTCGGTAGAGCACGATTATGATGTTCTCTTAAAGGTTTGAGTTCTAGAAAAAATGGTGAACCTACGCAGAACGTCTAGCAGAATATTTTATTAAGATCCAATCAATATCAGAAATCGTTTAGGATATTTTCTTTATTTCAAGTAACTCGGTAGAGCACGATTATGATGTTCTCTTAAAGGTTTGAGTTCTAGAAAAAATGGTGAACCTACGCAGAACGTCTAGCAGAATATTTTATTAAGATCCAATCAATATCAGAAATCGTTTAGGAGGCACGAATGATGACATCGCTCGTGATAGATTGAGGCGCACAATCTTACTCCTAGGGCATAGTAGTCCCTAGGAGCCTCAACTTTTGGGGAGTGAATACATCCTCTAATAGATCAGTAGATGCGGGTCTAAGTCGTTGAGACATAGAACGGAATGCGTTCGTTACTAAAGACTCGGATCGTTAGAATGCGCATAAGATACAACCTCAAGATTTAAGCTTACATCGCAGTTCAGAAACTCCTTGAAATTATTATTCGAACGATTTTAAATGGAAATACATGATTAAATCATCGTAGAACAGACATTTATGTTTGCGACATTTTAATAGAATAACATGCGAGTAATAAAGGATATTTATTTATTTAGTACAAATAATTATTTATGTATTTGTCCCGTACTCATGTTTCTTCAATGATTAATATTTTTGTTTTAGTGTCACTAAGGGAAATGTTTTTTCTTACTCCAGTTGGGTTGACCCATATTTATGGGCTTTTTATCACAGGGGTCACATGTGGGGTGTTGCGCCTAGGATGAGCGCGTTTGCCGATGGTTCCCTTATAGTTTGTTTTCATTCAGTAGTTTATTCCTACAGTATTGCTTTATGTTATTGGCATGTATCCAGATTCTCTAATGCTACTTGTATCAGACTATGTATAAGTTTTCAGCATTTCAAGCATTCTGACTCTTTCAGTTTTTAGTGACTCTGTGAATTTAAAATTTGAGGTATACTTTTAACCCCTAGCTTCTTTTACTGTTTCCGCTGTAAGTACTCTTTTAGCATTTTTCATTTATCCTGCTTTGCACCATTTTTATTACCGCTACTTGGTTTATTTCATATCACGGGGCCCGGCCGGACTGCTGATTTGTGGTAAAACTAAGTTGGGGTGTTACAATTGGTATTAGAGGTAGGTTTAGGATCCTATGACCCAGAAAGTTCACAGAGCCTTAGGATTTCGACTGAATCTTTCCTTTGACGTTAGAGTCATTAAAATTTCATCTAGTTCAGCTATGCGTTGTATGGAAATATCTTTCTAGTAGATCCTTCTTTGTGTCTCGTACATCAATAACTATTTCCCTTCCATCGTATAGGAATCGCGTACCAACGAGGCGGGCGAGCCTTCGCGGCAAAATACCACTCCTGAGATAGTCATGGATGACGGTGGAGCACCAGCAGCACCGGTAATACCAGAACCTACCGACTTAGCGGTTGTTATTGCAAGGGTAGTGGTCATAGCTCTGTTGGAATTTAGAAACGGATTGCCTGCAGCAGATCAAGCAGCAGTCCCTGTTCCAGCTGCCGGGGACTTAGGAATGGAACGTTATCTGAGGAATTTCCGGGACCTTCAGCCCTCCAATTTCAATGGAGAAGAAACGCCGATGGAGACCGATGATTGGCTGATAAAGACCCGCGACCTACTCGAAGTGATGCAGTGCCCAGAGAACAAGAAGGTTCCTATAGCAGCCTTCCTTCTGAAGGGCGAGGCAAATCTGTGGTGGACCAGGCATTTGGCGGACATTCCCGCTAGTAAGTAACGTTGTTCAGATTACCCCTTTTTCCAGAATACTTTGTTCGTTTAGCATAATGGTAATATGAGTTTTCATTTATGTTAGGTCGTACAGCAGATATGTTCGCGTGAAACAATTTCTCGACGACGCTAGCTAGCTGGTCTGTGCCCCCATCTGAGCGTCGCAGTCTCCAGGAGAAGTACCTCAGGCTCATTCAGGGGGACAGAACTGTAATAGCCTATGAGCGGGAGTTAACTCACTTGTCTCGTTATGCAGGCAATATGCAAGGGGATGAGAACGAGAAATGTAACCGGTTCGTGGACGGACTGCGTGACTCTCTGAGACAGCCTTTGATGACGATGGTCAATGCCGATTACGGGAGCTTGGTGGACACAGCGAGGAAGCTGGAAGCTGATCAGCAGAAGGTGCAAAAGCGAAATAATTTCCGTTCGAAGCGGCCTCAGGATGCACCACAACAACAACAGAACAGGTATAATCAAGGAAAGAACTAGAACAAGAAGCAGAGAACTGATGATAAGAAGGGTGGTCAGACCGAGTCCAAGGTCAAAGATTACCCCCTCTGTCCTAAATGCTAACGCCACCATCTGGGTGAGTGTTTAGCTGCTGCAGGAGTTTGTTACAAGTGTCAGCAACCGGGGCATATAGCCCGCTATTGCCAGGGAACTCCCGTGGTTCAGGTAACGAAAGTTCGTTCGTGTAATCAACTTAATTTATCCCTTTTCACATATTAGTCCAAATTGTGTCTCTTTTCTAGTCAAAGTTTGGGGTCGGTGGTCCTAGCAGAACCGACAAAGGAAAAGCACATGTAGGATCTGAGGTGAAGCCAAATCCAGGACGAGGTCCGGTACAACCCAGAGCTTATGGTCTAGGACAGCAGGAAGTCAAGGAGCAGGAGGACGTTGCGACAGGTATGTGTAAGTCCTAGATAATTTAGTTCCTTCCTCCTTAGTGACACTGAAAATAATACCCTTGTTGCATTCATGCATATAGGAATACTTATGATACGAAACGTTCCCTCCAAGATTCTCTTTGACACGGGTGCCTCACACTCATTCATAACAGAATATCTGGTGCGTAGGCTGGATTTAGGAGTTCTCCCAGAGTCAACAACATTAGATGTTATGATGCCGAATGGGTCACTCTTGCAGACCAGAATTAAGTGTAGAGTTCCAGTGCGGTTTGGAGAAGCTGAAATCTTAATAGAAGCTGCACTCCTCCCTATAGCAGGATTTGATCTTAAAGTCGGTATGGACTGGCTTTCAGCTATGAATGCAAGAATCGACTGCAGGAATAAGGTGATACAGTTCGAGGGACCCGACCAAGTTGCCTTTACCTTCCAGTGCATGAAGGGAGTCTCCAAATTAATAATCTCCTCAATCAAGGCTGTTAGATGCATCAATAAGGGTTGTGTGACCTTCCTAATACTGATGAATGCTGAAGCCAAGGTTGATCTGCTAGGAGTACCTGTTGTTAAGGATTTTTCTGATGTCTTTCCAGAGTTACCTGGTGCCCCTCCTACCAGGGAGATTGACTTCCAGATAGATCTTGTACCTAGAGCTGCGCCAGTGGCCAAGAGTCCTTACCGAATGGCTCCCAGAGAACTTGCTGAGTTGAAGATCCAGTTACAGGAATTGATCGACTTGGGTTTCATTCTCCCCAGTACTTCACCTTGGAGTGCCCGTGTACTTTTTGTCAAGAAGAAAGATGGTAGCCTGAGATTGTGCATAGACTACCGTGAGCTTAACAAGCTGACAATTAAGAATAAGTATCATATCCCCAGAATAGACGATTTGTTTGATCAGCTTGAGGGATCTAGCACGTTCTCCAAGTTAGATTTGAGGTCGGGTTACCACCAGTTGAAAATTCGAGACGTGGATATTCAGAAGACGGCGTTCAGCACTAGGTATGGACACTATGAGTTCGTGGTCATGCTTTTCGGGCTAACTAATGCCCCGTCTGCCTTTATGGATCTGATGAATAGGGTGTTTCGAGAATTTCTAGACCGATTCGTTATCGTCTTCATAGACAACATTTTGGTGTACTCAAAGAGTCAAGAAGATCACGCCGAGCATCTCTGGACAGTGTTGAACACTCTCAGGAAGAATCAGATGTACGCAAAATTTTCTAAGTGTGAGTTCTGGCTTGCAGAGGTTGCGTTCTTGGGGCATGTTATCAGTCAGAAGGGTCTTGCAGTGGACCCGAAAAAGATAGAAGCAATAAAGGATTGGCCAAGGCCGAAAGTTGTGACTGAGGTTCGCAGTTTTCTCGGTCTAGCAGGATATTACAGGAGATTCATTAAGGACTTCTCGAAAATAGCGCTACCGATGACTACACTCACCAGGAAGGGGAAAGCCTTCACGTGGATAGTGGAGTGTGAGCTTGCGTTTGAGGAGTTGAAATCTAGATTGATGACCGCCCCGATTTTGAGCTTACCTTCAGGTTCAGAAGGATTTCAGATATATAGAGATGCCTCAGGTCAAGGTTTGGGTTGTGTACTTATGCAGCATGGTAAGGTCATAGCTTACGCCTCTAGACAATTAAAGGTTCAAGAGAAAAATTATCCTGTACACGATTTGAAACTTGCAGCTGTCATCCACGCTTTGAAGATTTGGAGACACTACCTCTACGGAATTCGTTGTGAGGTCTTTACGGATCATAAAAGTCTCAGGTATATATATGATCAGCAAGAGCTTAATATGAGGCAGCGTAGGTGGGTGGAATTCCCCTCAGATTATGATGTTAGTATCCAATACCACGCGGGGAAAGCAAGCGTGGTAGCTGACACACTTAGTAGAAGAGGTTCGGGTTATACCCTCGTTACTCAGCAGGAAGAGCTTGTGCGAGCTCTGGAGAGGTTCGAGATCAGTGTCGTACCACGCTCCAGTCTTGGTTCTGCAAGGTTAAACTGGATGGAAGTCACTTGTGATATTAAAGACAGGATCAGAACAGCTTTGTCCCTAGATCCGAAGATGGTAGAGATATGAGATTTGACCCAGGCTGGGCAGAAGGAGAAGTTCAGCATTCAGAATGGTATATTACTGCACGATAGTAGGGTATGCATTCCTGATGTTAGTCACCTCCGAGAGGACATACTTTTTGAAGCTCATAACTCAAGATATTCGATACATCCAGGTAGCACAAAGATGTATGCAGATCTTAAAAAGTTAGTCTGGTGGCCAGGTCTGAAGAACGATGTGGCAGAGTATGTTGGTAAGTGTGAAATTTGCAGATTAGTTAAAGCTGAATGCCAGAGGCCAGGGGGCAAGTTGCAGCCACTACCTATTCCAGAATGAAACTTCGAAGATATATCAATGGATTTTGTTCACGGCCTTCCCCGTTCGCAGAGTGGGAATGACTCTTTATGGGTTATAGTTGACTGTCTCTCCAAGGTTGCCCATTTCACTAACAAGAAAACGGATCAGGGTCCGAGGTTGGCTCAGTTGTATGTGGATGAGATAGTCCGACTCCATGGTGTTCCCAAGACGATTATTTCAGATAGGGATGACAGATTTACCTCCAAGGAATGGAAATATGTTCAGGAACGTTTGGGGACTAAGCTACTCTTCAGTACGGCTTTCCACCCTCAGACGGATGGGCAGACCGAGCGCACGAATAGAACCATGGAAGATATGCTCCGTATGTGTATTCTAGATTCTGGAGGTAAGTGGGAGAAGTATGTCACCTTAGTAGAGTTCTCCAATAATAATAGTTTCCAGACAAGCATTGGGATGGCGCCTTTTGAGGCTCTCTATGACAGACGTTGTCGCACGCCGTTGTGTTGGGCTGAAAGTGAAGAGAGGGCTTCCAACAAAGAATCATGGGTTGACAAGACCACAGCTCGAATCAAACTCATCCAGGAGCGCATGAAGGTGACACAGGATCGTCAGGCCAAGTACTATGATCGGAGCCACAGATCCGTGGAATTTAGCGTGGGAGATTATGTTTATCTGAAGGTCAGACCAGTCAATGGTGTCTCTCGAATCAAGCGGATGAAGAAATTGAGCCCAAGGTTCGTTGGTCCTTTCGAGGTGCTGGAGCGCATAGGTGAGGTTGCTTATAGATTGGCCTTGCCCGAGGAAATGAGTGGTCTACACGATGTATTCCACGTCTCCTATCTGAGGAGAGCAGTCAGAGATCCCAGACAGATAATCAGTACTAAGGAAGCACCAATCAAATCAAATCTTAGTATTAATATTAAACCAGTCAGGATAGTGGACACAAGGATTCAGAAGCTCAGAAATAGAGAGAACCATTTTGTAAAGGCCCTTTGGATGAATTGTGGCCGACCAGAGTATTCTTGGGAAAGAGAAGATGAACTCCGGAGCAATGAAGACTATGCTTTCCTCTTTGACTCAGGTATGAGTGTAATTTTCGAGGGCGAAAATTTTATTAGGTGGGGAGATTTGTAACATCCAAAATTTAATGAGAGCGTAAATCTAATTTCAGGGTCCGACCACGAGCGGGAGTGATCGAGCCAACTTCTATTCAAGGTATGAGTTTGTCGTTGCGTACAAGTAAATAATTTATCTAGTTAATTTTTACAGAATTTATTTCGGCGCATTTTAGAGGTCCACAAGACCTTTTGCACTCAGACCTTTGGGGATTTAGTGACGAATGACATTGTAGTAATAAAACCCAAGCTTATTTTTCCTCCTCTGTTCCACGGTGACACTTTGTAACGCTTACCCTGTCGTTACCAAGCGCAGCCCCTTTTAATCCGCTCCTTTCCTAAGCCGGCGCTTAGGGCTCACGCGTTGATTTGAGTCGTTAAAGGTTCGTGCGTTTTCCCTCCTAGCGCAAGGTAACCGTCTGCTCTCCTCTCTCGCCCACGCTCCCTCTGGTTTTTCCTGGTCTCGATTCTTCCAGCCGGTGGTGCGAGGGGCTCTGCCGCTCCTAGTCCTCGTCGTTGGAGGCGCAGAAGACGACCCTTCCTCTCCCAGAATCCCTAGACGCCTCCTCCGCTCGTTGTTAGGTCACGTCGACCTCTTACTTCCCTTTCCAGAAGTTTTCGTCGACTCCACCTCGCATATGGGTGATCCCTGCCGCTTCCAAGCCAGCCGCAGGAGTCGTCTTTGCTGTTTCTCTCGGATTCAAAGGATTTCCTCGGGTAAGTAGTCGACGTCTCCGTCCCTTTTAGTCGTCAGTTGGTTCAATTGTTGTTACCTTGGATTTCTTTTCTCCTCTATGCAACAGATAGAGGCGTTGGAACCTCCTTCCCCTCTTAAAATTAGGGCAGCCCCCTCTCCAGCCGTTGGTCTCTTTTTCGGTTGTGTTTCAGATTTGGGATTCAGTTGGGTAACAGAACAGAGAAGCCCTCTAATTCTGTCAAATAATAAGGTGTCATGCCGCCGCGCCTTGTATACAAGCGGCGCAATACTACGGTATGAAAATTTGTTTCTTTTGGCTAGACATATCATAAAGTAGCGCATAAATATTTCTTAGATGAGAAATTGATAGGTGTTATGCTCTCATGTTATGTATTGAATAAATGATAGTATGAACTAAGATATTTATTTTCTTTATTTCAAGTAACTCAGTAGAGCACGATTATGATGTTCTCTTAAAGGGTTGAGTTCTAGAAAAAATAGTGAACCTACGCAGGACATCTAGCAGAATATTTTATTAAGATCCAATCAATATCAGAAATCGTTTAGGATATTTTCTTTATTTCAAGTAACTCGGTAGAGCACGATTATGATGTTCTCTTAAATGTTTGAGTTCTAGAAAAAATGGTGAACCTACGCAGAACGTCTAGCAGAATATTTTATTAAGATCCAATCAATATCAGAAATTGTTTAGGAGGCACGAATGATGACATCGCTCGTGATAGATTGAGGCGCACAATCTTACTCCTAGGGCATAGTAATCCATAGGAGCCTCAACTTTTGGGGAGTGAATACATCCTCTAATAGATCAGTAGATGTGGGTCTAAGTCCTTGAGACATAGAACGGAATGCGTTCGTTAGTAAAGACTCGGATCGTTAGAATGCGCATAAGATACAACCCCAAGATTTAAGCTTACATCGCAGTTCAGAAACTCCTTGAAATTATTATTCGAACGATTTTAAATGGAAATACATGATTAAATCATAGTAGAACAGACATTTATGTTTGCGACATTTTAATATAAAAACATGCGAGTAATAAAGGATATTTATTTATTTAGTACAAATAATTATTTCTGTATTTGTCCGGTACTCATGTTTCTTCAATGATTAATATTTTTGTTTTAGTGTCACTAAGGGAAATGTTTTTCTTACTCCAGTTGGGCTGACCCATATTTATGGGCTTTTTATTACAGGGGTCACAGGTGGGGTGTTGCGCCTAGGATGAGCGCGTTTGCCGATGGTTCCCCTATAGTTTGTTTTCATTCAGTAGTTTATTCCTACAGTATTGCTTTATGTTATTGGCATGTATCCAGATTCTCTAATGCTACTTGTATCAGACTATGTATAAGTTTTCAGCATTTCAAGCATTTTGACTCTTTCAGTTTTTAGTGGCTCTGTGAATTTAAAATTTGAGGTATACTTTTAACCCCTAACTTCTTTTACTGTTTCCGCTGTAGGTACTCTTTTAGCATTTTTCATTTATCCTGCTTTGCACCATTTTTATTACCGCTACTTGGTTTATTTCATATCACGGGGCCCGGTCGGACTGCTGATTTGTGGTAAAACCAAGTTGGGGTGTTACATCGTTAGCCTGGTCAGGCAATTCATGCACAGTCCTAAAGTTCATCATCAAGTTGTTCTTTGAATCCTCAAATACTTAAAAAAAGATCCCGGCAAAGGTATTCTATTTCATGACCATGGCCACCTTAAAGTCCACGGATACTGTGATGCCGATTGGGCGGGTTCTTCACTGGACAGAAGATCTACGAGTGGTTACTCTATCTTTGTTGGTGGCAACCTTATTTCCTGGAGAAGTAAAAAACAAAATGTCGTTGCTCGTTCCTCCACTGAAGCAGAGTATCATGTCATTGTTCTCACTACCTGTGAACTCATCTGGGTTAAATCTATCTTAGGAGAAATGGGCTTCCCTGTTCTTGAAGTCATGCATCTTCACTGCGATGATCAATCTGTGATTCATATTTCCAACAATCCGGTCTTCTATGAGAGGACAAAACACATTGAGATTGATTGCCACTTTGTGCGGGACAAAATCCAGGATCAGTCTATTATGATGGTGTTTGTGCCTTCTGAAGATCAACTTGCAAACATGTTCACCAAAGTTGTTTCTGGTAAATCTCATCATTCATACTCACTCAGGTTTGGGATGCTGGATGCTTATGGTACTAGCTTGAGGGGGGTGTTAAAGTGCAAACTAATACTCTCTCACCGGGTGGTGAATGTATCCAAGGAGGTGACTAATTGGCAATCAACTAAGAAGAAAAAACCCTAAGGTTAGCTCTCTTCTCGCTCTCAACAGACTCTTGTTCCTGCTAGCAGCTATCCAACATCTTATGTCCTTGTACACTGCCTTCAAAAAATATAAGAGTGTGCCATGGTGGAAAGCCACCTCTTACTCTATGAAAGCCCAAACTTCATAATCCCTAAAAATGGAAAATTAACCAACTTAACCACTATGCTCATAGACATTACAAACAAACGGCAGGGAACTTTTCTTATATTTACAGGTAAATTGATCAAAAGGATACACTACTTCTACAGTATAAATGACCAAAGTAACTAGGCAATGGTTGCATCAAGGTTCACCTACAGTTCACATCAAATTCTGATTCTAAATAGTAACAAGAACTGCATGCCAATTCATTTTAGCAGTGGTCAGATAGATTATGGAGTCAAGTCATTCCGTAAACCATTCTCATGTCATACAAGTATAAAATCAAAATTAGACTGGAAAATCTAGTTGAGGAAAGAGAGATCGATTCGCAGTCAACAGCAAGAACTGCAAAGAAGTTGAACAACCTGGAATGCTTGTGAATAGCAAAAGGAAAAGAAGTCATGATGAAATCTTGATTTATTGAAAAGGAGGAAACAACAAAAAAGAGCAGAAACTAGGCATTATACCTGTAAAACGATGTATGAATCCCCAGAGTAGAATTTACCATGATCAGTCTTTGGCAAAGGAACTGGCTGAAAATTCTCAATGCGCCAAATCTCGGTGCCTCTATTTGGTGTTAAGTAAAAAATAGAAGTGATATATAGATACACACACACGCAGAGCACATAAGAAATGCTTACAAAAATTTTAAATTTATAAAATATTGTAATAAGTACGCAATTTTCATTATAAATAATCCACTATTTAATAACTACATGAAGGATACAATCTTTGGCCAACTCCTTGAAACGCAGGATCAAGAATTTTTGTAGCGGTAGACATTGTGATACCAGCCTTCTCAGGTATCTGCAATGATATTAACATTGGAGCATACATTTGAAGCATGAGACGGCTGGACTAAGAAGTTAACATGCCCCAAAAAGACTTGCTAGTACTTCTTTTGTAATACTGAATTATGGTGACAGACATACTACTACATCTGTTAAGTTGGAATTAAGATGGCCAAATATTATCTTCAACAACTAGAATACGTTTCAACAAAATGGGTACGAAATGCAGATTGAATTATCATAAATTTTTTTATACACACTTACTAACAACTTGGCCAGAATTCAATAAACAAACTATAACCTAATCAAAGAGTAAGACATAAAGGACCAGGTGACAACACATCTTAGGATACTTCAGAATTAGAATATTCTAATGAGTAGCAAGAAACTTCAAATCAAAAAAATATACTAAATAGTACAGAGGACAAATAGTAACCAAAATACACAATTGTTTTGTGTTTGATGCAAACATAATGAAAAGTGGAATTGCCATTGGAATTGTTATTGCGCGGGTAAGGCTTAAGTAGTCTTCCTTTTGAACCCATGCTCGAGTCCCAGGGAAATAAATGTGACAATAAGTTATAATGAAAATAATTTTAATTTCCGAGTTAAATCTGTAGTTATTTTGATTTTTCTTAGTTCAAATGCATATATTTTGTAAGAAATTTTGATCATAATTGTAAGAGAAGAACAGAAAATTTTATTTCTTCATCTAAAAAATACAAGGAGTACACGTACACTTATTTATAGCGTAAAGGAGAGACACGAATTCTCCTTAAGCAATTTGGGACTAATGTATATACAAGAGTAAGACTCCTAATGAGCCATTACATTGGGCTTTTATTGGGCTTAAATATACAAAAATTTATACTCCCCCACAAGTTGGAGCGTACATATTGTAGACTCCCAGGTTGAAAAAAAAACTGAAGATAAAGTAATCGCGGCAAGACTTTGGTGAAAATATCAGAGATTTGAGAGGCAACAGAAAGATATTGAAGATCAAATTTGCGAAGTTTTACTTTTTCCCTAATGAAGTGACAACCCACTTCAATAAGCTTGGTGCAATCATTGAAAAAAGAGTTCTCAGCTATATGAATAGCATCTTTGCTATTGCACTAGAGGACTGCATGAGTAGAGTAAGGGACACAAAGTTCAATAAGAAGACTTTCCAACCAAGTAAGCTCAGAAACTGCATAGGCTCTGAGCGATACTCATCATCGACGGATGATCGTGTCACAAAAGATTGTTTTCCTCCTCTAAATGACCTAATTACCCCCAAAATAGGTACAGAACCCGCTTGTAGACATGTGATCATCAATAAAGCCCACATAATGAGTATCATAGTAGGCAATTAGTGAGAGTGAAGACGAGGTTCTATACACAAGCCCTTGACCAGGACCACTTTTCAAATACCGAAGGATCCGATCAACCACTTGAAGGTGGGACTTCCGAGGAGCATGCATGTGCCGGCGAACCACACCAATAGCAAAGGAGATGTCTAGCCGAGTTAATGTCAGATAGATAATCTTGTCGATCAATCAACAAAAATACTCGGGATTAGATACAAAATCTTGAGCAGAGAGTTTGAGGTTGGCTTACATGGGTGTATCAGCTGGCTTGCACCCCAAGTATCATGCATCATGTAGTAGATCAGTGAACTACTTTCACTAGGATAATATGAGCATCATGACGTGGGGTACCTCAACAACAACAACAACAGAACCCATATAGTCCCCAATCATTGGGGGTATGGGCGGGGGAAGATTGGAAACAGACCTAACCTTTGGCCCTATGCACAAAGTGGCTTCTCTCAGAGGAGAAAGACCGAACCTTTGACAATAAATGCACAAAGTGGTTACTCACAAATTACCACTGAAATAGTGGCCCCCTATACCGTCATGTTTGCTGTGGAATCATGCCCTCAAATCAAAGCCAAAGACATCAGAGAGAGCATACCCAAGAATCCATTTTGATTTATGTGCACATAATGACATAATCATGCTTCCTTCATTCAGCATCCAGAGCATTGGCAGTCAGATCATCGTCGATGATTACACCAACATAAACCAAAAGAATCATGATGCCCTCTTAATGACAAGGTGTGAAAAGAGATAAGTCAACCGAGCACAAAGTAAAACCAAAAGCCTGAACTGCCTAACTGAATTTGTCGAACCACGCACGAGGAGATTATTTCATACCATAAATAAATTTGTGTAGGAAGCATAGAAGAAACTCTTTTGTAGTCTTATATCCAGGAGGTTGTTACATGTATACAATCTCAGCTAAATCGTCATTAAGGAATGCATTCTTAATATAAAGATGATGCATCTGACAATGACGTTGGACTGCCAAAAAGATCAATACCTAAATTGTAGCTTGGTCATGAGAGAAAAAGTTTCATCATAATCAAATATCATATTCTGGAGTGAATCCACGGGCCACAAGATGCACCTTCAAGCACTCAACAGAACCATCCAGATAATGTTTAACCGTGAACACGCATTTACAACTAACACGAGATAGTCCATGAGGAAGTGACACTAACTCCCAAGTCATATTGGCCCATAAGACATACATCTCTTCATCCATAACAGCCTGCCACCTCGGATGTTGGAGAGCCTCCTGTAGCGAGGAAAGGTGGAAAGAGACGAGAAGGAACACACAAATCTGTGTAGTGGAGGAGATAAATGGTAAAAGGAAAAATAATGAGAAAGCAGATGAGTTAGTATATGAGCGTGTATCTTGACGGAGAGCGATGGGAAGATAATCGAGACTAGGAGCAGTATCAGTAGTGGGAGACTGGTTAGGGGCATTCTGGCGAGTATGACAGTTAGTGTAAACCTACAGTGGGAGACGTGGAGGTGGTGGATGTATGACATAGGAAAATGTACAATTAACATGCATATGAGAATGAGGTAAACTAGATGGTGATGTTGGTGGAATAGAAGGGGATAAAAGGTTGATACCGGAGGAATGTAACATTCGTATATGTCACTACTTTCAATCAGTTGGAGAGTAACATGCATACCTATTCTAAATCTAAGAATAGCCAACAAAGACAAGCTTGGTAGCCTGTGGTGCTAACTTACCCATAAAAGATAAATGATGATGAACAAATCAAGCACATCCAAAAATTGTTTGAGTTAGAGAAAAGGGAGGTGTGAATGGAAAAAGGATGGAGAAAATAGACGTAAAGTCAAGATCAGCCGATGACATACAATTGATTAAATAGCATGCAATAGTGACCACATAATTCCAATAGAATTTTAGAACATGAATTAGAAACATAAGAAACCTGGCCACCTCAAGAAGATGACGGTTCTTCCACTCTGTCACATCATTTTGTTGCAATGTCTAGGGGCAGGAAGTCTGACGAATAATGCCTAAAAAAATTGCAAGTTTCCAAAAACTCTTGACTTAGGTATTTACGAGCATTATCGGCCCTAATAATTTTGATAGTATTGGATAACAAGTTGTGGGTTTCTGTGATAAAGAAGCGAAGACACTTATAATCTCAAATTAAGGGAAAAGTATTCTCCATTAGCTAAGGTTGAAATATACTCCATCTTGGCATGTAAAAGAAAATGTAAATGAACTCAAGCACAAATACGACAAATCAAAATGTAGTAAAACAAAGGATTCTCCGGCAAACAATTATTCATACATCATATTTCAAAAATCCAGTCATTAAAATGAAAGAAAAATGAAAGAAAGTGGAAAGTTATATCAAGTCAAGGTCAAGCAGCGGAATGTTAGTTATTGTATTGGATATGCTCAACCTCTCGTGCCTAAGAAAAATGTATTGATACAGTAGTATCAATTATTACCAATCTAAAAAAACATAATAGGGAGACTAATGAGAATAACTAGCATAAAAAGGAGATTGAACAATCTAAAAGTGGTTGACGTTGGACGGGTCTAAACAGAGTATCGGGAAACTATTTAAGAATGCCTATATGAGCTAAACAATAATAAGGTAACTAAACTTCCAACTAATGAATATTATAAATACCATGTCACGGTGATCATAATTAAGAGGAGCTTTCAATACGTTTAACAAAAAATGTAATACACATGCAAGAGTGCTAGAAGATAAATAATTGAACGAACAAAGCTCGGTAAGTCGTGGGAGGCTTGGCAATATTCTTAAGAAAACAATGAATCAATCACACAATTCAATAACTAAAAGATTACAACCATGAATAAAATCACAATAATTACGGAGTAGAGAGCTAGGTGGATGCCCGATGAGGTACCGTGGCCAGAGGGACAGCGGAAGACTGAAATTTGACAGTTGGAGAGGAATTGGGTGGCTGGTTGGGATTGTAGGCCCGCTGGTTGATTTTTTAGAGATCGTTCTACATTTTGTGATATGACTACGTTTTTCTAAAGTAAACAAAAAACTTCACCATGTATTTTAGAAAAGAAAAAAATGTCTCATAAATGCTGCTATCGGTGTTTGTTTACTGTAGTAACAAAATGTGATCCTGACTTAGGTTTCTTTTTATCGTTAGAACTACGAAAAATTTGATTATTTTGTTAATTTACTATGTATTTGAGGATTATATGTTTTTTCTACTTGCTCAATATGAATTTTTCTATGTTTTATATTCTCCCTCTTTTAAAAAAGGTGGCATATATATAAATGTACATTTATATATATATATGTATATATATAAATTAATTTGATTAACATCATCACCCGAAAGTACATGTATCTTTATTTGTTTGATCTCCGCGTACCACCGTACCGGATACGTATCGTACCCGGTACTCGTACCCGTACCGATGCTTCATAGGGTTAGATGTTAGCCTCCGGGGTTTGGGGGTGTCTGGGTTGAGTTGTAAGTGAATGGGTGGACTAGTTTGGAGTAAATGGGTGCTGGATTGCAGGGACCTAGAAATTTAGAGGGGCTGGGTAGATTTTCCATAACTTTGAATCATTTCTGGGAAAGGCGGATAGAGTCCAGGCACAGGTTGATAACTGCCAGCAATTTGGGGTGGTATAGAGGAGATAGGAGAGGTCATTTTGGGGGACTGAATGGAGGAGAAGTGGCATGTGGTTTCAGGAAGTGAGAATTTGGGTTTAGTAGGAGGTGGGTCGCAGTTTGGAGGGAGATCACTGGTGATAGGAGGTACAAGAAAACTGGGAGTTGTAGATTGAAATTAGAGGGAGTGGTCGACTGTTTTAGGGGGAATAGTTCTTAAAATAAAATGTGGAAGTTGTGAAGGAGTTAGTGGGTAGTTAGTAGTGGAGTAATGGGTGGTTACGAGTTGGTAGGTGATTAAGTTGCCTATAAGGTCGGGGGGGGGGGGGGGGGGGGGGGGGGGGCCGTGGTGGTATGGCGGACGGCAAGTAGGGTTGTTCGCAAACTAAATTATTTGTGAAAATTTTGGGAATCCATTCGTGAAAATTTGATTCAGATTCATTTTTTTAATCCAAATCCAAAATCGGATTCGAATCCAAATAATATTATCTTTATTGGCAAGATTCGCGAATAATAGTAATATATATTATATATAAAGATGATCCTGACCGTCTGATCAAAGTCGATTTGGTCCTTCATTTAAAGCGAATTCAAATTCGAATTCAAGCCCGAATCCAAATTCGAATTCAGGATTTCTAGACAAAACCGAATTCAAATATTCGAACGAATACGAATCTGAATCTCTGCATTCTATGACAAATTTGAATTTGATTGAAGGGATATTCAATTCGATTCGATTCGTGAACACCCCACCAGCAAGTGGGTGGTCGGAGGGGAGGTGGTTGGTGGTTTCCAGAAAGGGGTGGAGAAGGAATGAAGGGTGGCCAGAGATGGAATTGGCAGGAGCTTGACTTGGCCGGCCAAGGATGTTGGAGGTGTCCGAGCTTGGTACTCGAACTCCGGCGGCACTGGTGTTAAAAAGGAACATTTTCTCTTTACATTTAATGTCTTTTAAATGAGCTCACTATCCCTATTTATAGATTTAGGAACCTCCACATATGATTATGATTCTCTGATCACGACGGCCTACAAAATACACTAAAATGAAAATCGAAAAATACAACAAATAACTAGAAGTCGTAGACTGTCGATCCAAACAAAATGAACCACTCTAGTCGTAGTGTAGACCCATGTCTGATGTGATCCTCATCAGTAATCCAAACAAGTAATAAATAAAATGACAGATTTTTTCCATGCAATATTTGAGAACCCTGGTTCAATATAAAATACACTCAAGGAACAAGTTAGAAACTAGAAAAACACAAGTCCCCTCTTATCAACAAAAGTGAAATTGAAAACAATCCATAGAAGATATATCAAAACAGAAGTCAACGCATTTAAGGTATAGTATCCAAAAAAACAATGAGGGTTCTTCTGAATTTATTTATATATAGTGGCCCTCTGTATTTGTCTCGGTTTTGCAATAACACATTCAGAAAATTGAGCTGCTTCTCACACGTACAGTAGCCGTTGATCACCTAAGTGCATAAGATAATGAGCCTTTTTCACAATACAGTGTTAGGAATCTGCTGATGAAATAGATAAGCTCTACGTTGTGGGGACTAAAGATGCAAAGGCTAGAAACCGAATGGAAGACAAAAACTTAGTACACCGTAGTATGCTAACCTGAATTGAAGATGATGCGATGATATGAATAAGCTAGATGTTCGAGAACTTTGGAGAAACCTGCTCCAAAGGAATCCTTTTCTACACCCTGCCTCGCTCATGGCCATTAGCAATTCTCAGAGTTTGAATGAGCATTTGAATCTAAAATGAGAAATTACTCTAAAATCCTACCACTAAACCCGTAACATATCAATCAATCTCCTATCAATCAACACCGTCTCATCCTACAAACATCTCGATCAAGACGTATCCACCACATTAAAGTCAAATCATTCAATACAGCTTCTGCCACGGATCTAATCAAGCACAGCACGACGCGAGAGACAAAGAAGAAATGCCAAAAAAAATGAACAAACGAAACTACCCTCACTAAATAATTCAGGCGAGAGGATCAGCATCGATCAAAACGGATCTAGGCCAAAAAAAAAGACCCGCGAATGAGCTCCGGGAAGATTCAGAGATTCTACTACTGGAAATCCAAAAACAAGCACAGGTGATGATGACGACAAGATGGAAGTGGAATCGAAAAAGGATACCTGTAAAGATCCGCCGGAGGAGCCGGAAACGAGAGGAAAATGGATCTGAGGTGGGGAGAAGAACAGCGTGAAGGGGGTGGCAAAAGATGCTATACTTAAAGCGAATGATATTCCCCCTTTTAGTTCCTCCCTTTAGCTCTCCCTTCTGTCAGCTCCACCTTTTCCCCTCTCCCCTTTCTCGAGCGCATCCAATTTTTTATTTAATAATAATTCAATAATGATATTTATTTATTTGAGAAAAAAAATGAGAAGATAACGGAAAGAACGGGAGTCCCAACAAACGAAGTTCTGACCGCCCCTCACCGACCAACCGACTCCAATGTTGGAATGCCACGCACGACTCGAGGTTACGTGCAGCTGACTTGCCGGTCCTATAACACGGTTCGCTCGTGGGTAGGAAATACAAATTTTTATCCTTCCGAGATCTCGGCCGTCCGTCCGTCCGCCCACTTTAGAGAGAGATTTAGGTACGGATAATGCATGATTCTCATCGCTCTGCGATCTGTGATCCTACGGTGGGGATTTTTTGCAAAAATATTGGCTTAATATGATCGTATTGAAATGCAGTCATATTTTCGATCAAACACACTTAAAAAACCGTTCTTGCAGAAAACGACGGTATGATATTAGTGTATCCCGCGGGATGATCTTTGGTGTGTTACACACACGAACAATTTTTCTCCCACTTTATACCATATAGCATTAGTGAATCTTGAGAAAATAGCTTAAATAAAATAAGATTTTTGTATAATCGAAAATATTAATCACGCAATTACTTTATATAAGGGTGTTGTTATTAGCAAACCCCCTTTCGCTTCTAGCTTACCAAAAAAACTCCGATTCAACAATTTTTTGTAGTTTTTTTCATTTCTAAAAAAATACTACTGTTGTGGTCTACTCGAGGCTCCTAAAACCGGTTTAGAATGACCGTCTTAGCCCCAAGAGCGGACGAACGCGCAATCAGTCACAGAGTTTCGAGACAGCTCGCAAGAGATCTTTTTCAACGTGAAAAGCCTCGAAAAGAGGTGAAAAACCACGCGGCTGGTTCAGGGCCAACTCAAACTTCACTATCAGTTGCTTTATTACAAGGCTGACAGGTGAACTCAAGGGCGACATGCTGCTCCTTGTTACAATTGGGGGAGAGGAATGGAGAAAGACGCTCGGAGGGTGACAGGCCACCGCTTCCAAGGCTAAGTCTTCTTCTTCTTCTTTGTCGCGGTGAGGAGCATCGTGTTCAAGGTTTGCGTGCGTTCTGGTGGCGCTTGAAAGATGAGGGGTGTCTGTGCAACTTTGGGAATGCTTCGGAGGTTGACACGGATGGCCGGAGTGAAGGGCTCATCGCTGGCCTGGAGGAGACGGGCGATACTCTCTGGATCATCTTCATAGTCTTTGAAGACTCTTCAGGATCTCCTTCGAAGATGATGAAGATCTTCAAGTGGAGCTCTCTCCCTTGCACTTAGGAGGAAAGAAATGGGAAGAGAAAATATCCAAAAAAGAGAAGCCTTGGGGTTCTATTTATAGGCCCCAGAGGTGGTTACGGTAGTTATACGGTTATCCGCAGACCGTAACCACCATAACTACTAATCGCAGACCGGTTTTATAAGGTTTAAGATGCGTATTATTTAGGTATTTTCTATGCGCAAACCGATATATTTTTGGATATTCGCACCCACCCATGATGGGTGGTTGTACCGGCGGTTATGCGGGTGGTTACCTGTGTTGGGAAAAACACCTTTTGATTTATCTTACAAATTATCTACAAGTGATTTCATAATCTATGATTTATTACTCATGTTGTATAGAGAGGGTAATTTGGTATTAGATATCCTAGGATATCACACTCATATTAGAGTGTCAAGACCAGTCTAAAATAAGCACAAAATTCAGTTGAGTTAAACTTGTGTCGAATAGAAGTCGACGCAACTTCGACTGAAAGTCAAAGCAACTTCGAATACAAGTAGAAGTAACTTAGACTGCTAGTCGAAGCATCAAGTGAAGTCGACGCAACGTCGAAATGTACTCGATGCAGAAGAATAGTCAGTCAAAGCAATATCAGAAGTCGATGCAACTTCGACTTGAATTCGACGCAGAAGATGAAGTTCAAAGTCCAAGTCTTCAACTCGACGGATACGCCGATATGGATTCGACGCAACATCGATATCTGAGTTTATTCAATGTTGAGAAGAAATTCAAAGCAGCTTCCATTAGAGCACAGAGGTGCGTCGATTAGAAGGAAAATGAATTCAACGTTACGTCGAATACAGACAGAAATAGAACATTTTCTGTTGTCATTTCTGATGCTTTTCCAGAAGGTATCCAATGAGGTAAATTGAATTCTAATGGATCGTTTATTGTCAAGAATGGAATGAAGTACTCCAGAGAGACAACAAAGACATTCTTGGAAGTTATTCAAATTCAGAGTGACGGGACGTGAATAGAGATGGAAAAAGATATTTATTATCCAATGGACATTCATTCTGATTACAGAACAAAAGAGGAAACAAATTCAGATACTATTCGACAAAGAATAAGTAAACAGAAGGAGGAAGACAACAACTTATGTTATTCTATTCGGTCTTCTCCCTCCTCAAGCTCAAACACAGACAGATCAAGAGAGAATATCTCTGTACAGGAAACAAAAAATAAGGCTTCTGCTTCTTCTTCTTCTCCCTCTCACAGCAGAAAGCCCACAAGAGTACAGAGATCATCAGGATCATAAGCTCAGTAACTCTTGCATTCTTTTCTATCTCAAGCAAGAGTTCATTCTAAACAGATTCTGAAGACCAAGTAACAGAATCCTCTGATATAGCTGCAGGAGGATTCAAAGAGAAGAATATTATTATTTCTTCTTCTTCTTTATTCTTTTTCTCTCATTCTGTAACTGAGTATAAAGTTTTAAGAATCCATCTACAAAGAATCCAGTGGTTCTAAGAGTCTCCTTATCAAAAGACTAAGTAGTTGGTTCTAAGAGTCTCCTTGTCAAAAGACTCAGTTAGTGGTTCTAAGAGTCTCTGTTGGGAAAAACCGTTTGATTTAACTTAACAAATTATATAATAAGTGATTTTAACAACTATGATTGAATTACCCATTGTATAGTGAGGGTAATCTGGTCATTAGATGTCTTAGGATGTCACACTCAACCTAGAGTGTCAAGACCAGATCAAGGGAAGCAAAATTGGGCAAAGTTAATATTTGCGTCGAATAGAATTTGATGCAACATCGAGTCCATATCGACGCTACTCTGACTAGAATCCAAGTGGTTCAACCCTGTTGTCGAAGTAACTCAAGTCGACGCTACGTCGAATAGATATCGACGTAGAGGTCATGAACTTGTCGAAGTAACTTGAGAAGTCGACACAGTTTCTACTTCAACTCGACGCAGAAGGGAATATCTGTCGAAGCCATCTAAAGTCGACGCAACATCGACTTCATCTCGACGCAGATAATGAAGTTCAGAGCCATGCCTTTCAACTCGACGGTTACGTCAATAGGATATCAAAGCAACGTTGACTAGCAGAGTTCAATCAAAGCACATATGAAATCGAAGCTGCTCCTACAAGAACTCGAAGTTTCGTCGATAAGAGAGGAAGTGATTTTGACGCTATGTCGAATACAGTCTGAAAAGGAAAACTTTCCAGATGTCATTTTTTTCCCTCTCTCATGACCCACATCTTTCAAGACCGTTCTCCAACGGCTTAATAATTGTCAGAAATAGAAGGAAGCATTAAAGGAGGAGACAAAAAGTTTCTTGGAAACACACTTCTTATTGGTGGAAGGTTCGAGAATTAAAGAAGGAAAGAAAGAGATTGTCCAGAGAAAAATACCTTTTCAGATCTTACTAGAAAGGGAAACAAATTCAAATTGAACAGACACAATAAAAGGTGCAGAGAAAAAAGAGAAATGTAGAGCATTCATTACAATCAGCATGATCTTCTCTTTGGGATTCCTCTTCTTCTTCCTCTCTTAGGAACCCTAATAGATAAGAAAACGAGAAGAAAAGAACTGCTCACCTGCAATAGAAGGACTGAAGGCTGCTTCCTATCACTATTTTACAGCAACCAAAGTTCCATAGAAAGAAAAGAAGAAGGATCTGACAACTAGAGCTCCTGCAACTCATCACTATCATAAGCAGGAGTTAATCAAGAGCAGATCCAGTGAAACATCCAAGAGGCTGTTCTTCATACAGTCTTCATAAGAATTCTGAGAACAGAATTCCTACACCCTTTCTCTTTCTTTCTCTCTTTCTCATTCTCATTCTGTAAAAGAGTTTTATTAATCCCTCTTCGAAGGATTCAGTGGTTCAAGATCTCCTTATCAAAAGATCTAGTGGTTCAAGATCTCCTTATCAAAAGATTTGGTGGTTCAAGATCTCCTTATCAAAAGATCTGGTGGTTCATGATCTCCTTGTCAAAAGATCAGTGGTTCTAAGAGTCTCCTTATCAAAAGACTCAGACACAATTGGTGTATTCCTACCAGGTGGTAGAAGAGATGAGTACCCACAGTTTGGGGAATCTCTATAAAAATCTGTGTGTCTTTTGGCTGTGTTAATTTTCTGTGTTGTCCCTCTTAGCTAAATTACTTTACAGTTTTCCTGCTTTATATTACAACATTATTTTATTTTGGATAAGTATTTGTTGAAGCATAATACTTATGTTTTATTGTATTTGCATATTTATGTTAGGAATAAATTTAAATCTCTATTCACCCCCCCCCCCCTCTAGAGGATTCTCAGGGGGACACTGTGCACTTTCAATTGGTATTAGAGGGAGGTTGATCAATAAAAGGCTAACACCTTGATCAGAAAGACCTCCTACTCTTATTTCTTTTATTCAAATATTTTTTATAAGGAAAAATGAGTTCTAAGGATTATGCTTCTACAAGACCTCCAGTGTGTAACTTGAACAAGTTCACACTCTAGAAGGCCAGAATAAGACTCTACATGAATTCCATTGATGAAGACATTTATGATGTTCTCCTCACAGGTCCTCCAGCTCCAGTCAGACAAAAGGCAGGAGAATCCTCAACAATAGAGGCTGTCCCAAGAAAGGAATGGACAGAGGCTGAGAATAAGGTCAAGGCATGTGATGCCAAAGCCATGAACATTCTGGTTTCAACAATGTCAGATGACATTTTCCAGAAGGTTGTTGAATGCCAATCAACAAAAGAAATTTGGGATTCACTCACTGCAATGGTAGAAGGAAATGCTGATGAAAGAAAGGACGGAAAGTACCTTCTCATATCCAGTATGAGAACTTTCAAAAGAAAGCTGAAGAATCTGTTACTGATATGTATGCCAGATTTAGCATTATCATTAATGAGCTTAGAGGCTTGGACAATGAGATATCCTTGACTGAAATTAATGATAAAATCCTCATGTGCTTCCCTAGCTCATGAGATTCAAGGATCTGGGCAATCAGAGAGTCCAGATGCCACAGAGAGATCTCTACTGAAGCTTTGCTAGGAAAGCTTAAGTCATATGAGATGTTGCTAAAGAACAGGGCTAAATCAGAAGAGAGGGAAACCACTCCATCCCCTATCCAAAGGAACTTAGCTCTGAAAGCTACTGAAGGAGAGCCCTCTACTCCTGAAGATGAGATGTTCAAACTCTTAGTAAGGAGATTCAAGAAATGGGTCAAGACTGAAGACTCAAGGAGAAGAGAAAGAGAGTCAAGGCCCAGGTATGATAAAACTCCAAAGAGGGAGATTATTTGCTTCACCTGCAACAAGCCATGACATATTGCTCCTGAGTGTCCAAAAGAGCAAAGGGAAAGAAGCAACAACAGAGAAGAGAAGAAGAAATCCTTCAGAGGGAAGGATAAGAAGAAAGCAAAGGGTTTCATTGCTGAAACCTGGAGTGATTCAGAAGCAGAAGTGAGCTCATCCTCATCTGAAAGTGATGATGAAGCTAAAGCAGAAGCTGCATGCATGATGACACTAGGGATGTCATCAGATGATGAAGAGGAACATGTATCTGTTTTTGATGAATTTGATTTTAAATCAGAAGAGTTTAAAACCTGTTTTAGAGATTTCTGCATTGATCATCTTAAGGTAGAAAAAGCACTAGACACAGCTAGGACTGAATTGGAAAACCTTAAGAAAGATAAAATCTACCTAAGAAATCAAAACATAACAAATGAAATTAATAATAAAGAGTTAAAATTGATTAATCTTAGGGAAGAGAACATAAAATTAATAGAAGAACTAGCAAAGGCAAAGACTTTTGAGGACTCACTCAATGGGAGGAGTCAGAAGATCAAAGACATCACTGAAAATCTCTCTATGAGATTTAATCACCTAGGGTTAGGGGCAGAGCCCTCCACTAACTCAGAAGCACCTAGACAACCTGCCTGGAAAAATCCAGTTTCATTTGTTAAATCTAGTGATTATCAATCCAGTGAGAAGAGTGCTCTATTCAAGGGTAAGGATCACAATCATTCAGATAGGGTAGGTAATCCCAATAAAGTAAAACCCTCAGGAAAGTACAACATAGGGAAATTGAATAATCACACCCAAAAGACTATAGCAAAACCTAGGATAATAAAACATTCTTCTGATTTATTATACCTAGAGATATTCTACACACATTTCAAGTCTCAGAATAACAAACATAGGTTTGGGAAACTCATTCCTTATCATCCCAAAGGGTATCATGAAAGACCCTTCTATTCTTTCATTGAACCCTACAATGGTAAAAGCAAAGGGCCCAAGGTAACCTGGGTTTCTTCTAATGTTTGAATTACTTGTGCAGGGTTAGGTAGGTTCCCACTCAGGAGGAAATGGAGTGGGAAGGAAGATGTTGGTCAAGGATAAGGAACAAACTTCATTCAAGGGAGTGATCTCTGCCATGACTCATTTCCCTAACAGCCTATAAAATTAATAATATGATCTATTTTCAATAAATAAAATTGCTGGGAAAAACAACAAGAAATTTCTAAGGAAATAAATCTGTTCATTCAGAGGTGCGTCGAATGGAAGTCGGCGTACCATCGACTTCTACTTGACGCCAGCGTCAAGAAGCACCCAGAGTGAATAATTCGAATAGATTTCGACGTAACGTCGATTTCTTATCGTCGCATGCGTCGTAATGATTGGTCGTTGATCAAAGTCGAGGTTACATCGATTTCAAATCGACACAACGTCGACTGGACTACATCGACTTAAGGATTGCAGAGCAATCTTCAGAAAGTGATTGCGTCGATTGGATTACGTCGAATATAATTCGACGCAACGTCGAATTGATTGCGTGCTCAGAATGTCTTCTAGTAACATTCTCGACTTACTTTTGCTCGCCAAATATTAATACATATTGACGGTGTGTCAACATAAACCCTAAGATGCGATGAATCGTCTTCTTTTAAGCAACATCAGCGTCGAAATCATTGCACTTTCAAATTTTCTTGCTCTCGTGCTCTCTTATTCTCCAGCTCTCCCATGCTCCTCTCTCTTGCTTTCTCTTTGTCTTTGCAGGTACCAATAATCAAATGGCTCCACCTAAGGTGAACTCAGGGTTTGATGTGGACGTGGAATCGTTCAGTGCAGCGACAGACGATTTTAAAGCCATTCTTGGCTTGTTTCAGGAGGCTGGCCTATCCAAGCTTATTTTAACAAGGTGTAAGATTCTAGATATAGAACTTACAGAATTCAAGGATAGTGTCCATGCCGCAGAATTCCATACAATGTCTGCATAACTGATGAGCTTCTATCCCGAACATTTGATCTACCTATTGGAAGTGACTCAGAAGAATTGACAGGAGAGGAGACGAAAAATGTCCTGGAGAATATGCAGTTCAAAAAGGATAAGCCCATAAATCTAAATAAGATTGATCTAGGGGAAGAATATAGGTTCCTTGCAGACATTGTAGGGAAGGTACTGCTATGCAAAATATCAGCGCATGATGTTGTTCCAAAGCAACAACTTCAAATTATGAGAGCTTTGGTTTTGAAGAAAAAGATAAACTGGGGGAAGTTACTCCTAAGAATGATTGGGCATAAGTATGCCCACAAGGAAAATGCCTATATGAGGATAATGAGCCAAGTGCTCTTCCAACATTATCCAAGCATATGCAAATCAAAGGATGTACCAATTCCACCAGGAAAAAGAATCAACATAGGAATATTTTCAAAATGGACCAGGCAAATTGTGAAGCCTGGTCAAGCTCCAACCTATCCTCCTCCATCTCCTTCTCCTCAAGATCCTTACAGGCAAATTCTAGATCCCCTAAGGGATGATATCTTTCCAATGGACACTGTTCCATACCCCCCTCAGGAAAACACTCTAGCTCAACAACAACAACAACAACAGTTCCCATCCACTCCAGTCCCTGAGCCATCTCCTCAGTTATCCCATCAACTACCATCCACCCTCATTCCAGATCATCAGCTTGCTCCGCCTCCACCATCATCAATTCACTTCTCACCTGATGTTTACCATACTCTCTCCCCATTCAAGAAGACTTTCCTCCATCACCTCCTCCTCCTACAGCTCATACCCCTCCAATTGACCTTGAGCAGGTCATTTCAAAGGTTGTGGCCCTTGCCTCTTCCACCTTTGCAGACCTGGTGTCCACCCAGGCAAGAAAGTTTGATAGAAAATACTCTCAGATGGAGGCTGAGTTACTAGACTCAAAAAGATCCCTCCATGGCCTAAAATAGTTTGTCTCTTCCTCCATGGTTACAAAAGAGTTTTTAACCTCTCTTGCCAGCAAGGTCAAGAAGGGGGAGAATATTTTGGAGGAAGAGAGACATGTCCTTGAGTTGAGTGGACATGATCAGGGTGATGCTAATAATGAGTTTGCCCCTGGTAAAGTGACTACCTTTCAAGGAGCACAGATCCAGGGAATGCCTGCAGATCAGGGGAAGCTCCAAGAAAAACTGAATGATGAACAAATAGATGCATCAGTTTAGGGGGAGCCTGCTCCAGATGTTCAGAAAAATTTAGATACTGAAATGGCAGCTGGAGTTACAGCAGTTGTCCAGGATGAGCCTCAGAATGAATATCTACTAGATCAGGTAGCACAGATTGCTCAGGAAACTGCCCAGGAGGCTGAGCAGAATGCACAAACTCAGGGGGAGCTTCCTAAAGACAGAACTGATGTTGTTGATGCTGATGAATCAGAGAATGCTCTGAAGGACAGAGATGGGGCTGAAGAGCCAGAAAGAGATGATGATGATGAAGATGTGCTTCTACGAGTTACAAGGAGGCAAGTTCTCCCAAAGGTCTTCACAAGAAAGAGAAAAACTCCTGAGAAGGAGCAGTGAAGATATGGTACTTTGTAAAGTTCTACACTTCTTGAACTACAGATATGATATACTTCTTGATAAGTAAATAACATGAGTTATGGTTTCAGTCTGTATCTTTTATATGTCTGTGATGTCTTAAATGTATTAGTGTTTATATATAAAAGGAATGTGTAAAATCACTTTGAACAATTTGTAAAATTTGTTAAGATAAATAAAGGAGATTGTTGGGAAAAACCCTTTGATTTAACTTAACAAATTATATAAAAAGTGATTTTAACCACTAGGATTGAATTACCCATTGTATATTGAGGGTAATCTGGTCATTAGATGTCTTACACAAGTCCTACAATCAGTCCCTCAAGCCTTACAATCAGTCCCTCAAGCCTTACACTCAGTCCCTCAAGTCTTCTTCTTTATTCTCTTTCTCTCATTCTGTAACTGAGTATAGAGTTTTAAGAATCCCTCTATAAAGGATTCAATGGTTCTAAGAGTTTACTTATCAAAAGACTTAGTATTTGGTTCTAAGAGTCTCCTTGTCAAAAGACTCCTTTAGTGGTTCTAAGAGTCTCCTAATCAAATGACTCAGTAGTTGGTTCTAAGAGTCTCCTTGTCAAAAGACTCAGTTAGTGGTTCTAAGTGTCTCCTTATCAAAAGACTCAGTAGCTGGTTCTGAGAGTCTCCTTATCAAAAGACTCAGACACTTGATAGTGTATTTCTACCAAGGTGGTAGAAGAGTGGACAACCTACATTTTGGGGAACAAATACAAAATTTGTCTCGTCTTTGTTGTGATTTTCTATGCTGTCCCCACTATTATTTCTACACTCCGTGTTTAATTTATTCTGTGCTGGTTTTCTGATTGCATAGTGATTAAAAGTTTTTATTGTGTGTGCATATTTGGTGTAAAAGATTTAAAACCCTATTCACCCCCTCTAGAGAATACTCAGAGGTCACACTGTACACTTTCAACCTGCGCATCGGATAGTGGAGACCGCGCAGGGGTGATTGGTCGACAGCGGTTAAGGGGCTGGTCGGTGGTGAGGAGGCCGACCAGCGGAGAGACCCGGACGGTCGTCTATGGGGTGCAGGGAGGAAAAGGTGCCACCCGATCTGGGCGGCCAAGAGGCCGGACAGCCAAGGGGATGCCCGCCCTGGGTGGACAATGAGCCGCCCGATCTGGGCGGTCAAGGGGCCTCCCGACCTGGGCGGCTAAGGGGTCGGGCGGACAAGGGCCGCCCGACCTGGGCGTCCGAGAGGCTACCCGACCTGGGCGTCCAAGAGGATGCTCGACCTGGGCATCCAAGAGGCCGCCCGACCTGGGCGGTTAAAGGGTTGCCTGGCCTATGCGGCCTAGAGGTTGGGCAGCCAAGAGGCCGCCCGGCCTGGGCAGCCGTGAAGCTGGGCGGCCAAGGGGTCGATCGACCTGGGCGGCCAAGGGGCCGCCCGATCTGGGCGGCCGGAGGGCAGGGAGGCCAAGAGGCCTCCTAAGGATGCATGCGGGAGCACGCAGCTAAGGCCACGCGCAGGCAAACGCGTGGCTAGATGGGACCGCGCGTAGGTTCATGCGGCCAGGATCACACGCAGGTGCGCGCGGCCAATACCGCGCCTCCAGGGTCGCGTGCAGGTGCGCGCAGCCAGGGCCGTGATCAGGCGCGTGTGCGGCCAGGTGGTGCTGCGTTGGCACACGCGGCTGGGGCCGCGCGTAGGCTTGTGCGCGGGCGCGAGTGTGGCCAGGCAAGGCCTCTTACGCGACGCGACTAGGGATACATGTTCGCTCAAGAGCATCCTTGACGGTTGTGCTTAACGAGTCTTTGGTTCAATCAGACCTATTTTGGGGAACCCCATTGTTGGGAACAGTGCCCAGCAATGTTCCTGATTTAAAGAAGTACTCAGGTCAATGATAAAAGCATTATGTATTTGATGTTATGCTTAGTTTATGCTTGCAGAGATTAAACCATATGTCCAGTACTTCTCCAATCTCTCTAAGTACAAAATCGTCGAGAAGGACTGGACATATCATCGAATAAGCATTCATATATCGACATTATTGCATACAAAGATAAGCTGAAGGTTCATGTTAGTTATCGTCGAGATAATATGGACAATTTGACGATATCGTTGTGACATCAAAGTACACACAATGATATCGTCGTAAGAACAAAAGGAATCGATCAAGTTGAATATCGTCGTGTCAACCGGGATGACACGATGATATCAGTGTAAGATTTAAGAGGACTAAAGTCAAAGTTCTCGGCAATGTTGACGACATCGTCGTAAAGAAGCCTTGTCATCAAGATGACTAAGAAAGAACTCGCGAGGACAACTTATAGAAGAAGAGTGACTTGTCGTCGAGATGATTAAAATGATATCGACGATAAGTCAGAATGATCAAGACAATATCGCCGATAAGACAATATGGTTTCAACGACATCGTCGAGAAGACCGCAAGTCGACATCAAGATTATGACGACATCTTTAAGATAACTTCATGTCGTCGTAATACAAGTGCAGCTGAAATATCTTGTATCGTCGAGATATTCTCCTCTAAAGAAGATTCAAAGATACTTGAAGATTTATCCAAGTCCAAGATGGATCGACGTAATGGCAAGTCCTATCGTCGAGATGTTGTCAATGTCGTCGAGACATTGCAAATATCGTCGAGATAGATCAAGACATTTCAAATTGTACTGTTTGCATTTAATGTCGCCGCCTGATGATCTAATCAGCGCGTGCCATTAAGGAATGGGCCACTAACACTTAAAGGACATCATATGAGACCATTAGTCGACTCCTCATACTTATAAAAGAGATAAGTGTCCATCCTAATCTACTATAGAGAATACACATGAATAAATCAAACAGTAACAATGCTGTGTACAAGAAAGGAACAAGAACAAGAGAACAAAACAATCTTCATCAAGTGTTCTCCAAGTTTCAGTCTAGCAACATCAACTGATAAGCAGTGTTCCAGATCAAAGAAAGGATTGAAGAAGAATCTGTGATGTCCAAGAAAAGATCAAAAGCATTCTCTTCAAGTCCAGAAGCCAATCTTCATCCGGCTAAAGAAGTATCTCTTACTATTTCTCTGTAGGGCTTTCACAAGCCTAAGTTTGTTGGATCTGTTTCATATCTGAGTTGTAGGGCTTGAGGGCCTGAGTTGTAGGGCTTGAGGGCCTGATCTTCTAGGGCTTGAGGGCCTGAGTTTGTAGGGCTTGAGGGCCTGAGTATAGGGCTTGAGGGCCTGAGATTGTAGGGCTTGCGGGCCTGAGTTTTGGCAGAGTTTGGCGATGCTAGTACACTGCTAGATAGGCGAAGAGGGATAATGGACTGCTCAAGACACTCCGTCTTGAGGAACCACTATAAATCCTTGAGTGTTTTCTGTGATGTGCCTTTAATCTCTAGATTCTAATGCTAGAACTTTCATAGAAATAGACTCTGGAGAAAGAGGGCAAAGAAGTTTTAAATACCTATTCACCCCCCTCTAGGTAATTAGACAACATCCATAACTAACAAGTGGTATCAGAGAGAGGTTGTTCAAAGAAGGCCTAACAGCTTGAACTGATTTGCCATTGGGTGTGTCAAACCAACAGCTCAAGAAGATTAAAGTTTTATGAAGAAAATGAGAAGATCTAATATTGAGAAGTTCAGATCTCTAAGTGAAAGCAGCTGCAACAGTTCTTATTCTGAAGAATAAAGATATATATGGCCAAATGAGAAAGGAATCAGAGCACCCCCGACTCTCTCAGACAGTGAATCTGAGGATGAAGAAGGCTATGTGGCTAGAGAAGGGATAAGGGCACCCATCACTCTCTCAGACTTTGACTCTGAGGATGAGGAACTCTATGGGTTGGTTGCTTTATCATATGAAGATAGTCATAATGATTCACATCCTGCTCAAGTATGCACTACTCACACATTTCTAGTACCTGCTTTAGTTGAAAAGACCAAGATTGCACCAGATGATTGCTCATAACCTGAAGATGATGCAAAAGACTGCTTATCATGCAATAATGAGAACCATACTGAACTAATATAACAGTTTGGCACTCTCTTGGCAGCTCTTAAAAAGAGCAAGAAATTATTCAAATCTCAAGCTGAGGAAATTAGCATCCTCAAGCCCTTCAGATCTCAAATTGATGAGAAGACCAATGAGGTGATTAGATTGTCCAATGAGCTTATCCTACTTCAGAAGAAATTTGATGCTCAGGATAGGACAATCAAGTCCTTAGAGAACAAGCTTACAACAGAGAAAAAGCTTGTGACCAGCTTCTCTAGGCCCAAAACAATTTTTCCTGTTATAGATTGCTTCTCCACTCAAGATAGAGGAGGACTAGGATATAACAAGGAAGCTGGAGAGACTTCTCAAGCTATAACTGTCTTTCAAAAAGTTGTCTCTCCACAAGCATCATCAACCAAGCAGAAGGGAAAGACTTTACCTCAAAAACCTTTTCCCAAGAAAAGATCATTGATTGTGCAACCAACTCCAAAATCAAGGCACAATCACATGATCAGTAGAAATATATGTTGTAATGCAACCTGCTCATCTAGTCATCTGACTTCCACTCAAAAGGTGACTTAGAAAAGGAAATACAATAGATTTGTGTGTTGGTGCTGTGGCAAGACTGGACACTTTGCTATAGATTGTTGGTTCAACCCAATAGTGCCTAGAGCAAGGTATGAGAAGGCATCCAGGGGTGTGAGTGCAAATGCTACAATAGGAAGAAATGTTTCTTACTGTGCTAACAAGAACCTAGGACCCAAATTCACTTGAGTTCCTAAGGAATATTAAATCTCTGTCTTGCAGGTTTGTCCAAGTGGCCAACTAAAAGCAAATATGGCCAATGGACAATAAGTAATCTAGGTATAAATCTGGAATAAGAAGAAATTCACCACAAACAAAGGTATCATGCTTGACATAATTATTGGATCTCACAATTAGTCCAACAACCTAGGTATGTGTCCCTTCACAGTCTAAAGTAAAAAAAACTCAAATAAATCACATGTTTAGAAATATAGTAAAACACACATTTGCTCTAAGTCATCATATGAAGAAGAGTGACTTGACAATTCTGAAAAGGAAGGAAAAAGGTAACTAAATATGAGTTTAGTTCTTCAGCAGAAAAAAAAAAGAAAGCTGCCAAGGTGGTTGCCTCAGAGGAGGAGGAGGAGGAGTCCTCTAGTAGCTCTGAGGAAGGAAGATCGACATCCCAACAAAATCCTGATCATATTGAGGGGGAGACATCTCTGCATCCAGCTATCTTAGAGAAAGAAGCTAAACCTGTTAACAAAAAGGTTACTGAAGAATGGAGAAGTCCAATTCTGGAGAGTGATCCAGTTGAGGGGGGCACCAACCTGGGAGCTCAGCCCAAGATACTGAAATGGTTGAGGGGGAGACTCATATTGAGCCATCCGCCCAAGAAACTATACTGACAATCAGGGTTGAGGCTGCTGTTGAGGGGGGTGTCTCAAAATGAACTCATTGCTCCAGTGGTTGAGGAAACAACTCAGAATGAGAATGATGTGCAAGAAGAATCAAGAAGCTACATGATGATCACTGAAGACACTGTCCTTAAAAGGGGAAATCTTGAAATCCTGTGTACTGATGTGTGTGAAAACCTGAAAGGAAAAGTATAGGAGGTGAAGCAAGATCCTACAAGAATTTCTACACAACCACATCATAAGTAAGGAACAAGCTCCTTAAATGAATAAGTAAAGAACCCTCTAACTTAGGAAAAAAGAGCTATCAAGATTATGTGGACAGAGTTGTCAGCTAAATCAGAGATGATATGTCAGCTCAGATAAAGGTGATAAGGGCAGATGCTGATCACTTCAATGCTCAGATCACTAGCTAATTCACAAGGGATAGAACAACAGCTGATAACAATATGAATACTCTACAATCCCTTGGTGAAAGAATGGACACTTATGTGCAACAAAACCATCAGACAAATGAGAATCTGAAAGGAGGAGAAGAACAACTGAAGATGTCAACTGATGCAGAAGGAATAAAGGATGATGCTGCTACTTACAATGATAATCTTAGTGAAGCTCCTGTCCAACGATATGTTGCTGCAGTTGAGGGGGAGTATACAATGATCCATGCTCATGACAAGATGGATCCATCCACCCCATCTGCTGAGACATCCAATTGTCCTAAGAGTGATGATCTAGAAAATCAAGAGCAGGAGGAGCAAAGGAAGGAGAAAAGTATAGAGAATAAAAGGAACTGAACTGGCTCATGTGATAGCTAAAAGCAAACGTGATTGAAATTCTAATTTGAAAATATCTAGCTTAGCTATAAAATTACAATAAAGAAGTAACACCCTTAAATATGCAATCACTTCAGCATTTAAAGGTGAAGCTAACACACAACACACTGATGGAACAAACAGAGACAATATCGTTGTGTCTACAAAACGATATTGTCGTAACAACAGTGTGTCGTCGAAATGACAGTTTGTATCGTCGAAATGACTCTACGACTTCGTCGTAGAGTCATGACGATACCTAAGTATCTACTCGAGAATTCAGAATTCTAGAATAAATCGATCACGATTACTCAATCAGATTTAACTAAACATTTAACAAGCGGCACTTCGTCTTCCGCACCATAAGTTATAAATAGGGTCATATGTCTTGAATTAAAAGCACTTGCTACATTTGCTCTAAGAAACCATCGTGCATTCCTTGACTTTGGAGAGTAAACAAGTCGATATTGCTGAACCCTCCCCTGATTAACCAAGAAATGGCACCAAAGAAGGAAGGATACCTGTATAAAGGAAGTGAAGTAGTAAGTAATGGCTTCACGAAGGCTCCTGAAGAAATTCAACGCACGATAAGACTACTCGAATCCGTCAATTTGGAGTTCGTTCTTTCGGAATCGATGGTGATATTGAAGAGAGAAGTTCTGTAATTCTACTCTAATGCCAATGGTGGATCAAAAGGAACATCCATCAAAAGTCAGTCAGTGGGATGAGAGTTAAGGTAACTCCAAAGAGATTGGTCAGGGTTCTGCAGCTGCTGACCTTTGCCAATGAAGAGGAGAATGAAGAGGTCACCCAAGAGGACCTAGACCATGCTTTGGCATGGTGTGAGCATTCCAAGAGGACCTATGGGTCTCTGGAAAGGAAGATCTTTAATCAGTAGGTGCTAGCTGACATAGTAGGAAAGACCCTTCTCTGCAAGGTAGGGTCTCATGACAGAATATCCAAACAGATGTTTGAAATAATGATCAGGATAATCCTAAGCAAGAAAACCAATTGGGCTCAGATCATTTTCAAGAGAATACAGGAGAGCTTTCAAGTGCCCAATCTAGGAAGAATACTACTCTTTATTTACAACTATCATATCCTGAAAGCTTTGACAAGAAATTTGGAGTAAAAATTTATCATAGGAGAAGAATGGATATTAAAGTACTAGAGAGGTGGGAAAAAGGTCTTGGCAAGGTCTCCCAAGAGGTCACAGGCTGCAGAGGATGTGGTAAGTGAACAAGAAAGTTCATCAGAAGAAAGTGAGCCCATCCACAATCCAGACCTGTCTAGCTCTGAAGAGCCTGTGGAGAAGAGGAATGTCTCTCTCCAGACCTCAACACTGGGTTTGGGGTCCAGGACACCAACAGGAACAGACCAAGAGAGGCTAAAATTAAGGGGGAGCATGATGGTGAGATCCCTGCTCATGTGGAAGATGTGATAAACAAGGTCACTAGGGTTGAGGATACTGTCCATTCTGGACCAGTAATCCAAGAAGACCCAGATGGAGCTCCACAGGAAGCAAGTCATGATAATCCTGCTGATGAGACTAGCAGAGACCTATCTATTGCCGGAAAATCAAGTTTGCCTGAGGATGAACCAAGACTCCTAAGAAGATCTCCATCCCCCATGTTTAATGTGACTAAAGGGATGAATATCTATCTCTCCACCATATTGCAGAAGAAGGCTAAGGGACAATCTGACAAGCCTAACTCCTCCACAGAGAAAAAACCCCAAAAGACACCACATTGATGCATCAGATAAGGATGCTCTTGGAAGAACAGAGATTCAAGATTGAAAGTTATGTTGATACTGCTGTCAATGAGATAAGAAGGGATCTATCAAATGAAGCTGCGGATCTAAGAACTGATATGCAAAATCTGCAAGAAAACACTACCAAACAGCTAGAAATTACTCACCAGGGGATAGTTAAAGTTCTAGACAATCAAGGCATGATATGCAACAACATAGAGAAAGCCTATATAGCCACTAACAGATGGATGAATGAGCACAAGACAACCCTCCAAGAATCACCGAGGGAATTCC
This sequence comes from Dactylorhiza incarnata, assembly GCA_033032865.1. NCBI lineage: Eukaryota > Viridiplantae > Streptophyta > Magnoliopsida > Asparagales > Orchidaceae > Dactylorhiza > Dactylorhiza incarnata. The sequence continues at coordinate 3,284,321 of JAWHQI010000295.1, forward strand.
CATGCTTAAAGATAAGATTCTGAATATGTAGGGGAACATCCAGAGGGAAATACCAGAAGAAGTCATAAAGGGGGAGAGATCAATGATAAAGGTCAGTGGTGAGCATGTCATCTGGACCTCCAATACCATCAGGGAAGCAATGAATCTTCTTCCCCTGAACTACGATTACCCTGCTGAGCAACCTGCTGATACTCCTGCTACTGCTGCTGATCAAAGTAAGGAAAAGGAGATATCATATGAAGACGAGGTAAAGCTGAGAAAGAAAATATACAGAGAAGAAATGGAGAATAAGGATGACTATGAGAGATGGAGTCCCAAATCCAGAGCTATAATATTAAATGCATGGGAGCTCACTAAAGCAAACAAAGGTGAAAGATATAAGTTGTATAGCTCTCAAGAATGGACTAAATATGAGGATCAAGAAGAATTAAGAAGGAGCCACATAAGAGACAAACTAGCAGGAAGAATTCTAGCAGATGCTCCAGAGCCACTCAAGTATCATCCCAAGCCATATGAATATTTCACCAGGCTATCTGAGAAGAAATAGGAAGCTGCTGCCAAGAAAGCAAGAAGTGAAATAACTATGAGGGAACCAAAGACATAGATGGATGGCTCATTGTGGGCATATGCAGCAATGCTGAAAATTTCAAAACATGTGTCACCACTTATATTTTTTTAATAAAATGATATGTGTCAAACTGTCTCATGTCTCATTCCGTGGTCACATAAACTAAAAACTGAAATGTCACTATTATTTGCTTATTTTCTCTAGATGTACTTTATCATTGAATGAGTTATGACTTCTTCAAATAGGGGGAGATTGTTGGGAATAGTGCCCAACAATGTTCCTAATTTGAAGAAGTACTCAGGTCAATGATAAACACATTATGTATTTGATGGTATGCTTAGTTTATGCTTGTAGAGATTAAACCATATGTCCAAATACTTCTCCAATCTCACTAAGTACAAAATCGTCGAGAAGGACTAGACATATTATCGAATAAGCATTCATGTATCGACGAGATTGCACACAGAGATAAGCTGAAGGTTCATGTCAGTTATCATCGAGATAATATGGACAATTCGACGATATCGTTGTGACATCAAAGTACACACGATGATATCATTGTAACAACAAGAAGAATCGATCAAGTTGAATATTGTCATGTCAACCGGGATCACACGACGATATCGATGTAAGATTTAAGAAGACTAAAGTCAAAGTTCTCAGCAATGTCGACGACATCGTCGTAAAGAAGCCTTGTTATCGAGATGACTAAGAAAGAACTCGTGAAGAAAGCTTATAGAAGAAGAATGGCTTGTCGTCGAGATGATCAAAACGATATCGATGAGAAGTCAGAATGATCAAGACGATATCACCGATAAGACAATATGGTTTCATGACATCGCCGAGAAGACCTCAAGTCGACATCAATATTACGACGACATCTTTAAGATAACTTCATGTCGTCGTAATATAAGTGCATCTGAGATATATTGTATCGTCGAGATATTCTCCTCTAAAGAAGATTCAAAGAGACTTGAAGATTTTTCCAAGTCCAAAATGGATCGGCATAACGGCAAGTCCTGTCGTCGAGATATTTTCAATGTCATCGAGACATTGCAAATATAGTCGAGACAAATCAAGACATTTCAAATCGTGCTATCTGCATTTAATGTCGCCGCCTGATGGTCTAATCAGCGCGTGCCATTAAGGAATAAGACACTGTCACTTAAAGGATATCATATGAGACTGTTAGTCGCCTCCCCAGACTTATAAAAGAGATAAATGTCCTCCCTAATCTACTACAGAGAATACACACGAATCAATCAAACAGTAACAAGGCTGCGCAAAAGAAAGGAACGAGAACCAAAGAACAAAACGAACTTCATCATGTGTTCTCCAAGTTCCAGTCTAGCAACATCGGTTGATAAGCGGTGTTTCAGATCGAAGAAAGGATTGAACAAGAATCTGTGTTGTCCAAGAATAGATCAAAAGCATTCTCTTCAAGTCTAGAAGCCAATCTTCATCCGGCTAAAGAAGTATCTCTTACTATTTCTCTGTAGGGCTTTCACAAGCTGAGTTTGTAGGATCAATTTCAGATCTGAGTTGTAGGGCTTGAGGCCCTGAGTTGTAAGGCTTGAGGGACTGATTGTAGGGCTTGAGGGCCTGAGTTTTGGCATGGCTCCGGAGAGATGGTGAAGGGCATTCTCTTCAAACCGTTTGCGAGCGCGAGGGGGGCAGGCCCTGGCAATGCGACGACCTATTGCGGGAGCGAAGGGCGAACCTTTGAGCTGGGGCAATGAGGTCATGGGGGCGGGGCCCCGGAGAGGCGGAGAAGTATTACGCTTCGAACCATTTTGCGAGCGCAAGGGGGGCAGGCCATGGCGACACGACAACCTATTGCGGGAGCGAAGGGCTAACCTTCGAGCTGGGGCAATGAGGTCACAGGGTTGTGGACTCAGAGAGTCGTTGAAGGTGAAAGAAATCGTTGTCTACCTAAATCACCTTGAGGCGGGTGAATAGGTGATCTCTACTGCGATTGCGGAATAAAAATTTTGCACATACACAAAAAAAAATCACAGCACAGAGACACAAGATTTATAGAGGTTCCCCAAAGGTGGGTACTCCTCTCTCCTGCTCCGCCTATCTAGCACTTCGGGCTAGCGTCGGCAACTTCACCAAAACTCAGATTTATCAACAAATCCTACACTCGGAGACAACGACTCCTACAAACTCGGAGAACAACCTCTCCTACAAACTCAGAGTAAACAACTCCTACAACTCGGAGTAAACAACTCCTACAAAATAACTCGGAGTAAAAACTCCTACAGGAATTAAATAAAGTTTGAAACGAAACTTCTCTTGAATCTCAAAAGAGATTAACTTCAGATCTGGAGAGACTGAATCTTCTTCTTCCTTTAGAGTAAAAGCTTGGATCTTCAAGGATTAGGAAGAGTAAAGAATCGGCAAACCTGATCTGAGTAGGCCCTTTGATTAATTTGAAAAGATCTTCAATATAGAGAACAACAACTAGATCAAAGGCCTTCTTATCTGAGAAATCTCTAGCAACACTGAAGAATGAATCTTGAGCGGCGCACTTTAGATCTCAGAAACTTGTTCAGCAAGAGAGAAAGAAAACGGCTAGCTTCTTCTTTTGCAATCGGGTTATCTCTTTTTCTTCTTTGTTTGCCCTACAAATAAAAGATTATTTATAGGGAGACCTCCAACGGCTCGGGCGACAAACAAGGAGGGATCACCACGTGTACTATACATGGCGGCCAACCCTAAATTTCAAAAACGAAACGTAAATTTGAAATCCATCTGTCCGTCATTCGTCGAGACTTTACGTGAACATTCGACGAATTGACTTAGCCATTGAAAAATACTGATCAAGGCTTGAAAACTGTCTTCTATTTTCATTCGTCGGAATTCGTCGGGAGTTCTCGAGAACATTCGACGAATTGACTTAGCCGCACATTTTCCTTCACAAGTCTGCCTTTTTGACTTCTGTCTGCGTTCGTCGATATTCGTCGGGAGTTCATGAGAACATTCGACGAATAGACTTAGCCGCAGGAATTTCTTCTTCAAACTAGAAATTTGGCTTCTGTTTGGATTCGTCGAGATTCATCGGAACTTCACGAGACATCTCGACGAATTGACTTAGCAAAAATTTCTTTTCTTCTGAAAACCTGCTCCACTCTTCAAACTTTAAAACCTTCAGTTATGAGTATATGAAGTACACCCCAATAGAGAGATTACACATGGACCAACACTTTGTTCTACACAATGAGGGATTACATTGTCTAGAACTGTGTTTGGTGATCCATTGCAACCTAACTTTGGTGTGCACTTAGCATTAAGACCTGTCATAACATATCTAAACAGAAATCATCAAATACATCCTCAATTCAATTTAGTTCACTAGGGGACATCTTCAAATCCAGGTAATTGTGGATACAATACCCAACAGAAGGGCATACACTTCGAACCATTTTGCGAGCGCGAGGGGGGGGGGGGGGGGGGGGGGGGGGGGCAGGCCCTGGTGACGCAACGACCTATTGCAGGAGCGAAGGGTGAACCTTTGAGTTGCGGCAATGAGGTCACAGGGGCGTGGCCCCGGAGAGGCGGCGAAGGGCATACGCTTCGAACCATTTTGCGAGTGCGAGGGGGCAGGCCCTAACGATATGGCAACCTATTGCAGGAGCGAAGGGCGAACCTTCGAGCTCGGGCAATAAGGTCACGGGGGCGTGGCCCCGGAGAGGAGGTGAATGACATACACTTCGAAATATTTTGCGAGCGCGAGGGTGGCAGGCCCTGGCGTCGCGGTGACCTATTGCGGGAGCGAAGGGAGAACCTTCGATCTAGGGCAATGAGGTGGTCCCCGCATTGCAGGCTGATCGTGGACAAGAGGGATTACTTCTTGAGGTGTTCCTGAGATAATAGAGTTAGGAGCAGATAACATGCTTAATTAAATTTAAACATAAAATAATATGTGTTCAAATATGGGCTTGCGACTGTTTATAATAGCAGTGGTTTTGATACAAGTATAAGTATAGGTAAAGTGGCTATTGATAAAACCGACGCAGGTTCTGCGCATTCCAGGTGTGTGGGAGAATCTCCCCTTCTGCGGTTCTGAGCTTGAATGTTTCAGGCTTGACGACTGCCGGGACAACGAATGGTCCTTCCCATGCCGGTGAGAGTTTGTCTTTTTGTGGCCCTTTCCGACCGCCTCCACATTTCGTAGAATGAGATCTCCAATGTTGATTGGTCTTGGCTTTACCCTTCTATCGTAGAGGTGCGACACTCGCCTTTGATATGCGGCTACACATTGCGTTGTTGTTTCTCGTTCTTCAGAGATCAAATCTAGGTTTTCTCAGAGCAGTTCGTCATTTTTTTCTGGATCGAAGGTCTAGACGCGAACACTTGGAACTCCAATGTCAACGGGGATCACGACCACTGTTCCGTAACACAAATTATATGGAGTTTCCCCGGTTGGATTTATTTCCGTGGTGCGGTATGCCCATAGTACGTTAGGGAGTACGTCCACCCACTGCCCCCTTTCTCCTGGAGGCACGTTTTTAGACCCTTGAGTATGGTGCGGTTTGTTACCTCTATCTGTTCGTTCGCCTGTGGGTGTGCCACCGCAGTGTGGCAGAGGTTGATCTTCAGGTCTTCACACATCTTGGTAAAGGACCTTCCCGTGAACTGGGTACAATTGTCTGTGACTATGAATGTCGGGATGCCGAAGCGATAGACGATATTTTTCCAGACAAACTTCTTAGCATTTTCTTCGGTTATTTTGGCCAGGGGTTCTGCCTCCACCCACTTGGTGAAGTAGTCAATAGCCATGATGATACTCCTTCGTCTGAATGATGTGTGGAGAGGCCCCAAGAGATCAATTCCCCACTGTGCGAATGGACAAGGGCTCTAGAGCTTGGTGAGCGCAATTAGCAACTTATGAGGGGTATTCGCGTGAAGCTGAAAACTTTTGCATTTTTGGATGAATTCTGTCACATCCTTCTTCATGGTCGGCTAATTAAATCCTTGGCGGAGAATCTTTCATGCCAAGGCCCTTCCGCTCAGATCCTCGCCGCATACTCCCCCATGCACCTCGCGCAAGGCGTACTCGGCGTCGGCCTCTGGTAAGCATTTCAGATAAGGCTCGGAGAATGCCCGTTTGCAGAGCTCTTCGTCGATAACAGCGAATGTTGTTGCTCGTACTTGGAGACGATGTGCTTCCAGATGATCGTCGGGGAGATGGCTGTGCTCGAGATAGGCCCGCAGAGGAGCCATCCATGGAGATTCTTCGTTACTGATTGTGGTGACCTCCCATGTCTCTTGAATGCTTAGGACCATGATATCTTTAATTCTTCTTCTTCTAGACTGGTAGGCGGTTGGTGATGTGGCGATCTTGGAAAGTGCATCAGCTCTGGTGTTTCGCTCTCGGGGGATATGGAGAATTTGATATGACGGAATCCGCTGCAGCAGAGATCTGACAAGCGCAAGATATCGTGCAAGCTGCTCGTTTCTTGCCTCATAGTCCTCCTCGATTTGTGAGACAACCAACTATGAATCATCGTAGATTGTCAGGGTTTCTACCATGCATTCAATGGTGAGCCGAAGACCAGCAATTAGGGCCTCTTATTCGGCAATGTTGTTGGTGGTTGGGAACTTCAGACGAATGTCATACTCTAGGTGATCTCTTCCGGACTCACTAGGAGAAGCCCTGCTCTGGCTCCGTCCGCTCCGGAGGCTTCGTCGACAAAAAGAGTCCAGCGTGCGGAAGATACACCCTCTGAGGGGGCTGGATCTGGTGGAATGGCATTTTCCACGATAAATGTGGCGTGGACCTGGGATTTTATTCTGGTCGGGGAAGGAATTGGATGTCAAATTCTCCAAACTCAACTTCCTATTTGACCAGCCTCCTGGATACCTCGGGCTTTTGGAGAATAGCCCAAAGCGGTAATTGCATAAGCACCTTTATTGTATGGGCTTGGAAGTATGACCAGAGCTTCCTTGAGGAGAAGACAAGGGCCAAGACCGTTTTATATTTATTTTATGTTTTATAAATTCCAGAAATCTGTCATGGCATCTAGATTTGAAGATTCTGCCGGGAATAAACCCAAAAAATTTAATAGAAATGGCTTTCGTCGTTCACAAGCTCAAGTAGAATATTGGCTTAACACTAGGACTTATATCTGCCATATTTGATGCTCACGCTATAGAAACCGAAAACCCCAGCGCTGCAACTGTAGTTGCCTCCTCTCTTCCTTCCTCTTCATCTTCCAGTGCAAATACCACTAGAACTTAGGTTAGACGTATTCCATATAGAGATCCGGTAGATATAGAATATCATTATCACAACCAAATCCTTAGTGCCTTGTCCGACAGCCTTTTCGATGTCTTCCTTCAATATCGAATGGCTAATGATTTGTGGTATGCTCTTGAAGTATGCTATAACCTTGATAATGCGGGTATAGAACGTTACACTGTTTCAAACCTCCACAAATTCAAGATTGATGCTTCCAAGCCTATCAATCCTCAACTCCAAGCTCGACTGCCTATTTGAACAGCCTCCTGGATACCTCAGGCTTTTGGAGAATAGCCCAAAGCGGTAATTGCATAAGAACCTTTATTGTATAGGCTTGGAAGTATGACCAGAGCTTCCTTGAGGAGAAGATAAGGGCCAAGACCGTTTTATATTTATTTTATGTTTTATAAATTCCAGAAATCTATCATGGCATCTAGATTTGAAGATTCTATCGGGATTAGACCCAAAAAATTTAATGGAAATGGCTTTCGTCGTTCGCAAGCTTAAGTAGAATATTGGCTTAACACTCTAAGACTTTTATCTGCCATATTTGATGTTCCTACTGTAGAAACCGAAAACCCCAGCGCTGCAACTGCAGTTGCCTCCTCTCTTCCTCCGTCTTCATCTTCCAGTGCAAATACCACTAGAACTTATGTTTGACGTATTCCCTATAGAGATCTAGTAGATATAGAATATCATTGTCGCAACCAAATCCTTAGTGCCTTGTCCGACAGCCTTTTCGATGTCTTCCTTCAATATCGAATGGCTAAGGATTTGTGGTATGCTCTTGAAGTATGCTATAACCTTGATAATGCGGGTATAGAACGTTATAACGTTTCAAACCTCCACAAATTCAAGATTGATGCCAAGCCTATCAATCCTCAACTCCATCAACTTGATGAGATGTTGTCCAAGATCCGAGCCGATGGCTCAATTCTATCTGAAAATTATCTAGTGATATGTCTCATCGATTCTCTTCCTAATTATTGGTCTGGCTTTAGTACTAGACTTTGACCTGACCAATCCAACCTTACTTATGTTCAAATCCAAAATATTATCCTCATAGAGGAGGAACATAAGTCCAAGAGTTCTAAAACCCCCAAAGACCATGCTCCTAAAGTAAATCTCACTGAATCTCATGACAACCATTCCTCTCACCATCACTTTAAAGGCAAGGGCAAGATCCATAAGAAACCATTCCGTCCAGGTTCCCACCATCAGAAATCTAATCATCCTAAGCCTGGTCCTTCAAACCAAAACCTAGGTAAAGGAAAATGGTGCTTCATCTACGGCCACACAAATCATCTGTCTACCAATTGCTTCTACAACAAGATAGAACCCGTGATTGGCAAGTCTCGTGGTGACAAGCCTCATGCCAACATGATCCAAGCACCGGATCAACCTATCTTCAGGTTAAATTATTCTCCCAGTCTTCTTATCACTTGTTCATCAGATTGGTGGCTTGATTCCGGAGCAAATGCTCATACTTGTTTTAATCATTCTTGCTTTGCGACCTTTCAGGACATTAATGGAGGAAGCGTAATCCTAGGAGATGCTTCTTAGGCATAAATTCTTGGTCGCGGGCGAGTGGATCTTAGGTAGACATCCGGGAAGACACTAGCCTTGCATAATGCGCTCTATGTGCCGAGAGTTAAGAAGAATATTGTGAGCAGATCCTTATTAGTGAAGAAGGGTTATAAGATTGTCTTTGAATCAAATAAAGTTATAATAACATTTAATGATGTTTTTATTGCTAAAGGTTATACTTGTGATAGTTTATTTAAATTGAATGTTGCTGATTTAGAAGTAAATAAAATTTCATCTTCTATTGTTTCAAGTTCATCTTCTGATTTTTGGCATGCTAGACTAGAACATGTGAATTCAAATTGTATGAAAGGAATGATGTCTGCAAATTTAATTCCTAAATTTAATATTACATCAAGTGCTAGATGTAAAATATGTGTGCAATCTAAGTTTTCTAGAAAAACTTTTAAATCAGTAGAAAGAACTTTTGGAGAGGACTACTTCACGTATCTAGTTGAAGGAGATCCTAATTCATATGAGGAAGCAATGACCTCATCTGATTGTACTTTTTGGAAAGAAGCTTTAAAATCAGAAATTAATAATATTCTAGAAAATAAAACCTAGATTCTTTCCTATCTTCCTTCCGGTGCCAAAGCCATAGGTTGTAGATGGATCTTTAGGAAGATATTAAATCCGGATGGTTCCATAGAAAAACATAAGGCTCTCCTTGTAGCTAAAGGCTATGCACAAAAATAAGGGATAGATTATTTGGATACATATGCTCCCATAGCTAGGATTACATCCTTTCGCATTCTTGTAGTCTTAACATCGATCCATAAATTAATTATTCATCAAATGGACGTTAAAACTGCTTTCTTACATGAAGACTTAGATGAAGAAGTCTATATGACTCAACCCGAAAGTTTTGTAGTTAAAGGACAAGAAACCAAAGTGTGTAAACTTGTTAAATCTCTTTATGGATTAAAACAAGCTCCTAAGCAATGCACCAAAAAATTGATTTTATAGTATTATTTTTTGGATTTATATCCAATGAATATGATAAATATATTTATGCAAAACAAGAAGGAAATATGTTTTGTTATGTCTCTATGTAGATGACATTTTAATCTTTGGAAGTTCAATTAAAATTATTAATAATATCAAAAATAATTTATCATCTAAATTTGATATGAAAGATTTAGGAGAAGCTAATGTCATTTTGGTAATGAAAGTATCTAAATCTGATTCTAGTGTTTTATTGTCTCTTTCTCACTCGAGTGAGAAAATGTTTCATAAATTTAATTCATATGATTTCACACCTACTTCTACTCCATATAACGTTAGCATACAACTTTGTAAAAATTTAGGTAAACCTATTGGCCAACATAGGTATGCACAAATGATAGTGTCACTGCTTTATATTGTTAATCGCACTAGACCCGATATTTCATATACTGTAGGCAGGCTTAGTAGATATACTAATAATCCAAGTGATGACCATTGGATAACGTTAACTAGAATTTTTAAATATCTTTGCGGAACTATTGATTATTGTTTAGTATATACGAGTTTTCCCGAATTACTTGAAGGTTATTCAGATGCCAATTGGGTAATTGATTCTTTAGACGTTAAGTCTACAACAGGTTATGTTTTCCTCCTTGGACGAGCCTCAATTTCATGGGCTTTTACAAAACAAACTGTAATTTTAAGAAGCAGTATGGTATCAGAGCTTATAACTTTAAACACTACAAATGCTGAAGCCGAATGGCTTAAAATTTTACTTTCTGAAATTCCTTTAGTTGAAAAACCAAAACCTGTTATTTCTTTGCATTGTGATAATAAATCTGTGATTGATTTAACTACTTCAAATAGTACTAATGCTAAAATGAATAAGTTCATGAGAATCAGGTACAAGTCTGTGAAGCAAAGAAGAAAAGAAGTGATGTCACTCAATTATGTAAAATCAGAATTGAATCTGGCTGTTAATCTTACCAATGGATTGTACCGAAGGGAGATTTTATTGTCATCGAGGAGAATGGGGATTAAGCCTACGTAATCTACCAACGGTGGATACCTAACCCATGTGATTGGAGATCTCATGAAGTGGGTTCAATGAGGTAGAAACAAAACCATTGATGTAGCGTAGTTGGGAGCACAAATTTTAAAGGTTGAGAAAACCTTCTCCCCATTCCTATGATGTTGTGCTCTATGTAACATGTTAGGATGAACTTTAAAGTTCTTAATGGTTGCTAAAGGCATATATCTTTAATTGCGAAATATTAGTTACGAAATATCTTTTGAGGCACCACCTATGTGGGGGTAGTCATGAGGTCGTGACTTTGGGATCCAGCTGAACCCTAATAACCCTCATGAAAAATCAAGGAATGTGCATGACCATTAACGTGCACACCGCCATAAACCAATGAACAACCAATCTTTTGTGTGCTTAACTAATTTACCAATTAAAAGATTATAATTCAAAGCCTCTGACACATTATACTCTTCGGTAGAGGAAATAAGTATTAAGTATAGGTTCAAGGTAACCATTCCACCTATACCCATTGCATTAGATACAACTTGATGAAACAAATTTGTATTTGATTTTACTTATCATTATTTATATCATAACTTATGAAGTTTGTATTTTGGTTTTTCTCCTTTGTGGGGGACAATTAGAAATTTTGTAATTAAAATATTTAATTTATAATGTTTTATTGGAGCCTAGTATGGTGTTTGGTGTTTAACTCCTCATAATTGATGAAAAGTTCTAAAACCAAATGGAGAGAATCTAAATGTTTGGAGGGAACCTTTCAGGAAGGAAAGGGTGAACCCATTAGTCCCACCATGCCAATTTCCAATCTTATTATTAAGTATATAAATGTATTCACTCTTTCTTATTTGTTCAAAGGAACATAAGGAGGAACAATGAACCACACGTGCGTGCACACACACCGCAACAAACCGGGTCCATATTTGGGATTTGAGGAATAATTGAATTGAATTGTATTTTTGTACAAAATAGTTTTAGTACTTTTATTCGGACTTGCGTCGAATAGAATTCGGAGTTGTGTCGACCTACGTCGAGTGGAACTCGAAGTGGCGTTGACAAGATTGCCTGAAGCTGGAGTTGCGTTGAATAGAACTCAACGCACCTGACTGCGTTGACTGGAGTTGCATCGACAAGAACTTGAATCAACTACCTTGCGTCAATAAGTTCTCGACGCTAGCGTCAACAAGAAGTCTGTCAGCTTGACCTGCGTCGATAAGAACTTGACGTAACGTTGAGTTGCGTCGATATGACTTAGACACAACGTCGATATGAATTCGATGCTACCTCTGTCATTTTGCGTTTTCTCTTTGCAGTTATTATGCGTAATTTTCTAACCATTTTTTTTACGCATTTTCTCACCATTACTCCTTTGCATTGGAAATCTCCAACATTTCTCTGCACGATTAACGCTTGCCAATTATAACCGTTGTAATCAATTACGTGTTAATTTCTTACCGTTTTACGAGACTCCTATATAGGAAATTCTTCTGACTCGTTTGATATACGCTTTTGACAATACTGCTTGCTCTCTCTATCTTCTTCTTGCAACCATATTTGTGATTCTATTTTTTTTTCACATTTGCTTCATCAAATAGGAGTTCGGGTGCTCTGTGCTTCTTCGGTGTCTGCGCACATCGGAGTTTTGGGATCTAGCAGAGTGTTATACCTTAGAGGAGTGAGCATCGGTTGAAAGCCCTGCTAGAGAGTGTTGCAACTTCTTTAGGGCATTGATCACAAGCCTTACCCAGGCTTGATTCTAAACATATATATATATATATATATAGTGTTCTGATTTCTTTTATTTTTAACCCCTCTATTTTAAACTCTTGTTATTCAAAATCTGTAATTATTTTATAAGTGTTTTCAAAATTAGAAAAATATATACTAATATAGGAATATATGAAAAATATTCCAACAGTAACTAAGTACAATAGTTAGACTATCATACATGACAAGGACCATGTGCGAATTGAAGTAAGTGAGTCTTATTGACACGCTCAAAGGACTTTAGTTGCACGAGGAGGAATTGATTCGAGAAAAAAAGGATCAATGCAAGTCAGTCTTACAGTTACACTAGTTTACAAGACTTGGATCATGTACAAACAAAAACAAGTGAGTTTTATATGCATGCTTTGAAGACTTAAGTTGCATGAGAAAGAATTGATTTAAGAAAATAATTAAGAGGGCCAATGCAAGTAAGTTTTATAGTTAGACTAACTTGCAAGATAAGGGTTTTGCGTGAAATAAAACAAGTGAGTACTATAGACAGAGGACTTTGGTTGTGTGAGAAAGAATTAATTTGAGAAATTACATAGCAGAATCAATGCAAATTTTATAGTTAAACTAGCTTACAAAATAAGAATCTTGTGAGAACTAAAGAAAGTAAGTTTTAAACATCTTCACAGAACTTTTGTTGTGTATGAAAGAATTGATATTAGAAAATACTTAGGAGGATCAATGCAACTAAGTCTTACCATTAGACTAGCTCACAAGGCAAGGATCCTGCGCGAACTGAAGTAGGTCAGTTTTATATACTTTAGTTGCTTGAGAAAAAAATGATCTGAGATGATAATTAAGAGGATAAGTGCATGTAAGCCTTGCAATTAGACTAACTTACAAGAGAAGGATTTTGCCCGAAATGAAGCAAATCAGTCTTATAGATATGCTCATTGGGCATTAGTTGTGCAAGAAAAAACTTTGGAATAGCTTTGCATAGCTATATGTACAACCCCGTGTTTGTCGAGCAGGTGAACCATGCCATCGGGTGATCCAGAGCAGATTTGGGTCTGGGGAGTCGATTAGACGAGTGGCAAGAGTTATCTCACACTCGCCTCTAACTGGTACTCGCCCCTCACCCGGGTGCGAGTGGCAAGCCCCAGCTCCATCGGGTACTCGCCGCTCCAGCGAGTCGGCTTGGAACGGCCTGGACTCGCCTGTCAGGTTGATTGAGTGTTTTTAGGGATTTATGTGTTGGCCTGCAGTTAGCCATTCCAAACAGCGGGATTCCGCTGTTGGAAGACCAATTTGGGCTGAGTCTAGTAAAACTAAAAGGCGGTAATCAGCTATCAGCAGACCATTTCCAGAAAACTATTAATAGACCCCCAAGGGCACCTTTGGATAAGGCTAGGACTTGTTTTTCCCTCCTTGGACCTGCTTTGACCCCTTAGGGATCTCTGTCCGTTTGCTCACCGTGGTTTCTGGGTGGGTGGACGAAACCTCACTAGCACTCTCCAAGGTGCCCAACTCAGCAATTGGCTTGGGAGGGGAAGTTCTCAAGGATCTTCCGGGTTAGTCGTGGGACCTCCTCGCTGTAGCTCGCGGGTCTATTTCAAGTTTTCCACCTATACGAGTGAGGTTCTTCGCTCTGAGTGCCCGGCCCTGAGATTACATTCAGGAGAAGTAAGAGTAAGCTACACCGGTCCGAACTCCTCTCGAGTCGTGGTTTCCTGGCTCGAGGTTGAACCGTGATTTCCGGGTCCATTATTTTTGGTGCGGTGAGCCCGGACCATAGCTTGTTCGGAAAATCTTGAGTGAAATTCAATGACCGGGAACGATGGGCAGGGAGGCAACCTTGGGAACTCGCCCCCTCAAGCGAGTTCGTTAAGAAGAGCGGCCTCGACAAGTTCAAAAAATCGATTTTGGAGATCCTGCGCGTCACCTTCTCGCCACCGAGCGAGTGCTCAACCCCGGCCGTCCAGGCACTCGCTCCGCAGGCTCTGGGCGAGGACCCATCCAACTGGCAACCCAAGAAGCTGGCATAAGGAGGTGAAGGTGAGCAAGCCCTTCAGGCGCGAGTGCTATTCCCCATCCCACCGAGTGCTCGCCACCCGGGCGAGGAGGCTGGGAGAGTGGCCCCGACTCGCCAGGTGGGGTTAGGGAGCCCGTTCTGTGAGCTGATTCTCTCAGCTCCCGTTCCAGAGGGATTCACCGAACCCGTCATGTCCCACTACATGGGTTAGGATGATCCCCTCTAGCATTTCCAATGGTTCAAAGACGTCGTCTCCATCCGACCGATGAACGACGCCTTCAAGTGCAAGTTATTCCCTATTTCCTTCATGGGGAAGGCAAGGGACTGGTTCCATCAACTCCCTTCCGGGACTATCTACAGTTTCGAGGATCTATGTCGGAGTTTTCTGCTGCGGTTCGCCACTTTAAAAAAGAGGAAGAAGGGAGCCGAGGCTCTTTTCCTGATCTAGGAGAAGGCCGAGGAGTCGATGGGGACCTACATGGAACGATTCCCGGAAGAAGTCCTCTTGGTCCATGAAGTGCCAGGACATACCCTGGAACTCGCATTCACCCTCAGTTTGACACAAGGGCTGTTCAAGATGGGACTCACCCGAGATCCCCCTCTGTCATATGAGGAACTGATCGAGCGGGCAGGGCGAGAGATCAAAGGGGAAACCACCAACAATGAGTTCGTGGCAAAGATGGCCAAGTGGGCCGGAGGAGGAGAGAAAGGGAAAGAAGGATCACAGCAGCAGCAAGAAGTAAGAAGAAGGGAGGAGCCACAGAGGCAAGGGTCCCAAGGACCCCCAGGGGGGAAGGAACCAGCAGGAAGGTTTCAACCACCCGCCAATCGACCAATGTGGAAGACACCAGGAGGATAATCTCAAGGTCAGGGAAGAGGGTTCGCCCAGGGCGGGGCGACCATTCCAAGGAGGAGGGAGAGGCACTTTTAGGGGGGCATGGGCGGTTCAACCCTCCGGGGTGGAGACCGGGACCGAGACCCTTCCAGCCCCCACCCTAGCATGCCATGAAGATATGCGGGAGAGGAAGGAGGAATTGCCCAGGGAGGGGGGGGGGGGGGGCACAAAGGGGAAGGGCGGCGTTGCCATATTGTGAATTCCACCAAAAGGAAGGGCACGCAACGACCACCTGCCCCGAGTTCTTGGAAGTGAGGGAGAGAAGGACCCCGACAGGGAGACAATAGTTGCTGCTGAAAGGGACATGAGCAAGAGAGGAAGAGGTAGAAGACCAGTGTGAGGACCGGGTCGATTTGGGAACCCGAGGAGGGATTGGGGAGATCCATGTGGGAGTAGGAATAGAGGCAACTAGAAAGGGGAGCCTCCATGCCATCTACCGTCGGAGTGTCTCTTCGACCTCCAAGGCCCCCCCTCGAATAGAAGATCACCTTCACCATCAAGGACCTGCCTGAGCATGAAGACCCATTCTGCGATGCATTGGTAATCACGATCGAGAACTTCACGGTTTCCAGAATCCTCATGGATAATGGAAGATCCGTCAACGTAATCTTCAAGAAGGCTTTCAGTGAGATGAAGGTTGAAGCGAAAAGGGTACTCGCCTCAAACGGTCCTCTCTTTGGATTCTCTAGGGAGAGGAAGGAAGTGGTGGGAGGAATTGAGCTCCTCGTGACACTAGGGGGAGCATCCAAGAACTGTCGGTTCGTCATTGTGGACGCTCCAAGCAATTACAACGCCATTTTGGGCGACCCCTTATTAGCGCATTCAGGTGCGTACCCTCCTCCTACCACCAGTGCCTGAAGTACAACATTGGAGGAGTTCAAATCCGAGTCCGGGGGGATCCTAAGGTGGCTAGGCAGTGCTACGTCACCGCTTTCAACACCATCACCTGGAAATATGAAGCATAGGAGGTGGGCAAAGCAATGGAAGGACAAGCCAGGCTGGAGGCCGCGGAGGAAATCGGGATGAAAGAGGTCATCACCACGGATGGGAGGCTGGAGAAAGTGCAGGTCAACGAGAAGCTGAGCGGGGAGGAGCAGGAGAAGGTCCGGGAGTGCATCCAGCAGAACATCAACGTCTTTGTATGGAGCGCTGCGTATATGCCAGGGATCGATGTGAACGTGGCGTGTCATCGCCTTAATCTTGACCCCAATGTCCGCCCCATCCGCCAAAAGAAGAGAGCTGCGACAACTACTCTAGCTGGACCCATCCGAGAAGAAGTGGAGAAGCTGCTGAAGGCAGGGTTTGTATCGAAGATTCAGTATCCGGGCTGGGTCTCCAATGTTGTAATGGTTAAGAAGGGGGATGGGAGGTGGAGAATGTGTATCGAATTTTCTTTGTTGAATAAAGCATTCCCCAAGGATTGTTATCCTTTGTCTCAAATCGACGCACTGGTAGACTCAGCCGTCGATTTCCCTATAATGAGTTTTTTAGATGCGTTCTCTAGCTAACATCAAATCCGAATGCACCTGCCAGATGTCAAGGATATTTCCTTCATCACGGATGACGGATGTTATAGTTATAAAATGAAGGCTTTCGGGTTGATAAATGTAGGTGCTAACTACTAAAGAATGATGGACCGAGTGTTCAGGGAGCAGAAGGGGAGAAACTTAGAAGTATATGTGGATGACTTAATGGTAAAGAGCAGGGACATCAAGTCTCAACTCCAGGATTTAACCGAGACCTTTGCTACCTTGCACAAGTTCAAGATGAGACTCAATCCTCTGAAGTGCGTCTTCGGGGCAGGAAGAGGGAAGTTTCTAGGTCATCTCCTCACCCCAGCGGGGGTAGAACCCAACCCCGAGTAGGTGAGGGCGATCTTCGACTTGGAGTCCCTTAGAAACGCAAAAGCAGTCCAGTAGCTAACAGGGAAGTTGGCGGGGTTGAGCAGGTTCCTCTCCCGGGCTGGGGAGAAGTGCTCACCTTTCTTCAAGGCATTGAGAGGGAGTCAAAAGTTTGAATGGACTTTGGACTGCGAGGAAGCCTTCCAACAGTTAAAGAGGCAGCTCACGCAGGCGCCTCTGCTCCAAGGACCTAGAGTGGGGGAGGATCTGGCCCTTTATCTGGGAGTGGGAATTGAAGCGATAAGCTTGGTTTTGGTTAGGGAAGAAGGCAGGAAGTAGCTCCCCGTCTACTACGTAAGCAGGGTCTTGAAGAAGGCGGAGCTCAAATACCCTATCCTCGAGAAATTAGCGTTCGCCTTGATCATCACGACCAGAAAGCTTCGACCATATTTCCAGGCGCATTCAATCAAGGTAGTAACCGACCACCCCCTCCACAACATTCTGGAAGGGGAAGAGCATTCGGGAAGGTTGACAAAGTGTCGATAGAGCCGAGCGAGTTTGAAATTTCCTTTGTACCCCGATCGTCGATGAACGCACAGGCAGTGGCCGACTTCTTGATAGAATATGTAGTCGAGGTGGAAGGGTCCCAGTCCCCCGAGCACTTATCTTGGGAGATGCTGGTGGATGGGGCGTCAGGAAAGTACCCCATAGGAGGAGGGGTGATCCTGGTAAACCCGCAAAAGACCAGGGTCGAGCAAGCAATCGACATCCGCTTCCCCCTCACCAACAATCAAGCCGAGTGCGAGGCGGTGATAGTAGGGCTCTGCTTGGCAAGGGAGCTTGGAATCCTGGATGTTAAGGTCTCCACAGACTCGATGGTGGTCGATTACCAAGTAAAGGGAGAGTTTTGTTGGATCTTTTGGCGCCCTTAGAGGGGGGGGGGGGGGGGGGGGTGAATAAGGGTCTTTTAAAAATTACGATTTTTTACTTAAGAATTTTAAAACAAATTTTACTTTTCTAAAAATTACTTATAAAAATTTCAAACCAATGTAATTTTTGAATTAATTCAAACACAAATTTCTAAGTTAAAGATTAAACAACCATATTTGCAATTAAAGAAAAAGTCATAATTTTATAATCATGAAATTCACATACAAATAATATGATCTTAACAATGCTTAAGATCAAGGCACAAATATGATAATAACCCTTTTACAATTTGTGTTTACCAATCCTTCTCCCAAGGATCGGAAGGCTATCACTTGTCTCTCCCTAGACCAAGCCCAAGCCTATCCTCTAGATCTTCCCAAGATCTTGACGTAGCACACAAGGCCACGATTTCCCACCAAGCCACGCAAGGACTTGGATGCTCCACACAAGGAAGCGATTTTCCCCTAAGCCACGCAAGGACTTAGACGTCACACACAAGGAGACGATTTCCCTACCAATACAAAGTGAAATGTATATAAATGAAAATACAAAATGAAAAGAACAACTCCCTAGAAATTCAGATCTCTGAAAGGAAGGTTGAAGCCTCGATATGATCGTTGATGTAGAAGCGCGCCCGATCTCGTCTTCAATCTCAAACCTTCTAAGCACAAATGGGAGTTGATGAGGTTCTGGAGCTCTCTCGTTCGTATGCACTCAGGAAGGGACTTGGAATTCTTAATGCTTGGAATGCACGAACCAAACGAGCCAATATATAGATTTTCACTGTCGCCTGGGCGACATCACTGTCAGAATTCCGACAGCGCTAAACTGCCGCTCGTAGTGCTGTCGTGCGGGCAGTAGCTGTAACGTCCATGCTGTCGCCTGGGCGCATCACTGTCGGAATTCCGACAGCGTAAAACCGTTGTTCGTCGTGTTGCAGTGCGGGCAGTTGTTGTAACTTCTCTGCTGTCGCCTGGGCGACATTAGCTGTCGGAAAATTCCGACATCAAAATTCTTCATTCAGTCAAATTGAGCTCCATTCAGAATTGTGAACATCTCATACCTGTTACCTGCACACCATTAATAAAAATAGAATCAAATACAAACGGGACATTGTTATTATCAAACCGGAAGAGTGCGAAACGCATGCTCCAACAATCTCCCCCTTTTGATAATAACAAATCCGTATAAAAATAAATCATGTCTATTTAGGTTGTTGATTTTAATATATGGTGTGTGCACAAAAATAACATGATATATTCCTCTTAAATGTAATCTCCCCCTAGATGAATGCTCCCCCTAAATGAATGCTCCCCCTAAATATTATAGTAAATTGAAATAATGTATTGTTTGGGTGGAATATTTAGGTGTAATAGTTCTTTGATTTCTTGAATATACTTATAATTCTCCCCCTTTTAGTATTAGCAAAAGGTAACATGAAATGAATTAGTAGTTCTTAAGGGAAGAGATAAGACGGAGAAAATAAGAGTAAGCGGAAGCACTTGTTGGGAAAATGATTGAAGGTCTTGAAGTAATAGTGAAAGAAATCGTTATCTACCTAAATCACCTAGAGGGGGGGGGGGTGAATATGTGATCTCTACTGTGATTGTGGAATAAAAATTTAGCACACACACAACAAAAAATATCACAGCACAGAGACACAAGATTTATAGAGGTTCTCCAAAGGTGGGTACTCCTCTCTCCCGCTCCGCCAGCTAACACTTCGGGCTAGCGTCGGCAACTTCACCAAAACTGTACGTGAACATTCGACGAATTGACTTAGCCATTGAAAAATACTGAACAAAGCTTGAAAACTGTCTTCTGTTTTCATTCGTCGGAATTCGTCGGGAGTTGTCGAGAACATTCGACGAATTGACTTAGCTGCACATTTTCCATCACAAGTCTGTCTTTTTGACTTCTGTCTGCGTTCGTCGATATTCGTCGGGAGTTCACGAGAACATTCGACGAATTGACTTAGCCGCAGAAATTTCTTCTTTAAATCAGAAGATAGTAACTACTAAGACAAGCATGATGTTGGAGCATGCGTTTCGCCGACCAGGCTCTCACAAGCCGACGGGGCAGGTCAACCACTCAGGAGGCAGATAAAACATAGGATATGAGACCCCTGAGTAGGTTCCGCCAACCGGGCTCTCACAAGCCGGCGGGGCAGGTCAACCACTTAGGAGACAGATAAAACTTAGGATATGAGACCCATGAGTAGGTTCCGCTGGCTGGGCTCTCACAAGCCGTCGGGGCAGGTCGACCACTCAGGAGGCAGATAAAACTTAGGATATGAGACCCCTGAGTAGGTTCCGCCAACCGGGCTCTCATAAGCCGGCGGGGCAGGTCGACCACTCAGAAGGCAGATAAAACTTAGGATATGAGACCCCTGAGTAGGTTCCGCCGACTGGGCTCTCACAAGCCGGAGGGGTAGGTCGACCACTCAGGAGGCAGATAAAACTTAGGATATGAGACCCCTGAGTAGGTTCCGCCGACCGGGCTCTCACAAGCGGCCAGGGCAGGTCGACCACTCAGGAGGCAGATAAGATTAATAATATGAGACCCCTGAGTAGGTTCCGCCGACCGAGCTCTCACAAGATGGCGAGGTAGGTCGATCACTCAGGAGGCAGATAAGATTTATAATATGAGACCCCTGAGTAGGTTCCGCCGACCGGGCTCTCACAAGCCAGCGGGGCTGGTCGACCACTCAGGAGGCAGATAAGATTTATAATATGAGACAACTGAGTGGGTTCCGCCGACTGGGCTCTCACAAGCCGGTGGGGCAGGTCGACCACCTAGGAAGCAGATAAGATTTATAATACGAGGACCATGAGTAGGTTCCGCGACCGGGCTCTCACAAGCCGGCGAGGCAGGTCGACCACTCAGGAGGAAGATAAAACTTAGGATATGAGACCCCTGAGTAGGTTCCGCCGACCGGTCTCTCACAAGCCGGCGAGGCAGGTCGACCACTCAGGAGGCCGATAAGATTTATAATATGAGACCCCTGAGTAGGTTCCGCCGACCAGGCTCTCACAAGCCGGCGGGGCAGGTAGACCACCCAGGAGGCAGATAAGATTTATAATACGAGGCTCCTGAGTAGGTTCCACCAACCGGGCTCTCACAAGCCGGCGGGGCAGGTCGACCACTCAGGAGGCGATCCATGAAGTTATAATCTATTGGGGTGCCAGAATTGCCCCCGGCGCTGCGGTGCTATTCGAAGCGGAAGGGCGTGTCCCCCGTAGGTCTAACTGACTGCCCCGTGGATCCGCCCGAGGATAGCCGACTCTATAAAGGAGCGGTAGGTGCCTTGACCAACAAGCCGGTCTTTTAGTGCAGTTGGTTGCGCCGTATCCCTACAACTCGCCTAGCCTACTCGCCACACCCAAATCTACTCTGGATCACTCGATGGCTTGGTTCACCTACTCGACAAACACGGGGTTGTACATAATCTCTGCTCTTTGCGAGTTTGTCTCAAGCTCGGAGAGTCAGTTCAGCCCTGAATGTTTGGCGAGTGCCCGCATTCTGAGGAGAATCTTTTGATGGTCCCCACCGAGGGTTAAATATACCGGCGGGGTGATCCCCCTCCCCCTTACCCTCGAGCCTTTTTCCTTTCTTTCTCGCGGTCCGCCGGTTGTTCTCCATGCCGCTTTCTCAAGAATTTCAGGCCCGTTTCGCCGCTTTCATGATCAAAAGCACGCCGGTCACAGCCGGTCTTCTGGGCCTCATCGCCGGGGGTTCCTCGCGAATCGCTCCAAAATGAGTGGAAAAGCGAGGAACCAAGAGGGCGAGACGGGTCTCTAAAGGAGAGGATACCTCTTCGGTCGAGCTCCCCTTACAACCCAGGTTTAGCTTGGGTCTCGGGGTCTGGAGCAAGTGAGTTCTTTCTTGAGTATCATTTCTCGCTAAAGCTTTTGTGCGGCCGTGGTATGGAGTGATCTTTTGCAGGTAGACGCAGTCACGGAGGATGACGCGAGAGGTCAGCGGACCGGCAAGCAGGAGGAGGCGAGCCGTCGGGGCAAACCTGATACCTCCATCAGAGGTAGATGAATGTTACCCTTCGCTATGTCCAACCGCACCGGGTATGTTTTAATCTCGTTCAATGTTTTCAGTGCCCGAATATGTCGATCTCGCTCCTTCTCCTCCTCGAAAGAAATCACTGACTCGGGATCTGTCGGAGGAGTTCACCAGGATTACCTTGGTTCCTGCGAGTGCTGCCGCTGCTGACACTGGCGAGCCTTCCGAGGCACGAGTTCCCAGTAGGACTCCTCTGAAGCCGGGGTCTGGGAATTCCCTAACGCTTCCCCTTTCCTTCCCATTTGGCGTGAAACCCAACCTTCCTTCCAATCAGGGCCACGATCTCGCCTCGTACCTCGAGGGGAAGAGCATGGAGGACTCGCTAGGTAAGGAGTTTCTCCCACTTTCCTTTTTTGATTCGATGTTGATGACTCTCCTTTTTAGACAAGACCTAGGGGGATGAAGAGTCCGACAAGCGAGCACAATATTCTGCACCGCCATAACCAGACGGTATCGACAACTACCTTGGCGACCCCTCCAACGCTGTTGAGATGAAGGATCGACTGGAGAGCCTTCTGCGCAAGCATGGGTATATGCTCCGCGAGATCCTAGAGGAATGGGCTTCGCCGAACTTTGACCCCTTTCCTCGCATTCTCGCTTTAGAACGGAGAATGGAGGTTCTTCAGAAGGGTTGCACTCTGCTCATGGAAGAGGTGCAGAGGCTGTCTAGGGGTCCTTTGGTGTCGTTGGAGGAACGCTTCAGGCAGATCGACGAACACTCCACCGCCCTGCAACAGGAGATTGTCGTTGTTCGTGAGCACACCTTTGCGAGGCAAGGCGTAGGGGGACGAATGACCAGTCGAGGCCCTCTGTGGTGAAGCCAGCCAAGAAGATTACCTGCTCGCTTCTATCCCCCCCCCCCCCCCCCCCCAACTTTTTCTGTTATGATTCTCGGTACATGCGACATCTGGATGCTTGAACCTGCCTCGCAGGGGTCTGCATTTTTCTTTTCTGTTACATATATATGGCTTGTGCGTGGTATCCTTTCTTTTTTTCTTTACAATATTGAATGATAATAGAACTCGCTCAAGCCGGCGAGTTGGCTCGCACTCGCCATTACGTGGCTCATTGGCACTCGCGTGAGGGTAGGAGAGAGTGGGGACCGGGCGAGTGAGTCGCGCTGCAAGCCGTGAAAACCCCCATACCACTTTTTACTATAAATACCCCCTCCCTTCATTTGAGTGCTTACCTACTGTATTAATTGTGTCTGCCTGCGTCCTCGCTTCTTAGCTTACTCTCATGTTACACTCGCTACCTCTCAAAAAAGACCAAGTATGACCCCTCGGAAGGGCGAGGGAAGTGTGTGGCGAACTTCGTTGACCACTGCTTCCCTGAGTGGAGGGTGTCAGAGGAAGACAGGCTAGCCTTTGCGACGGCGTACCTTCCTGAAGGGTACAACGTTCGCTGCCCCAGGTATCGGGAGGCAATAAACTCCTTCCGCGATGATGAGCTCGCCTTCCCCCTCTCGCACTTTGAGGTGGGTCTCCACATCCTCTTGTTGACCGAGGTGAAGCAGTTCCTGAAGTACTTCGGGATCGTGCCCGCCCAGCTTAACACTAACACGGTGTCGATGCTCTTGGCATTCGCATGCTACATGCACGAGGAGCGGATCGAGTTCTGTTGGAACATGGTCTTTCGCATCTCCTAGGTTTGAGAATAACAAATCCTATGTGTATTTGATCTTGTGTGTTCAAGTGTGCAGGTTTACTAGGTCCACATGACTCAAGGAGTACACATGATGACTGCCCCCAAAATTGAGGCCAAAATTCGAAGAGGCTCACTAGCGCCGGCGGTAGCAACTAGCGCCGGGCGCTAGCGATGATGAGCGCGTTTCCGGGAGCTGTTATGGAAGGCGCTAATGCCTGGCGGTAGCGGATAACGCCGGCGGTATCGGTGAACACAGAAGGAATGAAAGCCTCGTTGCCGTGGATTGAAGATCCTGCCGCGCAAGAAGTTTCTTAATCGGGGATAGCACCGACGGTAGCTACTAGCGCCGGCGGTAGCGTGACGCATATAAGGCATAGTGCAGCATGATGGGAGATTCTGCCGCGCAAATTGTTTCTTAATCCGGGCTAGCGTCGGCGGTAGCGCTAGCGCCGGCGGTAGCGCTAAGGCTATAAATTGGATGCTTTGGCTCCGTATTCATTATCCTCCTCCAATCCCAAACTCCAGAGCTTCGTGCAACAGCAGAGAGACGAAGATTCAGAGCGATACTCCCACAATTCCATAAAGCCTTAAGGAGATCCGTGGAGAAGATTTCAACACGCTTCATCATCGTGACGAAAGACCGCATCGACTACGATCATACTCTGCGGGCCTTCGTCCACTTCTCGAAGAGATCCACATAGAGGGAGTTTTATATTATTGTCTTTTCATTTCATATCTTTTCTGTAAACGGTAGTGAAATCGCCTCGTGTTGGCGACTAGGTCTGGGGTAGGACTTAGGGCTGAAATTCGCCTCGTGTTGGCGACTAGATCTAGACTAGGTCTAGGGGGTGCTCGAGGCCTTTCTGGGGATAGATTGGCTAGAGCGGCTTGAGGCCGTATCTGGGGAGAGATCGGCTAAAGCCAACCGGTTCGTGGGGATACGAGTCGGTATAGAAAATGAAAAAGAGTTTTTATTATTCGCCTCCGATCTCTAGCAACATTGAGATCAAGTTTTGTAAAACTTATTTAATATCAATAAAGCTTGTCTCTCTTTTTGTTTTACTTGTCTTCTTGTTTTAATATTGAAATATTCCAAAGTTTTTCTAAATAAAATCTAAAGTTTTTGAAAACCCTTATTCACCCCCCCTCTAAGGGCGCCGACCGATCCAACAAGTGGTATCAGAGCGAGGTTTTATTCCAATCGGCTTAACAACCGGGAATAATGGCGTCTCATGATCTCGCTTCTACTAGTGGGGGAGATTTTTGTGAAGAGGAAAAATCACTTGCACCACCTTTATTTGAAGGAACAAATTATAAAGGATGGAAAATTTTAATGGGAAAATTTATTAAAACTTTAGATATCGAAGTATGGAACTTAGCAATAATAAGACGTGTGGATGAATCAAATAAAAAGGAACTTCATTTAAATGCAAAAGCTAAACATTATCTATTTTGTGGTCTCTCAAATGAAGTTTTCAAATTTGTGTATTGCTTTTCTAGTGCTTATAAAGTATGGAAATTTCTTGAAGAAATGTATGATCTTCCTCTCGCAGGTGTGGAATAAACACAGGAGGAAAATAACGTACAAGCATCCATTATCATTCAAGAAGATCTCTCTCGGAGCGAATCCATGGAGAATATTGAAATAGAAAAGGAGAACAACACACCAATAGTAAAAGGAGATGAAAATTCATCTATGATGAAGGAAGGGCCAAAGGATAACGAAGATTTTGCTTCCTGATGAGTCCTAATCATATACACATTTATGGACTCATCCGGGCCGCTATTCAGTCATTTCACCGCACTTTAGCCCTGTTATAGGTTATATTTGATAATCCATGCTAGGTGCACTTCTGGGGCCACTTTGGTGTGATTTCGTGCTTATCGTCATTAGTAGTTTTCATGCGCTGTTAAGTGCCACCTTCAGTGGCTGGATTTGTGGTTGTGCTGGAATAGAAGTCGTGTAGGTGTTTCCGGTGCAATTCTGCACAGGAACACTGCGCACGATCACTTGTTCTATTGCGCACGACCACTGGTCGTGCGCCACTGATCGTGTGCACTTAACCCTTTTTTTCATGAGTTCTGTTTGGTGCAGTGCGCATGACCATCAATGCCAGTGCGCACGACCATCGGTCGTGCGCCACTGTTCGTGCGCACTTATCATTAAATTTCTGAGTTCTGTTTCGTCTAATGCGCACGACCACCGACGATAGTGCGCACGACCACCGGTCGTGCGCCACTGGTCGTGCGAACATTTTATTTTTTAAATTTCGTGTCTTGCAGGTTCCACCCAGGCAGTGTGCACGATCGCAGAATTCCAGTGCGCACGACCACTGGTCGTGCGCCAATGACCGTGCGCACTGTTTAATTCAGCGCCTATATAATGACCTGTTCGCGAATTAGGTCGGAATTACGTCTTTTGGCTCCGTTCAGTCCGCCGTTTTCGCCATTTTCAGAGGGTTTTCACCCCCTAGGCCTCCTCCATCATCCAAGGACTTAAAGGAAGGGATTCTACACTCATTTTGATCGCTTATGAAGAAGTTCTTCGCATTAGACGTGGCCGGATGGTAAATCGCTGGAGAAGACGGGTCCATTGGCAGGTGTGACAGCCCTCCTCTACCCCGGACGCAGTTGGGACCGAGCTAGGACGCGGATTGACAACCCGGTGCTTCCTACCTTGAATCTACGACGAGACTCCGGATTCGGTCGTATTTCTTGCCTTTTTCTTCTACTTGTGTGGTTATATTTGTTGTATTCTCTTTATCTAGATGATGAACACTATGAATCATGTTTAGTATTGTTTATTTCATGTTTATGAAATCAATTTGTTCATTTGTGTCAATGAGGTGCGCCCCCATTAATTTTCCGCTCCACCACCATGTCCGGTGCCGCACTAGCAATTGCTAGTGGTGTGCTTGTCGAAGAGGTGCTTGCGACCCTCATTCCGCTTGCCTACTCGTCCATCCGCCCTTGCGACGCAGTGCGCTCAAGGCCTGCCTGGTCTCCATCCCGCCAATCGAAGCTTTGCATAGCGGCATTGCATAGGAGTAGGCGTAGTATTTCCTTTTATGTGCAAACCTCAAAGCCCCTTTCGTTCGCATTCCGCCTACCGCAGGACTTCGATCTCAAGTCCTTCCTCGATAATAAACTCCACCTTACTGTGTTCCTCAAGAGACCGACACTCGGGGATTCTATTCCCAAAATTTATTACTTGCGCGACCGGTGCACTTGCCGAATTATCGCATCAAGTTTTTGGCGCCGTTGCCGGGGAACACAGTCGTGTGAGTTTTCTGGAGAGGGAGAACCTGAGAGAGAAGCCCTTCCATTTGTAAATTGCATTTCTTTGTTTTATTTCTTTTTATTCCATTTTCCTGTTTTAATTAGGTTGCTTTAGTAATTTTTGTTAGGTGTAGTATTTTGCACAATAACATTTTTATTTTTGAATCGTTTTATCTTCGGACTATGTGGGCACATCTTAATTTCCGTTGCCATTGGTGTGGAGCTACCTCCCACTCTAGTGATGAATGCCCTACGGAGAATAGTAGGCATAATTCTTATAGCCCAGCATATGGAGCACCGACTTCGTCTGGTACTCCATATGGTGCGCGTAAGTCTTATGGCTACTCTGCTGAGCCTTTACCGTCATACTTCTTTTCGGCTCCAGCCCTCGCTGTGCCAAAGAAGCCCGCATGGCAGTGCCGGTTTTGTCGGAGCACTGATCATGTCTTGAAGGACTATGCCGAGTATCTTCGCCAATTGGACGAGGATGACGAGCCGGATATTCGGATCGTCCCAACTCCTAACTCTGGCGGCACACCTTCAACATCCGGTTATGTGTCTTTGTCACCTTCACATCTTGAAGGGTATGGCATGGACACGGTCACCGGATGTGCGGCTGATCTATACACCGACATTGCTGAGCCTATTCTCCATGTGCATCCACCACTTCTAGTGGATTCGATTCTTCCCCCTGTTGTGCATACTATACTCGTCTCCGACGACATTGTTGATGATGTGTCGCAGGATGAGGTGGGTGATCTGAGTGTTGTGCCTATTCCTATGGAGGAGGACAACCTTCTAGGCGAAGAGGAGTTTTCCTCAACACCGGTGGAGGAAGTCCAAATCCTAAGCCTGGCCACCGTTGATCCCGCCGAATCTTGTAGCATTGATGACAATGCTAACATTATTTTACTTCCCCAACCTGATGGGAGTGAGACCGGGATCACTCCCCCGATTGATGTTTATTTATGTTCTTCGTCTTCTTTATTTCTTGATCCCCTTCCTTCATCTGAGTCTGTGCAGGTTGACTCTTCACAGGTACTTCAGGAGGACTTGGAGCTTTTTGCTCAAGTCAATGATGAGAGCATCCTCTCATGTGAGGAGGTTTATCCCTCCTCCATAGAGGAAGCTCCACTCATTGCCTTCGCCTCCTGCTACCTCCCTGTTGACGACACCTTGCTAAGCAAGGATGTTTTTTGTGAGTTGAGTGAGGATGTGTCCTCCTCTTCTTACTTTCTTTTCCCTCTACCTGTGGTGGGCAGGTTTTATCTATATTCGGGTAGAGGCGTGACTGTTCTGTCGCCGTATCGGTACCCGTTACCGACACGCATTTTAGAACAGTTACCTGTGCATTTTCTCTTCCATAAGCCCATTAGCTAGAACTTTTATGTTTTCGAATAAGTCGTGCTGGGATGACAGTAACCCCAGTAGTTATCTTTCTTTTTCCTGAAATTTTATTTTGTCTAGTTTAGTTAAGTTATTGTTAAGGCTGTGCATGTCTCGCTGCTTTTGCCGATTCCTGGTTGTGCGTAAACTGCACGGTGGATGGAGTTTTTACTAAAATTTTGGCCGCTGGAAAATTCCTAAGGCGCACGATCACTGGTCGTGCGCACTACTTATCGCGCACGACCACTGGTCGTGCGATCGGCCCAGATTTTTATAAAAAGCCCGTCCGCCCGAGCCTTTCACGCACGCTCTAGGGTTTTCGTTCTCCGTCATCCGTGCGCCGTCTCCGCTGGGTTGCCGCCGATCGTGCGCCCTCCTTCCTTCCGGTGAGTTCATCTCCGATTCTCTTCTTTCCCCTTGCCCTCCTACCACCATGAGCTCTAGAGATCGCCACAACGTCTACCAACGCTCCGGCCGCCCTTCTGCTTCTCCTGCTCAGATCCTTGCTCGGATGGCTACTTTTTCTAAGGATTCGCACACGCGGCGATTCAACTCTCTCAAGGAGAAGCCATTCCTATCACAGCGTCTAGTGGATTGGAGCGAGCTGAATTCCATCGGCGACAATGGAGAGTTGGGGGAGGCCGTCCGCCAACGCTATTCATTCGATCACTGGAGTGGGGTGTTTGAGTGCAATGACCTCGGCTACCGGGAGCTTACCTTGGAGTTTCTTGC
This sequence comes from Dactylorhiza incarnata, assembly GCA_033032865.1. NCBI lineage: Eukaryota > Viridiplantae > Streptophyta > Magnoliopsida > Asparagales > Orchidaceae > Dactylorhiza > Dactylorhiza incarnata. The sequence goes on from JAWHQI010000295.1 coordinate 3,313,242, forward strand.
AACGTTTGAGTGGGATGTGTTGCCCTCCGGTCAACGTCCAGGAAAGTGCTCTTTCCGAATGATGGGCAAGGTCTTCACTCTATCCTTGCCGGAGTTGGCGGTGCATGCTGGCTTCTACACTGAAGCCGAGGCTGCGGCGATTCCTTTTCTGGATTTGAATGTCTCCTTCCCTGATGGTGTCACCCCGCGTGCTGCGTGGTGTGCTCTCACGGGTCGTGATGAAGAATATGTTGCCAGGAAAAGCAAATCTACCTGGATCGTCGCGCCTGCTCTCCGATTCCTGCAGCACGTCCTTAGCCACTCTCTTGTCGCCCGTGCCCTTAGTCAGAACGTGGTGGGGTGGCAAGATCTGATCTCCCTTTATAGTATGGAATTTCGGCAGCCCTTGCATCTTGGCTACATGCTAGCTTTCTTCTTCCACCACGAGGCCACTTACGGTCTCACAGGTGCCATTGGTGGTGCCTACTATATTACCCGCATTGCCAAAAGCCTGGGGGTTTGGAGTCATCTGCCTCCGATGGTGCAGGTGACTGCGCCCTCCTTCATCACTCGGGCCACCATGGTGAGTTTCCATCTATTATGGGTCGTGGGGAAGAAGAGTAGTAGACGCTTTGTGGTCGTGATGCCGGGAGATGCGCCTAGGGAGAGGCAAGGCGACGAGGAGCACGGAGAGCCGGCTGAGCCACCAAATACTCACCGCGAGGTAGCCCTTCCGCAGCCGCGGAGTCATTCATTTCAGCAGGAGCGGAGAGCCAAGGAGGAGGGCAGTTCTTCTAGAGCACCGAAGGTGCCAAGTTTCAATCAGCGCCTCTCCGATCTGGAAGCAAACCAGTACTGGCTAACGGATTTTGTCTATCAGCAAGCATTGCGGGGAGGACTAAATATTCCCCCACCTCCTGGTCGGGCCGCATCATCTTCCAGACGGTCGCCGTCCATTGTGGTTATAGATAGCGACAGCGACGACGAGTGATCTTTCTCCCTGTGTGCGAGCTATTCGAAGCCTTGTTATCTTCTTTTTCTTGCTGCTTTTTTTCGGTCTTTTGTTGAGTCGCTTGAACTCCTTCTCTTTTGTTAATTGTAATAATAACATTTTGCTTTTGGATGCTCCTCCGGGCATAGTTTTATGAATTCAGCATATTTTGTTTCCTTTATCTTGTGTGCAAGTGCTTAATTTTAATTGCAGGAACAGGTTCACTTTCATGGGTGATAACCCAGATTTCTTAATTTTTAGTGCTCTCGCATGTCTAGTTCAGTTTTTACTATTTTCGCTGTTTCTAGTGTGTCACTTTCAGGTGGGTCTTTGTTCCTTGTGATGGCGGATGCTGCGGACTGCTTTTGATCGTAAACGCCAATCGTCTGGAATGCTCAAATCTGAGCATTGGGTAACACTTTCTCCCCTCTTTTTGCTTCAAATTTCTAGATTGTTTAGCTTAAGTCTGGGGGAGCGGTTGTTGTTATCCACTGTGCACGAGTTGCACTGCATACTAGAAGGTTGCTTTTTATTTATCCTTATCACTATCATTGTTGCATTCTTCACACACCACTTCACCCACTTGAGTGCGCGCTTATCTTTTTGTTGTTGTCCCGTTTAGACTATTGTGGTTGGAATGTGAAATAGGTTGTTAACATAGGAATTATTATTTGGAGTGCGATGTTGACTCATGTAGTGTTCTAGTCACTTCGCATGTTATGGTAGAATTTGAGTAGAACTAGATTTTCTTTATGCATCTAATTTATGTTTAGTATTTCTGCGTAAATTTAGATTTATTATACTCAAAGTGGTGAATTTGAATGAAATTGACGATAACCCGGTGTTGTGTGTGTACGGGTGCTAGTCGTATGTTGCTCGAGTCGGGAGGAAGGTTTACCTTTCTCGTGGGCTAAGAACTTGCCCCAAGCGACTCTCGAAGCATGGGTGAGAGCTACTCGTCGAGTTAAACATGATGTAGGCCACCTTTTGGCTAGTTTGAGCTTTGCTATTCCTTGTCCTTTTCGCTCACCTCTGCAAGCCATATTTTGTGCCTTCCATCCCTCTGTTCAGCTCCTCTTCATCCACCAAAGCCCGAAGCTTATCCTACACCCGCAATCAAATTGTTTTTAACTGCGCTCATAATTCTCAACTTGTGTGGTGTGTGGAATCATTGTGTTATGAGGGGAAAATAAAGTCCATCTGCTGATTTTGAACCAACCGGAGGATACATAAAAGAAGTAAAATATGTTAAAAGAAAAAAAAAAGAGCGTATTTTGAAATGAGATCCTTCCGAGCTAAACACAAAATCTGTTGGTATTTGTGAAGTAGGCCATGTGCACACCTGGTTTTCATGATAAGTCTGGGGGTGTGTCACACGAGCATAGTTTTTTGGTCTTGTGGGGTGCAGCGTTCCGTTAGCTCACTTGGGTTGCGTAGCCATCGTGTTTAACTTTGAATATCCTACCGTGACCTAAGCCCCATTTTAATCCTAAAAGTCCTACTGATTTGATTTGCGAGTTTGCTAGCGCCGTGGAGAGAGTGTGACCGGGCAAGCGTATGGTTCACGACGTTGATGGATTTCAGCGGAGTTATTCCTAAGCCCCGATCTTTTGCAACACCCGCCTCAGTGTCTCGTCACGTTCATACCGGGCATGATCGTTCAAATTCTTCATAATTCACCAACTGAGTACAACTAAATCTTTACTTACGCTTTAATACTTCTGTAAATTAGTTAGCATAGTTAGAATCTTCTTCTACTAGAATCTCTACTCGCATGCGTATATTACTTCGCACCGTACTCCTTTGTGTAATTCTCTATGTTAATTATCGTTTTCACACTCCGCCGGATTCGTTTGCTCGGGACGCGCAAACAGTTAAGTCTGGGGGTGTGATGAGTCCTGATCATATACACATTTATGGACTCATCCGAGCCGCTATTCAGTCATTTCACCGCACTTTAGCCCTGTTATAGGTTATATTTGATAATCCATGCTAGGTGCACTTCTGGGGCCACTTTGGTGTGATTTCGTGCTTATCGTCATTAGTAGTTTTCATGCGCTGTTAAGTGCCACCTTCAGTGGCTGGATTTGTGGTTGTGCCGGAATAGGAGTCGTGTAGGTGTTTCCGGTGCAATTCTGCACAGGAACACTGCGCACGATCACTTGTTCTATTGCGCACGACCACTGGTCATGCGCCACTGATCGTGTGCACTTAACCCTTTTTTTCACGAGTTCTGTTTGGTGCAGTGCGCACGACCATCAACGCCAGTGCGCATGACCACCGGTCGTGCGCCACTGTTCGTGCGCACTTATCATTAAATTTCTGAGTTCTGTTTCGTCTAATGCGCACGACCACCGACGATAGTGCGCACGACCACCGGTCGTGCGCCACTGGTCGTGCGAACATTTTATTTTTTAAATTTCGTGTCTTGCAGGTTCCACCCAGGCAGTGCGCACGATCGCAGAATTCCAGTGCGCACGACCACTGGTCGTGCGCCAATGACCGTGCGCACTGTTTAATTCAGCGCCTATATAATGACCTGTTCGCGAATTAGGTCGGAATTACGTCTTTTGGCTCCATTCAGTCCGCCGTTTTCGCCATTTTCAGAGGGTTTTCACCCCCTAGGCCTCCTCCATCATCCAAGGACTTAAAGGAAGGGATTCTACACTCATTTTGATCGCTTAAGAAGAAGTTCTTCGCATTAGACGTGGCCGGATGGTAAATCGCTGGAGAAGACGGGTCCATTGGGAGGTGTGACAGCCCTCCTCTACCCCGGACGCAGTTGGGACCGAGCTAGGACGCAGATTGACAACCCGGTGCTTCCTACTTTGAATCTACGACGAGACTCCGGATTCGGTCATATTTCTTGCCTTTTTCTTCTACTTGTGTGGTTATATTTGTTGTATTCTCTTTATCTAGATGATGAACACTATGAATCATGTTTAGTATTGTTTATTTCATGTTTATGAAATCAATTTGTTCATTTGTGTCAATGAGGTGCGCCCCCATTAATTTTCCGCTCCACCACCATGTCCGGTGCCGCACTAGCAATTGCTAGTGGTGTTCTTGTCGAAGAGGTGCTTGCGACCCTCATTCCGCTTGCCTACTCGTCCATCCGCCCTTGCGACGCAGTGCACTCAAGGCCTGCCTGGTCTCCATCCCGCCAATCGAAGCTTTGCATAGCGGCATTGCATAGGAGTAGGCGTAGTATTTCCTTTTATGTGCAAACCTCAAAGCCCCTTTCGTTCGCATTCCGCCTACCGCAGGACTTCGATCTCAAGTCCTTCCTCGATAATAAACTCCACCTTACTGTGTTCCTCAAGAGACCAACACTCGGGGATTCTATTCCCAAAATTTATTACTTGCGCGACCGGTGCACTTGCCGAATTATCGCATCACTTCCACCAAAAGCGCTGTAAGAAAGTCAAAATCTTCTTCTTGTGTGATAACTTCCATTTCTAGTTTCAATATACTAAGAATTGCTAAACGTAAGATCAAGATATTGAAAATCACTATTAAAATTTTACATTTAGAAAATAAGAGATTAAAAGCTAATGTTAATTTAGAATCAAATTGTGATGTGTCTTCATCATCTTGTTTTTTACTTGAAAATACAAAATCCTGTTTTGATTGTAATAATTTAAATGAAAAATGCAAAGAACTTGAAAAGGAACTTATTTGTATAAAAGAACAAAATGAAAGATTTTGTGTAGAAAATTTTTCCTTGAAAAATGATTGTGCTAAGTGCAAAGATTTTAAAATAGAAATTCAAGAGATGGATGAAACATTTGATGAATATAAAAACAATTATCAAAATCATATTGAGTCTACTGTATCCATTCTTAAAAATAGCACAATAGCCTATAACAAAGCAAGACATAATCTTAACGTTAAGAATTATGAATTGGAAACTAAAGTCAACTTGCTTAAGGAAATAATAAAGAAAAATTCTCAACACATAAATCAACAATTTCAAACAAATTCCAAAAGCAAGTTAAATATGAGTTTCCATAATATGTCTAAGCCCAACAAAGGAAATAAAAAATATCAAATGCTTGAAAATAAAATTCCAAATCATTATCATTTACAAAATAACCACTCTCCCAACATAAAAATAAACAAATTTCCTATAAAGAATGTTTTGCAAAATCATCATGGAAATTTGATAAATAAGAATAATATTAAACCAATGTTTGAATGGCGGCCAAAAGTTAAAGATGAAACACAAACTCAAATCAAAAGGGCCCATTCAATCATATCTCCCCAAAAGCAAACACGATTTATTTGGGTACCCAAAGGAACCGTCACTCCCGGTCCTCTTTGGATACCTAAATCTCTTATTCATTAGTATCCCATCATGTGCATGAAGTAGAAATCAATTAAAATGAAATACACAAATTTCTACTTCATGATGTGCTTTAATGTCTTTTCTATCTTTCTTTTTGTGTTCTTTTTAAACTATCATGCCATGGTCATCCTATATAGTATTGGAAATATGATTTTATCTCATAAAGCTTAATGAGTTTATAAATCATTTTTGATCAAAATTCAAAATCATATTTTTATTTTGATGACCTATCTTTTATAAATATCTTATATTATCCATTGAATCAAACTCTAAATTTGCTATAAGATATTTCAAATTAAATCCGGTTATTAGGCTATTAAGATTCTTAGCCTTCACCAACAAGTGGTTTAGTGAAATAACTTGATCTAAAAGAAAATTCAAGATTTAAATAAAAGCTCAACTTTCAATATGGGAGTCATTGTTCACACAAAAAAAAAATTATATTGTGTTCTCTCCTTGATGTCAAACATGATCTAAACCATCACTATTGTTCACCTATCAAAAAGTCACATATATATATTCAAAATTCTTAATTAAAGGAAAATCACTAAAATGTGTTGAAAGAAGTTATCTTCATAATGAATATTGAATTCACAAACACCACCATGATCTAGTGATATCTTTTGCTAAACATCTCTAAAATCATAATCCATATCAAGAATCATCTATAAACAACTATCACAAATTATATGATAACAATTGACATTATAATTGTTTACCATGGTTGGTGTTATGGTGTATTATGTGTGTATTGTGATTTATTTCTAGTTTAGACCTATGAATCATTTTGATATCAAACCAAATAGAATTGTCACTCCATTTTAGGTTTATAAATTGAAACACTATCAAACTTTGGCATAACATTAATCTCAAACTTATCATACTAACATTGGTACCTAAAGAACATTTGTGTCTATGATAGGTTTTATAAGTTTTTGTCAAGACATATTGTCTGGATATTGGTATCTAGGGCATACCTAGTTTATTCTTCGCATATACATTAGTTCATAATTAAAAAATCATGCTTATTTGGTGAATTCAAACATGATGTCTTGTGGCTACATTCTCTATCTATTACATTATTTTGGTAAATATAAGCCTTTGAAAAATCATAATAAAGATATAAGAAAATATGTCTCATGCGATGATTAGGTGTCCTAGATCTTTCAAATTAACACAAATTCAAAAATGCATTTTTTTGGTGTTTAACCATCAAAAACATCTCCTTAAATTCTGCAATTTCAGCAAGAAACTCCTAATGGGACACCTAATCAAGATCAAGAATCAAAATTTCCAATATCCTCAAAAATCACTTACTGTCTCCCGCGCTAGCGCTACCGCAGGCGCTAGCGTCCATGTTCGATTTTCTGTATTTTTTAAAATTCGAAAAATCCATAAAAATATATAAATCTATATTTTCTATTTAGTTTTTGCACTTCTGTTTTTCTTTATTTTTTGAAAAATCAAATACAAAAATACAAAAGCCAAATTACAAAAATATTATATATTTTGCCTTTGTAGTTTGTCATTTGTTTAAATTCTATTTCTTAAAGCAAAAATCAAATACAAAAATATAAAACAAAAAATTATCAAAAATTGTTAGTTTTTGAACTTAACTTTTTACTTGTATCTTGCGAAAGGGTGATTTGGGCTATCATCCCATCATATCACCTAGTACCGGGCGAACCTTTCACAAGGTAGTTCTCGGGAAGTCCAAGATCAATTTTTATGAGTTCAAGCTTTAAATAAAAATTATTCCTCAAAAATATCAAAAAATATTGTATGGACTTCATTGAAAATCAAGCATGATTTAATCTATTATTTAGAACTTCTATAATGTTGCAATTTATCTTTTCAAACTACTTTGAACATTGCCTTCATCATGCTTTGATACATCTATTAATATGTGCATAATTTATATTGAAAAAGTTGTGTAGAACTATGCGTAGCATGCCTCTAAGTATGAGTAATGTTTTATGTTTGATAATGATCGCAATTCACTCACTTATTTTGGCATTGTCTACTTATGTGTTTAATCTAAGAATGGTTGTGTATGTTTTGTAATAGTACAATGAATTAAAATTGCACAAGTATCTTACCTACACAACCTTTATTTGCACTTTTAAAAGTTAAGAAAAGTGGTTATCTTTTTCATAAATTATATTGGTTTGCAAAACAAGTGTATTCGGAGAACTTTGTACAAAACAAAATCATAAAATAAAGTGACAAAGATAACTCCACCAAGCACTACTTGAACCTCCTGATAAGTCTTAATAAGCGTTGTAAGGTTGAGCACCTTGGAAAGAATAATACAGTATCTTGTGCAAACCATAACTTTCTTTCAAAATAAAAACCACTTATTCATAAGTACACCGGATCACAACAAAACTCAATCTTGAAGAATAAAAATATGTGATCCCCCAAGCACTACTTTGCACCCTGATAAGTCTTGATGAGCATTGTGTGTGCAGAGCACCTTGGTAGTTGTACATTTTTCTTTGTGCATTGAAGTGAGTGGAAGTAAAATTATTTGTGTTTTATTGTGCTCTTTACTTTACATATTACTTGTATTTTTGATTAAAACATTTGTTTACTCTATTCAAAATACTCTTTTATGCACATCATTATCTTCCATAACACTTCTTCTCATGAGTATTGGATCCTAATGCTAATTCTATACTACTCTTTATTTATGAAATGCACTAGATAACCTAGCATGTTTTCTACAATGTTTGGTATGTTTTGAAATTGTGAATTAAAGTAACATTGTAGTAATCTCTTTTTGATAAGATTATTTCATGCTTGGTTACTATATTGTCAAAACAAAAATTTTAAATGCAAAATGATTTACAAAAACATCTTCTTTTTGAAATTGAACTCATACATCTTTTTATGAACCATCATTGATTACCATAAGATGTTTTTTGTAATTCTATATGTCTTCCGCATCATAACCATATAATTGTTTTACCTTGCACTTTAATACTTATTTAAAATCTTTCATCTTGTAAGCATCATCACTTGAATCTTCAAATTCCTTTATATTGGTTGAAATTTTTTTGCTTATAACTCTGATCTATTTCTATTCTAAACACTCCTCCAACAAGTGAAATATTGCTTATAAAACATCTCTTTTTGAACTTAAACTCTTATTTAGTATTATGATGTTTCTTTTTCGAAATCTTCCGCAATACTCAAACTCTGATTCATTCATGAATTTCAATATAGCTATGTGAGTTTTATTTCAAAAATTCAAATAAAAATATAAACCCATATGCTATGATATTTCCCATTAGATTTAAATGCTTAATGTTTCCAATAATTGTTATCCATGACTTCATTTCTCACCATAGCGGGGGCGTAGGGTTGTAGACATTATATAACCTTATCTCTAGTCATGTCTTGTCCTTAACCGGGGAGGGTTCCAGTGGGGCCTTGCGAGGCACTGGGGGGAAAGAGTGCTAGGTTAAGTTTTTTGTCTAGTGTTTGCATATGGGATTAACACCCCAACCTACAGCATGTTTGCAGCTCCTCAGGCCCATCCGTCACTTAGTACGGGGCTAGGGTGTTGACATATTGTCTGGGTAGATTGGTTACTTGGAAATCATGATTGTTTTTAGGTTTAAAACTCTTATTTAAAGGGGAAATCATTTTTTTTGCTAAAACTCTGATATATAAAAGAGGGAGAACTACAAACAAAAGTGATAAAATAAGTCATAACTTTGATCATTTTCAATGAAAGACAAATCTAAAACTCCTTATCATTTACTTCAAAAGCTCGATCATGCCTCCTCTTTTATTTACACATTTTTTAGTGCTTTGTTTCCCTACCCACTTTTGCTAATAACAAAGAGGGAGAACTAACATGATAAAATGCAAAAGGGAGAGAACTAGCATGATAAATATATAATCCGCTATCAAAATGCAAACCCAACATGATTGATTAAGTTGATAGCATACATATTAGGGGAGCATTCACATAGGGGGAGCATATATTTAGGGGGAGCAATTCTAAATGCTAAAATCAATAATTATCCTAAGTCATCACTCTCACACATACACAAGTATAGTTTCATCATGCTTATTTATTAATGCTTTGATTTATCATTAATGGATTTGTTATTATCAAAAGGGGGAGTTTGTTGGAACATGGTCTTCCGCATCTCCTAGGTTTGAGAATAACAAATCTTATGTGTATTTGATCTTGTGTGTTCAAGTGTGCAGGTTTACTAGGTCCACATGACTCAAGGAGTACACATGATGACTGCCCCCAAAATTGAGGCCAAAATTCGAAGAGGCTCACTAGCGCCGGCGGTAGCAACTAGCGCCGGGCGCTAGCGATGATGAGCGCGTTTCCGGGAGCTGTTATGGAAGGCTCTAACGCCTGGCGGTAGCGGATAACGCTGGCGGTATCGGTGAACACAGAAGGAATGAAAGCCTCGTTGCCGCGGATTGAAGATCCTGCCGCGTAAGAAGTTTCTTAATCGCGGATAGCGCCGGCGGTAGCTACTAGCGCCGGCGGTAGCGTGACGCATATAAGGCATAGTGCAGCATGATGGGAGATTCTGCCGCGCAAATTGTTTCTTAATCCGGGCTAGCGCCGGCGGTAGCGCTAGCGCTGGCGGTAGCGCTAAGGCTATAAATTGGATGCTTTGGCTCCGAATTCATTATCCTCCTCCAATCCCAAACTCCAGAGCTTCGTGCCACAGCAGAGAGACGAAGATTCAGAGCGATACTCCCACAATTCCATAAAGCCTTAAGGAGATCCGTGGAGAAGATTTCAACACGCTTCATCATCGTGACGAAAGACCGCATCGACTACGATCATACTCTGCGGGCCTTCGTCCACTTCTCCAAGAGATCCACATAGAGGGAGTTTTTATATTATTGTCTTTTCATTTCATATCTTTTCTGTAAACGGTAGTGAAATCGCCTCGTGTTGGCGACTAGGTCTGGGGTAGGACTTATGGCTGAAATTCGCCTCGTGTTGGCGACTAGATATAGGCTAGGTCTAGGGGGTGCTCGAGGCCTTTCTGGGGATAGATTGGCTAGAGCGGCTTGAGGCCGTATCTGGGGAGAGATCGGCTAAAGCCAACCGGTTCGCGGGGATACGAGTCGGTATAGAAAACGAAAAAGAGTTTTTATTATTTGCCTCCGATCTCTAGCGAAATTGAGATCAAGTTTTGTAAAATTATTTAATATCAATAAAGCTTGTCTCTCTTTTTGTTTTACTTGTCTTCTTGTTTTAATATTGAAATAATCCAAAGTTTTTCTAAATAAAATCTAAAGTTTTTGAAAACCCTTATTCACCCCCCCCCTCTAAGGGCGCCGACCGATCCAACAAGTTCAACCTCACTGCTTTCCGAAAGTTGTTCACCTACCGGGCGACCGCAGATGGGGTCGCCTTCCTGACTGGCTCATGTGTCAAGGTTTGTGAGACCTACAATAAGGTGCACCATTGGAATGATTGCCTCCTCTTCATCAAAGGGTATTTCGGCAACATTCCCTACGCACCGGTCCAACGGAGCAAGGCCACCTATCACACTCCTCGTGTAGAGGGGGACATGGCAGACTTCTACAAGTTCTTCTTTGAGAAGCACTTCGAGGTCGCCTACTTACTGCATCGACTCGACTCGCTCCCTCCTATCTTGCAGGGGGAAGGTATGCTTCTTCTCATTTGTCTTCTCACTTTTCTTCCACTCGCTCCCATTACGCTTACACTTTCTTGCCTCAGGGGAGCGACTGATCCCATCGAACCCGCCTCATGTGGGTGGCGCGAAGATGACCTCTCCCATCAGTTTGGTGAAAGCAGCTGCGGCGGCCTACGTCGGTGGCTCGGTTAAGTCCAAGTCTGCTAGTGTCAAAGGGAAGAGGGTGTCGTCCACCTGGACTCCCCATCTCCTTCTGACTCACGGAAAAAGCTCAAGAAGACGCTGACGTCTAAGGAGACCTCAGTGAGCCGCCAAGACCCCACGGTCCATGATGAAGCTGGGATGAGTGGGGTGGACATGTCAGATCTCCACCCACATTTCGGTCTCGGGGAGAAGCCCTTGGACAGCGCGGGCGGCTCGCTGCTCGCTTGGGAGGTGGCTGGGGAGAGAGTCTCCCTCTCTACTCGCCTTCCCTCCTGGGCTGAGCGGGGCAAGGCGGGCGATCAAGCCTTCTCCATCGCCTATGGGCTATACGGAAGGGAGGAGACTGTCGCCTTTGAGAAAACCTCCATGCGAGAGCTCACCTATGAGAGCTCGCGGGCATAATTGCGCACCGTCGAGCTTTCCCATATGGCTTCTCGTCGCGGCCTCTCTTTTATGAAGAGATTTTACAAGTCTGAGGCCGCTCGGGAGCTTGCAGAGGAGAAGGTCGGGGATCTTGAAACGCGACTGGAGATCGCCGAAAAGCTCGCGGCCCAGGCTCCGAGGGAGGAGGTGGATCACGCCACCCCACTCGCCCCCTTTTCTCCATTTCTTTTCTTTTTTCTACCTTCACTCCTCTGAATATAGGATGTCTAGGCCGCAGCCCGAATGTCGAATCGGAACGGCAAGCTGGAAGCCGAAGTGAAGGCCCTTAAGGATCAGCTCTCCCAGGCCGTCGCGAACAAGCCGCCGGTAGAGTGTGAGGGAGCGCGACTTATCACCCCAACCGAGATGGAGGAGACTAGGAGGCTTATGGTGATCAGCGCCACCGAGGCCTCCCTCGCCATGCTGCGGGATGTCAACGCGTTCAGGGTGGGTTGGGAGAGCATTATCGTGGAAGAGTTGATTCCCGCGCTCTTCCATCCCAACCCATCGGCGGGCTCGACCTCTGGTTCTTACTCGCCAGCCAGCAAAAGTGGTGATGAGTGATGATCTGCGAGTGACCACCTCGTCTTATTTTCTCTTTTCTTTGGCTATGTAAATGGGGCAAATTCCTGCATCATCATTTTTTGTTGTACATGGAAGGGGCGAGATCCCTACTTTTGAGAAATGAATGAAATTTTATTTTGTGTACATTTTATCTTTACTCGCTTGCATGAATTCTCGCCATAAACTTAGGATTATGTGAGTGCCCCCACCCCACTCTCTTAGGGATCCATATCGGCCCCTTCCAACCTTGCGAGAGCTAGGGGCTCGGGGACTTGGGTTCAGATTTGTAATACAGCGGCTCGCGCGCTAAGACCCACGCGAATGCGAGTGGGAGGGCCATGTCTAGGGCGAGGCCAACTCAGCTCCCTCCTTCCTTCTTCCTTTTTTTATTTTGGGACTTCTGAGTATGTAGGGATACGACGCAACCAACTGCACCAAAAGACCAACCTGTTGGTCAAGGCGCCTACCGCTCCTTTATAGAGTCGGCTATCCTCGGACGGATCCACAGGGCAGTCAGTTATACCCACGGGGGACAGGCCCTTCCGCTTCGAATAGCACCACAGCGCCGGGGGCAATTCTGGCACCCCAACAATCCCCCCAGAAACGACCCCGGGGTTTCGAACCCGCGACCCCCTCTGATACCACTTGTAGGGATACGGCGCAACCAACTGCACCAAAAGACCGGCCTGTTGGTCAAGGCGCCTACCGCTCCTTTATAGAGTCGGCTATCCTCGGGCGGATCCACGGGGCAGTCAGTAGACCCACGGGGGACACGCCCTTCCGCTTCGAATAGCACCGCAGCGTCGGGGGCAATTTTGGCACCCCAACACGAGTGGCGAGAGTCATCTCGCACTCGCCTCTAGCTGGTACTCACCCCTCACCCTGGTGCGAGTGGCGAGCCCCAGCCCCATCGGGTACTCGCCGCTCCGGCGAGCCGGCCTGGAACGTCTTGGACTCGCCTGTCAGGTTGATTGAGTGTTTTTAGGGAATTCCGTGTTGGCCTACAGTTAGCCATTCCAAACAGCAGGATTCCGCTGTTGGCATACCAATTTGGGTTGCGTCTAGTAAAACTAAAAGACGGTAATCAACTATCCGCAGTCCATTTCCAGAAAACTATAAATAGACCCCCAAGGGCACCTTTGGAGAAGGCTGGGACATGTTTTTCCCTCCTCGGACCTGCTTTGACCGCTTAGGGATTTCTGTCCGATTGCTCATCGTGGTTTCCGGGTGGGTGGACGGGACCTCACTAGCACTCTCCAAGGTGCCCAGCTCAGCAATTGGCTAGGGAGGGGAAGTTCTCAAGGATCTTCCGTGTTAGTGGCGGATCTCCTCGCTGCAGCTCACGGGTCTGTTTTAAGTTTTCCACCTATACGAGTGAGGTTCTTCACTCTGAGTGCCCGACCCAGAGATTACATTCAGGAGAAGTAAGAGTAAGCTACACCAGTCCGAACTCCTCTCGAGCCGTGGTTTCCTGCCTCGAGGTTGAACCGTGGTTTCTGAGTTCAACACTATAAGTTTGTTGAATAAATAGACAACACACGTCAATATGTTTATATTTATCGCGAGTGCCATAAGGAAAACAAAATATTTACATTATAGATTACAAAATTTGTTTTATCGCTTACGTAAAATGTTGAAGAGAGATCATGATCTAGCTTTTTTAAGAATGTTTGAACCTAGATGGACACAAGCTACTCCACCCAGAAGTTAAGTTGGAGAGGAAGAAGGAAATGAGAGGGGGGGGGGGGGGTGGGAGAGAGAACTAGAGTTCTATTATTGAAAAGAGAAGTTACACGACAGTGGTTCCGCCTTTGACCCCGAAATTGTAGAGAACTATGATGCTTCAAGTGATATCAAGTTCCCTAGGGATGTTGTGTGAGATCCCTCCTGAAATTTTGTTACATCAAATAAATTTTTTTAATCCACACTTTATTCGTAACACTTTATTCAAAATTTTATAGAATTTCATAAGCATTTTATGATATTTTATTGATGATATAACCTATTTTAATATATTCAATAGTCATTTATAGAGAAAATCTCATTAAAAATTATTTTGAGGCAAGTATTTTTCTATATTTATTTAGAATTTTTGGAGTTGGTTTCTAGTCATGATGGTTAGTTTAAGCATGAATTTATCTTTAACTTTTCTTATTAATAAGAGTGGGCTTCACTCTTTATAAGAAACACAATCCTAGTCATCAATCCATCTAAATCCAAAGGTTAGGTTGTTAGGTTTTCATAAAGCCCTTTCAAGCCCTCCTCCTAGCGGTGATTTCACATGAAAGGCTAGAGACTGAACCTTTCACATGTGAAACCTGTGAGGAAACAGTGTCTATACAGAGAACTAAGAAAAACAGGAATGAAGAAAGCTAGAATGAAAAATGGCTTGTTTGCCTCTCACGTATTTTCCTTTATTTATTGATTTACACAGTGGAACTAATTTAGGTATTTACAATTGTTTCATATCTATCTTTGGTAAGAGGTGAATGCTGGTAAATACAATTATTATACAGTTATGCAGAAATCGTGTCTGGTCAGCTGGGCTTTCCTTCAACTTTATTTCCATTGCTGGTTGTTACTTGGATTGGCAGAAAACGTGTCTGGACTTTCCTTCAATGGCGCAATCTATATCCATAGATCTCGCCGGCTTTTTACTTGGCGTAGATCTAACACATCCCCCCTCAAGATCACGACGGATGAATACGGAAGGCGAGCTTGTCCCGAAGCCAGGTAAACCGAGGACTGGGAAGGGACTTGGTAAAAATGTCTGCCACCTGATCGTTCCCCGGTATATGAGAGACAATAAGATCCCTGCGAAGAACATGATCATGGATGAAATGAACGTCGATGTCAATATGCTTTGTCCGGCGATGAAGGACGGGATTCTTCGACATGTGAAGAGCACTGGTGTTGTTGCAAAGGAGGAGAGGGGGAGCCGGTGAACGGAGGCCAAGAAAGTGAAGCATATGAAGGAACCAAAGAACTTCGGAGGTCATGGAGGCCATCGCGCGATATTCAGCCTCAGCGCTGGATCGAGAGACGGTGGGCTGCTTCTTAGCCCCCCAAGAGAGAAGGTTCGGCCCAAGGAAGACGGCATATCCAGTTGTGGAACGCCTACTGTCGGGAAAGCCGACCCAATCTGCATCCGAAAAGGCGCGAAGATGAAGGGAAGCCAATTTAGAGAACTTGAGACCAAACTGCAGGGTGCCTTTGACGTAGAGAAAAATCCTCTTGACGGCAGCAAGGTGAGAAGCACAGGGTTTCTGCATGAATTGGCACAAATAATTAACAGCATAAGCCAGATCTGGATGGGTCATAGTAAGTTACTGGAGGGACCCGACCATCTGCCTGTAGATGGTGGGGTCAGGAAGAGGATCTGGGGAGCAGGCAAAGAGTTGAAGACCTGCGGCGAGAGGGCTCTTGACTGGTTTGACACAGTCTAAACCAAATCGTGTAAGTAGATCAAGAGCATATTGGGTCTGGGAGAGAAGAAGCGAGTCACTGCGTCGTTCAACCTGCATGCCCAGGAAGAAATGCAAGTCGCCGAGATCCTTCATTTCAAACTGGGAGGAGAGGCGGCGAATGAGGCGAGAAATGAAGTCAGCGTGGCTTCCAGTGATGATGAGGTCGTCAACATAAAGCAAGATGATAATAATGTCAGGGCCATGACGCCAGAGAAACAACGAGGTATCATGCAGACAGATAAGAAACCCAAGTTGACGAAGACATGTGACAAATTTGTTGTACCATGCCCGAGGAGATTGGCGAAGCCCATAAAGAGCTTTGTGTAGGCGACATACGTGCTTGGGCCGAGTGGGGTCAATAAATTCGGGCGGCTGCTTGAGGTAGACGATCTCATGCAAGTCTCCATGTAGGAACGCATTTTTAACATCCAATTGGCGCAGACGCCAGTCACGGGAGAGAGCCAAGGAGCGAAGTCAAAACCTTCGCGTTGATTGAAGCCTTGCGCCACCAAGCGATCTTTGTAGCGTTCGATGGAACCATCCGCCTTATTCTTCACTTTGTAAACCCACTTACAACCGACAACATTCATCGATGGAGTGAATGGGACAAGAGACCAAGTCTGGTTGCGACAAAGGGCAGCGAATTCCTCTTCAACAGAACGAACCCAGTTGGGATCAGCGGCCGCCTGCCGATAGGTAGAGGGCTCGGGCGGATGTTCTGGCAACAAGGAGAGTAGAGCCAAGGATATAGGATGGCGGGAGGCATAGAGCGCCCGGGGACACCGGGTGCTGACGCAGGAGCGAGTCACCATGGGGTGTGTTGACGTGGAACCAAGTGTCAGAGCACCGAATGGCGCTGTACCAGGGCCGCCACGAGAGCCCCAAGGACGATGAATTGCAGCATGAGCCGGCCACGGAGGAGGCGCGATGGAAGGCGAGCAAGAAACACCGTCTCCAGGAGCTGGAGGAAGGCCGTCCGAGACGGCGCTAGTAGCAAGGGCTGTAGGAATCGGATGAGGACCGTCCGGTAAAGCGGGATCTATGAGAGCAGTGGATCCGGGAGCTCGAGTTGGAGGAGCAGTGAGATCGTGATCGTGTTGGGGAGGACGAGCCACTGTCGTGGACGTTGACGGAGACGGGAGAGCACCGGGCGTTGGTGCCGAGTTGACAACATTGGAGACCTGTAACAAGTTGTGAATAGGTTGTACAGAAAAATATTTTGAAGAAAAAGAATCCAAGGTTGAGGAGCCCTGGGCGGAGGATGGCTGAGCCAGGGGGAAGCGAGTCTCATTGAACGACACTTGGCGAGAGAGATAGACTCGTCCCGAAATCGGATCAAAGTACTGATAACCCTTATGGTGCAGGCTGTAGCCAAGAAAGGCGCATTCCACAGTTTTCAAGTCCAATTTTCCTCTGCCAAATGGGGCTAAAGAAGGAAAGCAGGCACAACCAAACGTGCACAGATGATCATAAGATGGTCGAGCACCAAACAGAGCTTCAAACGGAGAGAGTCCGTTGATCGTTGTAGTTGGCAACCGGTTGATCAGATATACAGCCGTGGAGAAAGCATGATTCCAAAACTGTTTGAGAGTTTGCCCATGAGCCATAAGAGTAAGGCCGGTTTCAGTAATATGACGATGTTTGCGTTCCGCTAAGCCATTTTGTTCAGGTGTCCCTGGACAAGAGATAAGATGAGAAATACCATGGGATAAGAAGAAGTCTTGAAGAGTGTGACTCATAAACTCCCCACCACCATCTGTTTGGACAAATTTCACTGTTTTATCAAGTTGATTTTCCATGAGCTTAATGAACTGTATGAAGAGAAGTCCAACTTCAGATTTGCGTCTAAGCGGAAAATACCATGAAAACCGGGAACACTCATCAACGATTATGAGGTAAAATCGAAAACCGTCAATGGAGGAGGTAGGAGCCGGGTCCCAGACATCACTGTGGAGAGTATGTAAGGTTTGAGTAGAATAAGACTTACGACGTGTGAACGGTAATTTGGATTCTTTGCCTATTTGACAACTTCGGCAAATTTTTTTATTAATCGAGGAACTAATGTTTAAAAACGGGTACAAGGATTTCATTAAAGAAAAAGATGGATGTCCCAAACGAGCATGCAAAGTGTCCCCATCGGTTTTATTGGTGAAGAGGCTGACTGTAGAAGGTGATGTCCCCATGTTTATTGGATAGAGTCCTCCTTGCCTAGTTCCTTCCAGCACTGTCTGGCCCGTCTTCAAGTTCTTGATGAGAAATCCCCATGGATAGAAAATGAAACAACAATCATTATCATGAGTGTATTGAGAAACACTTAATAAGTTCTTTTTCAAGTTGGGAACAATAAGAACACGGTCTAGATGGACTGATGTGCATGGAATGGATACCTTGGCCACATGAGTAATGGGTAAAGCAGTCCCATTTCCAACCATTACTGAATCAAGACCAGAGTATGGGGTCATACCTGTAAGAGTATATTCGGACAAATAACGAGCTCGGGGGCTATGCGTGTGGAAACCCTAGGTATTCTGCTATATATACCTAGCTGGAGGAAACGGAGAGCAAGTTCCACCTTGACTTTGCTCCGGATGTTTCGAGCTCCCTCTACATTCTCGAAACAGCCCTAAGGGTTCGCTCGTTCCCGTCGTCCGGAAGTCGCCGTCGATCGCTCTCCCCGTCCGCGAGTTCCTGTAGACGCGAAGCCTTCACAATCTGCTGCCGCTGCTCATTCTCGCGAAGGAGTAGGCCTGTGCCGTCGCGTTCGTCGAAGGTAAAGGAAGGAGGTCGTGATCCCGTCCTTCCACGCAGCCTTCCTCTCGCGTCTTCGCCGCTGTTGCTCGTCGTCGTTCGCCGAGGAAGGAGTTCCAGATCTGCTGCCGTCGTCGCCCTAGCCCGCAGATCCAGGGCTGCTGCTGCGTCGCCTCCGTTGTCCAGATCTGCCGCTGTTGGAGTCGAAGCCGTGCCCTAGGACCGCCGCTCGTGCGAAGAAGACGAAGCCGCTGCTAGCAAAGGAGGAGTTTGCGCTCGACCGCTGATCGTGCGCTCGACCCCTCGCGCACGACCGCCGCTCGTGCGTTCTTCAGCAGCCAGTTCCCCCGCGCGACCGCTGTTCATGCGCTCCTTGGTCACGCACGACCTTTGATCGTGCGCGTCCCAGCGGTTCCAGCTCGTCTCAGCGGTTGTCTCGCCGTCTCAGCGGTTCTGTCGTCTCAGCGGTTTTCCAGCCGTCTCAGCGGTTCTGTCGTCTCAGCGTCTCCAGCCCGTCTCAGCAGTTTCCCAGCCGTCTCAGCGGTTCTGTCTCGCCGTCCCAGCGGTTCCAGCCCATCTCAGCGGTTCTGTCTCGCCGTCCCAGCGGTTCCAGCCAAGTACAGATCCCCCCTCAGCCGCCTTCCGCCTCTTCCCGCCGCCGCCGTCTCCAAGCACAATGATGAAGGGGAACAACTTCTCGACCCCCGTTCCGATGATAAAGCTGGAGAAGTTCACGGCGACTGAGTTCAACGCCTGGAAGTTGAACACTCAGTTCGGGATGAAGTTTCTGAACGTGTTCTACACAGTTCAGTCTGATGGTGCTGAGGTCGTTGGGACTGCTGATGAGGCACAGTGGTTTTCAGATGAAGACTTCTGCAGGGACTACCTGCTGAACGGTTTGTCTTCCAGCCTGACCCAAACCTACATGAAGATGAGCATTGCAAAGGAGATCTGGGATGCACTGCAGGAGCACTTCAGGCAGGAGGAGGACATGTCCAAGACACACCTAGTGGACAAGTTCCACTCTTTCAGCTTCGACGAGGAGAAAGCCATTCTCCCTCAGGTATCAGAGTTTGAAATTTTAATTGATTCTTTGCATAGTGAGTCCATCAGTTTGCCCGAAATTTTTGTTGCGGGCACGATTGTGTATAAATTGCCCTCCTCGTGGTACAATTTCAAAACGGAAATGTATCGCAAGAAGATGCAGGTTGGTCTGAACGACCTCAAGCGTTTCATACGCATTGAGGATGAGAACAGGACGAAGAACGCTTTGGAAGCTGTTGGCAAGCAGAAGGCTGTTGCCAACATGATTTCAAGCTCCAAGCGGCCTCCGCCCCCTCCCAAGACCAAAACGTCTCGTAGTATCGCCCAGGTTGCAGGCCCGAGTAAACCCTCTAAGAAATTTAAGGGTAAATGTTATAACTGCAACAAGTGGGGACACTGCGCATCTGACTGCAAGCAACCGAGGAAAGAGAGAACTCGGGCACCACAAGAAGGCAACCAAGCCCATTTGGTCCGCCAAGCTGAGCCATCCGACTTTGTTATCATGGCCGGACACGCGCAGGCCAGCACTGAGTGGTACCTGGATTCGGGGGCAACGTGCCACGTTTGCAACAATGCTAATCTTCTGACAGAGCTGAAGGATGCAAAGAAATCAGTTACTGTGGCAAATGGAGACACAGCTGACGTGTTGAAGGTGGGGAATGCAACTCTGCTGCTCTCCTCAGGTAAGTCTTTATTTTTAAAGAATGTTAAATTTATTCCTTCTCTAGCTGCTAACTTAGTGTCTATTAGTTTGCTATGTGATGCGGGTATGTCGCTTAGCTTCTGTAGCGGCAGGGTGACTTTGTCAGTTAACTCACACTATTTTGGATGTGCTTATGTCCAAAATAGGATGTATCATCTGAGTCTAGCAAGTGAGGTAGTCCAACAAGTTCAATTGAACTTAGTTAGCCCTAGGACTCTACACGAGAGACTAGGACACGTCAACTACAGGAAAATGTTCCAAGTAGCTAGAACTCACAAGATCACATTAGACACTAAGTCTCCACTTGAAAAATGCGAAGTGTGCGCTCAAACTAAGATCACTAGGAAACCTTTTGGGACGGTTACTAGGAGCACAACACCTCTTGAGCTTATACTTTCCGATATTTGTGACTTTAAAAGTTTTATCACCAGAGGTGGGAGGAAGTATATGATCACGTTCATAGATGACTGCACGAGATTTTGTCATATCTCGTTGCTTAAAACTAAAGATGAAGCGTTTGAAAAGTTTTGTCTTTTCAAAACCAGGGTAGAAAATCAACTAAGCATGAAAATAAAACGTTTTAGGAGTGATAGAGGAGGAGAATATATGTCCAGTGAGTTCAGATGCTTCCTTGCTTCACAGGGCATCATAGCAGAAACCACTGCTCCTTACTCCCCCCAATCTAACGGCATAGCCGAGCGCAAGAATAGAACGTTAATAGAGATGTTGAACTCTATGCTGCTCACTGCAGGCATGCCTTCCGCTTATTGGGGTGAAGCAGTCTTGACCGCAAATCACATTCTGAATAAAGTCCCTCATGCTAAGTTAGAGGTTACTCCCTACGAGCTTTGGTTTAAGAGACCCCCGTCATTTACTCGACTTAAGACTTGGGGTTGTATAGCCTATGTCAGGGTTCCTGACCCTAGAAGGCCTAAAGTTGGACCTAGGACCAATACTTGTGTCTACTTAGGTTATGCTGAGGATAGTTCTGCAGATAGGTTCCTTGATATTTCCAATAATATCATAATAGAATCTAGGGATGCGGTGTTGTTCGAGGATAAGTTCCTCAAAGATAAGAACTTAACAATCCCAGGTATGCAAGTAACTATTACTGAGGAGGATCCTAAATTAGTACCGAGCACCTCCTATTCCATTCCGGTAGATACCTCTGGCCTAGAGTCTAGGAGAACTTTTGTGAGAGAGTGAATTCCAAGAACCTTCGGTAGTGACTTTGTGACTTACCACGTTGAGGCCGATCCATCCACCTATAAGGAAGCAATGAGATCCAGGGATTCACTACTCTGGAAAGAAGCTATAGATGAAGAGATGAGTTCTCTTCTTCAGAATAACACCTGGACGTTGGTTGATAAGCCAATAGGGGCTAAAACCGTAGGGTGTAAGTGGGTTCTGAAAAAGAAATTGCATCCCGATGGTAGCGTAGCTAAGTATAAAGCACGCCTGGTGGCTAAAGGTTTCACAAAAGTAAGCGGAGTATATTACTTTGATGTCTACTCACCCGTGTGTCACTTGGCAACCATTCGGGTTCTCCTTGCTATTGCATCTATTGAGCACTTTGTTGTTCATCAGTTGGATGTTAAGACTGCGTTCTTGAATGAAGAGATCTACATGAGTCAACCTGAAGGTTTCATTATAGACGGTCACGAAACGAAAGTCTGTAAACTTCTTAAGTCTTTATACGGACTAAAGCAAGCACCGAAATTATGGCATGAGAGGTTCGACTATAGTGTAAAGAACATAGGATTCATGTCGAGTCTTTCGGATAAATGTCTTTACATACGTAATAGATCGGATAAAGTCGCCATAATATGCTTGTACGTGGATGATATGCTTATTCTGGGGTCTGATCAATCCGAAGTGGATGACGTTAAGTCAGATCTCATAAAAGAATTTAGCATTAAAGACCTAGGTGTAGCTAACACTATACTAGGCATGCAAGTGAGCTTTGGGAAAAATGGTATTTCCCTAAGTCAAAGCCACTACATAAAGTCCTTGTTGGACACGTGGGGATACAGTGCCAGTAGCGCATCTGAGACACCATACGACTACACTAACTGCCTAAAGCCCAATGAAGGAGCTATGGTTAGACAGTTAGATTATTCTAAACTGCTTGGTAGCCTCATGTATGCCATAGTCTGCACTAGACCTGACATAGCCTTTACGGTCGGCATGTTGTGCAGATTCACTAGTAATCCGGGTAAAGACCATTGGAACGCCTTGGGTAGGCTCATGCGATACTTAAAGCACACTCAAAAGTATGCTTTAGTTTACACTAGTCAGCCTTCAGTTCTTGAAGGTTATTCTGATGCATCATGGTGCTCAGAATTAAACGACAGCAAGTCGACTAGTGGTTTTGTGTTTACACTAGGAGGAGCAGCTGTAGCCTGGAAGTCCAAGAGGCAATCCTGTATTGCTCTCTCTTCTATGGAATCCGAACTCTACGCTCTTGCGCCAGCAGGAGAAGAAGTCGAATGGCTGAGAGATTTGGTGATGGACATTCCTTTGTCGAGCCTGAAAATGAGTTCTGTTGCAGTTTACTGCGACAATCAGGCTACTAAAACGATTGCTATGAACACTTTGTTCAATGACAAAAGAAGGCATCTCAGGCTGAAATAATCCTGGTTGACCTCTCTCTCAAGTCAAGGGATTATGTCCCTTATTGATGTGAGATCAAAAGATAATGTTGCAGACCCTTTGACCAAAGGATTGAATAGAGCTCTCACAATCAAAACATCGGGGGAAATGAGATTAAAGTTCATAGAAATATGAAACTTTCCTCCGCAGTTTATGTTTTAACAGTGAGAACCTATAGTCGCAACATTCAAGCATCTAAAAACAGACTGAAAACCCAAATAATTTCTTGATGAAAACCCAAGATGGTCTGGTGCCGGTTATTCCATATTTGATAACCAAGCAACTTTCTCATTGTAAGTTGATTCAAGAGTTATTCAACTGGAAATTGAAAGTCGTTGTAAATGTTAATCTAAACATTATTGGTCATAACACATTATTCCACATTTGATAATGTTGCACGTGATGTGTGCCCACATGTGTTGGTGAGACACATAGTGATCAGTAATGAGTAAGATAACGGGTCTAGTCCTAGTTAGACTGGATGAGATGCTGACAGAGTTACTTCACTGTTGCTAGAAGTGCTAAGCTCATTTAGTAAGAGCTAGTTTACTTTAAACGTTACTGCATACGATTATGAATTCATATAGTCTGACTCGTGAAATTCCTTGCAGGCTACAATGGAGATTGTGGAGGAGATGTAGACCTGGACATGGATGACGATGATCTACTAGACGAGTAGAATCATCAAACATTTAATTTCATGTTAGGTTTTGTAATAATTATTCAGACTATATTTTTTGGGATAGAATCTGTGGTTTTCTGACTTGCCGTTTAGGCAAAAACCTTTTCATATGTTGATTAGTATGATCTATCCTAAATGCTTTGTTCAGTTTGTTTATTATTTTGTCTACTCTCCAGCACCCCGAAACGTTACGTTATTTGTCACGAATATAGGAGGAGATTGTAAGAGTATATTCGGACGAATAACGAGCTCGGGGGCTATGCGTGTGGAAACCCTAGGTATTCTGCTATATATACCTAGCTGGAGGCAACGGAGAGCAAGTTCCACCTTGACTTTCCTCCGGATGTTTCGAGCTCCCTCTACAATACCTTCAATTTGTGCAGTGTCAGTGGTCATATGGTTTGTTGCGCCAGTATTAGGGTACCATGCGTGATCAACCTGGTCAGATAAATTTATGGCGGCAAAAGATTGAACCTGATTTCAGACTACCGAATCTGGGGCCAAACAATTGTTGGCTTTGTGATAGGGATGGACGCAGCGAAAACACACCACGTTGGAATCATCGGTTGTGCGAGGCGCTTCTTTAAGACGTTTCCCCGGTGTTCCACGACCCCCACGAGAAGTTGTAGGTGAAGGAGGTCCGCGGTTGTGGTTAGCCCGACCTCCACCACGGCCAACACCAAATTGCCCGCGACCACGAGCACTGCGATTTCCAAAGTGGGTTCGGCCAAGACCTCGGGCCGAGTACATCGCAGCGGGTGGAGCAATGTCTCGTCGTGTTGTTTGGAGTCGGAGCTCGAAATCAAACAGTAGAGCGGTGACTTCATCCACCGTGGGAGATTCTCGCGAAAGGTTTATGGCTGCAACAGTGGGATCAAACTCAGATCCAAGGCCGCGAAGAAGCCACATGACGAGATCATCCTCGTCAATGGGTTTGCCGGTGCTTGCAAGTTTTTGGGCAATAGATTTAACCCGTTGGACGTAGTCGGCCATAGAGAGAGCTCCTTTGGTCATGGACTGAAGCTCTGATTTGAGTTGGAGAATTCAGGATCGTGTAAGAGTTCCATACAACACCTCCAAAGAGTGCCAAACCTCAGCAGAGGTTGCACAGGTGCCGATCTGAGTAACGGCGGCCTCTGAGATAGAGTTGGTGAGCCATGCCAAAACCATCTGATCGAGGCGATGCCATTGGACAACGTTTGGCGAGAGATTGTCGGGGTCGGGACGGGTTGCAGATCCATCAATAAACCCGACCAGTCCAGGCGAACGGAGGACGGGAAGAACCTGCGTCTTCCATGGAAGGTAGTTTGTCGATTTGAGCCGAATCGACACATCCTGCCGGATTGATTTCACGGTAGGGAGAGTATACTCCAAGTTGTTGGTAATGGGATCATGGGTGGAGGGAGTATGAACGGCGGAGGAGGCGGGAATATTTTCTGCAGCGGGATTCATGGCATTTTGCTCTGATACCATGTGAGGAAACAGAGTCTAAACAGAGAACTAAGAAAAACAGGAATGAAGAAAGCTGGAATGAAAAATGGCTTGTTTGCCTCTTGTAACATCCCAGTTCCGATGACCCTAGGGGCCTAGGAGGGTCTTGTGAACCTTTGAAGAGCTTGACCATGGGTCGAAGTAGCTCCTCAATGTTCATCCTTGGTGTATGAATTAATTGACGTCATATCATGGGTTTCAAGCAGTCAATTCAAATTGGTTTAAGATTAATACAGACTTGACAATGCAAATCGCATTTTATTTGGATATGAAATGACTTGAGCGACGAACATCGTGGCAGATCAAATTAGGTGGCAATGATTCCCAAGGAAATAAGCTCCGATTAACTCCGTGCAATCATTAAGTTCTTATGATGATGTAAAAGAAAATTCATTGCCTTTCATCCAGCCCAGATTCTATGTGATTATGAAATTGGGGCAAAACGAATTATTTTTGTGATACGTGACAATCCAGGAAATTATTTACAATTAAACAAACTCTAGAATAGACCCCATAGGAGATCATCAGACTTGTATGATCGGAATAAAATTGATTCATTTCTTGAGGCTCATACTCGATTTTGATAAGAGAATTGGATGAATTTGGTCGTATTTAGTCGCGCGGCGATCCGAGAAACTATTAACGGAAATAAATTTCAAATCCGCCTTAATCGTGTTCTTTGGTCTACTATGACTGCGACCGCGGTTGCAACAGCTCTTTGCGTACATTCTCCCTTACGCATATTCAGGAGGTAAATATTTTGTGCAGGTCTTAATTATTCTTGTAGGTTATTTAAATTACGTAAATATGAGAATAGAGGAAGAGGTATAAATTGTGGATTTTTATACATATAAGTTTTTATAAGTTTGATAATACATATAAATATTTAAATCCTTATATGCATACTGAGCTACCGCCGTCGATAGCGCTATCGCCGGCGATAGCGATCCGTCGAGACGACGAGACGACGAGACGACAGAACGCCGAGAGGATGTCGACGCAGACCCGTTGAGAAACGGCGCTACCGCCGGCAGTAGCCCTAGCGCCGGCGGTAGCTCCCAGGAAACGTTAAACCTCATTTAATGCCTCCATTACGAGGAGCCACCCGCGGGAAGAGTGAAACCCGACCCCTACAGCGGGAATTTGCCTTCCCAATACCTCTAAACAGCCATAGAATTAAATATAACACCTCCCAACTCCATTGGAAGACTTTGATTGGCCAAGAGGGGTGGTGGTGATGTGCCCGAAGCTCCCCTCTTTGAAATTATTCATGGCATTCTCAGCTATATAAGACCCCCTACCCGAAGCTCCCCCCTGGGGGAAAAGGAATGATTCATGGCACCTGAAATCTCTTCCCACGTTTTGAGATTTTGAGAGAGGAGAAACCCCATCAAGGAGAAGGTGTTCGGAGAAGAGAAGCCTTAGGATCAATGGCACCCCGTCAAGTCACCCGCGCCACCTCCGCTAACAAGGTCGTGATCTCTTCTCCTCCCTCTGTGCTAGTCTTCTATGTTCCTTATAATCGTAGTGAGGCGAGAGTTTCTGGACCCGCCATTTTTGTTTCGTATTTAAGCTTCGGCCGAGAATAATAACGCTAGCAAATGCATGCATGGCCACGGCTTTCCGTGAAATAAGCTTCAAACGTTAGCTTGTTGCAAGACGAAGTTGCATGACTTTATTTCGTGAAAAACCGTCGAGATTTGAGGGAGAAATGAGCGAAAGAGTGCTTAAAACTGCTATCCATCGGGCTGGGAAGACGATGAACAGTGCTGCTTGTTTTTTTAAAAAAAATATTATTTTAATCCTTTGAATTTACAAATCTGTGCTGGAACTTGTATGCTAATTTGAACTAGTCTAGGCTCATTTCCCGAGGAAGTGATCAACCGAAACGTTGTAGATCCTGAAGTTATCTTTAATATGCCACTGATTCCATGACATTTGGTTAACTGTAGCTGTCTCTAGACCCGTTTTAGTGAGACATATACAAATAAGCACATAAATATTTGGAATATTATTTAGGGAGTTTTATAACTACAAATAAACTGAAATTTGGGCATGCATGAGACATGCCATCATGCACCAGCTGTACAAGTTTCAAAATCTTAGGAACACATATTCATATAGTTTTTGGAATTTATTTCATTTCATATTTACTTAGGTGGTTTAGCTACACCAAATCTCCTCAAATTTGGGGTGTTAGGCTCCTCATGACAGGAGGAGTCTCTGGTTAAAACCACAACTCCCATGCAAGAGAAATTTTGGGCTGAGATCCAAGTAGAGGTTGGGTCCTAAGAGGTGGTGTGCGAATAGCCACGCTAGTTTGAGGCTTATTGGGGTTTTTGGAGGAAGTAAGGTTGGAGACCTTCTTGCATGCCTCTGAAAATTTGGGTAGACATGTCTAAGGACTGAAGCGCACCACCCCTTGAGTTTGAGACCCAAAAGAGTTGAATTTCCCTATGATTTAGTTTTAGTTTATCTTCGTCACATAGGCGTATAAATGAAATCAATTTACTTTTACTATACTATCCTCATATTTTCATAGTAGAAGGCTTAAATTAAACATGCATGCATACCCATAATTAAAGAATTTGTCGGATGAGTTAGCTTCCATGAAATTGAATTATTCCACCATTAAATCTTTCCGGATGGGGTGAAATTAATCATTTTGTTATAGCTTTCTCCTCAGATTTTTACACTGCATGTTTTAGGTTTACAAATACAAAGTGACACATGATTTTATTTTATGTGTGTGAGTGTACATATGTTGAATCTAGTATTCAAATGACAAAGTAATTGGGGCTGTTTTGAGTTGTAAAACACGTAGGGAGCATGGATATCAACTTGTGCGAACGAGTTACAAATGCTCCCAAAACCTGCAATTCCTGTTTTAGTTAAAAACTGCAGCAAACTTTCTTTTAGATATTTGGGCCTTAATTGGTAGCGATCACCTTATGAACCCTTCATCAATAATGTAGGAAATATTTTTACCTTCCCAGATTGTACTTATACATAATTTTTGGAGTTCGTTTGATAGGTCAAAACTCCGTTTTACTGCTGCCTTTTTCTGAATTCCTGCTATAGTTAAAAACTGCAGCAATCTTTCTTTTAGATATTTGGGCCTTAATTGGTAGCGATCACCTTATGAACCCTTCATCAATAATGTCGGTAATGTTTTTACCTTCCCAGATTGTACTTATACATAATTTTTGGACATCGTTCGATGGGTCAAATTCCCAATACGGTGCTGCCAAAATCTTGCAATTCATGCTTTAATGAAAACCGCAGCACTCACTTTTACGTTATCTAGGCCTTTTTGAATTGGTGTTCAGATCTTGAACCCGACGACGGATTGGGTGGAACACGTTTATAAGTAAATATTAACACCAAAGAGGCCGTGAAGCTTACATTGCCGAGCCTAGGAAATGGTGGCAAGACATCGATATAATTTGCTTTTGTTTTCTCTTTTGTAGTAAGTTACTTGACTATGGGCCGGTGACTTATTGGAGGTCCTGCCGATTTATAAAAGCGCTCTAAATCCTAAATTCCGCATACGCTATAAGCTTGGAATAATGTCATTACAAATGCATATTCTTTTCATGTTGTTCACACGGAAATATGAATCATTATTATGATAATAAAAATATTGCCCCTTCGAGAAATATATTCCTTCGGGAATAAAATGTTGCCTTCGAGATATTTATTCCTTCGGGAATAAATTGTTGCCTTTGGAAAATTTAGGATGGCCTTCGAGTGATACTCTAAGGCAACCCGCATCGAGGACGGCCCGGTTCCAGGCAACCCGTGCGACAATTATAGAACTACGTGGGTCTGAGGCCGTATGCAGGATAATACGGAGTACGTAGGCGGTGGTCGTGGGAAGACTGCCACGACCCAATTACTTTTACACATAACCTCCTTTTTGGTTATTTTTATTCCTTGACATTATACTTGAGTTACAGGTTAAGGATACGGATAGGCAATGGGATGGATCCAGGATGATAACTTCGGCTATGGCCATCGAGGTACCTTATGTTAAGACACAATTTAAGTATTTATGTCTTGAGATTCATTGTGGTTTATCATCATGTGTTACATGTATCGCTGCAAATATTATACTCTTGTTGGTAAAAGCTAGATAGACCCTTGTAACCTTACTAAGCATTTGCTCCACTTATTACCATTTGGGAAATCGACTGAGTAGCAATAAATTTTATATACAACTTTACTCTCTGTTAAACTAAATCGCTACGCCTTAGCCTTATGAATTATGATTCATCTGATATCTTAAATGATAGCCCGAGCCTATTAAACAATTATAGTCTACCACATGTTATGCTACGAAAATAGTTGTACTTATCCTATTAGATATTTAGTCCTGGTAAATCGTGCTACTATTAAACCATCACGCTTCCGGATTATAAGTAGAAATCGCTTAGCACCATCGTTAATATATGGCTCGGGGTGAGTAATGAGAGGAGTGTTTGTGATGGTCATTCTTTTGATCCTACGTTAATCGTCTCGGAGTCATGTATTGGCGATGGTGTGCGGTAAGATCTCCCGATAAGGTAGAGTACCGGAGGGGGGGGGGGGGGGGGATCTTACACCTCTCACGTATTTCCCTTTATTTATAGATTTACACAATGGAACAAATTTAGGTATTTACAATTGTTTCGTATCTATCTTTGGTAAGAGGTGAATGCTGGTAAATACAATTATTATACAGCTATGCAGAAACCGTGTCTGGCCAGCTGGGCTTTCCTTCAACTTTATTTCCATTGCTGGCTGTTACTTGGATTGGCAGAAAACGTGTCTGGATTTTCCTTCAATGGTGCAATCTATCTCCATAGATCTCGCCGGCTTTTTACTTGGCGTAGATCTCGCACAAAACCCACGACCCTTAGCACTGACTGCAACTCCTCCTTCGACCCCCACATGGGATTCTTCCCTCGGCCTCTTCGCCGCTCGATGCTCATGGAAGTCCTTCCGTGGATAGTGGTCGATCATCCCAAAGCTCCTCCTCTCATTCTACAAGCCCTTCTCTCCCCTTCAAGGGTTTTCTTGGCTCAAACGGTGAGAAGTATTCAACCCTAGTTTTAGTTAGAAACTTCTACGTGTTTTCCTTGCCCCACGAGCTTTTGTAAGGATCCAAAGAGATATTTTCAGAGGAAAATACCACAATCGACAACAATGTGAGTTTTCCCTCATGCCCTAAACTTCCGAAATAAGGAAATATAAATGTTAAAATGTTCTTAAAGCGAGTCAATTGATTCAAAAGATTTCATTTTGTGATTCTTTTCCTTAACCTCTAAAATAATTTTTGAAAGTGTTGCATTAAATTTAGATATGAAATAATGGCACCATGTGAATTAAATTTTCCTTGAAACCTTATGTACAGTTTCATAATCACCTCTCATGAATTAATTTTGTCTCTAAATTTTATAGCATGGAAAATATTAATATGATTTTGAAAGCACAACTTATAGAAAAGTAGAAAATGTAATTGGTTATGATATCTTGATTATGAGTTAATTTTTGATCTATCATTAATATTTTGATGGAAACAACTTTTCTTTTGGCGAATGACATGTGATTTTAAAGAACGAAGTTCATAAGATAGCATGAATTAATTCGGTGAAGGTCAAAGGACTTTGCATGCAAGTAATTTTGATTCATTTTTGATCTATCAAATGTGTGAATGTTGAAGCCTAATTAGAAATTTTGAAAGGAGTACCTGTGATGTTTTACTCTCGATTTGCTTCTTAGAATGCATGGTCTCTTCTAATATTATGACTTTTGAAATCTTAGAGGATTTGTTCATTTCAATTCTCATGGAAGTTCTTAGTATGCACATAATAATGTTTATTAATTAAACTTTTCTAAAATTTTGGATAGCTTGTATGTCGACTCATTTCTTACCATTCTCTAGTACTCTAGTATGCAAAGGACATGCATCTTATTATATCATGTAGTAGTTAAACAAGTAAGGCTTGTGTAAGATTCAGAATCGTATGTCAATTTGTTAGTCAGATACACATGAAGGATGAAATGTGAGTACAATTTATCCTAGTACATTATATAAATGAATTAGAGACAATTTCATTCCCTCTCATGCAATAAATATGCCAAGATAAAGCAAATCAACAACCTATATTATTCTTAAGAAATTAAACAAGCCTTAGAAATACAAAAGAACACAAATTTTTATGCAATACACCTAAATTTATAGTCCAACCAGTCATCTAACTGCTATTAAGAATTTAATAGAAATCCCAATTAAAAATGGCAAAGACATAACAACTTGGCGTTATAAGTGGTGGAACTAAATAAAGCACACTCTAAAGTATAACTTACCTATAATAAGTCATGTATTAGTAAAATATAAGAGCGTGAATGATGAAAAATGGAATTAAGAAAAAGGTAAGATTATGGATGAATTTGTTTAGGAGCAAACCGTTGAGGGCGTGGTTAATTCCCTTGTCAAAGTTAGGTGGTGTACCCCCTAACCCCCATAATTTAAGGCATGATCAGACTGTTCAGGAGGGGTAACACCCTTGGGTGATGATGCTTAGTGGCATCATCATAGTTATTTCCCATAAGGGGGTGAGAGGAGCATTACCATAGTTTTTGATCATGTACGAGCTAATAAAACCTCAACTGGCCGCGTTTAAGAAGAATAGTCCAATAAGAGACTGTTAAAAAGAAAAGTCCAATAAGGGACGATAAACTCTCAAAAGCCACACACGTTTAAGAAAAATCATACAAAAAAGTCATAAAACTAATCTAGTAACAACAAATAGAATCCTTGACGAAACTTAAAGAAACCCTAATTAATAAGAAGACATCACCATTGGGGCATCTGAATTTTTAGAGCAAGGGGAATTCTCACTGAGTTTATATCTCACCCATTTATTTTTAAACACTTTAAATTACATGACATAAATGGTATTTCAAGCCCATGACTAGCGGGAGACTGAGGATAGAAGAAAAATGCATATGAATGACACAACAATATTTTTGGCATTTAGCAACACTTTCGTTTGCAATATTTATAAAATGTTGTGTAAACATATAATAGAGAATATTTTTTAAATGTTGCAATTGAGTGACAGTTTTAGGCAACATTTGTGATACAACATTCATCAAATGTTGTGTTATCCATTATTGAGAATAATTTCTAAATGTTGTATTTATCGATGCACTTTAAGCAACAATTTTAATGTGTTGCACTTTAAAATAATAGTTTCTAACATTGGCAGAAATGGCTATTCACACACACAAAATTACTATTCATGCACAATAAATTAATACACACCGAAATTACTTTCCTTTCCCTAGCCCCGAAATCCCAATTTCAGCCCGTCATTTACTGCAGCTGAGCTCTCTCGCAGCACATCTTCCTCGATGCCCTAGAGATAACACTCTCTCACAGTGCATTAACGAAGAAGGATGACAATGGCTTCTCTTCCGCCATTGACCTTTGGTAATGCGGGTATATGCAACACCCTATGATAACAATTATCTATATTTTGGCAACAGTTTACAGTTTTATGCAACATTTTTCAAGTGTTGTTAAATGCCAAAAATATTGTAGTGTGAGCACATTGACTTTGATCAACTTCAGCTCATATTCTTTTCCCTTTAATCATCTTCTTTTTATATGAAATATGAAATATTTCGGCATGCGTGCCAAACCACTTACTGAACCAGACTTTTACTCTTTTTAGTCGTATGCTTTAATGATTATATTTATATTGATGATGATGGCAGATAACAAATGTAGGCTTTCTTAGGGTGGGTGAATAAGGAATACTAAAAAATAGCTAAAATTTTCATTTTCTTAATTTATATTTTGAATGATAAAGAGAGTTTAACACAGAGGAAAAAATGATTTAAGACATTTAAATTAGTGAAGAGAAAGTTTTGCCAATTAAATAAAACCTTGATACAAATTAGTTTTCTTTTTCACAAGATTAAATGTTGCACAATAAAAATAATTTATTTTCCAAAGATTAATTGAAGTGCACGTGTAAAAGAAAATCATTTCAATATTAATAAATATAAAATATTATAATGGTTTAGATCTACTAACGCTAAGATTAAGACAATAATTCTTACACTTTGGTTTTCTACACTGACTCGTACCTCGAACCGGTTGGCCTAACCAATCCACCTCCAAATTGGCCTCACGCCTAACCCTAGATAATCTACTCCAGATTAGCCTCAAGCCTCTCATCCCTGGAGATCTCCTTAGATCTAACCTAAGATATAATCGCCACAATCAAGGTGAATTTCTGCCCTAGACCTACTCCAAGATCTAGTTGCCACACATGAGGGGAATTCCCACTCAATACATAGATAAAAGTATAAGATCAAAAACAACAAAATACAAAAGAGATAAAAAAATCTTTAGTCGAAAAACTTCTTAATAATGATGCCAGAGGAAGATGATGGAAGGACGCTTAAATAGTTGTCATAGAATGTCATCCCTATGCTTGAATGATGTCGTTATAGTGTCGATCTTCCTGCATATCATTGTCATTGACAATTGGGAGTAGTGGAGGCTCCTCTAACAACTGGGAAGACCCCTCCTATGACAATATTTGTGCTTGAATATGAATCCTGAGATAAAAATATGTATTTATAGTTCTCCGAGAGTTATTGTCGGCGGCAATGTCTATCGTATGACGGTAACATTGAAATATGAGTCCCACCCAAATTTCACTTCTCTAAACAGTATAACTTTCCTTATTTAGGTTTGCGCTAAAGCTGAGCGATGACGAGCTATCATCGGGCGGTAGTAAAATTGCATTTGATGCTCCAATCAACATTCAATCCACATGACGGTGCGATGTTGCTGTAATATGACTATCAAATGTCGATAGGTCTTATTGTCAAGTAGCCGGAAACTTGAATTTCTTGCTCATTCTCCGTCCAATCCGCATGACGGTGTAATGTTGACATTATAAGAAATTGAGGCTATCATCCCGCAGTAGATGCTATCGCCGGTGCTATTATTGTTATTGAGTTATTTAAGGCAACATCCAAATTCAACAAGGTTCTGAATGGAAGTTGTCGTTTGTTGAGTGTTATTGCCGGGTAGTAGTGGCTATCAGAGACTATATTACTTAAAGTGGGTTATCAACTCATCATTTAAAGTTGATACTACTTACTGTGGCTTCCAAAGCTTGTATCTTAAAAGATTCTTAAACCTACACACTAAGAAAACAATTGCAAATAATGATCAAATACATACAAAGATTTGTTATTCTTAATTCAAGGGTGTGTCGAACACAATGTGTAACACACCAGTTTTCCCAACTGAAGAAAGAAAATCAATCTGGTAGCAGGAGCTACCGCCAGGCGTTATCGTTACAGCCAGCGGTAGTGATGTCGACGTGAAGCTCCCGTTGTCGTCGAGAGGTCTCGATGATTGTCAAGTTAACGCCACGCGGTAGTGTTACCGCTGGCGGCAGCTGTATCGACGGGATGAGCCCTGTATTGACAGGATGAGTCCTGTATCGTCGAGATGATCTATGTATTGACTAGACGCTAACTCCATGTGTTAGAGCTAACGCTGGCAGTAGGTTCAAATACCTTAAGCGGTCGTTAAGCGGTGAGCAGATAAGTTCCACCGTCTAAGTCACTACCGCGGGGCGGTAGTGCTACCGCGGGGCGGTAGCAGCCCGAATTAGATTAATTTAATTAAATCATGGACATTCATGGCATTTCGATTGGAGATCCCGTGGCTGAGATTAGACCAGAATCCTATAAGGGCTGAGGGGATTTTGAAGTATCTCTTTATTTCTCCCATTCTCTCTCTCTCTCTCTTCAAGTTAAAGGAAAAGGAGAAAGAAAGAAGGAGGAAGGAGAAGGCTGAATTGAAATCACCCTTTGGACTTGTGAGGGCTCTTGAAGGCTTGCACCAAGGTTAGATCCGCGAAGAGGAAGGTTCCACTAACACTTCCATCCGGTTCAACTGCGATACGATGGCACCGAAACGAGCTTCAAGGGTAACGACTCTCATTCTGAATATCTGGACATGCTAGTCCTTTGATTGACATCATAGCAGGAAGACTTTCACTAATTGGTGGAGAGGATTCTTCCGATGGGTCGATATGTAATATCCCCCATAGAAATTGCATATAGAGCCCGGATCGATGTACAGACATAGGCATGCTGTGTGAAGCCCATCCAAACAGGTTGGTCTAGATTGGTGATATTTATTGCGATCCGGAGAAGACTCTGTGTATATATGCTATGTTTTCGGGTTCTGGATACCGTGGTGTGTTGCAGGGAGTTCTGTAGGCAACCTCCAAAAAATACCCGAAAAAGGGGACATAATCGTTGCTCTGTCTTCTACCGCCCAGCATTAGTGCTAACGCTCGTGGTAACTCCCAGTAGAAACCAGTGAGCCATTTGTGAAGAATGCGAAGCCTAGTTTAAAAGGACTGGGTGTATAACAACATAAGCGGAAGGGCTATGTGTGCATAACTTTGTTGGTCTTGTGTGCCAATTGCGGGAACAAGGGGAAGTTGTACCCGTGTCGGGTAGAATTGTCCGACGATATGAGCACGTGCAAAACTGAACCGAACCCGATCCTTAGCGGTTCAGTGGAGAGGTCGCCCCTTGGTTCACTGAGGGCATTTTGGGAAAGGAACCGTAAGGCATGACGACCTTGACAGTAAAGCTCATAACCATCTAAGTCAAGTGGGACTTAGGATGGTGGTGTGACTCGTGGAGTACACTAAGAGGGTGCCATGAGAGCACGAAACGTATGGCCATGGGACCCTACATTATTGTTGATTTCAGTGCTTAGACGCACACTTGAGATATATGTTGCTGATGCTTGATTGCAGGGAAGGAGTACCAACGCCCCAGGAATGGGTTGGGGTTATTATAAATCTTGGTCAGCTAAAGCTGACCGGTTACTTGTTTTGCCACATTTTGGTGGAATGTGCGTGTACAGGTGCTGGCGAGCCGAGTGGGACATAGCGGGTTGGAGCCCCAATAGCTATGCTATGCTGGCCCTCGAAGGCCCAAGTATTATGTTTACTAGTTTTCATGTGTGGCCGGCCTGCGTGTCGATGTTAGTTTACCACATGTTATATAAACATTTTAAATAAACAACTCTGGATGTACTTTAATTCCTATTGTAGTATAGTGGACATGTTATTTGAGTTTGATTTTAATAATAAATGCTTCCGTTGTATGACTCTGAGTCTGCTGAGATGGTTTTGATTAAACATATTTAAAAACTAATACGTGACTCCCTTTCCTGTTCATTTAATATGGCGTGGGGTCCCAGCCGGACCTACTATTATATTCAATATAACAAGGAGGGTGTTACAAGTTGGTATCAACTTCAAGTCTCGATCCCTTCTCATTCGAATTTGTGGTCGAATTCTTTTAAGGGGTGACGAGCACGTGTGTGCGTCGCCGTTAAAACATTCAATTACCCAGTAAATGTCCACTTTAGGAATGAAATCATGTATATTTGTAGCAATGTGGTGGAACCTGAGTGTTCCTTTGTTGTTAAATGCTATAATTTAGTCACTTAATTGTGTTCTGTTACACATGTATATGTGACTAGGAGTGGAGCAGGGCAGTCTCGACCCCAGCACTATGTGGAAAGCAGTGCACCTGCTGATGTGCCTACTACTCCTCCTTCTGCTGAGATGATTAGGTTGGTCACCAAGACAGTGTTTGCAATGTTCAATGCACAAACAAGACGACATGTACAACCTCCTACCCTTGGGGTGGCCCCGGTGCCGGATGCTGTAGTTGAACCTGTTGCAGAAAGGCAAGTGTCGGTTATGGCAAGACGGGCTTCAGACCAACAATTGAAGTATTTTCTTAACTTCAATCCTCCTACGTTTGCGGGAACAGGATCCCCAACGCAAGCTGAAGACTGGCTCTCTAGGGTAAGGAGAACCATGACACCTACTGAGACGGAGGAATTGCAGAAAGTCACTTTAGCCACCTTTCTTCTGGATGGAGAGACGCAACTTT
The DNA here is from genome assembly GCA_033032865.1 of Dactylorhiza incarnata. NCBI lineage: Eukaryota > Viridiplantae > Streptophyta > Magnoliopsida > Asparagales > Orchidaceae > Dactylorhiza > Dactylorhiza incarnata. Next base: position 3,350,198 of record JAWHQI010000295.1, read on the forward strand.
GGTGGGGGGAATTGTAAGTACATCAGTTAGCGGGAAGGCGACTGACGAAAGTCTCATTTGATGAGTTCTCGAAACTGTTCTTGGCTATCTACCTTTAGCGCAACAAATTGTGATGGAGATCAATTCCAATGGTTAACTCAGGTCAATAGTCTGGTGGATGACTATCTGCATGAGTTCACCAGATTGGGGTGGTATGCAGGTGCTATGTTTGCAGATGAGGAGCGAAAGACCAACAGATTTTATGAGGGTCTGCGTGATGATCTGAGGTTGCTTCTATCAGGACCAATGACGTAAGGCTTTATGACCTTGGTCAATACTGCCCTTTCCTTGGAGCAGGATATGAAACAAGTCCAAAGTAATAAGGACTCAGCGGTGAAGAATCCAGAGTTCAAGGTACCGAACTCCGCAAGGTCTGGGAAAGGCAAGTGGAGCAAGAAGGATAGACATTCTGGGCCAGCTCCATCTTCTGTGTCAGGAACGACTACTGGCCGAGGTCCAGTAACTTGTTATAACTGTGGCAAAGTGGGGAACTTTGCTTGGGATTGTCGAAGCGGAAAAAGGCGGGTGCATCCTATGCGAAGAAAGGGAAAGCGACAGAGTCAGCTTCATCCCATCATACTCTAGCTCAGCCCCGAGTGTACAGTCTTAGACAATAGGAGGCCATCAAACAGAGCGATGTGGTGACAGATATGAGTTAGTATACAACTTTTGTTGCTTTCTATACTTAATACATTGTGCATTGCTTGTTTAACTTGTTTGTATTAGGCTTTGTCCTAATGTTTAATTATCCGGCAAGAGCACTGTTTGATACTGGAGCTTCTCATTCCTTTCTATCTGAGGACTTCATATGATGAATTGGAGTTCCTTTGTTCATATCAAATGAGAGATTGGACGTGTTTCTTCCAAATGGGTGCTCGATGTGTGCAGATAGAGTTTGTTGTGTTAAAGTGTGGATAGGAAGTTGCAAGTTTGATTTGGAAGCATCGATGCTGCCGATCTCAGAGTTTGATGTGATCTTTAGCATGGATTGGCTGTCAGAACAACAAGCCTGCATTTATTAAACTTTGAAGGAAGTCACACTGGGAAAGAATACTGAACGTGCCACTACTTTTGCTGGTATGCGTGGGTCAAGCAAGATATTGATATCTGCTATCCAAGTAGTCAAGGCGGTTCGGAAGGGCACAAAGTTATGCTTTGTGCAAGTGGAGGCTGCGAGGCCTAAACCCAGTTTGAGTGACGTGCCCATCGCATCAGAGTATCCAAACGTGTTTCCAAAAGATTTCCCTGGAGCGCCATCTTAGCAAGAGATCGACTTCATAATAGAGCTGGTACCAGGTGCCAAACCTGTGTCACACTCTTCGTACCGTATAACGCCAAAAGAGATGGTAGAACTAAAAGTTTAGTTGCAAGAGTTACTAGAGCAAGGTTATATACGCCCAAGTTCATCCCCTTGGGGTGCACCGGTTCTCTTTGTGGAGAAGAAGGAAGGAAGCTTGCATCTTTGTATTGACTACCGTGAACTGAATAAGCTGACAAAAAAGAATAAGTATCCGATTCCGAGAATCGATGACCTATTCAATCAGCTGGTTAGGTCAACTGTATATTCAAAACTGGATTTGAAGTCCGGGTATTACCAGTTGAAAATTCGGGAATGAAACGTTCCCAAGAAGGCGTTTAGTACCCGTTACGGGCACTACGAGTTCACAGTAATGCCGTTTGGCTTGATGAATGCGCCATAGGTGTTCATGGATATGATGAACAGAACATTTCGAGAGCGTCTTGACTGGTTTGTGATCGTCTTTATCAATGATATACTGGTGTACTCTCAGTCTGAAGAAGAACATGCGATTCATTTGCGCATAGTTCTGGAAACCCTGAGAAGGAATCGGTTGTACGTCAAATTCTCAAAGTGTGAGTTTTGGGTAACCTATGTGGCATTCCTTGGTCATATTATTAGTGGAGAGGGTATTGTAGTGGATCCAACCAAGATAGTTGCGATACAAGAGTGGCCCGTGTTGACTTCGGTGGCAGAAGTCAGGAGTTTCCATGGACTTGCCGGCTACTATAGGCACTTCGTAGAGAACTTTTGGCGGATAGCTCTTCCTCTCACAACTTTGACAAGGAAGGAACAGAAGTTCATTTGGTCGTCGGCGTGCGCGCGAGCTTTTGAAGAGTTAAAGTGTCGTCTGACCACGACGCCAATATTATGTTTGCCATGTGGTATGGAAGACTATGAGATATACAACGACGCATCAGAGAGCGGCTTAGGCTGCGTTTTTCTTCAGAATGGACATGTTATTTCTTATGGCTCTCGCCAATTAAATGTGCATGAGAGGAACTATCTGGTTCACGACTTGGAATTAGCGGTCGCGATATTCGCTCTTAAGCTGTGACGACATTACTTATATGTTGTGAAGATTGTGTTGGATCTATAGGCACCCTTAGGGGGGGAGGTGAATAGGGGTTTTAAAAACTTATGTTATATTTTGAAATACTTGAATTAATAAGAGATCAAAATAATGCAAAACTAAAAACAAATCAAGTGAAATAAAGTAGAGACAAAATTTATTAATATGAAATGTAGGATTACAAAACTTGATTTCTTATAACGCTAGAAATCGAAGGCGATTAATAAAAGTCTTTTTCATTTTCTATCCCAACTCATATCCCCACGAAACGGTGGCTTTAGCCTATCCTTCCCCAGATACAGCCTCAAGCCGCTCTAGCCTTTATATCCCCCAAATGGCCTCGAGCACCCCCTAGATTTACTCCCTAGACCTAGTCGCCAACACGAGGTGAATTCCTCCCTAAGTCCTACCCAAACCTAGTCGCCAACATGAGATGAATTTACTACATAAAAAGAGATGAAAATAACAACAACAATATTAAGACTCCCTCTTGAAGAACTTTTGAAGTTGGAGACGAAAGACCGTTGTAGAATAAGCATAATTGAAGCGATTGTCGGTCGGATGTAGCATGAAGAAATCCTCCTTCAGAAACTCACGGAACTTTGGGTGGGAGATCAATTCTCTGCAGAATAGGGCTCTGTAATTTTGGCACTCAACCTCTCTCAAACTTGTGTAAACAAAATGAGAGAAGAGGGCTCCTTTTATAGGAGAGAGTGCTAGCGCCTGCACTAACGCTACCGCCGGCGCTATCATGGATTAGGAATTATTCTGCGTGTGCGTATCTTTCATTCTACGGCAACCCTGCTGACATTCCTCATGTGCGTCGCGATACCGCCTACGCTAGCCGCTAGCGCATGGCGCTAGCACCTTCTAAAAGTGCTCCCAAAATTGCTCTAATCAGAGCTAGCACCTGCGCTAGGTGCTACCGCCGGCGCTAGTGGGCAAGCTGGAGTTTTGGCTTCAAACTTGGGGGCAACCTTCTTATGTTATCCTTGAGTCATGTGACATTGTTTCCTGCACACTTAAATACATAAGATCAAATACACATAGGATTTGTTATTCTTAAACCTAGGAGATGCGAAAGACCATGTTCCAACAAACTCCCCTTTTTGATAATAACAAATCCATTAATGATAAATCAGAGCATTAATACATAAAGCATGATGAAACCTACTTGTGTGTGTGAGAGAGAGAGTGATGACTTAGGATAATTGTCGATTTTGGTATTTAGAATTGCTCCACCAAAATGCATGCTCCCCCTATTTGAATGCTCCTCTTATATGTAGGCTATCATCTTAAGACTTAGTCATGTTAGTTTTCCCATTTGATAACAATTATTATTTATCATGTTAGTTCTCCCCTTTTGTTATTAGCAAAAGTGGTTTAAGGAAGCAATAAACATAAAATAAATTTTTGAGTTTGAGTAAAAGATAAGGCATGATCGAGCTTGTAGAGGAAACAAAATGATGAGGAGTTTGAAACATAATAAGGTAATGATTTCCAAGTAACTAATCTACCTAGACAATATGTCTACACCCTAGCCCCGTACTAAGTGACGGATGGTCATAAGGAGCTGCATACATGTCGTAGGTTGGAGTGTTAGTCCCATATGCAGACACTAGAAAATACTCAACCTAGCACTCTTTCCCCCAGTGCCTCGCAAGGCCCCACTAGAATCCTCCCCTGTTAAGGACAAAACATGACTTAGAGGTTAAGTTATCTAATGCCTACAACCCCACGTCCTTGCTATGGTGAGATATGTAATCAGGGGATAATAATCAATGGAAACATTAAGCATTTAAATCTAATGATAAGTTCATAGCCTATGATTTTTTATTTGAATTTTTGAAAAACTCACATAGCTATTTTGAAATCCATTAATGAATCCGAGTTTTAGCATTGCGGAAGATTTTGAAAAAGTAACATCTTTATGAAAATCATAACAATAAATAAGAGTTTAAGTTAAAAAAAGAGAAGTTTTTGAGTTTCAAAAATGACTTTATAAAGATAAGAGTTAAAGCATTGTGGAAGACTTAACATTTTGGAATAAAGAAAACATCCTTTTAGCAATTAGGAACTCAAAACAAAATTTGATTTGAAATTCAATAATACGAAGATGTTATATAAGCAATATTTCACTTGTTGGAGGAGTGTTTAGCATAAAAATTTTCATATAAATAAATCAGAGTTTTTAGCATAAAAATGATGTGTGTGTTAGAACAACCAATATAGATTTTACCAAGCAAGTCTACCGCTTGCTGAAGGAAAGAAATTTTGAGATTCAAATGATGATACACCCAAAAGAAAAGACTTTAAATAAGCATGAAAGCGCAAGGTAAAAAAATTATATGGTGAGGATGTGGAAGACTTATAGAAATACAAGAAACAGCTTCTTTGTAAACATGACTATTCATAAGAAGAAATATGAGTTAAATTCCAAAATGAGAAGATGTTTTTGTAAATCATTGTTTTTTTAAAATCTTTAAGGTTGACAATAAAGTAACCAAGCATGAAAGAAATATATCAAAAAGAGAATACTACAATGTTAATGTAATTTACAAATTCAAAACATACCAAACATTATAGAGAGCATGCTAGGTTATCTAGTGCATTTATAAATAAAGAGGAGTATAAAATTAGCATTAGGATCCAATACTCATGAGAAGAAGTTTTATGGAAGATAATGATGTGCACACAAGTGTATTTTGAAGAGAGTAAACAAATGATTAAATAAAAATACAAGACATATGTAGAGTAAAGTGCACAATAAAACACAAATAATTTTTCTTCCACATACTTCAATGCACACAAAAAATGTACAACTACCAAGGTGTTTTGCACACACAATGCTCATTAATACTTATCAGGGTGCAAAGTAGTGCTTGGGGGATCACATACTTTATTTTTTTCAATAGTGATTGTTGTGATCCGGTGTACTTAAGAATATGTGTTTTTTTTAAAAAAGAATGAAGGTTTGCACAAGACACTTTACTATTCTTTCCAAGGTGCTCAACCTCACAATGCTTATTAAGACTTATCAGGAGGTTCAAGGAGTGCTTGGTGGAGTTATCTTTGTCAATTTATTTCATGATTTTTGTTTTGTACAAAGATCTCTGAATACACTTATTTTTCAAACCATTTTAATTTTTAAGGCACAACCACTTTTCTTAATTTTTAAGAGTGCAAATAAAAGTGGTGTAGCTAATATATTTGTGCAAGTTTAATTCATTGTACTATTACAATACATACGCAAGCATTCTTAGATTAAAAGTGCATGTAGACTTTGCCAAAATTAGTGAGTGAATAAATATCATTATCAATCATAAAACATTTACTCATACTTAGAAATGTTAAGCTTGGTTCTACACAACTTTTACAATACAATTGATGCACATGTAATTAGATATATCAAAGCATGATAAAAACAATTTTCAAAGTAGTTTGAAAAGATGAATTGCAACATTGTAGAAGGTCTAAATGATAGATTAAACCATGCTTGATATTAACAATAAAATCCATACAGTTTTTTTTATATTTTGAAAAATAATTTTGATTGAAGATTTGAACTCTTATACTCGATCTTGGACTTCCCGAGGTCTAACCTGTGATGGGTTCGCACCGGTACTAGGAGATATGATGGGGTGACATCCCAAATCTCCCTTTCGCAAGATACATGTAAATAGAAAAGTTAAGTTCAAAAAATATTTTTTGATATTTTTAATGTTTTATATTTTTGTATTTGATTTTTGCATATTGAGGTAGAAATCAAACAACTAAGCAAAGATTTGTTTTTTGTAATTTGGCTTTTGTAAATTTTTTATTTTAATTTTTCAAAAATCAAATAAAGGCAGAAAAGCAAAAATAAGTTGTACATATAAATGACCATATTTTTAGTGATTTTTTAAAATTTTAAAAACTCAGAAAATTAGACAATCACGCTAGCGTTAGCGTGAGAGATAGTGAGCAAAATATTGAGATTTTGAGAATTTTGGTTTTTGATCCTGATTAAATGTCGAAAGTAATTTCATGCAGACATTTCAAAATTTTTGGAGATGTTTAAATAGTACAAAATGCATGAAACGTTAGCGTTTTCGTATTTGACTTAACCCGAGAGGTCTAGGACATCTAATTCTAGTCTTAGCAGTTGAAATCTTGCATCGGGAAGAGGTTTAGTGAAAATGTTAGCAAGTTTGAGGTCCGTACCAATGAAACTTACTTCTACATAAAGAACATTAGAAATAGTAAAGGATTTGTTACCCACTGTACCGACTCTCATGATCCTTCCTTTACTATTATCTCCAAAAGTAACGATCCCTCCCTTCTTCTTTTCTAGGCTAAGGAACTTAGCTTTTTTCCCGTCATGTGCTTGGAGTAGCCCGAGTCCAAGTACCACACGTCCTCCTTGTCCTTAGCCTGCCTGCAAATCTAGATAGAAGATGAGAGAAAAGATCCGGATAGCCAAGAGGTACCACCCATAGAATAAGTGGATTCCTTAGGTACCCAGATTTGCTTTAGAGATCCATGTTTTATTTTCCTGCAAGAGCTAGATGTGTGTCCAAACCTATGACAATTTGCACACGATATAAAGGGGGTTGAGACCCTTTTCTAGAATTTTACATTGCTCTCATTGGAAGGAGTTTGTTTTTTAGAATAAACATGAGATTTTTTATATGAATGACTACCACCGGTGTTAGTGGCTAGCGTCGGGCGGTAGCGGTCACTTTGATATCCGAGTCCAAATTTTGCAGAACCATAACACTGGTTTCTCAAAATCATGTTCAGAGATTTTTGACTGATTCCAAATTTTTTAATGGCTATATTGAGGTCATGAGTTTGTTTTTTAAGAGATAAATTTTCTTTTACAAGCATTACACATTTATTTTCAAAACCTTTTTTATTATTTTCAATTTGTAAGAGAGAGTTTTTTTTGTTTTCTCTCTAAGTCCCCCTTTTCTCTTGTAAGAGTTTTGATTTGTGAGAGGGCTTTAGAAAGAGAAGCTTCAAGATCTTTTGCCTTACATAAGGAGTGTTCACACTCTTGGCATGAAACTTGTCTCTTTTCAAAAGAAATTAGTTTTTTAGTAAGCTTATGATTTTCTTTGATGAGAGATTCATTTTCACGATTTAAAATAATATTATCTTTTATACTTTTATCATAGGCTTTGCATGTTTGAAAAAATTCATCATAAAGTTCTTTGAGGGTGGGAGGAGTTACCTCAGTGTCACTAAGAACACTGGTGTCGTCATCGTTGCTTTTTTCCATCAAGCATAAGTTTGCTTCCTCCTCGCTGCTTGACTTAGTTCCGCTTGATTCTTTAGAGAAAGAATCATCCCATGTTGTAGCTTTCAACACCTTCTTTTTCTCCTTCCCTTTGTATCATTTTTCTTTTTATTCCTTTAGATACTCCGGGCATTGGCTCTGAATGCGCCTGGTCTTCCTGCAGTGATAACACTCTAGTGGTGGTCTTTCTTCTTCATCGTCACTTTCCTTTTCTTTCTTTGATGGAGAAGAAGACCCTTTTCATCGTGCATCCTTTTGGAAGTATTTCCGGAAGGTGTTCCTTTTTTCTGGATTTCTAATAAATTTTCTGAAGTTCTTTACCAGGAGACCTTCTTCATCTTCATCATCATCTACGTTGCTCTCCTTCTTTGACTTCAGTGCCAACGCCTTTTTCTTTGGCTCCTTGTTGTATTCATCGTGTTGAATCTGGAGTTCTACCTCATGGGTTTTGAGATTCCCAATGAGGTTCTTAATCTGGAGCATCCTCAGGTTGTGTGACTCCGAGATGGCCATCACCTTTGGATTGAACCTCGGAGGTAGAGAGCGAAGAATTTTTCTGACCAAGTCGCCGCCGGAGAAGGTCTTTCCAAAAGCTTTTGAAGCATTGCCGATCTTGGTGAAACGTGTGTACATCGAGTTGATGTTGTCTTTAGTATTCATCCTGAACTTTTCATATTCCAACTCCAGTTGGAATAGCTTTGCATCTTTCACCTGTGATGTACCTTCATGACTTCCAATTGGTTCCAAATATCATAAGCAGTTACACATGCAGAAATTCTATTAAATTCAGTTCTATTTAATGCACAATATAAAACATTCATTGCCTTAGCATTATTTTTGCACTTGAGTTTATCGTTAACATCCCATTTATCCTTAGGTTTTTATACCGTAGCTTCTCCTACTACTATTGTAGGAGGAGAGTACCGAACTTCTACTATGTTTCATACATCTATATCCATGGTCATAAGAAAACACACCATCCTATTTTTCCAGTAGTTGAAATCTGTCCCAATAAAGAGAGGAGGTCTACTAACACCCTGACCCTCTGGATGAGGGAGATCATTAGACACCATTTTATTCCTGGTTGTTAGACCGTTTGGAATAACCTAGCTCTGATACCACTTGATGGATCTGTAGGCACCCTTAGAGGGGGGGGGGGGGGGGGTGAATACGGGTTTTAAAAACTTATGTTATATTTTGAAATACTTGAATTAATAAGAGATCAAAATAGTGCAAAACAAAAAACAAATCAAGTAAAATAAAATAGAGACATGATTTTATTAATATGAAATGTAGGATTACAAAACTTGATTTCTTATAACGCTAGAAATCAAAGGCGATTAATAAAAGTCCTTTTTTGTTTTCTATCCCAACTTGTATCCCCACGAACCGACTGCTTTAGCCTATCCTTCCCCGGATACGGACTCAAGCCGCTCTAGTCTTTCTATCCACCGAAAGGCCTCGAGCACCCCCTAGATCTATTCCCTAGACCTAGTCGCCAACACGAGGCAAATTCCTCCCTAAGTCCTACTCAGACCTAGTCGCCAACACGAGGCAAATTTACTACACGAAAAGAGATGAAAATAACAGCAACAATATTAAAACTCCCTCTTGAAGAACTTCTGAAGTTGGAGACGAAAGACCACTGTAGAATAAGCATGATTGAAGCGATCATCAGTCGGATGTAGCGTGAAGAAATCCTCCTTTAGAAACTCACGGAACTTTGGCTCGGAGATCAATTCTCGGCATAATAGGGCTCTGGAATTTCGGCAATCAACCTCTCTCAAACTTGTGTAAACAAAATGAGAGAAGAGGGCTCCTTTTATAGAAGATAGTGCCAGCGCCTACTCTAACGCTACCACCGGCGCTATCCTGGATTAGGAATTATTCTGCGCGTGCATATCTTTCATTCAACGACAACCCTGCTAACATTCTTCATGTGCGTCGTGATACCGCCTACAATAGCTGCTACCGCCTGGCGCTAGCGCCTTCTAAAAGTGCTCCTGAAATTGCTCTAATCAGAGCTAGAGCCTGCGGTAGGTGCTACCTGTTGGATCTGTAGGCGCCCTTAGAGGGGGGGGGGGTGAATAAGGGTTTTAAAAACTTTTATATATTTTGAATGACTTGAAATAATAAGAGATTAAAATAGAGAGAAATTAACCAAAACCATTGAAATCAAATAGAGACATGATTTTATTGATGTGAAATAAAAGATTACAAAATTTGATTTCTTATAAAGCTAGAAATCGAAGGCGAGTAATAGTAAATCTTTTTCATTTTCTATACCGACTCGTATCCCCAAGAACCGGTTGACTTTAGCCTACCCTTTCCCGGATATGGCCTCAAGCCGCTCTAGCCTTTCTATCCCCAGAAAGGCCTCGAGCACCCCCTATATCTACTCCCTAGACCTAGTCACCAACACGAGGCAAATTTGCTATACGAAAAGAGATAATAAGTAATACAATAATATTAAACACTCCCTCTTGAAAACTTCTGAAGTTGGAGACGAAGGACCACTATAGAATAAGCGTTGTTGAAGCGACCTTCGTTCGGATTCGACGTGATGAAGTCCTCCTTCAGAAATTCACGGAACTTTGGTGGGAGATCAAATTTCGGCAGAATATGGCTCTGGAAATTTGGCACACAACCTCTCTCAACATGTGTAACATTATTCGAGAGTAGAGGGGTCTTTTTATAGGAGAGATCGCTAGCGCATGCACTAACACTACCCCCGGCGCTATCCCATATTAGAACATATTCTGCGCGGGAAAATCTTCAATCCGAGGAAACATTTTTGTCTTGCCTCTTGTGCTCCGCACTACCGTCTGCGCTATCTGCTACCACCTGGCGCTAGTGCCTTCTAAATGTGCTCCCGAGATTGCGCTAATCATCTCTAGCACCGGGCGCTAGGTGCTACCGCCGACGCTAGTGGGCATGTTGGATTTATTGGCTCAATTTTGGGGGCAACCTACATATGTTATCCTTGAGTCAAATGGACTTGTTTCCTGCACACTTAAACACACAACATTAAATACACATTGGATTTATTATTCTCAAACCTAGGAGATGCGGAAGACCATGTTCCAACAAACTCCCCCTTTTGATAATAACAAATCCATTAATGATAAATCAGAGCATTAATATATAAGCATGATGAAACCTACTTGTGTGTGTGAGAGTGATGACTTAGGATAAATATTGATTTTAGTATTTAGAATTGCTCCCCCTACATAAATGCTCCCCTAAGTGAATGCTCCCCTAATATGTAAGCTATCATCTTAATTAATCATGTTAGTTTTCCATTTTGATAGCGGATTATATTTATCATGTTAGTTCTCCCCCTTTTGTTATTAGCAAAAGTGGGTAAGGAAGCAAAACACATAAAGGTTTTGATAATAAGATAAATGCATGATCGAGCTTTGAGAGAGAAGGAAATGATAAGGTGTTTTAGAATAATTTTCATAGAAATAAATCAGAGTTTTAGCATAAGTATGTTCATAGAAATGAATCAGAGTTTTTAGCTTTAAAAGGAATAATATAACATTTACCATGCAATTCTACCATTTGGGAAAAAATTTGAGTTGGAAAACTTGAGATAAGCATGAAAAGAACACAAGGTAAACGTAATGTTGCGGAAAACTTATATAAATACAACTAACATCTTTGTGCAAGGCATGATGATTCATAAAAAGAGATATGAGTGAAGGTCCAAAAATGAACAAGATGTTATTGTAAATCGTTGTTTTGAAAATCTTTAAAGATTATCATGAAGTAACCAAGCATGAAAGAGAGATATCAAAAAGAGACTACTACAATGTTATTGTGATTACAAATTCAAGACATACAAAATATTATAAAGAGCATGCTAGGTTATCTAGTGCATTTCATAACTAAAGAGTAGTATAGAATTAGCATTAGGATCCAATACTTATGAGAAGAAGTGTTATGGAAGATAATGATGCGCACATAAGTGTGTTTTGAAAATAGTAAACAAATGTTTTAATCAAAAATACAAGACATATGTAAAGTAAAGAGCACAATAAAACACAAATAATTTTACTTCCACACACTTCAATGCACAAAAAAAATGTACAACTACCAAGGTGCTTTACACACACAATGCTCATTAAGACTTATCAGGGTGCAAAGTAGTGCTTGGGGGATCACATATTTTATTTTATTTTATTTTTCAACATTAATACTAATGATCCGGTGTACTTAAGAATAAGTGATTTTTTTTAAACAAAGATATGGTTTGCACAAGACACTTTACTATTCTTTCCAAGGCGCTCAACCTCACAACGCTTATTAAGACTTATCAGGAGGTTCAAGTAGTGCTTGGTGGAGTTGTCTTTGTCAATTTATTTCATGATTTTTGTTTTGTACAAAGATCTCTGAATACACTTGTTTTGAAAACCATCTTAATTTTGAGAATACAACCACTTTTCTTAATATTTAATAGTGCAAATAAAGGTAATGTAGATAAGATACTTGTGCAATTTTTAATTCATTGTACTATTACAAAACATACACAAGTATTCTTAGATTAAAGAACACATGTAGACTATGCCAAAAAGTGAGTGAATAAGAGATCATTATCAAACATAAAATATTTACTCAAACTAAGAGGCATGCTAAGCTTGGTTCTACACAACTTTTATAATATAAGTGATGCACATATGTTTAGATGTATCAAAGCATGATAAAGACAATGTTCAAAGTAGTTTGAAAAAAATGAATCACAACATTGTAGAAGGTCTAAATGATAGAAGAAATCATGCTTGATATTTATAATAAACTCCATACAGTTTTTTTGATATAAAAATGATTTTATATTTTTGTATTTGATTTTTTTGTTTGCACATAAGAAAAACAGACAAATAACCATAATATTTTTTTTGTAATTTTGGCTTTTGTAATTTTGTATTTTAATTTTTCAAAAATTAGTGAAATGCAGTAATGCAAAAGTAAGTAGGACATATAGAAATACATATTTTTGGTGATTTTTTGAAATTTAAAAAATACAGAAAATCGGAGCCTCGAGCTGGCGCCGGCGCTAGCGCTAGCGCGGAAGACAGTACACTATTTTTTGAGTTTTTGAAAATTTTGATTATTGATCTTGATTAAGTGTTCCAAGGGTAGGTTCATGCAGAAATTTCAGAATTTTATGAGATGTATAAGTAGTATAAATTTGCATGAAACGATAGTGATTATGAAAGTGATTTAACCGGTAAGATCCAGGACTCCTAATTCAACTCGAAGTAATCGAAATCGTGCATCAGGAAGAGGTTTAGTGAATATGTCAGCAAGTTGGGAGTCCGTACCAATGAAACTTACTTTTACATTTTCTTTCTTAATGTGATCCCTAATGAAGTGATGTCGAACATCTATGTGTTTGGATTTAGAGTGGTGTACGAGATTATTTGTAAGATCTATGACACTTTTGTTGTCATATTTGAGATCAATATTTTTGAGATGAAAACCAAAATCCTCTAGAGTTTTGCTCATCCATAACGCTTGTGCACAACAACTCCCAAGAGCGATGTATTCGGCCTCCGTGGTGGAGAGTGCAACTGAAGCTTGTTTCCTACTAGACCAAGATACTAATGAGGGTCCTAAAAAGTGACATGTACCGCTAGTGCTTTTTCTATCTAATGAGCATCCGACATAATCCGAATCGAAGTAGCCATGAAGTGTAAATGAGTCATTGTGTGGGTACCATAGTCCTAATTTAGATGACCCTAGTAGATATATAAAATTATGTTTTACCACTTTTAAATGAAATTCTTTTGGATTGGCTTGAAAACGAGCACGTAAACATACGGAAAACATTATATCTAGTCTAGATGCACTTAAGTAAAGAAGAGATCCAATCATACCTCTATATAATGTTTGATCTATAGATATTCCAAATTCATCTTTTCCTAGTTTTAATGATGCACTCATAGGCGTAGAAGCTTGTTTAAGATTTTCAAATCCAAATCGTTTAAGCATATCATAAACATACTTAGTTTGACAAATAAAAATACCATCATTTCATTGTGAGATTTAAAATCCAAGAAAATATGAAAGTTCTCCTACAAGGCTCATTTCAAATTCATTTTTCATTACTAAGACCACTTCATTGCACAACTCTTCATTAGTGGCTCCAAAAATTATATAATCAACATATATTTGTAAAATGATTAAGTCATTATTATTATGCTTAATGAAGAGTGTGCTGTCAGCACTTCCCATGATATAACCATGCTTTAACAAAAACGATGTGAGTCTTTCATACCATGCACGGGTTGCTTGTTTTAAACCATAAAATACTTTTTCTAATTTATAAACATGATTAGGACATTTTTCATTTATAAAGCCTGGGGGTTGTTCTACATAAACTTCTTCTTTTATAAACCCGTTTAGAAAAGCACTTTTAATATCCATTTGAAATAATTTTATCCTTTTAAAACTCGCAAATGCTAAAAATATTCATATAGATTCTAAGCGAGCAACGGGTGCAAAAGTTTCTTCAAAATCTACCCCCTCGATTTGGGAAAAGCCTTGAGCGACTAAGAGAGCTTTATTTCTTGTAATCCTATATTCACCATCTACTTTATTTTTAAAAATCCATTTTACTCCTACAACGGGATGATTAGATGGGCGTTCTACTAGGTTCCAAACTTTATTTCTTTCAAATTGATCTAACTCTTTATTCATAGCCAAAAACCAAAATTCGTCATTTAAAGCAGTTGAAACATTTTTAGGTTCAATTTCGGAAACAAAACAAATATTTGAAAGCGTTTCATGAAGAGAAGATCGAGTTCTTACCCCAATAGATGGTTCCCCAATTACAAGCTCCTTTGGATGATTCTTTGAGAAGTTTAGGATGCTTGGAGGCACAAATTCATCTTCCTTGGCCTCTTCCTCTTCCTCCTTAGAAGGTTCCTCTTCGTCGTGCTCCAAAGATGGCAGTGGTTCATCATTTGTACCTGTAGGAAGTGTTTCTACACAAGGAATAAATTCATCAAATTTTACATTAATCGACTCTTCAACCTTACTTGTTCTTTTATTAAATATTCTATAGGCTTTACTAGTTGAAGAGTATCCAAGAAATATTCCTTCATCACATTTTTCATCAAACTTCCTTAAGGTGTCTTTGGTGTTTAGAATGAAACATTTACAACTAAATACTTTAAAATATGATACGTTAGGTTTCTTTTGATAATATAATTCATACGGTGTGAGGTTTAAAGATGGACGAAGCATGACTCTATTCATTACATAACATGATGTGCTAACGGCTTCAGCCCAAAAATACTTAGGTAATTTGTATTAAGATAGCATAGTACGTGCTAGTTCTTGAATTGTCCTATTCTTTCTTTCTACAACACTGTTTTGTTGAGGAGTGCGTGGAGCGGAGAATTCATGCTTAGTACCTAACATTTCACAAAAAGATTTAAAATGTTCATTTTTAAATTCTCCTCCATGATCTGAGCGAATGCATTTTATTTTTAAATCTAGTTCATTTTGAATACGAGTACATAATTTTGAAAATTCGCAAAACGCATCAGATTTTGAAGTTAAAAATAAAGTCCAGCAATATCTAGAGAAATCATCTATTATAATGAATGTATATATTCTACCACCAAGACTTGCGGTGCTAATGGGACCAAAAATGTCCATATAAATTAATTGCAAGGGTTTTATAGTAAAAATTTTGTTTTTGCTTTTAAAAGAGGATTTTGTAAATTTTCCTTTTTGACATGGAGAACATAGTGAAGATAAATTTCCATTTAAACTAGGTAATCCTCTAATCAATTCCTTCTTGGCTAGTTTTAAGATGAGCTTTGTACTAGCATGACCTAAACGTCTATGCCATAGTTCTAGTTCGTCATTTTTAGTTATAAAGCATTGTATAGATGATTTGGAAAGATCATGAAAGGAGACTGTATATACGTTGTGAATTATTGGTGCAGTTAGTAAAATATCTTTTGTATTAGGATTAATTATTTTGCAAAGATTTGTGGATGACTCAAATAAAACATCTAATCCTTTATCAAACAATTGACTAATAAATATCAAGTTATGTTTTAATCCTTTTACATAAAGAACATTAGAGATAAGAAATGAATCGTTACCCACTATACCGACTCCCATGATCCTTCCTTTACCGTTATCTCCAAAGGTTACGATCCCTCCTTTCTTCTTTTCTAGGCTATGGAATTTTGCTTTGTTGCCCATCATGTGCTTGGAGCAGCTTGAGTCCAAGTACCACACGTCCTCTGTTTCCTTAGTCTTCCTGCAAATTTAGAAAGAAGATGAGAGTAAAGATCCGGATACCCAAGAGGTACCACCCATAGTATAAGTAAAAGCCTTAGGTACCCAGATTTGTTTTAAAGATCCCTGTTTTATTTTCCTGCAAGAGCTAGACGTGTGTCCAAACCTATGACAGCTTGCACACGAAATATAAGGGGTTGAGACCCTTTTTTCATTTACTACATTGCTCTTGCTGGATATGTTTTGATTTTTAGAAAACTAGAAGAATTTTTATAAGATAGGCTACCGCTGGCGTTAGCAGCTAGCGCCGGGAGGTAGGGGCCACTTTGATATCCGAGCCCAAATTTTTCAGATCCATAACATTGGTTTCCCAAAATCATGTCCAAGGATTTTTGACCAATTCCAAATTTTTGTATGGCCATATTGAGATCATGAGTTTGTTTTTTAAGAGATGAATTTTCTTTTACAATCATTACACATTTACTTTCAAATCCGTTTTTGTTCTTTTCAATTTGTAAAAGCGAGTTTTTCAATTTTCTCTCTAAGTCCTCTTTTTCTCTTGTAAGTGTTTTGACTTGAGAGAGGGCTTTAGAAAGAGAAATTTCAAGATCTTTTGCCTTATATGAGAAATGTTCATACTCTTAGCAAGAGATCTTTTTCTTTTCAAGAGAAATTAAATTTTTAGTAAGCTTATGATTTTCTTTGATGATAGATTCATTTTCACAATTTAAAATAATATTATCTTCTACACTTTTATCATAGGCTTTGCAAGTTAAAACAAATTCATCATATAGTTCTTCGAAAGTAGGAGGAGTTACCTCAGTGTCGCTGAGAACACTGGTGTCGTCATTGTTGCTTTTGGCCATCAAGCATATGTTTGCTTCCTACTCGCTGCTTGACTCAGATCCGCTTGATTCTTCAGAGGAAGAATCATCCCAAGTTGTGGCTTTCATCACTTTCTTTCTCTCCTTCCCTTCGTGTCGTTCTTTTTGTTCCTTTAGATACTTCGGGCACTGGCTTCGAATGTGCCCTGTCTTCCTGCAGTGATAGCACTCTGGTGGTGGTCTTTCTTCTTCATCTTCACTTCCTTTTTCTTTCTTTGATGATGAGGAAGAACCTTTTCGTCGAGCATCCTTCTGGAAGTATTTCCGGAAGGTGTTCCTTCTTTCCGGATTTTTGATGAATTTTTTGAAGTTTTTGACCAAGAGACCCTCTTCATCATCATCTTCATCATTGTTGTTTCTCTCCTTCTTCGACTTTAGTGCCAACGCTTTTTCTTTGGTTCTTTGTTGTATTCTTCGTGTTGAATTTGAAGTTCTACCTCAAGGGTTTTGAGATTCCCAATGAGGTACTCGATCTGGAGCGTTCTTAGGTTGTGTGACTCCTAGATAGCCGTCACCTTTGGGTTGAACCTCGGAGGTAGAGAGCGAAGAATCTTTCTCACCAAGTCGCCATCGGAGAAGGTCTTTCCAAGGGCTTTTGAAGTGTTGACGATCTTGGTGAAGCCTGTGTACATCGAGTTGATGTCCTCTTCGATATCCATCCTGAACTTTTCATATTTTGATTCCAGTTGGAATAGCTTTGCATCTTTTACCTGCGATGTACCTTCATGTGTAACTTCTAATTGGTTCTAACTATCAAATGCAGTTATACAAGAAGAAATCCAATTAAATTCCGTTCGATTTAAAGTGCAATATAAAGCGTTCATTGCCTTTGCATTATTTTTGCATTTTAGTTTATCGCTATCATACCACCTATCCTTCGGTTTTTCTAAAGTAACCTCTCCTACTACAATTGTAGGAGGAGAGTATCGAGTTTCTACCATGTTCCAAACATCTATATCCATGGTCATAAGAAAACACCTCATTCTATTTTTCCAGTAGTTAAAATCTGACCCAATAAATAGAGGTGGTCTACTAATACCCTGTCCCTCCGGAAAAGCGAGATCATGAGACGACATTTATTCCTGGTTTTTAGACCGTTTGGAATAAAACCACTCTGATACCACTTATTGGATCTGTAGGCGCCCTTAGAGGGGGGGGGGGTGAATAAAGGTTTTAAAAACTTGTATATATTTTGAATGACTTGAAATAATAAGAGATTAAAATAGAGAGAAATTAACCAAAACCATTGAAATCAAATAGAGACATGATTTTATTGATGTGAAATAAAAGATTACAAAATTTGATTTCTTATAACCCTAGAAATCGAAGGCGAGTAATAATAAATCTTTTTCGTTTTCTATATCGACTCATATCCCCACGAACCAGTTGGCTTTAGCCTACCCTTCCCTGGATATGGCCTCAAGCCGCTCTAGCCTTTCTATCCCCAGAAAGGCCTTGAGCACCCCCTAGATCTAAACCCTAGACCTAGTCGCCAACACGAGGCGAATTTCTCCCTAAGTCCTGCCCAGACTTAGTCACCAACACGAGGCGAATTTGCTATACGAAAAGAGATAAAAAGTAATACAACAATATTAAACACTCCCTCTTGAGAACTTCTGAAGTTGGAGACGAAGGACCGCTGTAGAATAAGAGTTGTTGAAGCGATCTTCATTCGGATCCGGCGTGATGAAGTCCTCCTTCAGAAATTCACGGAACTTTGGTGGGAGATCAAATTTTGGCAGAATATGGCTCTAGAAATTTGGCACACAACCTCTCTCAATATGTGTAACATTATTCGAGAGTAGAGGGATCTTTTTATAGGAGAGCACGCTAGCACCTGCGCTAACGCTACTGCCGACGCTATCCCATATTAGGACATATTTTGTGCATAAGAATCTTCAATCCGAGGAAACATTTCCGTCTTGCCTCTTGTGCTCCGTGCTACCGCCTGGCGCTAGCGCCTTCTAAATGTGCTCCCGGGATTGCGCTAATCATCGCTAGCGTCAGGCGCTAGGTGCTACCGCTGGCGCTAGTGGGCATGTTGGATTTATTTGCTCAATTTGGGGGCAACCTACATATGTTATCCTTGAGTCTTATGGACTTGTTTCCTGCACACTTAAACACACAACATCAAATACACATAAGATTTGTTATTCTCAAACCTAGGAGATGCGGAAGACCATGTTCCAACACTACCGCCAGTGCTAGTGGGCAAGCTGAAATTTTAGCTTCAAACTTGGGGGCAACCTTCTTATGTTATCCTTGAGTCATGTGGCATTATTTCCTGCACACTTAAACACACAAGATCAAATACACATAGGATTTATTATTCTCAAACCTAGGAGATGCGGAAGACCATGTTCCAACAAATTGATATCTTTACAGACCATAAGATCCTCAAGTATCTATTGAACCAGAAAGATTTGAATATGCGACAAAGGAGGTGCATGGAGTTCCTTGGGGACAATACCTTCACGATACATACACTCCCGTGAAGGGAAATGTGGTCGCAGATGCTTTAAGTCAGAGGGCTTCTGTGCAAGCCAGCTGGATTCAGGTGCATGATGCGCATCTAATCAGCGACTTGGAGGCCTTTGAGATCTCCTGTGTGGATAGGAGCTCTAGCGCGAGTGCATGCTTGAACTGGACGGAGGTGCAATATGACCTCGAGAACAGAATAAGACAGACACTATAGCTTGATTCAAGCATGAAGCGCTATGTGGCAGAGACTGTGGATGGTTCTACTACCGAGTTTGTGATTGACGATGGTCTTTCATGGAAAGACAGTCAGTTGTGCCTCCCAAATGTTGGCAAACTGTGTGAGGAGTTGATGTACGAAGCACACTTTATGAAGTACTCAATCCACCCAAGGAGCACAAAAATGTACCAGGACATGAAGAAGCTATTTTGGTGGCCAGGTTTGAAGAAGGACATAACCCTTTATGTGGAAAAATGTAAGACTTGCACACTTGTGAAGGCGGAATGTCAGAAACCTGGTGGGTTCCCGAAGACGTTACCTGTTCCGGAGTGGAAGTTTGATGATATTTCTATGGATTTCGTGCATGGTTTGTCGAGATCGCATTAAGGGAATGATGTCGTTTGGGTGATTGTGGACCGTTTAACAAAGGTGTCACACTTTATTCCAAACCAGAGGGATGATTCAGTGGAGAAATTGGCAAAGCTATATGTCGATAATATAGTACGATTGCACTGTGTGCCCCGTAGCATCGTTAGTGACCGAGATGGGCGCTTCACATCGAAAGATTGGAGGCTAATCCACCAACTATTGGGTACCAAGCTGAAGTTTAACACTGGCTTTCATCCTCAAATAGATGGGCAGACTGAACGTACCAATAGGATATTGGAGGATATGCTCCTTATGTGCGCCTTGAATTTCATTAAGAGGTGGGAATATCATCTCTTTATGATTGAGTTCACTTACAATAATAGCTACCAAGCTAGTATTAAAATGACGCCCTTTGAAGCCCATTATGGTAGAAGGTGTCATACTCCCTTGTCTTGGGCGGTGACGGGCGAAACTAAGCTATTTAAGCGAAAGGAAGTCGAAGATGCTACTTCCGCTATTCGAAAAATCTGGGAGCGACAGTTCATTGCGCATGATAGGCAAGAAAAGTACTACAACACCAAGCACAGAAAAGTCGAGTTCACCGTGGGCGACTGGGTCTATCTCAAAATCAAACCTTTTAAGGGCGTATCTAGGATCCAGCGCTTAAAAAAACTGAGTCCAAGATATCTTGGACTGTTTGAGATAGTGGAGCGTGTTGGTGAAGCTGCCTATCGTCTCGCTCTTTCGACAGAGTTGAGTAGTTTGCATGATGCATTTCACATATCCATGCTGAGGAAGGTTGTGCAAGAGCCTACTCAAGTGCTTGTGGCTACTCAAGTGCCGGTCGATGATGAGCTAAAGACGAAAGTCAAGCCTATTCGTATCGAGTACACTGATGTCAAGCAGTTGCAGAATAAATTGATCCGAATAGTCAAGGTCCGCTGGAATAATTACAACCGTGAGGAGATTACATGGGAGCAAGAGCAAACCATGCTAGAGGAGTTCCCTGAGCTTTTCTGTTAAGGTATAAGTTATGTTTTTGTATCTTTTCAGGCTTTCATAATTCTGGAATTTCAGGACAAAATTTCTTTAAGGGGAAATAGTTTGTAACATCCCAGTTTTCCCAACTAAAGAAAGCAAAGCAATCTAGTAGCAGGAGCTACCGCCAGGTGTTAGCGTTAATGTCAGTGGTAGTGATGTCGACGTGAAGCTCCTGTTGTCATCGAGAGGTCTCAACGATTGTCAAGTTAACGCCACGTGGTAGTGTTATCGGTGGCGGTAGCTGTATCGATGGGATGAGCCCTGTATTGACGGGATGAGTCCTATATGGCTGAGATGATCAATGTATCGACTAGACACTAATGCCATGTGTTAGATGTAACGCTGGCAGTAGGTTTAAATGCCTTAAGCGGTCGTTAAGCGGTGAGCAGATAATTTCCACCGTCTAAGTCACCACCGTCTAAGTCACTACTGTCTAAGTCAGCTATCCACGACATTTGGATTGGAGATTCTGTGGCTGAGATTAGGCCCGAATCCTAAGGGCTGAGGGGCTTTTGAATTATCTCTTTATTTCTCTCATTCTCTCTCTCTCTTTAAGTTAAAGAAAAAGGAGAAAGGAAGAAGGAGAAAGGAAGGAGGAAGGAGAAGACTGAATTGAAATCAGCCTTTGGACTTGCGAGGGCTCTTGAAGGCTTGTGCCAAGGTTAGATCCTTCAAGAGGAAGGTGCTATGAACGCTTCCATCCGGTTCAACTGCGATACGATGGCACCGAAACGATCTTCAAGGGTAACGACTCTCCTTATGAATATCTGGACATGCTAGTCCTTTGATTGACATCATTGTAGGACGACTTTCACTAATTGGTGGAGAGGATTCTTCCAATGGGTCGATATGTAATATCCCCTATAAAAATTGCATATAGAGTCTAGATCAATGTACAGACATAGACATACTGTGTGAAGCCCATTTGGATAGGTTGGCCTGGATTGGTGATGTTTATTGCAATCCGGAGAAGACTCCGTGTATATATGCTGTGTTTTCGGGTTCTAGGTACCGTGGTGTGTTGCAGGGAGTTCTGGAGGCAACCTCCAAAAAATATCCGAAAAAGGGACATAATCGTTGCTCTGCCTTCTACCGCCCAGCATTAGTGATAACGCTGGTGGTAGCTCCCAGTCGAAACCAGTGAGTCATTTGTGAAGATTGTGAAGCCTAGGTTAAAAGGACTGGGTGTGTAACAACATAAGTAGAAGGGACATGTGTGCCTAACTTCGTTGGCCTTGTGTGCTAATAGCGCGAACAAGGGAAAGTTGTACCCACACCAGGTAGAATTGTCCGATGATATGAGCACGAGCAAAGCTGAACCGAACCCGATCCTTAGCGGTTCAGTGGAGAGGTCGCCCCTCAGTTTACTAAGGGCATTTTGGGAAAGGAACCGTAAGGCATGATGACCTTGACCGTAAATCTCATAACCATCTAAGTCAAGCAGGACTTAGGATGGTGGTGTGACTCGGGGATTACACTGAAAGGGTGCCATGAGAGCACGAAATGTATGGCCGGGAGTGCCTATGTTGTTATTGATTGCAGTGCCTAGACACACACTTGAGATATATATTGCTGATGCTTGCTTGCAGGGAAGGAGTACCACCGCCCCGGGAATGGGGTAGGGTCGTTATAAATCTTGGTCAGCTAAATCTGACCGGTTACTTGTTTTGCCACATTTTGGTGGAACGTGCTTGTACAGGTGTTGGCGAGCTGAGTGGGACATAGCACGTTGAAGCCCCAATAGTTGTGCTGTGCTGGCCCTCGAAGGCCCAAGTACTATGTTTACTAGTTTTCATGTGTGGCCGGCCTGCGTGCTGATGTTAGTAAACCACATGTTATGTAAACATTTTAAATAAACAACTATGGATGTACTTTCATTCCTATTGTAGTAAAGTAGACATGTTATCTGAGTTTGATTTTAATAATAAATGCTCCCGTTGTATGACTCTGAGTCTGCTGAGATGGTTTTGATTAAACCTATTTAAAAACTAATATGTGACTCCCTTTCCTGTTCGTTTAATATGGCTTGGGGTCCCGACCGGACCTACTATTATATTCTATGTAACAAGGAGGGTGTTACACAATGTGTCAATCCATGTGTAAGACCCCCTCTTGGGAATTGGGCATGGCCAAGGGGGATCATATACCCAGGGTAGTCGCCTGTGGTAGTGCTAGCACACGGGCTAACTCCCACTACATAACACATATCCTATCAGGTAATCACATCATCGTATCACATTATAAAGTTTAAATATATGGAAGTAATATGTAAAACATAACCAACAGCACATACCATAACATCATAAATGTCCACAGAAATATGAAAGTGCATATGGTAAAGGGGATAATAAGGATGCCCTACAAAGTCTATCATAACTAAGGCTAAAAATAGTTCATCACATCTATCATAACCTCATGTGGTGTGATAGATGAAGTAGATCTATGGGGAGGTGGGGGTGTCATGGGATCTGAATCACTAGTCCCTTCCATGTGCTCCCACTCCTACTGCTGGCGTTGGGGCTCCTTGGGTGGTGACAACTAAACTGTTAGACATAAAATGGCTAAGTGGCTTTTCCCCCTCTCCTCCAATGTCCTCTAAAGCAACAGGTGGAAGGAAATATAATGGAGAAGCAAATGTTAGCTTAAGCAAGAGAGATGTATAACAAGTCATGCAAGTATTAAGAACTATTATAAGTGCCAAGGAACTGGTAAAGTAAAGTACTATGCAGTAAGAAAGAAGTATAATATAAAATAGAGTTAAGTAACATAACATATAAGAGTGCTCATACAAATTTATATATTAGAGACCAATGTTATAAAGTAACTTAATTTATAAGAGTGCATATACAAACTTATAAGTTAAGGATATGTTTTTTCAATACAATGCAATGTGATGCAATATACAAATATATCATACCCCCCCCCCCCCCCCCCCCACACACTTCCATGTTGACATAGACCAGACTTGTAATGACCCAACCCTCACAATATTAGAAGCATTTTCCACTTTGGTTCATCCCAACCTTGAGCTGAACTGCATGATTTTTTCCTTTTTCACATTTGACATACGAGCACTTCCCAGAAGGTCATCCATCCTTAGACTAGTCCCACCAGAGCAAACTTAACCTTAGAGTTTCCAACACAACTGTACATGTTACTTTGAAAAGTCATCTATGACATTTGAGGTTTTGATTTTTTTACTTAAGCCCAACAACTTTTCCATAAATTCCGATGTGAGATTCGATTCATCCGTGTACCTCCCTTCAACTAGAAGTCTGTCATCCTAGATGTCTGTTAAGAGCTACTTTTCCTAGGTTTCACTACCCTCAAAGCACTCATTACCCTTATCAAACCTCCCTCATTAGATTAAGGATGTTACAGGCCTACCAGCTTCTGCATGGTTCATTCCTGAACCACACATCTTAGTGCAGGAAATCTGGTTCTGGTGTCATTTATATTGACACAACCCTTATAATATCAGAAGTATTGTCTGCATTGGTTCATCACAGCCCATACCGAGCTGAATTGCACGGTTTTGCCCCTTTACATAGGTGGCATACAAGTACTTCCTAGGAGGTCTCCCATCTTAGGACTACTCCCACTGAAGCACACTTAACCTTGGAATTCCAACACAACTCCACCAATTGATTCAAAAGGCGTCTCTAATATTTGAGGATTTGATTATTACTTAAGCAGTAACTTTTTCTCCAATTTCGATGTGAGATTTGGTTCATTCATACACCTTCTTTCACTTAGAAGTTTGTCAAGAGCTACTTTGCATGGGTTTCACTGCCCCCAAATCACTGCCCACCCTCATTGGTCCGCCCTTATCAAATTTTGGATGTTACAAGCCCACCAACTTCTGCATGGTTCGACCATGAACCGCCCATCGTACTGCAGAAAACCTAGCTATGATACCATTTGTAATGACCCAAACCTCACAATATCAGAAGTATTATCCGCCTTGGTTTATCCCAACCCATAGTAAGCTGAATGAACAATTTTTCTCTTTTTCACATGTGTCCTATGAGCACTTCCTAGGAGGTCACCCATCCTAGGACTACTCCCACTAGAGCATGCTTAACCTTGGAGTTTCCCACACAACTTTACCAGTTACTCTAAAAAGGCTTCTTTGATATTGTGAGGGTTGTGTCATTATAAATGTTAAGATCATACAAGTCCTCATTTAGAAAATAAAGCGGCGAGCAACTTAATCTAGTTGATGACATGTGGATTCTTGGCTTGAGTGTGATTAACGTCTCAAATCATTCCAGGGCTAATGGATTTTCATTTGTAACGACACAACCCTCATAATATTAGAATTATTGACCACTTTGGTTCATCACAGTCCATACAGAGCTGAACCGCACGATTTTCCCTTTTCCATAGGTGGACTATGAGTACTACCCATGAGGTCACCCATCCTAGGACTAATCCCACTAGAACATGCTTAACCTTGGATTTTCCAACACAACTCTACCATTTACCCCGAAAAGGTGCTTCTGATATTGGAGGATTATATTATTACTTAATCCCAATGAATTTTCATCCAATTTCGATGTGAGATCCAGTTTACTCCTGCACCTCCTCTTACCTAGAAGCTTGTTAAGTGCTAATTTGTTTGGGCTTTACTGCCCCCAAAGAACTCCCTTCCCTCATCAGATTCAGGATGTTAAAAGCCCACTAGCTTTTGCATAGTTCGTTCCTAAAGCACAAATCATACTGTAAGAAATCTAGCTTTAATACAATTTGTAACGACAAACCCTCACAATATCAGAGATGCCTTTTTAGAGTAACTAGTAGAGTTGTTTTGGAAACTCCATTATTAAGAATGCTCTAGTGGAAGTATTCCTAGGATGTGTGACCTCCTGGGAAGTGCTCATAGGTCATATGTGAAAAGGGAAAAATCATGTAGTTCAACTTAGCATGGGATGAGACGAACCAAAGAGGACAATACTTATGATATTGTGAGGGTTTGATCATTATAAATGGTATTAGATACAAACATCTTGTAGTATGATGTGCAGTCTGGGGATGAACCATGCAAATGTTGGTGATCCTGTAACATCCTGATCCAATGAGTGCGGAGAGTTTTTTGGTGGCAAAGAAGCCCAGACAAAATAGCTCCTAGCATGCCTCTAGAATGGCAGGCTTCAGGGTGAAAGGAGGTGTAAGAATGAACCGAACCTCACATCATAATTAGAGGAGAAGTTGTTAGGCTTAAGTACAAATCAAATCCTCAAATATCAAAGGCATCTTTTCAAAGAAACTAGTGGAGTTATACTATAAATTCCAAGGTTAAGCATGCTCCGGTCGGAGTACTCATAGGCCATCTATGGAATAGGGTAAAATCACACTATTCATCTCAGTATGAACTATGATGAACCAAAACTGACAGTATTTCTGATATTATGAGTGTTGTGTCGTTACACAACCAACTTGCTAAGCAGATAGCTAACTCAGCAAGCCTTATTACTATGGCAATTCAATGATAGTGGATCGGTGACCTCTGTATCCAAGAATGAAAAAACTCATACAAACCTAGACCCTCAAGTACAATTATAACTTGTTCTATTTGGAGTAATGAATGTTAAGTAGCAAAGGCCTTTAGTTTAGCTAATCTATGCGGTCCAATGAGATCTAGAACTTGGGATCTACCCTTGCTGACTCCCAAGTCATCCTCACCCTTAGCTTAGAGTCACACAAAATCTTTGCCAATGAGCTCTGAATGGAAGAGCCGGGAGACCTGCCACTAACAACATCAATACTACACTACCATCCTGTGAGTGGAACCAACACATGTATATGAATAAGTATAAACATTCAACTACTCAACACCCTACTATATAAACTGGTGAGTGGAGACACACTACTACACCCTCCTCTTGAGGAAGTGAGTTACTGGGTCTAAAAGTCAGGCATTCTTGTCACCAGAGTTAAAACTTCTCCCATACTAGACACACACACCCAGGCTCCCTCACTCACTCATGAACTTAATAGAAATAAGATAATGACCCAAAGACCCGTCCAAAATGTAGTGGGTCTAACCAGGCGAGACTATTTTGTATGGGAAACTTCTGGTGATGTCCCGACTTTGCCACAACATGAAAACTCTAATGGGTTGACACTAGAATGCTAAGAAAAAACTAGGGCCCAACCCTAGCTGATAATAAAGATCGACATGATCTATCTCAATCACAATAGGTCAATCAGAAGCCATTCTGTAGGTCTTGTTGTTGAACACATCAATTAGGTGATATTAAGGTTGACACCTCTATCACACTAGCTTCCTGACACAACTAAAGGTAGAAATTACTCTAAGTACACTAACCAAACCATAAATTACACTTAGTGGGGATCCTAGTCCATTCCACACAAATATCCACAAACCAAATCCTAACCAGTCATATGATGTATACTTATGGGAACCGACACATCCTTCATTGCCGGGGTGACCATGTATAAGGTAAACTAGCCTAAATGATCCACTTAGGTATCCACACTTCTAATTACACTCTAACCAGCAAGGTAACACCCTACCAAACCACAAATGATAGTTATCATGCAAAGGTGGTGGTTTAGATAATATATATCATTATGTGACCTAATTATATCAAATCATAATGTTTATGGGCTAAGGTGTTATTTAAAATCTCCACATGTCAAATAAGCAAACTATAACATCTTAAATCATCCATATTCTCTAATTAAAGGTATAAACATGTATCATGATATAAATATGTCAAGCTTGCATAATCATGAATAACCAAACTCAATTAAATAAGAATAAGAACATCTAAATTGATTAATTCCAAATAAACACTTGCTGTCATCCAAATAGCCCAATATTTTTACCGTAGGTGCATATGTGAAAGATAAGTAACTCATGAAATTTGGTAGCAATATGATAATATATGGCCAAATAATTTCATTAATATGTCTAGTGTATTGTTTCTGAATTTTAATCAAAACTATAGGGCAAAAGTGTCCCAAAAATTTGATAAATTTTTGTGCAGATATATAATGACCTAACATGCAAGCCTACAAATTTGCATGATCATTTCATTAATATGTAGTAAAATATTTCATTTATTTAATTGGTTACATCATTTTGACATTGCCTCACAAAATGGTTTCCATTGGGAGCTACATTAGCCACCATGAGATGTGCTACCCAATTTTGAAAAGAGGGGACAATGCTCAACATTTTCATGTTGGAAACTTCCACTAAATTTTTCTGGAAGTGACCTTAATTTCACCCTAAAGCTTCTGTCACATTTCTGTTAATTGCACACCAAACTATAGTCTTTATAATCTGTATTAAAACAAATTCATTTTGTTGTTGCACAAATCTTGGTGCGATTTGATGGACGCTAATCCCTCAAGATAGAAATTGACATTCCTCCACTATGAATTCACTGTCAACCAGTTGTAGGGAGACAACAAATCATTGGCTCGATCCATTTAAGGAAACAAATGGTTGTGATTTTATATTCCTCATCGAGATGGACGATATGGATTAAATGATAATCCCCGCTACCTAGAGCTATTTTGAGTAGTCTCCACCACTATCTGGTAACCTTTATGCTTCACCACCACCACATATCGATTCTTTAGAGAGAGAAGCGTCTCTTAGTGGTGGGTGGCTTACCACCACATGGATCACTGGAAATCAACTTAACAGAGTGTATACCTGTTACCACATCATGGATTTCACTCTCCAGGCAGCGAGGACTCCGTAATGGCCTTTGGGAAGGACCAAAGAGTCCTTCCTATCCATATGAAGCTCTCTAGTGAGTCTGAAAAGGCATGTATGTGTCTCCATGAGAGTTGGTGGTCTGAGGAGGCACTTGGCCGGTAAACATCCCTCCGGTGGCCAGAGGGGGCATCTAAAGACCCTAAAAGATCTAGTAGAGGGAGGAGATCGAGAAATCTCACCAATGGTGTATTGAGGTAGCCTGAACATGTTTTAGGAGGCATCTACGGTGGTGGAGGTGGTGCTGTGAGCTTTGGAATGATCTAAAGGGTCGTTGAAAAACTAAATATTCTACCTCTTGATTCGTTTGGAGTCACAAAGGTCTAAGTAGACAATATAAATTGTTTTGAGGTCTAAAATAGGCCAGGGGGTTATTACATGGAGCCTGGCCTCTCTCCTCCTTTTTAATTCTATAACTCCAGCCGGAGCTCCTCTTCTCCCTCTAAATTGAAGGCTATTGATGCCCTTTGTCATTTTATAGTCTCCAAGTCTTTAGTTGAGCCTTAATTTAAATCAAGAGTGAGTTACGAGTAAAAATGGGTTAGGGTTCACTCCCATGACCTAGTAGAACCTTCTTGTTGATATGACATGTCATGTGGAGGAGTGAGAGGACCCTATCATACTACTACCAGTCAATGATAATCATGGGTGGTCAATGCGGGGTACAAACCTCAAACCCTAAGTCTAAAAATGAGCTTAAAGCCTAGTTTTGACCAAGTCAACCATGGTTGACTATGTCCAATCAACATGATGAGGTGGAGGTCATGATGGACCAATGCGCCCAATCCCAAGTCATGGTGACACTTGGGTGAGCCCAATTGACTTGGTGCACTTTAAAACCCTAATTAAGGTTAGGTTTTGACCAAGTCAACTCTCTAAGTTGACTTGGCTTGACCCTTGGTGAGATGGAGCCTATAGGACTCCCTTGAGTCTATTGGGGTCCACTAGGGTTAACCCAACTTATTAGGGTGGTGGAAGTCACCCTGTGTAAGACCCCCTTTTTTTTTTTTTGCAAAAACCACCGGGTCTTAGGCCCAGAACCGCCGTTTTGTGGTGACACCTTCGCTCGGGAAGGTCGTCACTACAAAACGCCGATCCTGCCGGCCAAATCGATCACAAGAAAAGTAAGCTAACATGAATAAAGCAAGCAAAACATGTCCACATCACATATATAAATAAATCATCAAAAGATGTCCACAACCATAACTGAAAGAACGGAAAATAAGATAACTAGGGCCTTGCCCAATACATCAAAGCCTCACTACATGGATCACTCGCGGAAGTAAAATAACTAAATCAACACTCACGGATCCTGTCATCTGAGCTCCTGAGCTAGACTGCCCCGCCTCCATTTGCACCGGCCTCTGGTGCTGCTCCGTCGCCGCGGTCTCCTAAAATGATAAGGTCCACCGACCGTCAGTCATAAAGACTCAGCCAATTCCCCACCCCTCCCCCCAGGGCTCCTAGGCACCGGATGGAAAGGAGGAAGCGGAGGACAAACAAGGGGTAGAAACAAATGCAGGTGACAAGGTGATATCTACTCTACACAGGTGATATATATATATAAATGAAACAAAATAGAAACAGCAGGGTAAAGTAAAGGGAAAACAGTAAAGTGCAAAAGTAGAGGCAAGTAAGTGTTATAAAATAAACCATTGATTTATAGGAATGCCCATACAAACCTATAGACCAAGGGGTCGTTTAGCAAGGCCTATCGTATAAAAAGTCCCATACCAATTTATACGATAGGTGTCAGGGGTTGAATGCAATGATTATGCTATGTCATGCAAGTATGTTATTATGCGGTGATCAAACAAGTGCAACTCACCCACTACGACTCTATGCGCATAGACCTTTAGTTCCCTCTTTTTGGAGCGAGCTAGACTCCTCAGGATACTCCCGTAGTGGCAAACGGAAGCGGTGGGTTGGGCCTCGCCCACCTCTAGGTTGGTATATGCACTACCCGACCTAGACCTATCGTACGCCTCCACAAAACCCGCAGAGCGTCTGCGTACTCTTACTGACTGGACCGCCAGACTTTTATGGCTAAGTGTAAATACCACACTTGCCGAGCCCAAGTGTTAACGTCGGTGCAACGACTGCCAACACGAAGGACCCACCACCTTATGCACATGCAAATTATCTTCCAACAATACCGAGCTACAAGCTCCCCGGGCTAACCCGCCCGTCACCAATAAATATCTCAGAAACAAAAGATCACCGGACTAAACCGGCTAGACTTCCATAAGCACACTCTCAGAGTGACTTTCCTGCCTTAGAAACTCAGGTGCTAAAAGATGCTAACAAGAAAAGACGATCTTTCGTCAATTCCCGGACGACCTAGCCGAGGGTGGCACCCCACCACCCTAAGACTTACCAAACCCCAACTTCTCTAGAGACCCATACATAATACAAGGCTACCACCCATCCTTCATCACTTCAGACCCTAGACAACCAGATTGACCTCTAACCCCAAAGTTGTCAAATTGCTAAACGCAGACCACCCTTAACGTTTTGATGCTCATGAAGAGAGGTACACTAAATATCCAACTTCTTGACCCAAGGGATTTACTGGGGACCCATACTACCTACCTCAGATCAAATCTAGGGTTTCATAATTTCCCATTAATAATTGTATTTTAAATAATTTTCCAAATGGCCATATTACTAAGGTTTGAACTACAAGTATATTTTTCTGACCTCCAATGCCCACTCCAATTTATTCATAAATCAAGGGTACCTAATAAACAGTAGATATAAAGTTTTAGGGAAAACCAGCAAGATTTATTATTTTTAGAAATTCCAAAACACAATTATTTCCAATAATTTCCAAAGGAGGTACCCTCATATGAACTCCAATCCTTGTGCAAATTAACACAGTGGTGCTTATTAATAAAATATTTAATCCTACAAAGTTTGACCATGCTATTCAGAGGTTATGTTTGTAATTCCATCCAAGGATATATTTGCAATTTATTTCAAAATGAACTAGAGGTACCAAAAATATTGATCTATAAATTATGAGAAAATTACAGAGGTTATATATTGTTATGGAAAGACATCCAGCAAAGTTACATGCAATTACAGTAATTTATCATCACAAATTTAACCAACCCAAAAATTGCCAACAATGAGGAATATTACAATTTGGACCTCCAAGGGTTAACTCATGATCTAACCAATTCTTCCAGAGATATATGACATAAAAACCATGATTATGACAGAAGATGGTAAATTGATAAATACTATTTCTCCCTAAAACCTCAAACCCTAAATAATTACAAATCTACCCTAGGGTTTATTACTTATGATTGGCAACTCCAAATCCCTCCAAACTCCTACAGTAGCATTCTCTGGTCACTAAGGCCATCTACCCAAAATTTCAAGTCAAGCCACTGAGGTTTGACCCCTCTTCCTTTATTAACCTCTAATTGCACCCCATTAGGGTTTAGCCTAGGGTTAGGGTCTAACCTTCTCCAACAGCTCTAGTAGGAACTCCAGAGATTCATAACCTCAAAAACAAGTGGGTGACAGAAGATGGTGATTCCCTAAGTGCTATTTCTTCCTAGATCTCCAAATTCCAATTATTTACAAATCTACCCAAGGATTTATTACCTAGGTTAGACAACTCCAAACCTCTTCAAATTCACAAGGGAGTCTTCTCTGGTCACTATGACCTACCCACCAAAACTTTAGGTCAAACCACTAGGGTTTGACCCTACTCCCTTCATTGACCTCTATTTGCACCCCATTGGGGTTTATCCTAGGGTTAGGGTCTAGGCATCTCCAAATCCACTCAAAGCTACTCCTTGAGGTGTCTCATACCTCCCAAGGCAGTGACCAAGGTCACCCCATCAATCAGTGGGAGGAAACCCCTCCACACCCCAAAGTTCTCTTATGTTTACTTTTGCCCCAAACATCACTTTTAGGCCAACTATTCTCAAGGGGACTCCCTACCTTGCCCATACCCATACCACTCACTATACTGACCATAGGTCAGTGGAAGAACACCTAAGATCCTACCAATAATTGGTGAGGGGTGGAATTCCAATGGGTACCTATTTGGGGTGCAAATAGCAATTTAGCCCCTTTTTGATTTACTAGGGCAAAACTCCTCCAATGGCCACCAAACTTGGACCATAGGTTGGCATGGGGGAGGGTGAGGTGAACCCCAAATATGGAGCCAAAAGACCTTGTGGAAAGGTGGGGGCACTCACCCAAAGTTTTGCCCAAACCTAGGGAGCCTAAGGCCATTTTGGGGGAATACCCTACCAAAACAACTCCATAAATCATGATATTTTAACCAGGGCCTATACATACCCCTTAGGACCACCCATCCAAGTTTGGAAGGGTTTTGAGGTGTTTAGGACACCTAATTAGGTTAAACTAGGATTATTGGTCTTTCCCAAAAATTAAGAAGAAAACTTCTCCAATCCTTGTGATCTTTGGACATAACCTAAGTATGCACAAGACTAGACTACACCCCAAAAATCAAGTCATTTGAAGTTCTATAATGGGGTGGGCATCAAAAATGAGTTCTGATTAGCCCTAAAGACAGCCTCCACTAGAATGAGTGCTGAGCCCTAACCAGGACTCCAAATTGAGTGATTTCAATTTTGTATGAAACTAGACCCAAAGGGCTACATTTTCTATGTTGACCACTTTTTATGATTCGGCCTCTAACTAGTTTTCCCAGATTTAAATAGGAGCTGCATTTTAATCAAAAGAATAAGCAAAATCCTTAAGGGAGCGCACGAATCCTAAAGCGGATCGGAAGGCGCCTGGTCATCGTCCCCAGGAAATCAACGGCAGAGATTCACCGCGCCTGGGCCGCCTTAGTGAGTGATTTCCCGGCCACCTGAGCGCCGCCCCGGCCGACCAACGCCACCACCACCTCCGTTGAGGTGGGGGCCGGCGATGAGCGGTGTTTGATCGGCCGGAGGTGGCCGGAATCATGATCTGTAGGAGGATACCCAACCCGATCAACGGGAGGATTGGCCGACTCGATTCACGGCCGATTGACCACGATTCGAGCCGCCGTCGATTTGGATCTAACCCTTAGAGTTCAGGGAGGAGAACGGGACCTGCTGGAGGGCTTGCCGTCGAGTCAACCTTGAGTACACCATGGGAGCTGCCGCCGGTTGTGAAGCCATGCCGATTCCCTCCTACAGTGCACGAAATCTCCAGGTAAGATAGGGGTTTCTCTCCTCTCAGGTCTCTGAAGGTGAAGGGGGGTTCAATTGGGGGTGGTGATGGCTTTAAGCTCCATGGCCATTAATGGCTTCTTCGGTTTCTTCCATGGCCGGCCCCTCTCCATCTCCCCTGCCTTAATTCCCTTGTGTAACTGATGGAAACTCCTCCCAGCTGGCTGAGGAGTTGAATGGAGGCATCAATTGGGGGAGCCAAGAGGTAAAACCTCTTAATGGCCATGAATGGCCTCTTCTCTCTCCTCCAAAAATGGTGAAACCCCCATTTTCTCTCTCCTAACCACCATGGTCGGTTTCTACCCTCTCTCCTGAGCTTAATGAGGGCCCACATGGGCTGGTTGACCACCCAATTGAGTTAGCCCAAAGAGATTGGGTTAGGTTTGAGCATTTTGACCTAAATTGGGCAATTTTGACTTTTGGCCAAATTGGTCAATTTGGGGAACCCTAGGATGGGGCTTTTGGGTTCAATAGGTTCTAAATTAGGTTTAGGAACTAATGGTGGAGTCAATTTGGTCAATTGGTTCTTGGTTGACCCAATCTAAGGTGATTTGACCAAAATAGGCTAATTTGACTTTGGTCAAATTGAGCCCTAGGGTTGACTTGGTCATGGGGCTTTTTGGTCCACTAGCTCCCCTATGACATGATAGCCCTAGGGGTGAGGTCAATTTAATGTGGTGAAGGTCAATTGGGGTACTTTGAGAAGAAAGGTCATTTTGACCTAAAAAGGGCATTTTGGTCAATTTGCACCCCTGTGGGTCCCATGATGGGGCTTTTGGGTCCATTAGGTCTATAATGGTATTATAATCCTAGGAGTGTGATCAATTTGACATGGTGGGGGTTGATTGGCTCTAAATGGGCTACTTTGACCAATTTGAGGGTGTATGTTGACTTTGGTCAAATTGGTCTCTTAGGTTGACTTCAATGGGCCCTTGGTGCCCTAAGGGGACCCCTAAAGGGTTAGGGACACTAAGGTGGGGTCCAAGGGTTAAGTTGAAGCACTAGATTCCAATCCCAAGCTTGGAAGATGGGAATTGCTATTTGCAGACCAAGGTGGCTCCTTCCTCCTTTCCTAAGTTCTCAAGGTCAAAAGGCTCTTCCTATGGTTTTGTCATGGCTTAGTCATGACAAAACCAACTTAGGGGTCTAGCAGTTTGGGGGATGTTACAAATCCCAATACATAAAAAAAAAAATTTCGTCCCCGAAATTCAAACAAGCCTATGGGGGTTTCTACTAGAGGAAAAACTGTAACATCCCAGAAAAGTAAGTTGTACCTGTCGTAAAAAGCTGCGGATATTTTTGCTGCATCAAGTCCAGTGGCTCCCAAGTATGTTCTTCCTGTCCATGATTCCTCCACAGGACCTTGACCAGTGGGACCTTCTTGCGCCGCAAGACTCGTAGCTCTGTGTCGTCTATCCGAACCGGCTCCAAGTGAATCGATCGATCTGTAGCTACTGGCCCCTCAGAAGTAGACACCTGCTGCTCAGGCCGAAGTAAAGCCTTCCTAAGTGAAGAGACGTGGAATACGTCATGCAGTCCCTCCAAATCCGGCGGTAGCTCCAGTCTGTAAGCCAAGGGGCCGATCCGCTCCAGGATCCTATAGGGTCCCATAAACCTTGGACTGAGCTTCTTCCGGCCGCGAACCCTCGAGACTCCATGCATCGGACGTATCTTCGAGAAAACCCGGTCTCCCACCTGGAACTCTACCATACGATGACGCGCATCGTAATACTTGGCCTGCCTGCTCTGGGCCTCCAGCATCCTATCTCGAATCAACCTCACCTGGGCCTCCGTGTCCTCCACGAACTCTGAGCCAAGAGCCTTGGGGTCCTCATCCTGAATCCAAGATAACGGTGTCCTGCACCTCCGTCCATATAATGCCTCGTAAGGTGCTCTGCCTATGCTAGCCTGGTGACTGTTGTTATAAGAGAACTCGACCAACGGCAACAGTCTCTCCCAAGGCTCCCCACGGTCTAGAATGCAAAGACGCAAAAGATCCTCCAAGGTCCGATTGGTGCGCTCCGTTTGCCCGTCTGTCTGGGGGTGAAAAGCTGTACTGAAGGTCAACCGGGTGCCTAGATAGGCCTGCACCGCTCTCCACTCCCTTGACGTAAAACGTCCATCTCGGTCGGAAACTATCGTCCTTGGCACACCATGATAACGGACAAACTGCTCCACAAACTTTCGAACCAAGACTCTGACTGAATCATCCTTCCTGATCGGAATGAATCTAGCCACCTTCGTCAGCCTGTCGACGATCACCCAAATCGAGTCATTCCCCGTACGGGATTGGGGGAGACCATGAATAAAATCCATCGCTATATCGTCGAACTTCCACTCCGGCACTGGGAGTGGCTGCAATAATCCTGCGGGGTTCCGACACTCCGCCTTCACAAGCTGGCAGGTCTCGCAGTGGGTCACAAAATAAATAATATCCCTCTTCATACCCGGCCAGTACATGGTCCTCTTCAGATCTGCCGTCATCTTGGTAATACCCGGGTGCACTGAATACTTACTGCAGTGAGCCTCTGCCATAATATCTTCCCGGATCTGATCTCCTGCCGGCACATACACCCGACCCCTAAAACTCAACAGGCCGTCCTTCATCGAATAATCTCCAGCTGAGCCTTCCTCCAAGGCTCTGAATATCGGCTCCAGCTTGGCATCCTGCCTCTGCCCTTCCCTGATGCGGTCTCGAATGTCATATGTGGCACCAATCGCCGCTAGGTACTCCTTGTACAGCTCCGGATCATCTTCCGATACCAGGGAGATCTGCATATCTTCGAACATTTGCACCAACTCCATGGCCATCAGCTTAGGCTCTGCTCCTGATGTGGTAGCTCTCCTACTCAGAGCGTCTGCTACTACATTTGCCTTCCCTGGATGGTAATGCATCGTATACTGGTAATCTGATAAGAACTCCACCCATCGCCTTTGTCGGATATTCAACTCCTTCTGCGTATCTACATACTTCAGATTTTTGTGATCTGAGAATATGTCGCAGTGGACACCATAGAGGTAGTGTCGCCAGATCTTAAGAGCGAATACGACTGCTCCCATCTCCAAATCATGCACTGGGTAGTTCCGCTCGTGGTCCTTCAACTGGCGGGAGGCATAAGCTATCACATGCCTGTTCTGCATCAGAACGGCACCCATCCCCTGATAAGATGCATCCGTATACACTTGAAATCCTTCCTTCCCCGACGGAAGGGCAAGGATGGGAGCTGAAGTGAGCCGACCCTTCAGCTCCTGGAAAGCTGTCTCGCACTGCGGCGTCCAAGAAAATACAGCATCCTTTCTTGTCAGAGCGGTAAGCGGGAGGGCTATCTGAGAGAATCCCTGAACGAACTTCCGGTAGTAGCCGGCAAGTCCCAAGAAACTTCTTACGTCGGTGGCCGTCTTCAGCGGCGGCCAGTCCCGTACTGCCTGAACCTTTGCTGGATCTACTGCCAAGCCTGCTCCACTGATGATGTGGCCCAGGAAGGCCACCTCCTTCAGCCAGAACTGGCATTTACTGAACTTAGCATATAACCGATGCTCCCGCAGCTTCCCCAAGGTTAGTGCCAAATGCTGCGCATGCTCCTCCTCCGTCCTCGAGTAGATGAGGATGTCGTCGATGAACACTATGACAAAGATGTCGAGGTAAGGCTCAAACACCCGATTCATCAAGCTCATAAATGCTGAAGGTGCATTTGTGAGCCCGAACGGCATCACCGTGAACTCGTACAATCCATACCGGCTGCTGAAAGCCGTCTTCGGGATGTCCTCCTCTTGGATCCTTAGCTGATAATATCCCGATCTTAAGTCCAGCTTCGAGAAGCAGTGGGCTCCCTCTAGCTGGTCAAAGAGCTCGTCTATCCTTGGCAGAGGGTACGTGTTCCACACCGTCAGCCTATTCAGAGCTCTGTAATCGATGCACAGACGGAGCGTCCCATCCTTCTTCTTCACAAATAACACCGGAGCTCCCCAAGGTGAGGAACTCGGCCTAACGAACCCGGCTTCCACCAGCTCCTGCAGCTGGCTCCGAAACTCTACCAACTCCTTCGGGGCCATCCGATAAGGAGCTTTGGACACCGGCTTGGCCCCTGGCACCAGCTGAATCTGAAAATCCTTCTCGCGGTGCGGTGGTAGCCCAGGAAGCTTCTCCGGAAAGACATCCGCAAAATCTCGAACTACCGGGATACTAGGCACTGAGTCCTTGACTTCAGTCGCCTCGAAGAGCACCTGGTAAACCTCGTCTCCCTGCAGGTGGGCCTTGACGGCCTGAATGGACGATAAAAAGAGACGAGAGGTAAGTTGAGTACCTTCGAATGCCACAACCCCGTCTTTATGCTCTAGCACGATCCGCCTTGCCGGGCAGTCAATCCTTGCCCGGTTCTCATACAACCAACTCATGCCCAGGATCAGGTCGTAATCCCTCATCTTCAGAACAGTTGCCGGGACTTCGAACAGTCTTCCCCCAATCTCCAGACTTATTAGGCATGCTAAATTTGTTAAGACCTCTGATCCGTCCGGAAATCTCACTCTCCTATAGTCGCTTTTGAGGTGCTTGACTTGGTCTAGGTCTTCGATAAACTTGGCCGAGACGAACGAGTGCGAGGCACCCGTATCGAACAAGGCAAAAGCAGGTTTGCCGAAAATGGAAACTAAACCTGAAGGGTTTGACGATTGGTTCAAAGCTAAGGTAAAGCTGAAACTTTCAAAACATTAACTATTTAAAATAAAAGCGACCAGTACCTGCGATGACCCTCGCCGGGTCCCGGGGCCTGGCCAAGTCTAAGGCATAAGCCTGCTCTCTGTAGTGCCTCCGATCGTCACCCTGAAATCCACGGCCTCGACCACGTCCTCGGCCCCCGGGATGCTGACCCCGAGGTGCTGCCTGAGGTGCTGGAAGAGCATTCCTCTGGGGGCAGTTCCTCTTGATGTGGCCGACCTGATGGCAGTGGTAGCATTCCGGAGGTTGCCCACCTCCTCCAATCCTTGGCATTTCCCTCCTCTGCAGAGGCTGAGGAGTCAAAACTACCGGCTCCCTTTGTTCCTGCCTCTCCCCCTGACGGGGTCGGACCTCCGTCCTTCCTTCTCCAGCATCTCGGCCTCTCGGCTGATCTCTTCTGCCACTTCTCCCCTGATCCTCCATGGGTCTCTTCCTTCCACGAACAACTTGCTGGTCTCCCTCCAGCTTCTTTGCCATTTCCAAAATCTTTGTCATGCTGCCATCGGAGACGAAAAGGAGGGCCTGCCTCAACTCATCACGGAGGCCCTTATAGAACCTCTTAGCATATCCTGCATCATCCAGCTGGTAAGATACCGCAAACCGGGACAGGTGAGTGAACTCCTGATGGTACTCCAACACTGATCTATTCCCCTGTCGCAACTGCAGAAATCTATCTTCCAAGTCGTCTCTTGCCGACTGCGGCACAAAATGCTCCAACAACGCCGTTTTGAAATCATCCCAAGCAACATCCGCTGCCTCCAATCCCGGATACGCTGTAGCCAGGAACCTCTTCCACCACCTCTTAGCATGGGATTCCAGGCATGAAACCACCAGTGGCACCTCCATCTCCACCGGGCACTGGATTCCTGACAGCATCTCTTGCATTATGTCCACCCACTCTTCAGCTCTTACAGCCGTCTCCGTCCCAATATAAGCTGGCGGGGAGAGTCCCCGGAAGATGCTCAGCCAGTTGGCCCCAGGGTTTTGCTGAGGAGCCGGTGCCTGCTGTGCTCTGAATGTCTCTAAAATGGCAGTCAGAGTCTGCTCCAATTCCGTTTGCTGGAACGGGGTAGGAGCCGGTGGTGGTGGAACGACGTTCGGAGTCGGCGGGACTCCATGCTGCGGTGAAGGTTCCGTTGCCGGCTACACAAGAAAGATTGCACTTATAAGGGACTTAGCTAAAGGGAAGAAACATTTCAGTTATAAGTGGACTTTTACATGTGATTTCCCTTATGGGCACACCATTGCTTCCGCTGCTAGTTTGTCCGCAAACTAAGCTCGCGCGGGGTGGCCCAGGGTTTGTGGACTTCTTTTCCTTGGATCGATGTTTGCTCTGATACCACTTGTAAGACCCCCTTTTTTTTTTGCAAAAACCACCGGGTCTTAGGCCCAGAACCGCCGTTTTGTGGTGACACCTTCGCTCGGGAAGGTCGTCACTACAAAACGCCGATCCTGCCGGCCAAATCGATCACAAGAAAAGTAAGCTAACATGAATAAAGCAAGCAAAACATGTCCACATCACATATATAAATAAATCATCAAAAGATGTCCACAACCATAACTGAAAGAACGGAAAATAAGATAACTAGGGCCTTGCCCAATACATCAAAGCCTCACTACATGGATCACTCGCGGAAGTAAAATAACTAAATCAACACTCACGGATCCTGTCATCTGAGCTCCTGAGCTAGACTGCCCCGCCTCCATTTGCACCGGCCTCTGGTGCTGCTCCGTCGCCGCGGTCTCCTAAAATGATAAGGTCCACCGACCGTCAGTCATAAAGACTCAGCCAATTCCCCACCCCTCCCCCCAGGGCTCCTAGGCACCGGATGGAAAGGAGGAAGCGGAGGACAAACAAGGGGTAGAAACAAATGCAGGTGACAAGGTGATATCTACTCTACACAGGTGATATATATATATATAAATGAAACAAAATAGAAACAGCAGGGTAAAGTAAAGGGAAAACAGTAAAGTGCAAAAGTAGAGGCAAGTAAGTGTTATAAAATAAACCATTGATTTATAGGAATGCCCATACAAACCTATAGACCAAGGGGTCGTTTAGCAAGGCCTATCGTATAAAAAGTCCCATACCAATTTATACGATAGGTGTCAGGGGTTGAATGCAATGATTATGCTATGTCATGCAAGTATGTTATTATGCGGTGATCAAACAAGTGCAACTCACCCACTACGACTCTATGCGCATAGACCTTTAGTTCCCTCTTTTTGGAGCGAGCTAGACTCCTCAGGATACTCCCGTAGTGGCAAACGGAAGCGGTGGGTTGGGCCTCGCCCACCTCTAGGTTGGTATATGCACTACCCGACCTAGACCTATCGTACGCCTCCACAAAACCCGCAGAGCGTCTGCGTACTCTTACTGACTGGACCGCCAGACTTTTATGGCTAAGTGTAAATACCACACTTGCCGAGCCCAGTGTTAACGTCGGTGCAACGACTGCCAACACGAAGGACCCACCACCTTATGCACATGCAAATTATCTTCCAACAATACCGAGCTACAAGCTCCCCGGGCTAACCCGCCCGTCACCAATAAATATCTCAGAAACAAAAGATCACCGGACTAAACCGGCTAGACTTCCATAAGCACACTCTCAGAGTGACTTTCCTGCCTTAGAAACTCAGGTGCTAAAAGATGCTAACAAGAAAAGACGATCTTTCGTCAATTCCCGGACGACCTAGCCGAGGGTGGCACCCCACCACCCTAAGACTTACCAAACCCCAACTTCTCTAGAGACCCATACATAATACAAGGCTACCACCCATCCTTCATCACTTCAGACCCTAGACAACCAGATTGACCTCTAACCCCAAAGTTGTCAAATTGCTAAACGCAGACCACCCTTAACGTTTTGATGCTCATGAAGAGAGGTACACTAAATATCCAACTTCTTGACCCAAGGGATTTACTGGGGACCCATACTACCTACCTCAGATCAAATCTAGGGTTTCATAATTTCCCATTAATAATTGTATTTTAAATAATTTTCCAAATGGCCATATTACTAAGGTTTGAACTACAAGTATATTTTTCTGACCTCCAATGCCCACTCCAATTTATTCATAAATCAAGGGTACCTAATAAACAGTAGATATAAAGTTTTAGGGAAAACCAGCAAGATTTATTATTTTTAGAAATTCCAAAACACAATTATTTCCAATAATTTCCAAAGGAGGTACCCTCATATGAACTCCAATCCTTGTGCAAATTAACACAGTGGTGCTTATTAATAAAATATTTAATCCTACAAAGTTTGACCATGCTATTCAGAGGTTATGTTTGTAATTCCATCCAAGGATATATTTGCAATTTATTTCAAAATGAACTAGAGGTACCAAAAATATTGATCTATAAATTATGAGAAAATTACAGAGGTTATATATTGTTATGAAAAGACATCCAGCAAAGTTACATGCAATTACAGTAATTTATCATCACAAATTTAACCAACCCAAAAATTGCCAACAATGAGGAATATTACAATTTGGACCTCCAAGGGTTAACTCATGATCTAACCAATTCTTCAGAGATATATGACATAAAAACCATGATTATGACAGAAGATGGTAAATTGATAAATACTATTTCTCCCTAAAACCTCAAACCCTAAATAATTACAAATCTACCCTAGGGTTTATTACTTATGATTGGCAACTCCAAATCCCTCCAAACTCCTACAGTAGCATTCTCTGGTCACTAAGGCCATCTACCCAAAATTTCAAGTCAAGCCACTGAGGTTTGACCCCTCTTCCTTTATTAACCTCTAATTGCACCCCATTAGGGTTTAGCCTAGGGTTAGGGTCTAACCTTCTCCAACAGCTCTAGTAGGAACTCCAGAGATTCATAACCTCAAAAACAAGTGGGTGACAGAAGATGGTGATTCCCTAAGTGCTATTTCTTCCTAGATCTCCAAATTCCAATTATTTACAAATCTACCCAAGGATTTATTACCTAGGTTAGACAACTCCAAACCTCTTCAAATTCACAAGGGAGTCTTCTCTGGTCACTATGACCTACCCACCAAAACTTTAGGTCAAACCACTAGGGTTTGACCCTACTCCCTTCATTGACCTCTATTTGCACCCCATTGGGGTTTATCCTAGGGTTAGGGTCTAGGCATCTCCAAATCCACTCAAAGCTACTCCTTGAGGTGTCTCATACCTCCCAAGGCAGTGACCAAGGTCACCCCATCAATCAGTGGGAGGAAACCCCTCCACACCCCAAAGTTCTCTTATGTTTACTTTTGCCCCAAACATCACTTTTAGGCCAACTATTCTCAAGGGGACTCCCTACCTTGCCCATACCCATACCACTCACTATACTGACCATAGGTCAGTGGAAGACCACCTAAGATCCTACCAATAATTGGTGAGGGGTGGAATTCCAATGGGTACCTATTTGGGGTGCAAAT
Source organism: Dactylorhiza incarnata (assembly GCA_033032865.1). Taxonomy (NCBI): domain Eukaryota; kingdom Viridiplantae; phylum Streptophyta; class Magnoliopsida; order Asparagales; family Orchidaceae; genus Dactylorhiza; species Dactylorhiza incarnata. The sequence continues at coordinate 3,393,245 of JAWHQI010000295.1, forward strand.
AGCAATTTAGCCCCTTTTTGATTTACTAGGGCAAAACTCCTCCAATGGCCACCAAACTTGGACCATAGGTTGGCATGGGGGAGGGTGAGGTGAACCCCAAATATGGAGCCAAAAGACCTTGTGGAAAGGTGGGGGCACTCACCCAAAGTTTTGCCCAAACCTAGGGAGCCTAAGGCCATTTTGGGGGAATACCCTACCAAAACAACTCCATAAATCATGATATTTTAACCAGGGCCTATACATACCCCTTAGGACCACCCATCCAAGTTTGGAAGGGTTTTGAGGTGTTTAGGACACCTAATTAGGTTAAACTAGGATTATTGGTCTTTCCCAAAAATTAAGAAGAAAACTTCTCCAATCCTTGTGATCTTTGGACATAACCTAAGTATGCACAAGACTAGACTACACCCCAAAAATCAAGTCATTTGAAGTTCTATAATGGGGTGGGCATCAAAAATGAGTTCTGATTAGCCCTAAAGACAGCCTCCACTAGAATGAGTGCTGAGCCCTAACCAGGACTCCAAATTGAGTGATTTCAATTTTGTATGAAACTAGACCCAAAGGGCTACATTTTCTATGTTGACCACTTTTTATGATTCGGCCTCTAACTAGTTTTCCCAGATTTAAATAGGAGCTGCATTTTAATCAAAAGAATAAGCAAAATCCTTAAGGGAGCGCACGAATCCTAAAGCGGATCGGAAGGCGCCTGGTCATCGTCCCCAGGAAATCAACGGCAGAGATTCACCGCGCCTGGGCCGCCTTAGTGAGTGATTTCCCGGCCACCTGAGCGCCGCCCCGGCCGACCAACGCCACCACCACCTCCGTTGAGGTGGGGGCCGGCGATGAGCGGTGTTTGATCGGCCGGAGGTGGCCGGAATCATGATCTGTAGGAGGATACCCAACCCGATCAACGGGAGGATTGGCCGACTCGATTCACGGCCGATTGACCACGATTCGAGCCGCCGTCGATTTGGATCTAACCCTTAGAGTTCAGGGAGGAGAACGGGACCTGCTGGAGGGCTTGCCGTCGAGTCAACCTTGAGTACACCATGGGAGCTGCCGCCGGTTGTGAAGCCATGCCGATTCCCTCCTACAGTGCACGAAATCTCCAGGTAAGATAGGGGTTTCTCTCCTCTCAGGTCTCTGAAGGTGAAGGGGGGTTCAATTGGGGGTGGTGATGGCTTTAAGCTCCATGGCCATTAATGGCTTCTTCGGTTTCTTCCATGGCCGGCCCCTCTCCATCTCCCCTGCCTTAATTCCCTTGTGTAACTGATGGAAACTCCTCCCAGCTGGCTGAGGAGTTGAATGGAGGCATCAATTGGGGGAGCCAAGAGGTAAAACCTCTTAATGGCCATGAATGGCCTCTTCTCTCTCCTCCAAAAATGGTGAAACCCCCATTTTCTCTCTCCTAACCACCATGGTCGGTTTCTACCCTCTCTCCTGAGCTTAATGAGGGCCCACATGGGCTGGTTGACCACCCAATTGAGTTAGCCCAAAGAGATTGGGTTAGGTTTGAGCATTTTGACCTAAATTGGGCAATTTTGACTTTTGGCCAAATTGGTCAATTTGGGGAACCCTAGGATGGGGCTTTTGGGTTCAATAGGTTCTAAATTAGGTTTAGGAACTAATGGTGAGTCAATTTGGTCAATTGGTTCTTGGTTGACCCAATCTAAGGTGATTTGACCAAAATAGGCTAATTTGACTTTGGTCAAATTGAGCCCTAGGGTTGACTTGGTCATGGGGCTTTTTGGTCCACTAGCTCCCCTATGACATGATAGCCCTAGGGGTGAGGTCAATTTAATGTGGTGAAGGTCAATTGGGGGTACTTTGAGAAGAAAGGTCATTTTGACCTAAAAAGGGCATTTTGGTCAATTTGCACCCCTGGGGGTCCCATGATGGGGCTTTTGGGTCCATTAGGTCTATAATGGTATTATATCCTAGGAGTGTGATCAATTTGACATGGTGGGGGTTGATTGGCTCTAAATGGGCTACTTTGACCAATTTGAGGGTGTATGTTGACTTTGGTCAAATTGGTCTCTTAGGTTGACTTCAATGGGCCCTTGGTGCCCTAAGGGGACCCCTAAAGGGTTAGGGACACTAAGGTGGGGTCCAAGGGTTAAGTTGAAGCACTAGATTCCAATCCCAAGCTTGGAAGATGGGAATTGCTATTTGCAGACCAAGGTGGCTCCTTCCTCCTTTCCTAAGTTCTCAAGGTCAAAAGGCTCTTCCTATGGTTTTGTCATGGCTTAGTCATGACAAAACCAACTTAGGGGTCTAGCAGTTTGGGGGATGTTACAAATCCCAATACATAAAAAAAAAAATTTCGTCCCCGAAATTCAAACAAGCCTATGGGGGTTTCTACTAGAGGAAAAACTGTAACATCCCAGAAAAGTAAGTTGTACCTGTCGTAAAAAGCTGCGGATATTTTTGCTGCATCAAGTCCAGTGGCTCCCAAGTATGTTCTTCCTGTCCATGATTCCTCCACAGGACCTTGACCAGTGGGACCTTCTTGCGCCGCAAGACTCGTAGCTCTGTGTCGTCTATCCGAACCGGCTCCAAGTGAATCGATCGATCTGTAGCTACTGGCCCCTCAGAAGTAGACACCTGCTGCTCAGGCCGAAGTAAAGCCTTCCTAAGTGAAGAGACGTGGAATACGTCATGCAGTCCCTCCAAATCCGGCGGTAGCTCCAGTCTGTAAGCCAAGGGGCCGATCCGCTCCAGGATCCTATAGGGTCCCATAAACCTTGGACTGAGCTTCTTCCGGCCGCGAACCCTCGAGACTCCATGCATCGGACGTATCTTCAAGAAAACCCGGTCTCCCACCTGGAACTCTACCATACGATGACGCGCATCGTAATACTTGGCCTGCCTGCTCTGGGCCTCCAGCATCCTATCTCGAATCAACCTCACCTGGGCCTCCGTGTCCTCCACGAACTCTGAGCCAAGAGCCTTGGGGTCCTCATCCTGAATCCAAGATAACGGTGTCCTGCACCTCCGTCCATATAATGCCTCGTAAGGTGCTCTGCCTATGCTAGCCTGGTGACTGTTGTTATAAGAGAACTCGACCAACGGCAACAGTCTCTCCCAAGGCTCCCCACGGTCTAGAATGCAAAGACGCAAAAGATCCTCCAAGGTCCGATTGGTGCGCTCCGTTTGCCCGTCTGTCTGGGGGTGAAAAGCTGTACTGAAGGTCAAACCGGGTGCCTAGATAGGCCTGCACCGCTCTCCACTCCCTTGACGTAAAACGTCCATCTCGGTCGGAAACTATCGTCCTTGGCACACCATGATAACGGACAAACTGCTCCACAAACTTTCGAACCAAGACTCTGACTGAATCATCCTTCCTGATCGGAATGAATCTAGCCACCTTCGTCAGCCTGTCGACGATCACCCAAATCGAGTCATTCCCCGTACGGGATTGGGGGAGACCATGAATAAAATCCATCGCTATATCGTCGAACTTCCACTCCGGCACTGGGAGTGGCTGCAATAATCCTGCGGGGTTCCGACACTCCGCCTTCACAAGCTGGCAGGTCTCGCAGTGGGTCACAAAATAAATAATATCCCTCTTCATACCCGGCCAGTACATGGTCCTCTTCAGATCTGCCGTCATCTTGGTAATACCCGGGTGCACTGAATACTTACTGCAGTGAGCCTCTGCCATAATATCTTCCCGGATCTGATCTCCTGCCGGCACATACACCCGACCCCTAAAACTCAACAGGCCGTCCTTCATCGAATAATCTCCAGCTGAGCCTTCCTCCAAGGCTCTGAATATCGGCTCCAGCTTGGCATCCTGCCTCTGCCCTTCCCTGATGCGGTCTCGAATGTCATATGTGGCACCAATCGCCGCTAGGTACTCCTTGTACAGCTCCGGATCATCTTCCGATACCAGGGAGATCTGCATATCTTCGAACATTTGCACCAACTCCATGGCCATCAGCTTAGGCTCTGCTCCTGATGTGGTAGCTCTCCTACTCAGAGCGTCTGCTACTACATTTGCCTTCCCTGGATGGTAATGCATCGTATACTGGTAATCTGATAAGAACTCCACCCATCGCCTTTGTCGGATATTCAACTCCTTCTGCGTATCTACATACTTCAGATTTTTGTGATCTGAGAATATGTCGCAGTGGACACCATAGAGGTAGTGTCGCCAGATCTTAAGAGCGAATACGACTGCTCCCATCTCCAAATCATGCACTGGGTAGTTCCGCTCGTGGTCCTTCAACTGGCGGGAGGCATAAGCTATCACATGCCTGTTCTGCATCAGAACGGCACCCATCCCCTGATAAGATGCATCCGTATACACTTGAAATCCTTCCTTCCCCGACGGAAGGGCAAGGATGGGAGCTGAAGTGAGCCGACCCTTCAGCTCCTGGAAAGCTGTCTCGCACTGCGGCGTCCAAGAAAATACAGCATCCTTTCTTGTCAGAGCGGTAAGCGGGAGGGCTATCTGAGAGAATCCCTGAACGAACTTCCGGTAGTAGCCGGCAAGTCCCAAGAAACTTCTTACGTCGGTGGCCGTCTTCAGCGGCGGCCAGTCCCGTACTGCCTGAACCTTTGCTGGATCTACTGCCAAGCCTGCTCCACTGATGATGTGGCCCAGGAAGGCCACCTCCTTCAGCCAGAACTGGCATTTACTGAACTTAGCATATAACCGATGCTCCCGCAGCTTCCCCAAGGTTAGTGCCAAATGCTGCGCATGCTCCTCCTCCGTCCTCGAGTAGATGAGGATGTCGTCGATGAACACTATGACAAAGATGTCGAGGTAAGGCTCAAACACCCGATTCATCAAGCTCATAAATGCTGAAGGTGCATTTGTGAG